>CM076995.1:116064769-117264769 GCA_039090855.1 Macrothele yani | reverse complement strand
AACCAAGGCCTACTACTAAGCAACAGTTAGCGGCAGCATTATGTACTGAATGGAAGCACATACCTATCACTGTGTTCCAAAACCTTATCGAAAGCATGTTTCGAAGGATCAGTGCATACATTAAGGCCAAAGATGGACCGACATCGTACTAATGTATGTCAATAAATGCTATGTTGTGTTTCTCTTCTAGGTGTCCGGGGACTTTTGTCAATATAGTGTTCACTTCAATAACACAAGGAGCTAGGATTCAGTGGCGGGGGCAGGATTTAAGACCGTGTTTCCCCAATATATGTTTATCACTTCAAAAACACAAGGGGCCAGGCTTCAATGATGCAATAAGTCTACTTACGGGAGCCCAATCCGCATAAATAGACTTATACTACTTTCTATATATTAGCGTCGAAGCACGTCATGTTGGTCAGCAACAAGTGGTTCGCAAAACAGGATACGTTGAGTCGAACTTATCAGTGATGTTCCACAATATTTGTGAATGCTCACTCAATACAAGAATCTTATGTACTACAAGTTGCTCGTAAAAAGATCGTTCAACGTCTCTCTTTCTCTCTGTCTCCTCTGTCTCACTCTCTCTCTCTCTCTCTCTCTCTCTCTCTGTCTCTCTCTCTCCATTCTACATGAATAACACAGCTCGTTTAACTTTCGCGAATCGCTCATTGCTGTGAATATCTATCTCAGAACAGAAGAGGTAAAAGATCTGCTCAGAGTTTCTCTCGATGCATTTGAAGTTGGCAACACTGACAGCGAGTCAGTATTACCAACATCAAATGCACCGAGAGAAACTCTGTGGCGTTAATTTTAGAAAATATTTTAACGAGAAGGAACCAAATTTACTTAGGAACACAGGAACTGTAGAAAGTAAGGTTTCAGAGGAATACTTCACATAGTCTTGTTGCCCGTGTGTTATTACGGCCAAAGCTCATTTTCCCATTTCGTCGAAATGATCGTGTTAATATATACGTGTCGATCATAATATTTTTACGGGCATCGGCACTGGAAAAAGTTTACCCAGCGATCGTGAGCGGTCGGTGATGCTACCGTGAAATTTAGACCAGACATAATTTAACGTGCGAGACATAATTGGACCAGACGTAATATAACGGGCGAGTGATGAAAGTGCGGATTCGGATTTACAGGGAAGTCTGCGATGGCCAGGCGCGTGGATGCGCATGCCGGAGGGCCTACAAAATAACGATTTTTATTTTGTTTTTCGTTTTACTTTTCAAAAGAACAGAAAAAGAGGGAATGTGGTGAACGATAAATTAGCCATTGTGAGTTTTGCAAACATGATTGCGACCGAACTCGCAAGATATCGTCTACAAGTATTAATTAATTAGCTGAAATGCAGGCTGACTAAAAATCAATTTGAGAGTGAAATTACTCAACACTACACTACAAATGAGCTCACATGCAGATCTGAATGTAAGGAACATTTTGCTCTATAATTCGGTATTTTATATGATCATCCATCTTTCACTTAAAATTTCTCTTTCCTCATTTAGTCCAGTTTAAGAGGTAATCTCAATACTGTTACAATACTCATATGATAACAGTCCTGTGATTGGGAAAGCGGGTTTTACGAGACACGATTTCGACCATGTTCGATCTGTTTAGTGTCAGTGCGGTGAAATTTGAAGTTGTGCGACAGTAGCACGAATGTGAATTAAAGCGGTGCCATAATCTAGCCGTACACTGTAAGCAAATTTCTGAAATTCAGGAGCCACTTTCCATGATTCTTTTCGTGAATTAACGAACCGTATTTCTTATACAACCTTTTCCGCAAAATGACGGAAAGAAACCTGAATTTCACGGGTTTTTTGCACGCCAGGAAAATTATGAATTTTCAGAAACCTTTCCGCAAATCCTTTCTCATATTGACGATAAATTGCCGTTTTTAACATGTGTTAACGAAAATTTCTGAATTTTCAGAAACCTTTCCGCAGTTCCTTTTGGATATTAACTCCATTCTTACGTTTCCTTATCCATATGACAAAACATTTCCGGAAATAGGAGCGATTTGGGAAAATATTTGAGGTTTACTTATTTGTTAAATTTCAATCGTTTGTCGAATAATCTGATTTTGAAGTTCTGTAGCGAGATCGGATATTGTGAGCAACATATCCCATGAATTTCGGTTGTTGTGGCACAGGATATTTCTTCTCCTTTGCCCCCATTTTGTGTGCCAGCTATTATGTATTTTGTTACCGTAAAAACCGGGTACTTAAATTATTGTACAGGTGATTTGTACGAAGTCTATATATCAGTCTGTGGAATCCTTAAGAGAAAGAGTAAATTTTATATATAGAAGTTTTGTAAAATAATACCACAAAACAGTACATTTAACCTTTTCGTAAAGATAATTGAAAGTTATTGTCATAAAAAAGAGATCTAAAGTTACAAAGCATTCAGTTGCTTCGAAAAATCATGAAAAAAATACTTAATTTGTGATAAGTTCTTTTACTTAAAAAAAATATTACAAGCGTGTTCAAAAAATAATAAGCTCCAACAGAAAATAAAATTACTAAATCACTCGCATTAATGGGGGGGGATCATCATCGAGCAATTAGTTTAGTTTTACCTTGAACATAAATGCTATCGAGAAGACACTTTACTTTCGATACGAAAGTAAAAAGATTAGGTATGGAAAACAAAATGCAACTTTTCTTTGAGCCCACCATTAAGCCCCCCCTCAAATATTTTAGCAGTCGGAACACATGGCTGGTGCAACCGTATAAGATTCCAGGGAACTTGGATAAATATATGTGAATTTCTCGAATTCAGTGAAATTGTGTTATGTAAAATGAATTCTTTGTAAATTTAGTGTTAGTACTTATAGGAAATGGAGGGAGTTCGCTGAACGCATTTCTAAGAGAGTAGTAGAAACATACTAGTTTTGTAATTATGGTTTAAAACTATGAGAGAGAGATTCCTTGTCAGGTTATAAACTAAAATTCATAAACAGCCTTATGAAAAAAAACAACAAAAAAAAACGACCTAAGTAAGCTATAAGTGGGAAGAAATAGTAACTTGCCATAGTGATTCGTATCCATGGTTTCCATACTACAAACAGTCAACTCCCAACTATCCGCGATGCGACTTTGAGGCAATAATTGTTTTTAGTCGCTAAAATATAGGTGATTTTTTTAGTCGCTGTAATATTTTCTTTTACAAACATGAATTGAAGAAGGATGCGACTTAAAGACTTTCTGGCAGGCTATTCAATTCTTGACTCTACAACGAAGTAAATTGCTCCGTCATTTTTGTCCAAGCCGGGGCTCGAACCCGGGTCACCTCATTCCGGAATACGTCGCTCTACCAATTGAGCTACGCGGACGTTCGTTCTCGCTGCAATCTGCCTTTATGTCGTGTGCTTCCTGCGGGGCTGGCACGTCACATCTCCCCCACCCCACCCCCAAAAGAGGGCCGGGGGCATGGCCCACGGGTTAGCCTCATTCCGGAATACGTCGCTCTACCAATTGAGCTACGCGGACGTTCGTTCTTGCTGCAATCTGCCTTTATGTCGTGTGCGTCCTGCGGGGCTGGCACGTCACATCTCCCCCCCCTCCCCGAAAGAGGGCCGGGGGCATGGCCCACGGGTCAGCCGTGACCATGAATCGTCGCAGGCAGCCATCCGCTATAGAACGTGCACTTAAGAACTTCCAGTCAATCTGGTGTGTGGAATGCAACGTCACGCACATTTATTTCGAAGCGCCGGAGAAGGGATTCTCTTATTTTTCCTATCTCGCGGTGTGGAAAGAACATCACACCATTGCGAGGTTTTGAACGGCAGGGTCATCCGGAAAGTTCGGGCCCCATTATAACGAAGTAAATTTCTCCGTCATTTTTGTCCACGCCGGGGCTTGAACCCGGGTCCTCTCATTCCGGAATAAATCGCTCCATCAACTGAGCTACGCGGACGTTCGTTCTCGTTGCAATCTGCCTTTATGTCGTGTGCGTCCTGCGGGGCAGGCACGTCACAACTCAATCTATGACGTGTGGCAAGCGCCTGTTATTCAATAAACAAATACATCGCTCTTTCCACGTTTCACCAAAACACAGCAACCGAAAAATTGTTATTCGGTCCCCGTCGGGTGTAAGGCTAACGCACTCGGCTAGATATCGAGAGATTGGGGACTCGTTTCCCCGACGGTGACCGAATAAAAAAATTTCGGTTGCTGTGTGTTGGTAAAACGTGGAAAAGAGCGATGTATTTGTTTATTCACTGACGCCACGTATTTGGAGGATGTTATTCAGTTGAACCCATCACTTTCAGTAGGTCGTGCAGAAAACTTCTCTCTGATGGAGATTGCACTTCTGAAGAAAATACATCTCAGAACTAACCAAATTAGTGAATCGGTTCCCGGAGGCGAAAACGTTGATGAAACTAATATCGCCAAATGGCTCGACTGCGACATACATGACCCTGGAATTGAGCATTTAACTGATGAACAGATAATCGATAAAGTTAGAGGAATAGTAGATGAAAACGAAGGAAGTGAAGAAGATGACTTGGAGATTTCACAGCTACGGGTGAATCATGAATTGCAACATATCGATAGCCTGCTTGAGTACCTTGAAGGACGAGATGATCCGTTATTATCTGATAAGCTGGTTTTGCTCCGACTGCAGTCCCGAATCAAACAAAAATGTTTTGCCGTAAAAAAGCAGAAGCAAGTAACTAATTATTTTAAGAAGATCTAAACAGACAACTTTTTCGCATGTATTATGCTTGGAAGGATAACTACTAGTCTGAATAAAACATAGCACTAAATTATGCGTGTAATTTGTAGATTAATTTATTTTTCCTGTAAAAATTTAGATTATCTGCGAAACTTATGCCACCCACTATCGCGGATAATCGGGAGTTGACATCACATACATTGAATACTATGAACACTATTCACTTGAAAACTTTTTTACTACTGCTAACATTATCAGCGTCGGGTAAAATGCCCCAAAACGGAATTGTTTGCGAAGTTTCAGCCAAACATGCTTTAAAATTTGTGCCCTCCTCGCATCACGCTTAGCTCCCTTAATTAACAGCCCACCCAGTTCTGAGCAGCTGGCGTCGCCACTGCCTAAAACCGATGCTTTGCGCAGGGCCCCGAATCCGCTACTGGAGTGTTGGACCCCTAATTGCTGGTTGTTTCCCTATAAAAATGCAAGGAAACTTTTAACAGTGTAGAATGACCGGGATCGATTCTGTAAATGTCATCAGGAAAATCGTTTTAAAAAATGCATTTTCTCTTCTACCGAATGGAAAATTTCTGTACGTTAGCTCTCTTTTCTTTAATTTTAAGAAATATTCAGTTCTTGCAAGTGGCGTACACACAACATGCGAATGTGTTTGCATATTCTCATTAAGATTCATATTTTTCTATGATTTGGGGGTACAATGAGCTCCTAATCCCACTTCCTCCAATGCTTTCCTACGTATAGGTTCTTCATAGAACCATCGGTGTTTGTAATGCGCGAAGCAAAACAAACGCCCAAATGAAACACCTGCTGACCTTGTTATCGACTCAGCTGCTGCACTTGTCATGCTCTCAATCCATCGAGCCATGTGTCATATGATGCAAAATGAGGAAAGCAGCCAAGTCGATTATATTTTTTGTTCGCACTAAACAGTACGCTTCTATTATTGTGTTAGCTTTTGCCCTATTAAATCTGCTTTACTGATGCTGCTGCGGAGAGAGATTGCGTCTCAGCCTCCATTACGTATGTGATTAGTGACGAACCATTCATGCACGATTCGTTCGCAACGAATGACTCCTCACGGCGAATGGTTCGTTCTTATCTCTGTGAAGGATCATTCAATCCTCCATTACTGCGACACTCGCTGAAGATGCAGCGCGTTTAAATTTCTTCCGTCCACATTAGTCCGGAAACGAATTACAGTAAAGAAAAGTGATGTCGAGAATTAATAAGTGTTAATGATTATGTGCAGGATTCTAGAAAGCTTTTGTTAATGGGGAGGGCGAGACTTGAAATCGCGCTCCCTCGAGTACAAAATTACGCCCCTTCAAGTTGTTTTTTCCGCTTTCCAACCGTAGGTTGAAGAAGTGTATATGCTCCAGTTTTGTCCGTCTGTCTGTCTATCTGTCTGTCCATATGTTGTCTGTTTATTTATCTGTCTGTCCGTATGTCTGCCTGTCCGTCGGCACGATAACTCGGGTAAAAATGGTTCGATTTCGATGAAATTTTAGTATGTGGTAGGGGACCACCTGGGGAGGAACCCTGTAGAAAATGGGCGAAATGGGGTCAAAGGTCAGGACATAAGAGCGGAATCCAGTCCATTGCCCTTATACATCATAACTTACGTAAAAATGGTTCGATTTGAATGAAATTTTAGTACGTGGTAGGGGACCACCTGGGAACAAACCCTATAGAAATTGGGCGAAATGGGGTCAAAGGTCTGGATATAGGAGAGGAATCCAGTCCATTGCCCTTATACGTTATAACTTATGTAAAAATGATTCGATTGCGACAAAACTTTATCATGTTGTTCCGGAGGTATGCTGAACCAATTCTGTTTAATATAATTGAAATAGGGTCAAAGGTCAGGACACAGGAGCGAGATTTATTTCACAGCCATTATCCTCATAACTTGACTGAAAATGCTTCTATTGCGACAAAACGTTAGTATGTTGTTCCGGAGGTATACTGAAAAAATTCTGTTTAATGTCATAGAAATGGGATGAAAGGTCAGATTACAGGAATAAGATTTATTCCACAGCTATTATCCTCATAGCTTGAGTAATAGCTTGAGTAATGATTTCTGGTATGTTGGAAAGCGTATCATAATCAATGCATTGCATGATTTTACTAACTTGTTACTTTCTCACACACCGCCGTTTATAGGAAAAGTATTATGATCGTTCAAAAATCACACTTCAGGTTTTTGATATAATTTTATTAAAAATGTAAAAACTAGGTAAATACCCAAGAACTACAGGTTGTAAATGCCAAGTAAAGCATAAATGTTTTGTGAAAGCCGACAACACAACACTCTACAGAAATGTTGAAATTCCTCCAAATACGTGGAGACAATGTAAATAGACAAAGTCATCGCTCTTTCCGCTTTTTTCTTTAATTAACACACAGCAACCGAAAAATTGTATTAAAAAAATTGTGGAAAGAGCGATGAGTTTGTCTATTTACATTGTCTCCACGTATTTGGAAGTATTTTAGCATTTCTCTCGCCCTTTGCATTTATTAGCTATAATTAAATAGCTTGTGCCGTTAAGCCCCACCAGATGGAGACGTCTCAGTTGCTGAGCCCATCCCTACGAATTTGTGAAATCAGATGATGACAGGTAAACACACATAGCGCCGTGGATTGTTGGCACCGTAGCGGAAGGCGAACGCACTCGGCTAGTCATAGAGATATCTGGGGTCCCATCGGTGTCGAAATACAATTTTTCGGTTGCTGTGTGCTAATTAAAGAAAAACGCGGAAAGAGCGATGATTTTGTCTATTTATCTGCACAGAAATTCCGAATGAAAAACAAACCTGCGCAGAACGAATGTGCGTCGGATAGTGGTCGTTACAATAGGAAGAAGCTTTAGGGATAAGGCTTGGAAAAATTCCTTTCAAGGTTCAACGTTCAAAGAACTTTCTGCGACAGAACACAAATGATTAATTAGCTCTTCATCCCAAAGACATGCTCAGAAAAGTCTTGGAGTTTAGGCATATGTCAGCATTTTGTTTTCTATGCCTCCATGCACTGTTTACAAAAATTCCGTTCCTGGATATGAGATGTTCACACCACATTGATTACGTTACTCTGTAGCCTGGTTAACTGCATGGAATACTGTGTGAGACTAACAAGTCTTTTAAAGAAAATATTGAAGGGTTTAACTTTCTTTTTAGGTACAAGTTCTATTTTATACACCCCCCAGAGCATGAATTAACGCCCTTGGAATGACCATTTAGGGAGGGTAACAGCCCTCCCTGCCCACTCGATAGCTACGGCCGTGGGTGTGTGAGTGAGCAATGAGCAGTCAGCTAGAAATATGGTGAAACTTAAGAATGGGAATGATAGGTAATTGCAATTTATTTGAATGGTGTGCCCGAATTGTTCGCTCGTGGCAAATCATTCATCGTGAATGGTGAATGATGAAGTTCTCGCGCTTTTTTGGGGCAGTTTGCCAAAAATAGCTGTGGCCTTGAAAGCGCATCACATGATCTCTGCAGCGAATGATTTACTCAGTGACGACAACTTGGAATTTGGATCATTCGTGAATGACTGTTTGCGTGAATGATGAATGAACTCCCAAGAAAGAGTGGTTTATACCATCACTAGTATGTGCGCCGCCCAGGTGGCGCAATGATCTAAGCGCTGGCTTATGACCGTTTGTCTGCGATGGGTTCGGGTTCGAATCCCGGTGAGGCATTGATGTTTTGTTTGTCTTAAGGCATTGGCTCTCTCCCTTCCCTGGAACCAGTGGCCCTAAAATAGGGATGGGCGACTGCTTATAGTCCACTGAGCTGCTCACAGTAGTCGTTAAACCCCCAATAAAAAAAAAAACGAAACAAACTTGTATGTACATGCATCTTACCATTAGTTCTAGGTTTTGTATTTATACCACTTTCAAAAGCAGAAAACTGCTGGAGGACAGCGAGCGATCGTCGTTTAGGGATTGCCATAGCTACGGCGAAAAGTGATTACATTTGTATGGTAGAAATTTTTGGTCTCTCCGTACCCAAACTGAGAAATTATAAATCATGGATTAAGTCCCTCTCATAGAACATAATGCATGATTTAGTTTAGTTATCCGACATCACAGAAGCAGCTGTGTGGGAGCAGAAGAACAACAGGTTAAAATATAATGGCAATGATGAAATCACATTCATTTGACAAGAAACTGTAAAATTGAAAGATATTTGTGACGTACCTACCTCAGAGGTGACGCACTAGTCGAGACGGCAAAGCTGCAGCGACAAACTTCGTCGGCGTAACTTAATTGGGAAATCATTCGGCTCCGGAGCAGAAGCATGTTGGTTTGATTGCCGCCACCGACAATAGGCCTTTATTCTATATAATGCAACCACAGACAAAAAAAACATACAAAAGCGATTTGTTCTTTTTTCCCTCGAATACAGCATTTCAGTGGTTGCATTAAAGACAAAAAAAAAAATCAAGGTATAAATCGTCAAAAAATGGAACAATGATAAAAATGAAACACAGATTACCCATGGTCATGCGCAAGCAGAAACTAAATTAAAAAGTGCCTTGGAAATAAGTATACAAATAAGTTTGTTAATTTGGAAAATTCTAAAAAATATACACTTTAAGAAGTTCTGGCCATCCCATCAGTAATTTATGCATTTCCTTTTCTTATTGTTATCCACATATCGTAGTTGCCCATTCAGTAAGTAAAGAAAAAAGAAGAACCGCGCATTTGAAACACTTTCCATCTCAGTGTGAAAATTAGTTTGGCATGCATTGTTTAAAGTTCAAGGCTTGAGCACTAGCTCGCTTCCTTATTTTATTAGTTGCTAAACACTGCGTTGGCAATTTTAAAGTACGTACTTTATATTGCTTTGACACTGAAACCAGTGCTGTGAGAAAAGGGTAGCATTAATGGAGCAATTCAGTAAGTTTATACAGTATTTTCCTTAATACTGAATTTATTATTTACATTTTTTCAAAGCCCTTAAAGAAAGTATAGGCTATAAAAAGTTTAGGAGGACTGGTGGTAAAGTCGTTAGGGGACATAAATTAGGGTCGGAAGGGTCACGGTCCGAGTACCTTTATCACTAAACGCCTGCTGTGGCTCAGAAGTCACGTTGAGCTTGTGGTTTTGGGGTGCAGACTCCAGCGTACAAACAAGTCGATGTACACTATTTATAACTCCTAATTTTTCTATGATTTCAATACTTTCCAGTCAGGCTACTCGATCTCGCATCTGAATGTTTCCATTTCGTCGACACAGAAGTGCATATCAGATGAAATCGAAATTAAAACTACCCAGAGAATCAGCCCAACTGGCATTTCTAAATTCTAGGCTAGAAGATGCGCTCCCTGTTGTTTTGGAAGCACTGGTTCCAAAAGGAACAGTGAATTAGACCTGAAAGACTTGCACAACATCTTTATCTCCTCAGTAAATCAAACCGAAGTCCTCTCTCGACAGAAGTTACCGTTTCTAAAATGTTTAGCCACTCAAGGAAAGGACCATATTTAATTGACTTTAGTCTTTGGTGGTTGCCTTTGCGCTGCAAATGGCCCAGTGGCTAGGGCAACCTCCCTGTGACCAGTTGGCCGCGGGTTCCATCATTAGATCATATGTAGAGGATTTGGGGAAGGAGTTTCTGACCCCAGATCTTAAACAACTTTTAGAAGTAGGAAGCTAGGAGATTTCGGCTAGAGTGCCAGAGGAAAATCACACAGAAGCGAAGTAGAAAGATGAAGGAAGACCCCTTATTTATAACCGGAGAGCCAGTACCCGGGGTCCGACGGCTTGACGTGCCAATCCGGCGAATGGCGGATATTTAGTGATTCGGGCGTTTGTAACTTCCTGTGATCGATGCTTAGACTTCTCCGTGTCAATTACGAACGTTGACCTCTAGGCCATCTGCGTCCAGGGATCGATCAGGGGCAGGCTGAGTTGCTCTTAACAGCTGGATACTCGCCCTTGCGTCGGTTGGGTACCTTAAGCCGCAAGCCCCGTGGTATCGGACCCACCACCACTAAAAATAAGATCATCTGTTCCTTACCTCTTCATCCTTGAAGCACATCTGTGATGCCATAGTCTGGCCCTCCCAAGTATGTCAACTCTCAAAATCTAGCTCTGCTACTTCCCTGACCTACCCTTTGTCGTATATAAATAAGCCTCTAGGTTCAATCTAATGTAATTTCGTTCCTGCTGCGCAGCACAAAAGTCCAAAAACAGTTCCGCTGAAGCCATCCTTGTCTGTGTATAAACCATACGAGAAATTGCTGGGTGACCCAGCAGTCGATCGTCTTTTGTGAGGTGGCGAAGTTGTCTATAAAGCGAACCTTTTGTGACGTGCCTGCCCAGCAGGAAGCACACGACATAAAGGCAGATAGCAGTCAGAACGAACGTCCGCGTAGCTCAATTGGAAGAGCGACTTATTCCGGAATGAGGGGACCAGGGTTCGAGCCCCGGCGTGGACTAAAAATGGCGGAGTAATTTACTTCGTTATACTTTCGAATTAGACACCGTTGCTGTGTTCTAACGGGGCATGAATCCCGAGATACACGGCATCAGTGTGTCCTTTCTTTTATGTAACATGGGGCCTTAAATTAAGAATGAAGACCTCTTCTGAGCCTCTGATCATGATTGAGATCTTAAACTAAAAAAAAAGAAAAAGAAAAAAAGAATTCAATTCCCAGAATTCTCGAGATGTTATCCTTCGGATGGAGCCTTAACTGATTGCATATGTGTTTGTTATTTGGTTTGCCGTTTTGAATCTTCTCCATATCGAACAGCCACTAAATTTGGATTTTCTTCTATTCTGTTTTCCACGAAAGTCTTTAAATTATTGAAGGAAAAGGATTAATTGAAGCCATCGTTAGTAAAATCATCATCCTTGTCAACCATGATCAATCCACTGCTGGACGAAGGTCTCCCCAAGTTTCTTCCACAACGGTCTGTCTTGTGCCAGTCTCCTCCACGTTACTCCCGCACTCTTTCGAATTTCATCCACTCATCTTCCATGTGGTCTTCTTCTGGGTCTTTTCCTGTCCCTTGGAATCCAATCTAAAATTTCGGCTGTCCATCGATGGTCTGTCCTTCTGGCAGTATGTCCAGCCCATTGCCATTTCAGGGATTTAACTCTGATCATGATGTCTTCCACACTTGTCATTTTTCGGATCCACGAGTTCCTCTTCTTATCTCTCCTGGTTACAAAAAGCCTGCACCTCTCCATGCTTCTTTGCGTACTATGTGCAATATTGGTAACCGGATGTACACAGTAAATTCAATTCGTATTGCAAATGTCCTGATTGAAAAGTACAATTGAATTGTAAAATTTTAAACGTAATCAAAAGTATTCAGATTTTTCTTGCGAAAACACCGTGAATTAACTCTGATCATTCACTAAGGTGTTTTCATCAAATCAGTTAAGGATTTAGGAGCTCAAATATAGCGTACGGGTTGCTGTTCCCATTTTAGACACTGCTCTAGGGATGAAATGAAAAAAAAAAAAAATTGGTGTCTTGCACATGAGTTTGAACATGTTTGGCTTTTCCCAGTCGTTCTTGAAATTATATCGCAATATTGTAGCAGCGCATTCACATGTAATTTTCATGGGGTCTTAATCTCAAACGAACATGGAAGAAATAAATCTCTACCGTTGTCGACATGCTAGTTGTGTCATTGCCGTGTAGTTCAGATTGCAGCCGTTTATGTTTGATTGCGGTTGATGGCTCAGAGGTGTTTTAAACAATGCTTGGGAGAAAGATAAACGACAGGGGTGCGTTGTATAGACCACTGCCAGACACTTCCGCCGACTTGATGAAGTGAAGCCACCAAGCTCTTTCTACCGAATGACATGTCATTCATCTTATGACTTTAAGCAAGGAAACAAAGAGAGAAGTAAAGAAACACAAAGTAAGTGAGACAGGGGACAGAAGAAAGAAAAAAGGAAAGAAATTCCGAGATAAAAGAAATCCTTCCCAACGAGCAATATTTTTGGACTCGCGTATAGTGTCTTTAGCCAAAAACCTTTTCGACGTCAACTGCAGACGAAAGTTCACTGACAGTCTTCACACAACAACTCTCTTCAGAGTGTTGAGGACAAACCGTTTAAACTAAGATGCAGTGAAGGAAGATTTCTGTCTCCAAATTTTTCAGGTAGCAGTCTAATTTATACATACTGTTCAAATGAAGTAATTCAGAAACGGTTTTTCATATCTGTCATTATCACTGCTCGCGGATGTTCTAGCTAGACAATTTATTAGCTGAAATTAATAGTTATTTAACGATAACATCATCCCGCTAGTATTATTCCATAAACGACTGCATCAACAGAAATTTAACTGATTAATTGTATCTGCTCAACATCAAATTTATGTGCTACGTTGGAAGAATAGAGTGAAAATTGAAGTAATAGAAACCAAATTTTACGCTTTATCTGACTTTGAATAAACCTGATTGACAAATATAGCTGACTGAAATAACAATAACGAATGTATGATGTATGTGTATATACAGGGGTTGTCCAAAATAATGGAAACACCTTGAAAGAATATGTGTTACGCACCTAATATGGTGTGTGAGCACTCTTGGCATTTAAAACTGCTTCAATCCTCCTTGGAATGGACGTATACAAGTCCTGGATGGTGGTAAGTGGTATGTTGTACCATTCTTCCTGCAGAAACTGCTCCAATTCTTTGAGAGACGCCGGAGGAGGAAAACGGGATAGTACTCTGTTTTCCAACACATACCACAGGGGCTCAATGATGTTTAAAGTCCGGTGATTGTGCAGGCCAGCAGGGAAGGTGTGAAACTTTGTCCTCATGTTCCTCAAACCATGATTGAACAGTTCGACTTCTGTGAATCGGGGTATTATCATCTTGAAAGGTGTAATCCCCTGACGGAAACAATATATGCCCCTTTGAATGCACATAGTCGGTCAAATGGGTGACATAGTCACCGCTAGTGATCCGCCCGTGTAAAGTGATAACGGGACCTGCTGCAAACCACGAGATCGTGGCCCAAACCATTAAGGAACCGCCCCCATGTTTCACTGTTGGAAGGAGACAGTGTGGGTTGTAGGCTTCTGCGGGGCTCACCACACGTAAACCCGTCTTGTGGTGGGGAACACTGAGAAACTTGATTCATCGGAAAACAAGATATGTTTCCATTATTCCGCAGTCCACGTTTTATGTTCCTGGCACCACTGTAGTCTCCGTTTCATATTCACTTGTGACACCAGGGATTTTGCAATCGCAGCTCTGCCGTAAATATTGTGCTTATGCAATTCCCTTCATACGGTATGGGTCGACACTGGGTTTTGCAGATGTGCATTAAGCTGAGCAGTCACTTTCGTCGCTGTGGTCTTCCTCCTTGCGGTCACAATCCTTTTTAATGTTCTCCTGTCTCTCGCAGTGAGTTTGGTTTTCCTTTCCACAGTTGTGTCTCGCAGATGATGATGTGCCGTGAACATTGTATGCTGTCATGACCTTCGACACGGTACCTCTCGATACCCCCAATACAATACCTGTGCCACTGTGGTTACCAACGCACCAACCAGACGGCCCTCTTTGGAACTCCGACTCGTCACTCATTGTGCCGTCACCTGGAACGAAATTATGCAAACACCGATTTACAATGCAATTTCACACAGACCCTTGAGACTATAAGCAACACCTTTTCACAAAAAAAATGTGCCTACATGTTCGTTTCACTCAAAAAGCAGCCCATACCAAAATCACTGTTTTCAGCGAGGTGTTTCCATTATTTTGGACAACCCCTGTATGTTCCAGGTGTATGTGTATGTCGGAACATGAACCCCTCCCCCCGCCCGATAAAAATTAAAATAAATGTGATGTTTAAAAACGTCCCTCCATATTGTCAGCGTATGCCCATGCATTGTTTTCTAGCAGCTACCACTTGCTTTGCGTTCGGACGACATCATTTCAGACAAGTTATCAACGACATCTCTCTCATATGATACCATTTAATTTGTCTTAGACGAATTTTGGTGTGGCGGGGAAGATGTTTCACGGTAAACAGGGATAAAAGGTGCGGAACAATCACTTCTAATGCTCGCTTGGATGCAAATACGAGGTAGAGCCTTTGTTCGGAGGACACGCTTACCGTATGTACTGTGAAAGATTGTCACAAGAGGAGTAGACAAAAATATAAGAAACAGCATCCGCTATACAGCCTGAAAAAAAAATTACATCACGTGATTGAGCACGACATTCGTTTTGTGTATGTGTGTGTGACGGGAGCTATTTTACATGTGCTGTAGAAGGAGCTACAAAATGCTGGATGAGAACGACGGATCAAACTTATTTCTCTAGTCAACAACTTCCAAAACGTTATTCAGACAAGGGTCTTCTAGATGCTTCCCATATTAAGTCGATCCAACATGCCCGACATACCATCCAACATCGTTTCGGTAAAAAGATCTTTAATTATGTGTGACGTGCCTGCACCGCAGGACGCACATGAGATAAAGGCAGATAGCAGTGAGAGCACATGTCCGCGTAGCTCAGTTGGGAGAGCGATTTACTCCGGCGTGGACAACCTTGTACGTTATACATGTTACTAACCTATATAAAAGTATATCACAAATTTTGAAGATGACAATCCGTTTTGTGTGTGTGTGTGTGTGTGTGTGTGTGTGTGTGTGTGTGTGTGTGTGTGTGTGTGTGTATATATATACACTGAAGTGCCAGAAAAACTAGTATAGTAAAACACTTTTTATTGAAGAGTTACTAATTGCTCCCTAATTAGTGATCTCACTAAATTACCATGCAAAAGAATATCCCCGATGAGAAATTGTTACATGCTCGAGAATTTTATGTGGTTCTAATGCCTCTAACTGTTGTATGGTAATGGCGCTTCGACCAAAGACGAAGTAGTAGAAAGTATTTACAATTTGCACTTCTGGAAAACTTTTCGCGTCACCCTCGAAGATGCTTACATTCAGCACATAGGGATCTTTTCCTTCAATCTCATAAATTTTTTTCCAAATACCGCATTGTACCTACAGACGAGCTTATGCAAAATACATAGCAACGTCACCTATGCGCGTACTCTGTTGCGTCCGCCAGTGCGTATATAAAGCGATAGACATCCTTGCCAGCTGTCAGAGCTGTTTTCGGCATGAGAATGACAAGTAATAACGATTTAAGCGAATTTCAACGCGGTGTCATAGTTGGCACTCGTGAGATGGGCCATAGTATTTCGGAGGTAGAAACGAAGTTCGGATTTTCACGAACGACCATTGCAAGGTTGTGCCGTAACTACAGAAATTTCGGCAAGACCTCAACTCCAGCCTTCGATTCCAGTGTGGCCGTAAAAAGACATTGGGTGAACGTGACCATCGTCGGCTGTCAAGAATCGTTTCACGCGACAGGCGTGCAAAACTTTCGCAGGTATCATCGGAATTCAATACTGGAGCCTCAACAAGCTTCGGCGTCCGGACTGTGCAACGTACCTTGCACGATATGAGCTTTGGAAGCCAACGCCCAACTCGAGTCCCCTTGATGGGTGCACGACACAAATCTAAGCGCCTCGCTTGGGCACGGCAACACCGCCACTGGACACTTGATGACTGGAAACAAGTAGCCTGGTCTGACGAGTCGCGTTTCCAACTGTATCGGGCAGGTAGAAGGATTCGTGTGTGGCGCAAACCCCATGAAGCCATAGATCCCGCCTGTCAACAGGGAACTGTACCGGCTGGTGGGGGTGTCCGTAATGTTATGTGGTGTGTTTAGCTGGACTTCACTGGGACCCCTGGTACGTCTAGAAACGTCTGTGACCGGCCAACGCTATGTTCGCATCATTTCTGACGAGGTACACCCGTTCATGTCCTACATTCAGGTTGATGGGTTGGGTCTGTTCCAATAGGACAATGCACCTCCACACAAGTGTCGGGACGCCACATTATCGTTAGAGGAGCATTTATCTGAGTTTGGGGTGTTGCCATTCCCACCAAAGTCCCCAGATCTGAACGTGATAGAGCACATTTGGGATGCCACGCAACGCGCTATCGAACACAGAAATCCGAGACCTCGGAATACACCCGAATTGTAGAACGCTGTGCATGAAGTATGGTGTGCATTGCCTACAGCATATTTTCAGAAGCTAGTGGAGTCCATGCCCCGTCGTATTTCTGCAGTCCTGCGCTCCCGTGGTGGACCTACCAAGTATTAGACAGCTGTACCAGTTTTCCTGGCACTTCAGTGTACGACAAGGATGGTAAGTCAGATAATATCCGAAAACTTGAAAATTTCGTCGTCCTGAAGCGTGAATGAATGCCGGTTGCTTCGACTAGTGAAACCTGTGATGACCATATTCAAATTAATCGGAAGCTTGAGACTTGGACGTTCTGGGTGGTGTAGTGGTTAGCATACCTGGGCGCTATCTGGGAGACGTGGATTCGATTCCCGCAACAGGACGATGAAATTTTCGGATAATATCTGACTTACAAACTTACCATCTTTGTCATCTTTACACCAAAAAAATGGATTTTCATCTTCAAAATTTGTATTGTATGGTGTAATTCCGTATTCCATTCATGAAAAGTATATCATTTTATATAATGGGTTGGAAAGAAAGTAATGTCCGACGACGAGGTAAACGAAGTCGAAACCCCGGCCACCGCGCACATTGGCCACTGAGATTGAGCAGCACACCGGCATGACATCAGCATGTAGGTGGCTTAAGTCAGTGGCAGTTAGCCGTCAGAAGGCGAAGAGTGTAAGCGCCGGCCAACATGAAAGTTAACAAGCAGCACATCCGCCATTGCATGCTGTATCAGTTTCGTCTTGGTAGCCCCCGCAAGTGCTGTAAGGAACATTACAAGGGTGTACCCCAATGCCATATCACATCATTAGTGCTGTCGTTGGCTCGAACGGTTTCGAGAGGAAATTTTGACCTGTCAGACCCTCCCAAAACAGAGAGACCCGCAACAGTGGGTATGGACATGCTGGAGACCTTAGTGGACACCGACCAAGTGTGACCACGCTGGAGTTGGGCGAACAGCTGGGGACTACCCACACGAGCATTATCATATACCTTCGTCAACTTGGGAAGGTGCACAAGAGGGGAGTTTGGGTACCCCATCAACTCACAGTTGAGCAGAAAGTAAATCGCATTAGCGCATGTGTTTCTCTGCTTGCACGTGACCGAGTTGAACCGTTCTTAGACCAGATTGTGACAAGTGACGAGAAATGGGTCCTGTACGACAATGTCAGCTCACGGAAACAGTAGTTGGACCCAAAGCAGAAGCACATGCCGACCCCAGAGCTGGCTTACACTCACGTAAGGTCCTGCTGTCTGTTTGATGGGATGTGCGGGGTGTCCTGTTTTTTGAGCTGCTGCCAGACACCACAACTATAACCGCCGATGTGTACGCTCGACGATCTGCACGCATCGCTTCCGTCGGAAATGACCAGCACTGCTGAACCACAAGGGTGTCCTCCTACAGCTGCGTGGCGCGAGCCCTCGCAGAGCACCGGTGTCTTGTCACGAGATCAGGGACTTGAGCTGGGAGCTGCTGCCGCACCCACTCCATCCCCCAGACATTTTCCCAAGCTACCACCTTTTTCCGGTCGTTGCAGCATTTCCTGAACGGACAGTGGTTCACCAAGCGGGACGATGGCGACTGCGCACTGACTCACTTCCTTCAGTCCAAGCCGCCGCAATTCTACGGGAAGGTATCCATCGGCTGCACGGATGATGGGAGCAGGTCGTGGTAAACGATGGCGACAACATTTCGGACTGATTTAAGCTTGTATACAGTATACGGTAATTAACACTTTTCTGTTGACTTGCGTTTGCAGACATTACTTTCTTTCCAACTTAATAGATATATAATTTCAAATTAGCAGATTTAGAAATATACAGTGTGTTTCATAAAGAATGTCCCGATTTGAAAAGAGGATATCTCGGCAACCACGAACCACAGATGAATGCGACTCGTATCATGTCTACGGGCGTGGCCCAGAGTTTGCTATGACTACCGCTAGATTGCAGCACGAGCGTCCAAACAGCCGCTACGCTTAATAAGCGAGAAGATGGCGTCGAGGCAACAGAAGGCGTTTTGTGCGCTCGAATTTAGCAAGACCAAGTCCGTGATTACGCTGCAGCGTGCGTTTAAACGGCGTTACGGCAGTGCTCCATCAGTGGGTAAAAACATTCGTCTTTGGTATCGACAATTTGAAGAAACAGGGTGTTTATGTAATGGAAGGAGTCCTGGACGATCAACCACCTCAGCGACGAACGTGCAACGAATTCACGAGGCGTTTCAGCAAAGCCAACGGAAGGACGACTCTGAACATTACATTTTGCAGCAGGACGGCGCATCGCCACATTGAAACCTCCAAGTTCGTCGGTTTCTAAACGACACATTGCCTCAGCGTTGGATTAGACGCAGGGGATCCCATGACTTGGCACTACACGCTTGGCCTCCGAGTTCTCCAGACATCACACCATGTGACTTTTTTTATGGGTTTACGTAAAAGACCGTGTTTATGTTCCCACTTTACCCGCTACTTGGATGAGCTCCGAACGAGAAACACGACCGCGGTAAATTCTGTGACTAAAGACTCTCTCCGACGCGTTTGGGATGAATTCAGCTATCGGCTTGATGTTGTCCGTGCAGCAGGTGGAGGGCACATTGAGCATTTGTAATTGTGGTGAGTGAAACTTTAGACCTTCCTTCACTCTTGGCTCTTTGTTTTGTGACTATCCCACATTTGTCTTATTAAATATACTACTTTTAAATCGGGTCATTCTTTCTGAAACACCCTGTATTATTTAAATTTTCATTATATGTTTCATAATTTAATTTTTCTTGAAGTTGGATCGTTTCGTCATGGTACGTAAAGAAAGTTGGGAATACAAACTACCATTTGGGGAAGGAAGGGGGGAGTTAACGACCACCATGAGCAACTCTAAGGGTTATAAGTAGTCGCCCGTCCTAAATTGATGCCAGTGGTTCCAGAGAAGGCAGAGCTACAGGGTGTTCGGAAAGTAACTGTGCACCTAGGCTACCGTTTTGTTTTCGCAGTTATCAAGTGCAGTATGTGCCACCGGAACGTAATAAAGTGGATTCTCCCAGTTGCAGCCGATCGCGGGAACCCATGGGGCTCACTGCGCATGCGCAGCAAGCTGCTCGAAGCGTCGGTTGCCGCATTGCGGCAGTTGAGTTCCAGAGGTCAACAGAGACGAGTCGTTGTTACTGTAAGTATCGAAGTTATCGCGTGTGCTGTTGTTGTTCAGTTTTTCGCACTATGGTTCTTTCAATTGCGGAACGTGTGTTTCTGGTTGAATACGTCTTTCGAGAAGGCAATGAATACACCGATTTAGTGCGGCAGCAATTTGCTGCCAAATTCCCAGACACACCTGTACCTCATCGTAATGCAGTTCGTCGACTTATTGAGAAATTTCGTGCGACAGGCTCAGTGTTCGACGCCGAACGAAGCGGGAGACCAACTAAACTTAACGATGGGAAGTTGATGGACATCTCTGACTCCCTGCTGCGGAGTCCATCAAAATCATTGCGCAAGTTGGCGCAAGAGGAAAATATCGGGCTTGCGACAGCGCATAAAGCGGTGAGAGAATCATTGCATCTGTACCCATACAAAGTAACAGCGGTACAACAATTGCAACCGGCGGATCACGTAGAACGACTCCGGTACTGTGAATGGTTTAACAATTTTATTCAAACGAAAACTGTTGATGTTCTTGATGTCACCTTCTTTACAGATGAGGCGTGGTTCCCACCTCTCTGGGTATGTTAACGCACAAAATACACGATTGTGGTCCACAGTGATTCCTCATGCTGTGTCGGAACGACCCTTGCATGACCAGAAAATCGGAGTGTGTGTTGCGCTATCCCGGCGGCGCATTGTCGGTCCGTTATTCTTTCAGGACACCGTGAATAGTGCACGTTACTGTTCCATACTCCAAGACATCATCGGCCGCCTTGAAAAAGACGAAATCACCTACAGCTGGTTTCAACAAGATGGCGCTACTGCGCACACAGCTCACACCTCTATGAAACTTCTGAATGAGGTTTTCGGCGAACGTGTCATCTCAAAAAACCTATGGCCCCCTCGCTCCCCGGACCTTACTCCACCAGACTTTTTTCTGTGGGGCGCAGCAAAATCTGCTGCGTATCGTGATCGCCCACGCACGCTTGATCAATTACAAACTGCAATAACTACGTTCATCAGAAACATCTCACAAGCAGAGCTGCAGCAAGTGTTTGCAAATAAACTGAAACGGGTTCAGCGCTGTATCGACGCTCGTGGAGATCACTTCGAACATTTTTTCTAAGTGCATAGTGACTTTCCGAACACCCTGTAGAACAAACGCATTCTCTCTCGGACAACTGGCCCGAAACTCGCGCCTCAGACCACTAAGCCACCGGAGCTGCCAGTTAATAATTGACAACACGTTAAAGCAATGTGCAGTTTGTAGCAACGAAATGTGTGCAAAATCATCAATATTTATTGATGATCACGTGGGAGCGCGCGCCGGTGCACACACACACACACACACACACACACACACACACACACACACACGCACACAACACACACATCATGATTTGTATATGTATTAATATATTTATTAATTATAATGTATGTATTATTAGTATTATATACTTTGCGATTCATAGATAGATAGATAGATAGATAGATAGATAGATAGATAGATAGATAGATAGATAGATGAAATAAATCATCAAAAAGACACAACCCTGACACAGCACCTTAGAATTTTCTGACTAAATCATATTTCCTTGCTTAAAAATATCAACCGAAAATGATCGGTTGTAATGCTTTACATACCAGTCGTATCAGAATAATATGACCATCTACCTAATAATGGGAATAACCACGCTTGTCCCGGATGACAGCAGCAAGATGGCGTGGCATGGACGCAATGAGGCTCTGGAAGGTTGCGCGAGGCACACATGCCCATTCTGACTGCCGAAGAACAGGGAGGTCCCGGAGATGACCTAGTTGTGGGTCTGCATGTCGAACCTGTCGATCCAAATAGTCACACAAGTGTTCTATGGGATTGAGGTCGGGCGATTTCGTTGGCCAATGGAGAACGGAGATATCGCTGTCGTGTTCCTGGAACCAGTTACGTACCCCCTTAGCGACGTGGCACGGCGCATTGTTCTGTTGATAGACAGCATCAAAACCACGGTAGACGTCCAACATTAAGGGATGTATATGGTCAGCGATAATGGGTAGATAGCCATTGTCGTTCAAGGACCCATCCAGTGGTACCAGTGGTCCCTGGTCATACCAGGAAAACATTCCCCAGACATGCACACTGCCACCACCGTCCTGTACTTGACAGACAAACGTGTCCGAGTGTTGGTTCTCGTGTGTCTGAAGCCGTATCCGCCACAGCCTGTCACTTCTGTGGAGTAGAAACCTCGATTCGTCGGAGAAGGCAATCCTTTTGCCACTTTTACGCTGTCCAATGACGGTAGTCCCATGCGAATTGCAGGCGTCGTTGCCGATGGACATGAGTTAGCATGGACAACTTCACGCAGCGTCGATCGGTGACCCATGCGTAACAGGGTTCGCTCTACTGTTATCTGGGACACGTACTTGGGTGACCAGCGTTCATTTGCGTGGTCAGTTGTTGTACTGTTGCGCGTCGGTTTCCCTTTACCAGTCGACGGAGGCGTCGTTCTCCTCCGGGATCGATGGCCTTTGGGCCTCCACAGTTATGACGTCGGGAGGTACTCGTTGTGCCAGTGGCCCATTCTTGGTACACCCTTACTACAGCACCTCTCGGATTGCGCACGAAGTGTGCTGTTTCTGATATGCTTCCACCCTTGGCGCGGTAGCCGATGATCATTCCTTTTTGAACGTCCGTCAAATCATTACCTCTGCCCATTGTGCTCACGTTACGCATTATGGGTCATCTGTCCTGGCCGGCCGCTTATATCTTCGTGTGGTTGACTTTGTCACGTGCACTTTGTGACGCGCCTATGGGCGGGTACACTGTGATTCCGGGGGTGGTCATATTATTTTGATATGACTGTGTGCAGTGTATACATAGTATATGTATTACATACTGTATTTACAAGTGCTGCTACTCTAATGTAGTGCGATTGAAATCATTATAGCTAAAAACCAAAAAGCATAATGGAAAATAATAGTACTCGTACACTAGAACATAAAAAAATACTACGCGCTCACGCGTGCTCCGTATTACCTGTATAATAACACTAATGGATAGATTATATGTTGCAACAGGATAATGTGTTGCCATCTAGGAACGGAGTCGTGCCCTGTTTCGTTCATACGTTTTTCAATCATACGTTAATTTTATTTGGTTCCTGTATAACCTATAATCGGGTTTCACTGTGTAATATTTAAGTATGATGGAATAAGAAAAGTCAATGAGGCAGAAACTGTGTCTATTTTTTTATAGACGTTTGTTTCTGACTTCACAGTGACGTAAGTGTGGACGATATAACTCGCTGAGCCTCCGTATTTGATGTATAAATTATTTAGTTGTTTTCCTGTTTCTGTGAAATTGCTGGTTGTTTGTTAGTTCTTAATACTTGGATGTTAGAACATCAAAAAGGTGAAGGAATAGAAATTTGATATTATTCTACCATCTCAAGAATACTATAAATTGGGTTAAAATAGAAAGAAAACACTGCATTATGGGCTTAAAATAATTCGTTTACCTCTGAAGAATTGGTTAAATCTCTAATATTTTGCGCATTTGGAATCTCTTGTTTGATGAATAATTTATTATTAATTAAAGGGCATCAAATGGTTTATGGTGTTCTCAGAACAATTTTAAAATTATTATTGAAAAATTTATTTCATTTTGAATTCGATTTGATATTTAAATGAGAGGCTGGAATCTTCAACTTTCCGATACAGTGGTTTCTACCTTCCGCCATTTAGAACTAGATAAAAAAAACTGAGATGAATAACAGAACCAATTGAGGGAAGTTTTAATGCTTTAAGTATCATTATCATTCGTAATGAAATGAAACGATGCAGATAAATATTGCATATAGGTTGGTTACTTCATTTTAAGGACGTCTTAAAGATTTCATGAGAGTTTAGATGTTTTTCCCCTGTAAGAGCGAGACCGAACAGTGGTGCAGGTGAAGTTCACAGAGCAGTGTACAGGGTGCATAGAAAAATCCTTTAGCTTGAAATAACTTGCGAACGGAGAGAGGTACAGTTATGCAAGTGAAATAACAGTATAGTAAAGCGACTATGCCCGATCGAATGCAACCAATATCAGCGCCCCTAGTGGCGAAATTGCGGAAGTTAGCCATTGCAAATCGAAAACGAAATGAGATAGAGAAAAATTTCCAATCGCAAAGTTGTAGAGCATGAATTAATTAGTACAAAACAGCATTTGTTTTACACGGATAAGATAAATTATCGCCTAAATACCCTAAAATGTCCGAAATCGATGCGCGGCCTTTTGTGTGAACGTTTGAAGGAAACAGGCATAGATATGAGCAAATACACACAATTTATTGCATAAATGCTTACTTATGTCAATACAGTTTGATGACGTCAGACAAAACAAAACAAAAAAGGCAAACTGGCACACAGTGATAAAAAGTTAATGTCGAGTATGTTCGAAGAGTTCGCCATTGCCCATGATACACATTTGCATTCGTGAAAGTAACTATGCATGCACGTTCCTCAGCATGGAAGGTGTCACACTATTGCAAGCATCTGTAACACGACGACGTAGATCCAGCAGACTTGTAGGCGCTGTTGCATACACCTGATTTTCTACGTAACCCCAGAGGAAGAAATCCAACGGAGTGAGGTAAGGCGATCGTGGAGGCCATTCAATAGCACCACCATACCCGATGATTCGTTGCCCAAAACAATCTGTGAGAAAGTGTTGCACTGTTGCTGGCTAGTGTGCAGGAGCACCGTCATGTTGGAACCACAAGGAACGTAATGCGAACAGCGGAATGTCATCTAAAAAGTCAGGTATGATGTCCTGTAATAGTTGGAGGTATCTCTGTCCGTTGGCATTCGCCGTAAATGAGCACCATCTCACAATATTGGGAGTGAGTGAAGCTCGCCATTGTCACACAGCGTACGTAGACCTGAACTTCTGATCAGGGTACATCCTGCTTCTGGTTTTTATATCGTAGGTACGGTACAACGTCACAATCTGCATTTGCATACGGCTACATTTGCGAAATGTGAATATCCAGATTCGAATCGTCGCGCATCGATTTCGGACATTTTAAGGTATTCAGGCGACAATTTATCTTATCCGTGTGAAACAAATAACGTTTTGTACTAATTAATTGATGCTCTACAACTTTGTTTTTGGAAATTTTGCTCTCTCTCTTTTTGGTTTCGATTTGCAATAGCCAACGTCCACATTTCGTCACTAGGGGCGCTGCTATCGGTTGCATTCGATCTGGCGTCGTCGCTTTACTATACCGTTATCTCACTTGCATAACTGTACCTCTCTCCGTTAGCAAGTTATTTCAGGCTAAAGGGACTTTCCTATGCACCCTGTATATACACTGGCGTGCAAAAATTAAGTACGAGACGGTGTTTCGAATGTAATGTCGTGCAGAAGTGCACCACATCGGCTCAAATCATACCATAAGATCCCCAAGATGTAAAAATATGGGACAGGTGAGCAAAACCGTCAAAACAAGGAATAAGGATACAAAGACACTTTATTGAAAAGGTAGCTTCGAGCATAACTAGACAGAAGACCGAAACGTCCATGTGACAGGCGCTGCCAAGAAAAATTCAGTCTTTAGTAGGGCATATGATCACCCCTGACTGCGTTGCAGGATTTACAACGTCTGTCCATGCTGAGGACGAGGTTGTCAAGGAGCTGTTGAGGAATCGCGGCCCATTCCTCTTGTAGCGCCAATCGCAGCTGCGGAATCGTTGCTGGCGGCTGGTGACGTGCTGCCAAGCGTCTCCCGAGAAGATCCCACACGTGTTCCATTGGATTTAGGTCCGGGATCTTGCGAGCCAATCCATGCGTTGAATATCTTCACTCTCCAACAGCACTGCGACAGCAACTGTACGATGAAGTGTAGCGTTGTCGTCCATGAAGAGGAACTCAGGACTCACAGCACCTCTAAACAGACACACGTGAGGCAGGAGAACCTCGGTATAATAGCGGACACCAGTGACTGAACCTCTCTGGAAGATGTGAAGATGTGGAGGTCAGTACGACTACCAAGCATGATACCGCCACAAACGAGAACTCCGCCACCTCCAAAGCGGTCCCTTTCGATGATGTTGGAGGTGTGATTGCGTGTTCCCTGCTCTCTCCAGATGTATATACGTCCAGAATCGCTCGTCAGACTAAATCGGCTCTCATCCGTAAAGAGAACTCGACCCCATTGCTGATGTGTCCAGTTTTTGTGTTTCTGGCACCACAGAAACTGCCGTCTCCGATAAGGAGGCTTTAATGGCACACACCGTACTGGTCGTCGGGCAAATAGACCACCTTTGTGCAGCTTCCTGGCCACGGTAAAACGCGATAACGGACGTCCAGTTGTCTGTTGCATGTGCTTTGCGATTTCTTCCCGCTGTCTGCCGTCTGTCTCTTCTCGCCTGTAGGACAATATACCGGTCGTCCGCCGCCGTGGTTGCTCATGGACGACCACTGCTAAACTCTCGGACAGCTGTTCCTGTCATTTGAAATGCTCTCCAAGCTCGTGAAACGATGCTGTGAGCGATCCCGAACTCCTCGGCCACACTAGTCTGACTTCGACCTTCTTCCAACTTCCCAATGACGCGACCTCGGGTAAAGTCATCCAGATGTCGTCTACTGGATTGCCTGTTGGCCATATCACACGGTGGCAGCAACTCGACGTCGTTCAAATCAATGTGCACCGTGCAATAGCTTTCACCGAATTGCTGAGCGTACACCACCCGTGTGATTTATACCCCTCCGACACCCCCCTTACGTCATGTTGCATATATGCGCACGCCTTACCGTACCGGACCCTAGTCCATCTTCTGAGTAGTCTTTCGGTCCGTTGTGCCTGCTCGTTCCGCTGTTATGCTAATTTATCCTCTTCGTCCTTAATTATTGCACACCACTGTACAACCCGAGGACCGGCTTTCGGTTACTATAGTGTTCGGAGTCAGAATGGGAAAAGCTGCCGATTTATGAGAGTTTGATAAACCACGAGTTATGACGGCATGGTGCCTCAAAACTACAATCTCGGAAACAGCGCGGCGTTAAACCTCCAATAAAAAAAACGGCTCCCCTGGTGGGATGTTCACGTGCCGCTGTAGTGAGCACGTACCAAAAGTGGGGCACAGATGGCCAAACGACGAACCAACGTCCAGGCGTGTGTCGTCCGCAGGGCCACAGTGCGACAAATCACCCGCAGCTACAACGCTGGTGATCAGAGCAATGTCACAGCACACAGTTCATCGCCACCTTCTGCGCATGGGCCTGCGTTGTCGAAGACCCAGCCGAGTCCCCATGCTCACTGAACGTCATCGCCAACAACGCATGAATTGGGCCCAAGATCACTGAGATTGGACCGTGGATGATTGGAAGAAAGTAACCTAGTCTGATGAATCAAGATTCCTGGTGCATCCCATAGACGGCCGATAGTGAATACGCCGATTACCAACGGAGGCTATGGCACCTGGATGCACTGTTGGGTGGAACAGGCCGACGTTTGTGGCGGTTTTATGCAGTGAGCGGCGTTTTCTTGAGACACTTTAGGCCCCATTATCCCAATAGCACAATCCCTGACAGCTGTCAAGTATCTGAACATCGTTGTGGACCAAGTTCACCCATTCATGGCAACTGTGTTCCCTGCCGGTGATGGCCATTGCCAACAGGTTAATGTGACATGCCACACTGCCAGAAACGTCAGGGGGAGGGGGTTAGAAGAACATGCTGGTGACTTTCTGTTAATTCCCTGGCCTCCAAATTCACCTGTCATGAAACCAATCGAACATTTGTAGTTAGACTTGGAAAAGCGGGTTCGCACAAAATAACTACCACCCCGAAATGTGCGGGAACTGGAGGACCTGGTGTTGACATTATGGTGCCAGATACCCCAGGATACCTATCGCCACCTCATCGAATCGATGCCACGCAGAGTGGCAGCTGTTTTCCGGTCTAAATGAGGTCATACAGCTTATTAGGTAGGTGGTCATAATGTAATGGCTCCTCGGTCTATTTTCTTTACGTGGCCAGTCGGCCATCTTTAGTGAACGGTTACCGGCTTCAGGAAGGCAACTAATTAGAAACCGAAGAATTCATTTATAAAGCGTCCGTCTGTCACAAAAAAAATGAATACAGCAGCTGCGTTTCCTCTTCGTTCTACTTATTTTTCAGAATAAGGCACCATCCGTGTTACATCTTGTAACTCTTCCTTTTGCAAAACTCCGAGGTGTCACGATAAGTGAGAATAACTTCGTAATTTTTAATATTTTCTGAAATGCACGAGCCACTTTCCGTGTTTTCTTTCGTGAGTTAACCAACTATATTTCTGTATTTCGAGCTCTTGAAGGAATTCCAATGTTCTTTCCCCCTCCTTTCCCAGAGTCTTCCTGCTCCTGTTGTCTAACGGAGGTACCTTTGGTTGTGAAAAGTCTCCCTCTGCGAGATCCTCCAGAGGCTGCAGACAGTGAGAAGGCACACAAAAGAAATGTGTGGGTGTGTGTGGATGTGTGTTCTTTGTGTGGAGCATGTAGTAGAAACTCATCTGACGTAGGGAAAAAAATAGAATGAAATAAAAACAGGGAAAAGACAGAGACTGTCTCCAATAGAGGGACAAATATTTGCCTTCCTACTTTCAATCCGAACGCTTAATTTTACAAACGGTTCCAACGAACTGTCCGGATTTTACGAGGGTCGTTCAATTTATAAGTTTCCCGATACAGTGAACTTTTTATTGGGTAAGATACACATGAAAACGATATATGTATGGATAGGTACATTCGTCACTACTTCTCCACATAATTTCCACCAACGTTGAGGCATTTGTCCCAACGTTGCGCCAATATATCGAACCCCTCTGCACAAAAGTCCGGGCTCAGGCCATTTAAAACCGCCCTAACGGCTGCCTGGACAGCAGCATCACTTTGAAAATGGCGACCTTGAGGCGACCATCTTTAGTGGCGACCCATTTTAAATGGAGACCCTCTTTAGTGTTGGAAACAGATGAAATTCTGACGGCGACAAATCAGGGATATAGGGTGGTTGGGGCATTCGTTTCCACCCCAATGCTGCAATGTTTGCCTGTGTTTGTGCAGCTGAGTTTAGGAGGGCGTTGTCGTCGAGTAGGATGACACCAGCTGAGAGGAGACCACGGCGCTTGCGTCCAATTACCGATTTCAGTTTTTCCAAGGTTTGACAATACCGAGCGGCATTGATCGTGTGCCCACGTTCCAGAAAGTCAATGAGAATACCCCTGGCATCCCAGAACACGGTCAAAAGCACCTTACCTACCGATGGTGCAGAAACCGTTGCCCAGTGAATTTCTTAAAATTCACTGAGCGACGGTTTAAATTTCAATTATTTGAAATTTAAACCGTCGCTGAATTTCTTTCGCACGGAAGACCCCCGGATGTTTCCATTCCATTGATGTCCTCTTAAATTCGGGAGTGAAGTGATGAACGAAAGTCTCAACCGCTATCACAATGCTCATGAAAATGGCATGTCCGACTTTATGGTAGCGCATTAGACCATCCAGGCTGCAGCCCATTCTCATCTGCCGATGTTCCGGAGTGAGTTGGCGGGGAGCCCAACGTGCACTAACTTTGCGGTATCCCAAGTCCTCATGGATAATTTAGTGAGCTGTTCCAATGGAAATGTCCAAAGTTCGCACCTGGATTCTCCTGGTGCGAACTTTGGACATTTTCATGAACCGAGATTCTCCTGTTTGCTTGGATCAGTTCATTCACTGGAGCTACGGTTTCAGCACTACTGGCAGCGGAGGAACTACCTGATCTATCTTCGTCAAAAATGTCCACTCTGCCTTCCGCGAACATGTTGCATCGCCTTCTCACCATTTGCACAGACATTACGGAATCACCAGACACAGCAACGAGTTTCCTGTGGATGTCATTCCATTTGCCCACTCGTACCGTATCACGGCATGCACCTCTTCCTTATACCACGTCTCCAACACGCGTGTAGCTACCAGGCTGCCTGGCTCCCCAGCTGCCTTCATTCCCCGCTGCGCTGCGCCTGCGCGTTCTTTTCTAGAGGAGCAATGAGGACGGTTACGTGGCGGAGATGGATCGCGCTCGATAACCCTGTGCTTACTCTGCCTCACATATGTTTGTAACAACTTTTACGGCATTTGTTTTTTATTGGAGGTTTAACGACCAACGTGAGCAACTCAATGGGCTATAAGCAGTCTCCCGTCCCTAATTTAGGGTCACTGGTTCCAGGGAAGGGAGAGAGCCAGTGACGTAAGACAAACACAACATCCATGCCTCACCGGGATACGAACCCGAACCCCTTTCGGACGAATGATCAGAGGCCATCGCTTAGACCACTGCGCCACCGGGACGGCTTTTACGGCATCGGTAAACTTATATGTTGAACGACCTTCGTATAACAAATGGCTCGGTCGAATCAAACTGAACCGGCTACATATCACTCCTGCCGTTACGTCATGAGCAGTTAGTGAGACATATAATTGAAACTGGCGCAGATATTCTTAACCTGTTATTCTCTTAGTTGCCATTAATTAGTATCAGTAGACCTTTAGTGTAAATAAGCTGATAGGTCATCCTTTGTCGCCGCGTTACTATGGCAACAAAAGCAAGTGAATGGTCAGTAACGCATCCGAACTACCCTCATAGTAGTAGTTCGGGATGCGTTACTGACAGTCTAACGTAAAGGCGACGTGATTTAAGGAACTTCAGGCGTGAATTGAGGTGAATGCCCGGACGATTAGTGCTGTTAAGCAAAACTGCTGTACAAGTATGGAAAAGCAACAGTAGTTGTACTGTACATGGAGTGGTTGAAGTAGCGGAAAAATCGGCAGTGAGCATATGACCTGTGGTCAAAAACATCAGTCCGACGTCCGAGATTAGAGACAGATTTGTACTGACTGCAGATGAGCAACGGTAAGTCAAATTGCAAAGGATATCAATTAGGGGGCAATGACAAACTGCATCGCAATGCACTGTGTACTGTACGTTCTGCATTACAACAGCAGAGAAACTGACCGTACAGTATTTATATCTGCAGCGCACAAAACAAAACATCCTCAGTATAATCACGAGCACAGAAGATGGCCAAAATGATAAAGGAAAGTTTACATGATTCAGCAATCGAGTTTTCACTTGCACCATGCACCATGCCTTAGAAGGTATGGATTTGTGCAGAACACCATGAGAGCATGGATCTCTCCTGCGTGGTCATGATACTCTAGTCTGGAAAAGAATGTGTCATGCCTTCATAAGAGACTTTGCCGCCCCGGTGGAGCCGTGGTCTAAGCAATGGCTCCTGATCATTCGTCCGAAAGGGGTCCGGGTTCGAATCCCGTTGAGGCATGGATGTTGTGTTTGTCTTACGGCACTGGCTCTCTCCTTTCCCTGGAACAACCAGTGGCCCTAAATTAAGAACGGGCGACTGGTTATAGCCCATTGAGTTGCTCATAGTGGTCGTTAAACATCCAATAAAAAAAAACCAAGGGGGAGAGAGAGAGAGACCTTAGGACCTTAGCTTCAAATGAGGCCACACCTGGATGCTCAACCGTATTTGAAGAACGTCGCTGTCCAAGCTCATCCATCCGTGTAAATCTTTTCCCCCACTGCCATGGATGCTTTCAGAAATGCAAAACACCATACCACAATGCCCTTGGAGCGGCTTTGGAAACACTTTTACGTTTTCCTGCCTCATTGGCCACAGCAGTCTCCAGACTTCAATCCCACGGGAGGCAGTAAAGCGGAACGTAAGCTGACTGGATCCACTGCGATCTAGTTTGCATTGGCCAATATTTCACCTTTACCAAAATTTAATCGAATCAATACCGAAGCGATTTGCAGCTTTTCTGAAGGCCAAAGCTGATCTGACACACGTGGCCCTAATAAATTGGCTACTCAGAGTATGTGTAGACCAATTTCAACAACGTTTTTCTTAATCAAGAACATTTGCTTCTAGCTTTATGAAACATAAAAGAAACGCCTTCCGTTGTGTCTCGTGGTAAAATGTTGAACCAAATTTGTTTTATTTAAATTCTTTTTTATTGCGCTACGATTTTTTGTCGGTCGCTTTTTCATTTGATTTTTAATGCATAATTGTTCTGTATTTTCAGAAACCTGGGACTACAAGGCATTGACGTTCTACGTAACCCTCAGGCTTACCTTCTAGGAGCCCAACCCCTGTGTACACGACTTAGTGGACTCTCCCGAGGCCAAACAAAACTCTGCTATCTCTACCAGGACCACATGGCTCACGTGGGAAGAGGGGCACGTATTGGGATCAACGAGTGCCAATGGCAGTTCAGACATAGGAGGTGGAATTGCTCCACAGTTGATGATTCCAGTGTCTTTGGGCCGGTCCTCAATATCGGTAAGTTAAATAAGATAAAGTATTCGGGCGCGTCATCTAAATGCTTTGGCGAAAGGCGATGCGCAGTTTCAATGGGTTTCTGTCATCATTAACGTCAATTCTTTTTTTAACCTTCTGTCACTAATTTCACTAGAGGGCAAAAGTTAATGGACATATCATACTTTATCTGCGGAGAACCGCATAAAATTTCAGTGTTTTACAGAATAATTTTTGCGTGGAAGTTTTCTCTGAACAGTACAGGTAGAACTCGGCAAAAAATTGCCGAAGATCTTAAAATATCGCGTTTTAAAAATTGACCTGCAATAACAGATTGGAATATTTTTCATAAACATGCCTTTATGAGAAATCGCTATTTAATATCTTTCTCTTTATTTTCTACAGATACTTTACGGTAGCATAAATCATTTCTTTCAACTAAAAATAACACCGGTAATTCATATCGTGAAACTTGCATTTACAATTCGTGATCAGTATCACCCTTTAGGAACGACCATTAACCTCAAAAAAAAAAAAATAAGCTAATAAAGGTAAAAAAAATTCGGGATTTTCAATGTCATCATCCATTTTATTTTTATATTAGCTAATTAAATTACTGAAAAAAAAATTAAAGATATTATGAAATTATAGAAAAATGACTAAAAATATGCAGATAATTCGGATATTGATTGATCCATACTTGCTACGATGTTACTAGTCGAAGCTATTACGTCGATGGCTAAGAGATTACAAAATTTTGGGGTACCGAGCTTATGTCGGTGCGGTTCTTACAACGAATTTATTTCCAAAATAGCTATTTTCGTCAGGTGCGACTCTTACGCTGATGCGGCTCCTAACCCGAAAATTACAATAGTTACATATGACTAGAAAATACCATGCACTGTAAAACATTTCCTGAACTTCACAGGCCATTTTCGGTGATTCCTTTCGTGAATTAACGAAGCATATTCCTGATTCAGCCTTTTCCGTGAAAAATTGAAAAGAAAACCTGAATTTAACGAATTTTTCGTACGCCAGGAAGAATTTTGAATTTTCAGAAACCTTTTCACATTTCCTTTCATATATTAACACGAAAATTCTGTTTTTTCCAAATATATATGACGGAAAATTTCCGGTAATAGGAGCTATTCCCGGGAATACTGTGGTGTGATCAACTATTAATTTGAATCGTCTGTCGGAGGACCTGATTTTGAAGTTCTGTAGCAAGATCAGATATTGTGGATACAAATTTTGAAGATGTAAACCCGTTTTTTGGCGTAAATATGACATGGATGGTAAGTCAGATAATATCCGAAAACTTGAAAATTTCGTCGTCCTCGAGCGGGAATCGTACTCGCGTCTTCCGGATAAGCCCGACTCTGCTAACCACTACACTACCCAGAACGACCAAGTTTCAAGTTTCCGATTAATTTGAATATAACCATCCTACTCGGACACTATCCTGGAGACGCGGATTGGATTCCCGCTCCAGGACGACGAAATGTCGAGTTTTCGAATATTGTCTAACTTACCATCCATGTCATATTTACACCAAACAAGTTAGCAAAATCATTCAATGCATTGATTACGATACGCTTTCTAACATATGATTACGATACGCTTTCCAACATACCAGAAATCATTACTCAAGTTATGAGGATAATGGCTGTGGAATAAATCTCGCTCCTGTGCGCTGGCCTTTGACCCCATTTCGATGACATTAAACAGAATTGGTTCAGTATACCCCCGGAACAACATACTAAAATTTTATCGTAATAGAAGCATTTTTAGTCAGGTTATGATGATAATGGCGGTGGAATAAATCTCACTCCTGTGCCCTGACCTTTGACCTCATTTCGATGATATTAAACAGAACCGGTTCAGTACATCTCCGGAACAACATGATGAAGTTTGTCGCAATCGAAGCAGTTTTACATAAGTTATGATGCATAAGGGCGGTGGAATGGATCCCGCTCCTATGCCCTGACCTTTGATCCCATTTCGTCCATTTTCAATAGGGTTCTTCCCCAGAGTGTCCCCTGCCATATACTAAAATTTCATCGAAATCGAACCATTTTTAAGCGAGTTATCGTGCGGGCGGTGGTACAGACAGACAGACGGACAAAGCTGGAGCACATACGCTATTTCAACCTACGGTTGGAAAGCGTAAAAAACGAATTCACATCTTCAAAATTTGTATTGTATGGTGTAATCTCATATTCCATTCATGATTTCGCATGATATTCAGGTTATTGTAACAACGGATATTCCTTCCCCTCTCCCTCCATTTGGTGCACCCGCTATTGCACATTGTGTTACTCTAGGAAACGGGGTATTTAAATTTTCGTACAGGTAACTGTATGAGGATGTCTATGTACCAGTCTGTGGATCCCTTCAGACGAAAGCTATTATAACTATACGGTAGAGAATAAATTTTATGTTTAGCAGTGTCGTAGGGTGGCCTAAAATTTATTCGTGGCTAAATATTTTTAAAATTGTTCTCAACTTTCTTCTGTACTATGAAATATAATTTCAGTGAATTGTGTGAAGTTTCCAAACGACACCTGCTGAAACCGTACTTAACCACGTAGAATGATGTAGGAATTTTATTTATATACAGTCAACTCCGCTTATATTGAACCTCTGCGTGACTCACATATTTCGTTCACTATGCCCGAAGTTCACCAAAACCGAAGTGTCTTCCCTTAACCCGAATTGAGTGGAATGGTGAACAAGAAAATGAAATATGTATGTACATATGTATCTCAAAAACAATATTTTTATGTACGTAGTGTATATTCATTAAACTAAGTAAACAAAATTAATTTTACTTTACTTTAACATGAAAACAGTCTGTTATGTGCCACTGCTTGCTTCAAACAGTTAAATAAATATCTTCTCTGTGACCTTTTTTAGAGTGCGTGCTTTTGCTACACTCGATTCTACCTTTTCCATACATTCTAGGAACTTTAGCACAGTCCTGACACCCCCCCCCCCAACGCCTCTTTCACTGTTGAAACACGTTCTTCATTATCGTCCTCGTCATCTTCACCCCCTTTTCTTCCGTGCTGGAACCGCCTTTCACAACCTCGACAATAGCTTCATCCGACGGGATTTCATTCGTTATAACTTCACAGTGAGCATCAACAAAATATTCAGCTTCAGTGGAATTCGCACCGATATGCTAGGCAGGTTTTTGAGAGGCACATTATCCTCTTCTTCGAATGCCATACGTCCAATAGCCAAACCAGACCTCCGGAAGCAGTTCTCCTCCACATTTTGTTTCCAAAACGTACAGCATTCAGATTATTTATATTGATGTGTTCTGCTTTGATTCCAAGGCTTGGATTAAATGAAGCGTTACTTCCCTTCTGTAATAGGTTTTAAAGCTGCGAATCACACCTTGATCCATGGGTTAGAGGATTGACGTGGTGTTGGCAGGTAGGAACACCAGTTCGATGTTTCTGAGGCTTTTAATGCTACCTTTGTCCTTCAATGCACTTAAGGAGTAGTAGGCCTACAATATTGTTCTCAACATATTTTTTTAAGTTTTTACAAGAAGGGTTTTTTTTTAAATAAGTTACAGTTTCGTGTTACAAGTACATTATTTTTTTTAAAGTTCTATTTTTTAGGTTCACCATAACCGAAGTTGAGGGTTCTCTATAAACGAAAAATTTAATGTACATTTCCGATGTTGCTGGTCGGGACCAATGATTTAGGTTCACTATAGCCACATGTTCACTATAGCAGAGTTCACTATAACAGAGTTCACTATATCCAGAGTTGACTGTAATAAGCAGTGCTGTATAACATAAAATAAAAGTTTAGGTTTTTGCCCTACTTCTCTTATAAAGGAACTGAGCTCTGTTTTGTTTTTTTGCTCGGCGAACTTCTGGATAATTTTCGTTTTAAAATTGTTAATTTCTGAAATGAACTTTTCCTCAACAATTAAAACAGTTAACAGTTAAGGCGTTTTTGCCCCATTGTATTACGTAAACAAGTCTTCACACGCTTCAAAGTAGAGTTCTAGACTGATTCTTGTGTATATATTAAGAGAATACAACGTCCTTTGTCGCAATTATTTATTTTTTCAAGCCGACCATGGTTTCGCTGGGTATTGACCTATCTTCATCAGGTCGTAAATATTCAAATTGTATATGACATCATAAATGGTGTTTTACAGTCACGTGTTTTGATTTGATGCTTCCGCGCGCTTGATAGAAATGGCGTGGATGTCATGTCATTAACAAGGTGCGAAGACTTCTGATATATATATGGAAAGCTTCCAAAATATCAAGTTTGGTGGTTGAATCTGGCTTGTCAATTAGTTTTGCTTCTTCAAAGAAAAATTTGTGGTCCTTTTCGTAACAGAGTTTAGCCATCGATGACTTCTTTAGGTCACAATTCCGAATATAGGTCTTGTGCTCCTTCAATCGAAAACGCAAGGCTGTCCTACTGTCCTACATACGAAGCGCCACATTCACGTGGAATTTGATAAATCCCCAACGAGTTTTTGTCTTCAACATAGTCCTTTGATTCCAAAAATCTCGTTTTGTTTATGGGTTTAAAAATCCACTTAAAATTAAAGGTTTTGAGAATTTTTGAAATTTTGAAGGCAATGTCACGGGAAAATGGAATAATTGCGAAATTCTCTCGCAATGGACATATCACAGGAGTCAATGTGGAGACAGGCTTCGGTTTCCGGAATTTTGTTAGAGCCTTGTCTATAATGGAAGGGTTGTATCCTCGCTGTACTGCAACACGTTTAAGGACATAAAGTTCCTTTTCCAAACTGTCTTTATCTGAACATATATTTGTCCTGATGAAACTAGGTCAATACCCAGCGAAACCATGGTCGGATTGAAAAAATAAACAATTGTGGAAAACGACGTTGTGTTATCTTAATATACACTATCTACTAACAAGTAATTGGACACCCCTGCAATCGACGATATCTGCGGTCCTGATGCACGTCACGGCCGCAACCGTTAAATATCGTGTGGGAAACAACAACGCAACCAGTCGCATGTAGGATGCCACGCAGTTCGGATCTCTCTGATTTCGAGAAAGGTGTAATCGTCGGGTATCACAGAAATGGCCGATCCATACGTGACATATCCAGGGAGTTGAAGTACCTAAAATCGACAGTGACCTACGTGATTGGCAAGTGGAAGATGAGAGGTGACTGTCGGAATGTGACCCGACCCGGCAGACCCACAAAACTGGGAGTTAGAGATCGACGGGTGCTGTCCAGAGAAATTCGGAAGAACCGCACCAAATCGATGGGCCACTTCCGCGAGGAGTTTCAACAGGCATCCGGGAGTGTTCTTTTGATGAATACCATCCGTAAGGAAGCCCATCTGCTCGGTTATCATAGACGTGCTGCCGCCCACAAGCCTTTGATCACCAAGTCCAATAGCGCTGCTCGGCTAACGTGGTGCAAAGAACGTCGACACTGGACCGTTGAGCAGTGGAAACAGGTTATCTGGAGCGACGAATCAAGGTTCACCCTCTACCGTTGGGATGGCAGAGTCTGGGTTTGGCGTCTGCCTGGAGAACACCCCTGCCGGAATGTATTGTGCCAACTGTGAAGTTCGGCGGCGGTGGAATTATGCTATGGGGGTGTTTCTCCTGGTATGGCACGGGACCCTGGGTCACAATTCTTGGTAGACTCGACGCCGAGACCTACTGCACCATTTTGGATGACCATGCGCTTCCTAAGTTGTGGCAGTTTTACGGGGTGGACCCATGTTACTTTCAGGATGACAATGCCACCTGTCATGTTGCGAGGTCCACCATGGCTTGGTATGGTGACAATGGGGTTAATCGAATAAACTGGCCTGCGCAGAGCCTGGACCTTAACCCTATCGAGCACCTCTGGGACGAGTTGGAGCGTCGACTTAAGGGGTGCCCCACCGTCCAAAATCGGTGAAGGAACTGGCCTGTCTTCTCCAAGCCGAGTGGAAGAAAATACCGCTAGCCGTCGTACAACGCCTGGTTGAGAGTATGCCCCGGAGGGTCGCAGCTGTAATCGCCGCTCGTGGAGGCTTCACCAACTATTGAAGGTGAATAAACTTCGTTTTCCTTTGCTATCACAGGTGTCCAATTACTTGTTGGTAGATAGTGTATATACACTGCCGGACAATTGCTAAGGACGGATGACAATAGCAACGATAGCAACCATAAAATGGAAGGCAGGAAAATGTGGAAATTAGCATAAGTGCGGGATACAGTAAGACCTGTTGCCGAACTTGTTCGTGACGTCATAGCGCTGATAAGAGATATAAAGGATTTGACGCGTATTGACCGTTGTTGTTCAAACGCAAAGTTGAAAGGGAAAGAATCAATTGACGAACTTGCAATTTTCAGTATGTCTTCCCGACATCACCTAGATGATTTTACGCGTGGCCGTATTATTGGCAAGATTGAAGAAGGGCGAAAAATAACAGATGTTGCCAGGGAGTTCGACGTCAGCCACGGTGTTGTTTTAAGGCTTTGGAAATCATTTCAAACAGATGGAGAGTGTAGCAAACGTCACGGGGGAGGTCGTGTTCGCAGTACGACACCTGCAGAAGATCGGTACATAGTGCTATCAACAAAAAGACACCGGCGCAGCACAGCTAGTGAAGTAGCAAATCAGTTTATGGCTGCTACTGGCAAGCGGATCTCCCGAAAAACTGTCGCCAGACGTTTGCATGAAGGAGGACTACACGCTCGCCGTCCTGTTGTGTGCATCCCATTGTCCAGACGTCACCGTACCGCCCGTTTGCAATGGTGCCATCAACATCGCAATTGGGCTGATAACGACTGGTCTGCTGTCCTCTTCTCAGATGAGAGTAGATACAGTCTATCGTCTGATTGTCGACGACAACTGATCTGGCGTGATAGTGGTACTGCATATTGTCCAGCAAACATACAGGAAAGGGACCGATATCCGACATGTAGTGTCATGGTATGGGCTGGCATCATGATCAATGGCCGTACGTCCCTCTATGTGCTTCCAACTAGGACTATGACTGGCCAACGATACATTAATGATGTTCTGCTACCTCATGTTCGCATGTTCCGTGGTGCTGTCGGTGATAGATTCATTTTCATGGACGACAACGCAACATGTCATCGAACAGTCGCTGTCCAGGAGTGTCTTGAGAGCGAGGATATTCAACGCCTCGTATGGCCAGCACGTTCTCCAGATCTGAATTCCATTGAAAATGTGTGGGATGCTTTGGGAAGGAGTCTTGCTGGTCGCCAATGCCCTCCAATAAACAAGGACACCCTCATCCGTGCACTGACAGAGGAATGGGATAAATTACCCCAACAGTTGCTTGATAATGTTGTGCAAAGCATGACACGACGTGTGGAATCTTGCATCGCCCTCCATGGTGGCCATATCCCGTATTGACATCTTACGCCGGAACGCCTGCGGACGGTAATTGCATTTTTTCACGTTTACGTATTCTGCACAAAATGGCCTGTTTGTCCCTTGAACACGTTCCAAAGCCTTCTGGATTTCAGAGCACAATAAATTGTCTTTCTTGTAATGTCCTGGCATTCTGACATTATTTTATTTCACTTGGCATCCAACGACACTTACTTTTTTATGCGCTATATAGTCGTTTGTGATCCGTCCTTAGCAATTGTCCAGCAGTGTATAAGTGTCACAAGACTGTAGTCTTTCAGATCAAGAATGATTCTTATGTTTTTGCACCAAGCAAATATTTGGTCGATGTGGATCCAAGTCTTTACCGTTTTATTTTTTCTTCATCCCTTAATAAACTAAAAGTTTGTTCCCATAAAATGTCCACTTTCTTCATTTTACTTACACGAGCGAACCTAACAGCTTAACTCCACAAACAAAAATCAGCTGCTCGCTGCGGGATGGCGCAAAAGCAAAATTGTTGCGGTTAAAGAAAAAAGCTACCAGCCCCCAATGACAGTTCTACAAATGCACAGTTCAGCGCGCATCTGCTCATTCGTTACTGTTCTCTGAAGCGTCAACAAGACGACGAATTGAATGTAGTCGCCTCTCCCAAGCACGCGGTATTCAGCCGTGACCACGATTCCGCGCGCTCTAGTAAACTGATATGGAAGGCTATAAAGTGTTACCCAGTTATTAAACTAGTGTAATGGCTCAAATTTGCATTCGGAAAATCTGGGGACTGGCTACTAATACCGATTTTCTTTCGGAACTCTTCCAATTAAAAGGAAAAACTATTTTCTTCTCATTTCGATGCAAAGCTTAGCCCCAGATGCACAGAATGATCCGACGCCGCTGATGTTTAGTGATTTTATGAAATAATATTACGAAGTAGTATATTTCACTTTTATTTCAGAGCATAATTGAGAGTCACTGTAAATTTGAGAGTTCCAAAATATTCTGTTGCTGAGAAAAATAAAGATGAAAGAAAAGCAATTTGTTATGTGTTCTCCTGTAGAAAAAATAAAATTATTATGAACCTATGCAGAAAAATAATACACTCATACAGAAAATAAAATGGCTAATTAACCCATATTAATAGCGAAAAGCATTTCATCGCGCGATTAGAGTAATCTTCATTTCTACCTTATACATGATCATGAGTTAAATGTCTTTCTAGGTCAGTCGGAAGGCTTTTCATTCAAGGCTTTTCTGGTTGGAACTCCACCACGGACAAAGAGAAAGAATTCATTCACATTATACTCGGGAAGGAATCTCTGGCAAAAGTGCTAAAAATCGAAGTTTTTGCAACATTTCTGTATAGAAACGGAAAAACTCGAAACTGCCTTTTCTGAAATAAATGAAATTAGTGACAACGGAAAATCCGAAGTTAGAAACGAAAACTTTTCGAAACGGAAATTTATTTAAAAGACGGAAACCTAGAGGCAATTCTGCTGCTCGTTATTTTCAGGAATTTTCCGCGAATTCACACCAATTATTTTTTACGGTGTAGAAATTAGTTAATATGTTCTTAGAACTTATAGAAGCTAGTGAAGAATATAGAATCAAACAAAGATTTTACCCATCAGGATTTTACAAGGACTTTGCTTGGATTTTACTATAAAATCAACGAATCAGTGATCGCGAAAGGACATCGATTATTTTTATCCAAATGGACGAGCGGATACCCCTGTCTTCTGTGAAATCAAAGCTTTGTAGATTTGATTGACATCACCAGAGACGGAATCTCCAATAGGCCAACTAGGCCCGGGCCTAAGTCGGCAAATTTTAGTGGTAGTGAAAATTAATAATTTGTTAAAAGCCCATAAAAATAATGAAAGAAAAGTTTAAAATTAAAATAAAAGTGGAAACTAACATTTAGTCCAAAAGCTGCTGTATACAAGATTTTATCTCCGAATTCCTGTAACCTCTTCGACTTGAGAAACCATAGACAAAAATATGTTTATCTGACTATGCTTAAGAACTGAAATGAATAAGAACGGGTCGGTGTGTGGTGAACGAGTGGGGTGTTAACGTTGCTCTTTGGAGTTCGATAAAAGTTCTCTGGCTTAGATAAACGAAGATCGCTTTGGGCTTTAAAAGGGGACACTTGCATTCACGTAAAGCTATTCCATCATCCATGAGAATGAATACAATGGTAGGGGAAAGAGAAGTGCTGAATTTTAGCACCATCAGCTACTTCGTTTTCCTCCCACACTTACCTCAGTGAAGGTGACCCTTGACCACTTCGCTTTTCTGCGTACAACTGCTTCATTATAAGTTGCAGGCATCTCGTAAAAATTTTAAGAAAAAAATAACGGAATGGGGTGACTTTTCTTAGAATAACGATGGAAAAAAAAAAAAAGATTGCCGCCCCGGTGGCGCCGTGGTCTAAGGCGCTGGCCTCTGATCATTCGTCCGTAAGGGGTCCGGGTTCGAATCCCGGTCAGGCATGGATGTTGTGTTTGTCTTACGGCACTGGCTCTCTCCCTTCCCTGGAACCAGTGACCCTAAATTAGGGACGGGCGACTGCTTATAGCCCATTGAGTTGCTCACGGTGGTCGTTAAACCTCCAATCAAAAAAAAAAAAAAAAAAAAAAAAAAGATTACTTGATTGGCTCATGCCCTCCTTACAATGGCAATCGCATCTCCCAAAGCTTCCGATACTGTTTCCTGGCAATCTTTCTAATTCCTACTGTTGATGTATTGAGTACTGAATAGTTTGTTCAATGTAGAAAAAAAAATAATTTTCGTTTCCCAAAACTAATCGAACTGTGGGTAATGGAAGAAAGAGAAGGAGTAGAGCTTTCACTACAAAAAAAAAAAAAAAAAAAAAAAAAACTACTACGAAAAAAGTGAAAATTGCTAAAGAATTACTAAAATGTCAAAAATTTATAAACATTTCATTGTTAAATGTGTTGAATCAACTACAGCGACCAACGGAGAAACCACTTCAGTTGATGTTGATGCCCTAAATGCTACGAAGAATGTACTTGAAGAATAAACTGATCAAAATGCACCTTCAATTTTAGATCGCGATGCAGAGCAGCCTGCTGACAGTACTTGTATAAATGCTGATCCTGCAGAATGGGAGAAAAATGACCATACCACTGGTTCTTTACTTTCTTAACGTATAAAGCAAAATTTAAAGGGGGGGGTAGGACGGCATATTTGTCTAGGCCTAGGGGCGTCAAATTTGTGTAGGCCTAAGGGCAGCAAAGCCCTAAATCTGTTTCTGTATATCACAATAAGAATTCATCTCTTTATGAAAACGAAATAATATCCGTTACGAGGGGCGTTTAAAAAGTTAATGACATGTGTCTGTAGAAGACCCGGAAGTTAAGGAGCTACGACGTTTTTAGAAACCTGTCTAAACTTGTCACTACATGTTGAGAACAAAGGCCGTGACGTCATCATTTCTCTCTTCACTGCATGGTGGCCCGTAATGGTCAAACTGCGAAATGTGTGCGTTGTTTGCTACGGAGCCTATAAAGACAGAAAGATTTTACATTTTCACAAGGATGTTGCTTGCAGACGTCGCAAAAAAGAATCATCCCGATTCATCGCAAGAATATGGGGTTCGTGCCTGTTTACATTGCACTGTTAGGGGATGGATGCGTAAATTTGGTGAAGGACGGCAGAGTTTCGAAAGCCTTCCTAGTGCAGAAAGACGGCAGGACGCCATGAACGAGAGAACCAATGGTGCTGTTTGTGAACTCACTGAGGAAAACCTACACATTGCCATTCAGGTAATTAGTTTAGATGTCAGTGCATCGAGATCGGCAACGTGGAAACAATTATTCATCAATATGCAAAGTTCCGCAAGGTCTGTGCCAAATGGGCACCCCCACACACTTACAGAATAGCAAAAAAAAAAAAAAAAAAAAAAGGCTAGAGTCGATTCATGGAAGGAGGCTGGCAATGTTTTATTACGTTGTTATTACTAAAAACAAAACACAATAGTTATATGTTTGCTGACTCTTCTTCATTAGCTGACTGTAAGATGGAAGTCCCTTTATCCCCATCTTACACTCAGCTAAAGAAGAAGAGTTTACAATGTCAGGGCACATCAGCATCTATGGTGAGCGGAACATTAGGGGCGACTCTCAGAAGTTCCAAACATTGTTCTGTAGGAGAATTCTTACAGATAAGTAGTTTATAATACCAATAATCATCAAGCATTTAACTGTCCCCCTAACCTTAGCAGCACGGAAAGAGAAAGGGTCCCAAACAGTACCTAATGAGTTTACAACCATTACGACGTCACTAGCTGCTTCCTTCAAAGCCAGTAGAACGCAGAAAGGTGAGGAGAAATTAAATTAAGAGTGGACACGTAACATTAGGGGAGGTAGTAGCGCGCCAGGTAGTTTTTGAAGCTTGTCGAAGGCGTCCGGAAACGATAATGATGCACGGGAAACAGGGAAAAATGAAAGAACAGTACCTAGAAAACAGAATAGTGAGATAAGTAAAAGAGGAACTAAGACAACTGAAGTACAAACCGTAGTTAGTATAATTATAAGACTTAGCTGAAAACAAAAATAGTTGAAAAATACAATCATCCCCATTGCTTTCTTCGTGTCAAATTCTTTCATCGACTAGGAGCTGCAAATAAACGGAACCCAAAGCGGGGACGGGAAATCCCGCTAACAATTTGAACCTAGTCGTCCTAAACGGTTTACAGGCATTGTCACAGGTGATGAGATGTGCTTATCATTATAATTTTTTTTACTGTATAACTCCCAGGAAGTTCGACAACTGTGTTTGGGTTGTGGAAGATGAACCGAGTCCACAAGTCCTCCAATAGGGCTTTCGCTATCCATAATAGCCGGTCTCACTATAGGTCCTCAAAATCTGGTTCGCCAACAGACCAGAGTAGGAGTGTTGTCTCCAGCGAAGTTTAAGCATGGCTTCCGCGGTTACAATTTCCGATGGTGTGAATGATGAGTGTATAATGAATAAAGTCCTTCGCTGGACGTGTAGTGCAGGGAAGCTTACGTTAAGTCACGTTAGGGTTATTGGAAGGGTACTTGACGTAGCTAAAGTGTGCCTAATCTTCAAAGTGCTAGAGTTTGTTTAGGTTAGACACGCACGTGCAATAAGTTCATTGAATATGGAACTTCTGTTTACTCAGCGTTCCTCGTTATCTTGAATATCAGTACTATAACTTCGGTTTTAGTACATTAGTACCTTGAAGGCTCCTTATTAGAGCGGTAAACACAATATACCCTGGACTTAACGTAGACACTCCATGAAATAGACTTAAAGGCCAGGCAGAGGTCTGACAATAAAATGAACTAAGAAAATGTACTCACTTTTAACCTTTTATTGGGGAACTCCTGGTATTACTCAAACACACTCCAACAAAACACGACTACTGATATTCAGAACTTTCGTACTATCGTAGATAACAATAATAATGGAAGAACCTATCACAAATAAAACGAAGCTGCTTGGTATAGTTGAGCGCGCCTATATATACTGCATACCACCACGTCATGACTTACACTCGTTACCACATATAATTCAGCGGGAGAAATAACATCTCGTTAAGTGAGAAGATAATTTGCATAGGAAAATAAAATAACAAGAGATAGTAAAATCAAAAGGAAACTGAATCTTGAGTATACGTTACAAGTGATTCAGCAAATCTTCAGCAAATCTGTGGAATTGAAATTTAACCGTTAGTTAAACCTGAAGTTTTCCCACGAACCACCTTTATTATTTGTAATTTTCCCTCATATACAGTAAAAAGAGAGAACATATACGGTAAAGAGAAACATTCTGTTCTCTCTTTACGTATACGGTAAAGGGGAGAACAGAATGTTTCCCTATACGAACGAGATCACGGAAATGTTTCCTGAAAATTCAGGTTTTCCCTGATAACACCACGAAAAAACGGTAATTCTTCGTTATTAACTGGAGAAAGATCAACAGCAGTACTTTAGACAATTCACGCATGAAAAATCTGCTAAATTCATGTTCTTTCCGTCATTTCACGAAAAAATTTTGATCAAGGATGTGCTTCCTTAATTCACAAAATGAATCACGGAAAATGGGTCGTGAATTTCAGTAATTTTTTTACAGTGTGGGTACCAGAAGGTCAGCCATTCTCTTTGAGGTATTTACAGCACCAGAATCTTGATAGGTGACTGGGGAAATACGAAGATAATAAATATTATGGCCAATAACTTATCAGACCATTTGAAGAGGTATGAGCTCTTTGTATTTCTTTCTAATATGTTCTTCTCCGAACAGTCGTACCCATTCCGTGGTTCAGTTATAAAAAAATGGATCGTGATTTAGAGCCTTTTTCACTTTATAAAACACTTGTTGAGACGCCCAGACTAGAAACAGGTTTTATGGATTCACTATTTGCTCCCAGCTGCGTTAGAAATGTCACAAGACGGAACATAAGTCACCATCTAGGCAAATGAAACGTCGGCAATTTATTGACCTGATTGATGAGTAAGGAAAAGCCAACTTTTCGCCATGGAAAACATAAATTTAAATTTCTTTAGTCAACGTCGCAGAAGATATATAACGCAACGCACAGTGCTGAATGACAGATTGGGAATTGAATGCTTTATGTGCTGAAGAAACCGGAGCGGCGAAGGAATCGTGAATTTAAATTGTCAAAGAAATATATAATATATATATATTATATAGACAAGAGTGGAAGTCATCATGATCAGAGTTAAATCCCTGAAATGGCAATGGGCTGGGCATACTGCCAGAAAGACAGACCATCGATGGACAGCCGAAATTTTAGATTGGATTCCAAGGGACAGGAAAAGACCCAGAAGAAGACCACATGGGAGATGGGTGGATGAAATTCGAAAGTATGCAGGGGTGACATGGAGGAGACTGGCACAAGACAGACCGTTGTGGAGGAAACTTGGGGAGACCTTCGTCCAGCAGTGGATTGATAATGGTTGACAATGATGATGATGATGATGATGTCTTGTGCCAGTCTCCTCCATGTCACCCCTGCATACTTTCGAATTTCATCCACCCATCTCCCATGTGGTCTTCTTCTGGGTCTTTTCCTGTCCCTTGGAATCCAATCTAAAATTTCGGCTGTCCATCGATGATCTGTCCTTCTGGCAGTATGTCCAGCCCATTGCCATTTCAGGGATTTAACTCTGATCATGATGTCTTCCACTCTTGTCATTTTTCGGATCCACGAGTTCCTCTTCTTATCTCTCCTGGTTACACCAAGCATGCACCTCTCCATGCTGCTTTGAGTTGTCTGCAGCCTTTGTATGTCTCTTTTAGTTAAGGTCCACGTCTCTGCACCATACGTAAGCACTGGAAGGATGCATTGATCAAACACTTTTCTTTTAAGACATAATGGCATATTGCTCTTGAAAATTATGCTGTTTCTTCCAAAAGCTCTCCAGACAAGTTTTGTGCGCCGATTAATTTCTTCATCAATGTGACCCTCACTTGATATCTGCTGTCCAAGATAAACGTACGTGTCTGTTATCTCCAGCTTTTCTCCATCAATCGATAAATCTTCATTTCTTGTAAAAGCATTGAACATCACTTTTGTCTTCTGAAAGTTCATTTTTAATCCCACTTCTTTACTCTTGTCAGCAAGTTCCTGGATCATACTCTGCAGCTCTGATGGGGTAGTTGCAAAAATGACTACGTCATCAGCAAAACGAAGGTGGGTTAGATAATCTCCATTAATCTTTATCCCCTTGTTTTCCCAGCTCAGCGACTGAAAAACACCCTCCAATGTGGCATTAAAGAGCTTCGGAGATATGGTGTCACCTTGTCTCACTCCCTTTCCAATTTTTACGTGTGTTGTATTTTCAAACAGCCTAATCTTTGCACTTGCATTTTCATAGATGTTATTAATAATATTAATGTATGCATCTTCAATACCGCAGGTTTTCAGAGCCATTGTAACTGCTGATGGTTTCACCGAATCAAAGGCTTTTTCATAATCGATAAAAGCCATGCACAATGGAAGTTCATATTCCCTCGCTCTTTCAATTAGTTCTCTCAGCACGTGGATATGATCTATTGTGCTGTAGCCACTCCTGAATCCAGCTTGTTCTCTTGGTTGAGCCATGTCCAGTGTTACCTTCAAGCGGTGTGAAAGAACGTTAGTGAAGATTTTATAAACTACTGATAGGAGGCTGATAGGTCTGTAGTCTCCGAGATCCTCAATGTCACCTTTCTTATGTAGCAGGATCATTGTAGCGGTGTTCCAATCCTCAGGAATCTTTCCTTCATTAAGGCATCGAGTGAAAATTTGGGCGAGTACTGTTTTGATTTCTCCACTTGCTTCTTGTATGATGTCTACAGTAATTCCATCTTCTCCTGGAGCTTTTCCTCGCTTCATGTTCTTGATTGCATGTGCAACTTCTGCTGGGAGGACTGGAAGAACTCTGGTACCTTTCATGATGTCTGGAGTACATGTATCATCCCTTTCATATAATTTGGAGTAGAAATCTTTCACTCTTGTCAAAATTTCGCCTCTATTTCTTGTTACAGAACCATCTTCTTTTCTCAGTGCCATAATCTGTTTTCTTCCCTTACTGAGATGTCCCTTTGCTATCTTTAGGCTTTGGTTGTTTCCAATTGCTTTCCTCACTAGTTCACAGTTGAATTTCCTTACGTCTTCAGTGATACTTTTTCTTACTGTCTTGCATAGCTCTATATATTCCACTTTGGAAGTCACATCTTCTTTAGTTGTCCTCATCTCTCTTCTTTTTGCATCAACATTTTGGTTTTTCCTGATAATTTGTTCACATGCAACTTGTTCTTAGACCCAGCTAATTTTGTTGCTGTTTCCATAAGAGCTTTGGTTACTTTTCTGTTAACTTCAGAGATGTCCACTTCTTCCGATGTTAGGCCTTCAAAAGCAGAGAACCTGTTCTTCAGTTCTAACTTGAAGGTATTATGGTGTTTTTTAAGGTTGGTTATGTCAATAGATTTTGTTTGTCTTATGAGCTTGCCACGTTCAAGTTTAGTGTTGAGGTGCATCTTACATCTCACCAATCTATGGTCACTACCTGTGTTGAACTTGTTTAGCACACTGCAGTCTTCTATGACGAATTTTTTGTTACACATAATAAAATCAATTTCACTTGTCGTCCCATTTGGATGTCTCCATGTCCATTTCCTGCGTGGCTTTTTCTTGAAGAAGGAGTTCAAGATGAAAAACCCTTCTGCCTCTGCAAACTCAACGAGAGTATTTCCACGCTGGTTTCTGTTGCCATGACCGAATTTACCTACTGAAGTTTCATTCTGTTGCCGTTGCCCTATTTTTGCATTGAAATCTCCCATAATTATTTTCAAGTGCTGCTTACCTTTATTATTTAGATGACAAATTTCCTCATAAAATTCTTCAATTTCTTCTTCAGGATGACTTGTGGTGGGTGCATAAGTTTGAATAATCTGAGCCTGGTATCTTTTCGAGAGTTGGATAACAAGTCGTGCAGCTCTGTCAGAGGAACTTTCAACTTCTACAACTTTATCCTTCAGTTTCTTGTTTATTATAAATCCAACACCACTAGTTCTGCCAGTATCTGTTTCACGATAGTAGAAGAGATGTCCACTTTTCAGTTCGATGAGATCTTCTCCTTTTCTCCTTACCTCACTTAGCCCCACGATGTCCCACTTGATCCTTTGTAGTTCCTCTTCCAATTCAAGAAGCCTTGATTCAGAAGATAGGGAGCGTCCATTGTAAGTAGCCAAGGTCAGCATCAGATGGCAGCCTAGTCCGGTCCTCCGGGGATTCTTAGCACCCTCTGCCTTCATGTCGCACTGGCCGCTGCCTTGGCCAGGTACATTCCAGCTGCCGGAGACTGAGGGCCAAGATTTAAGTTGTGGAATCATTTTGGAGGGGTTTGGCCATAACTCACCACGCTGGCCAAGCGGGTTGGTGAGTGTGGGATAGAATTTCCTCTAATCCCGATAGTATAGTTATACCGCTATGGGCGGTCGTCAGAGCCCCTTTAGTGGGAACAGGATGCACCACGAGAAGGCGGGGTTGACATTTGTCAAGGAGAGGCTGTGATGTTACGCATCACCTGACCTTACATTCCGATGATATATATATATTGGGAAAACAAAGGGATAAAGATTAATGGAGATTATCTAACTCACCTTCGTTTTGCTGATGACGTAGTCATTTTTGCAACTACCCCATCAAAGCTGCAGTGTATGATCCAGGAACTTACTGACAAGAGTAAAGAAGTGGGATTTAAAATGAACTTTCTGAAGACAAAAGTGATGCACAATGCTTTTACAAGAAATGAAGATTTATCGATTGAAATGAAGATTTATCGATTGAAGCTGGAGATAACCAATACCTACATTTATCTTGAACAGCAGATATCAAGTGAGGGTCACATTGATGAATAAATTAATCGGTGTATAAAACTTGCCTGGAGAGCGTTTGGAAGAAACAGTATAATTTTCAAGAGCAATATGCCATTATGTCTTAAAAGAAAAGTGTTTGATCAATGCGTCCTTCCAGTGCTTACGTATGGTGCAGAGACGTGGACCTTAACTAAAAGAGACATACAAAGACTGCAGACAACTCAAAGAGTCATGGAAAGATGCATGCTTGGTGTAACCAGGAAAGATATGAAGAGGAACTCGTGGATCAGAAAAATGACAGGAGTGGAAGTCATCATGATCAGAGTAAAATCCCTGAAATGGCAATGGGCTAGACATATTGCCAGAACGTCAGACCATCGATGGACAGCTGAAATTTTAGACTGGATTCCGAGGGACAGGAAAAGACCCAGAAGAATACCACATGGGAGATGGAGGGATGAAATTCGGAAGTATGCGGGAGTAACATGGAGGAGACTGGCACAAGACAGACCGTTGTGGAAGAAACTTGGGGAGACCTTCGTCCAGCAGTGGATTGATAATGGTTGACAATGATGATGATGATGATGATGATGATGATATATATATATATACAGCTAGAAGGTTTGTTGGAGAGAAAGGCAAGGACATAAGAATTTCGAGTTATTTGAAATCATTGCTACAATAATCAATTGCGATTAACTGCAGTATGTGGGGCACAAGAAGAAATCTTTCTTCTTTACCTACGGAATTATTTTGCACTAATTACACGGTATCCATTGAAATCAGTTAATTGCAATTTTCTCTAGTGACAGAAAATCGAATTCAAAGTCATCAGCGTTAAGAGCGCTTCTCAATGAGTTCCGCGAACTACTGCCACGTCTTCTCAGCCGGAGTGGGATTATGTAAATAACCTTGGAAACATTCACCTCAGCATCGTCTATCCTTGTCAAGGTTGGTCTCGGGTTCCCCACTGCAGTCTCTCGAAACTCAGGGTTAAACATAAACGAAAATTGTGTTTCACATGGAACATCTATGAGTTCTCCACGCCCTTCCACATGCCGCTTAAGAAATTTAATAAGAAGCACGCAAGCAACAATTCAACATCATGGATGCAAACACCGTAACACCCTTAGAAAATTCACATCTCCGAACATTAACTGAGTGAGACAGGTTAAATGGTAAAAAAAATAAATTTATTTCAAAACGAACTTAAGGGTACCGGTAAAGTTGATTACTTTTAAACAATTTATCTGCGTAACTTTAAGTCCTAACCTTCTGCAAACCGAGTTAAAAAAAAAAAAAAAAAAAAAAAAAAAACAGCTGGTATTTAGAAAACTATGGTGCGCTTAAAAAAGCTTTTTTATCACTGAGATATCAGAAAACTGGACTTTACACTTCTTATACAATATACGAGTTATAAAACATAAAATATCTTACACGTTCCTCTTTTCCTTCCTGCGTATTCTTCTGCATTATCTAATCATCTGTCTACTGTAACTTGTAGATTTTTCTATATTATTTTTTCTCGAATTTGGCTATACCTATAGTTTTTAGCACGTCTTTTGTAAAAAAAGATCGTGCTTATGTTATCGGTTTGTCCGTCCGCCTGTACCCACGATAACTGGGTACAGGCGGACGGACAATCAGTCCGATTTGAAAAATTCTTTTTGCATTGGGAAGCTTGGAATATGAGAATGATGATCCTTTATTTCGTTTTTTTTTTTTTTTTACGATGTACAATTTCGTCGCAAGAGGGCGTAAATGCAGATGATGTCGAATTCAAAAATACGTTTTATTCCACATATTTGCTACTAAATATCCGATTGAAAAAATTCTTTTATCATTCGATTCCATTTACGTCGGAAGAGTATTTTAGATATAGGTACTTTTTCAAATTACGCATAGATTTTCCTCTAGGGGGCGTAAAAGTACATTACATTTTCTCCGATAATTCTTCTTCTTAAATTCCGATTTGAAAATTTTTTTCATCAGCGGATACACCTCCTGATGGAAAATGTTTTGCATATAATTTTTTGGTAAAGAATACTTTGGCCACCAGGGGGCGTAAGTTTTAATTTTTTCTTCTGATGTATTTTCCATAAAATCTGAGCTTCTAAAATATCGATTGAAAAAATTCTTTCACATAGATAAACTATATCCACTCACATAGATAAACCTTTTTGGAAAATTTCTTCTTAAAATATTCCTCCGCCAGGGGGCGTAAATGTGTGTCACTAAAAACACTATCCAACAAAGAAGAAATTTGAAAAATTTCTTCTTTGTTGGATAGTGTTTTTAGTGTGACATGTTTTTCATATAATTTCAAAATTTTCAAGTAATTCATAGACTTTCCGCTAGGGGGCGTAAAGGTAAATTTACCCCCCCCCTATATCTCTGCTTCTAAATCTCCGATTTGAAAAATTCTTTCTGCACCAGATACAGCTCCTGATGAGAAATCCTTTGCACATATTTTAAATTTTTTTTCAAAAGTGGTTTGGCCACCAGGTGACGTAAGTCTTAATTTCCGCTTCTTATGTATTTGCAGCAAAATATGAGCTTCTAAAATCTCGATTGAAAAAAAAGTCGTTTGTTGACCGATAATACTCATGTCGACAAACTTTTGAGGAACATTTTTTGTTTTTAATATTGCCTGGTTTTTACGCCAAGGAGCGTAGATGTATATCTTATTTTTGTCAATATCTCTACTTCAGGTAGTCCGATTAGAAAAATTTCTTCTTTGTTGGATAGTGTTTCCGATGCGAAATGTTTTTCTTACAAATTCAAAATTATCACGTAAATCATTTAAGATTTTCCGCTAGGGCGCATAAAGGTAAATTGCGTTTTCTGCTCCTAAAACTACGATTTGAAAAATTCTTCCTGTATCGCATACAAGACCTGATGGAAAATACTTTTCATGTAATTTCTAATGTTTGGTAAAGAATGGTTTGGCCACCATGTGGCATAAGTGTTAATTTCTGCTTCTGATGTATTCGTAGCAAAATCTGGGCTCCTGAAAACTCGACTAAATGTATATTTTCTTGGACCGATACCGCTCATATGGAAGAACCTTTTGAGAATACTTTCTTCCTAAAATAATGCATGGTTTTCCCACCAGGGGACGTAAAGTCGCATCTTATTTTTTGTCGATATCTCTGTTTCTAAGACTCCGATTTGAATAATTATTTCTGTGTTGGAGAGCGTTTGCGGTGAGAAATGTTTCTCATATAAATTCGTGTTTCTCTTAACGCACAAGTCTGCAACCAGAGGGCGTAAGCTCACAATTCCGTTTATAGCAATATCTGAGGGATTAAAAACCCTATTGAAAAACTTCTTTCTTCTGTCAGATACTATTGTTTTCCGTACCGGTTCCATTGACTTTGAATAGCTTTGATAAGTTAAATTTGCGTCAGAACGGATTCAAACGACGTGCTTATTACACCCGAAAATTCGGTGTCATCTTTCTTGTTTTTTTTTTTTTAGTAAAAGTTTAACTCCCACCGTGAGCAACTAAGTGGGCTATAAGCATTCGCCCGTCCCTAATTTAAGGCTACTGACTCCAGGGAAGGGAGAAGGCCAGGGCCGTAAGATAAACACAGCACGCGTACCCCACCGAGATTCGAACCCAGACCCATATCGGGCGACTGGTCAGCACCTTTATGTCAATAATTATTCTATTTTTCTTTTGGCTCTGTTCTCCTTTGGAGCAGAGGGTCAACATTCTAGCAAACTTGTAAATGAGGAATGCAATTAGAGTTTATTGATTAATATGATAAGTAGGATAATCTCTAATTTAAAAAAGGAAATAAATAATGCCAACATGAATGTCAAATGTTGCTGGAAGTACGCAGAATTTCGCGGTAAAAAAATGATACTCAAACAGATAGCTGTAGTTAATGCCAGCAGGAAGTCCCTGCTTTTTTCGCAGAGGACACTCTCCCTGGCACGGAGATATCTTATCTCCAACCTCTCTTTTTAAACGCTAGAACAGAACTCTCACTGTTTTTTGTCGCTCTTCGCAGGAAGCGCGCGAGTTACTCTTATTGCGTTCTCTCTTGGACGTTCGGTCAGCCCGATGTCAACCGTGCACTCTCACACCCCTCGTCAACACCGAATTGACCCCTCTTTACACCCTTTAGTGAACATTCTACTTCGTTATGTGTTTCCGTTGCGTGTGAAACTTTATTCGTTCCCATCCTACTGAAATTGTAGATGAGTCGCTAGAAGTAGAAACAAAGCTGTAAAACCATTTCCTGGGCAATAAAATGATCGAAATGAACTTCATGAACAACTAATGCATAAAGAACTGCTAACAATAGCGCTCGAAAGCGGAAGGGAGCGACTGCTTCCCTGCTCCCGTAACGCACCTATTAGAAAACTAGGAAAAGGGCCGTCATCAGAATTATGTTTGAAGCACCAGCTGAAGGGGAAATGATTTTAACTTACAAGACATTAAAAAAGGTTATTAAAGCTTAGTATTTGCTAAATCTGTGATCCCAGAGTTACAGCTGTATGCATTCGCTAATTTGGGTTCACTGGCACCATAGTGAACCCAAATTAGCGAATGTCTTATTCGAGACTCGAACTGAAGCCCAACTGAGACAATTAACCAGAAACCAGCTCCTCCAGTTTATTAAATGCACGATATGGGACATCAGATTCAATGAAACCTGGTACACCTGCTTTATAGCTGATGCATTAATGAATTAAGTAACCAGAATAAATGTGCTATGTAATGCTGAGTAAGATGTATTTCACCATGTCTGTCTCAGCATTGTCCACAACTCCGCCCGAGACATCGGTCCAGGATGAAACCTTGGAACCATAAAACCATCATTACGATGGAACTACGAAACCATAATTCAGGGACCTAGTGGGCTACTGAATGGTTCCAAACTAAGATGAGTTTTCCTCGAGTTATGCCTGGGAGGTAGCGGCCCGGTAGGGCTGTACCTCCCAGGCATAACTCGAGGAAAACTGGATGCGCGAAGAACATGCAAGCGTGTGGGTGATCAGCCAGCACATGTTGGGGGCGCGCAGCGATTAAAAACCCCTCCATACACACTAAGGGACCTAATGTGTTCCATGAGAAAGCTTCCCAAACCATCACAGAACCACCACCTCCTTGAAAAGAGACAACTTGGCAAGATGGGGCCATGACCTCATGCTCCGTAGAGTTTGTTCGCTGTCGGCTCCCGTAGCCCAGGGTATGCAGCGTGCTCCGTAGAGTTTGTTCGCTGTCGGCTCCCGTAGCCCAGGTTATGCAGCGTGCTCCGTAGAGTTTGTTCGCTGTCGGCTCCCGTATTCCAGGGTACGCAGCGTGCTCCGTAGATTTTGTTCGCTGTTGGCTCCCGTAGCCCAGGGTATGCAGCGTGCTCCGTAGAGTTTGTTCGCTGTCGGCTCCCGTAGTCCAGGGTATGCAGCGATCTCCGTAGAGTTTGTTCGCTGTCGGCTCCCGTAGCCCAGGGTATGCAGCGTGCTCCGTAGAGTTTGTTTGCTGTCGGCTCCCGTAGCCCAGGGTATGCAGCGTGCTCCGTAGAGTTTGTTTGCTGTCGGCTCCCGTAGCCCAGGGTATGCAGCGTGCTCCGTAGAGTTTGTTCGCTAAAGCTGCTTGAGCCACTGACATTTAACCTGGATGTGATTTGCACCGCCATTGCCAAACGGTCTGTCTGTACGAGCCTGGATAGTCTACGTCGGCCCCAGTCGTTAAAGGCGTATCGTCGGCTTGCACTCTAGACGCTGGTACGTCCATAGAGGGTATACTAGCGGTACACACTTTATACCTATGCCCTCGGGAACCCTAGGGTTCTTACCACTTGGGCGGCAGAATGACCCATATGTCTTGCGCCACAATGCGTCCACGATCAAATTCGCTCAGATCACTACGTTTACCCATGTTCGCAGACTGCGATACACTGTTGAGAAGCCCTACTGCCCGCCTATTATCGCCTATGTGTTCGATTTGGGTCTGTTCCACTATGCGCGGGGGATGCCCATGTCAACAGCCCATCTCTAATTTTTTTGTCTACTAATTGTATATATGTCGTGGTTTTGAAGATCGTTAGACATTTTTAACTGATTTGTTTTATCAGTTAATAATATTTAAAAAAAGCCCATCATAAAATTCGTGAGGCTGCTATAAAAAATTTCCTATTCCTAAACGTAATCAGTTCCGATTCTATCGAAAGTTATCGATTAAGCAGAAACGTGAAGAAATAAGACGTTGCAGCAGGTAAAGACATTGATCTTACGTAGATATACATCTGTTAGATGAAACAAGATGTCAATTCCAGGAAGGTATTTCGATGTTCATTTAGAGGGAAGATGAATTACAGCCCACGGGTGTTTCACCTTAGGACTCGCAGGACGAGAAGCATAAGCGAAGGGATGATTTTGAGGGTGTTAAAAAGGGCTTATCGACAAGGGATCTTAGAACAAGTTATTAAGATCCAAAGTGGGGTCATCCAAGGGTCACTTCCTAGTGACGAAGGAAATATGAAGTCATCAGCCGCAAAAATAAATTGCATCCCACTGGTAGTCTCATCATCCAATGCTTCAGTTTGGTGGTAATGAACCGTTTGAATTTCATTCTATACTTTACAGCAAGCCCGTCTTCGGAATCGAAGTTATGTGGTGTTGTGTTTTTAATAAGTAAAGTAACTTCCATTAATAACACCGGACCTTTTATTTTCTTCCAGCTTCTAATGGCGAGTAGACCGCACCAGAATTTTGCCGGAGGTGAAAGAAATTTAACACTTAGAACTTGTCATCAGACAAAACCTGCTATATTTGATATTCAAGAGTGTTTGTTGTAAGCGTTCATATCTGTTTAATTGGTGTCTTATGAAGATCAAAACTGTACTGTGACCCTCTGCGATTAATTTGCCCCCCCCCTTTTTTTTTCTTTTGAAATCCTTCCTATATCTGGGACTGAAATTTTATACACAACCTTAACATTCAGGTTCACAAAACGTTTGCTGGACACCTAAAATATGCATGGTGGCCGGTTTAAGTGGGTTTTTTTAAGGAACTGAGAAACGTCTATGTAACGATTAATTTTTATGTGCACACACACACACACACACACACGCGCGCGCGCGCACGCACCACTACCACTATTATCATCAACCAATCCATAACTGGATGGCGGTCTCCCTAAGTTTCTTCCACAACGGTCTTTCTTGCGCCAGTCTTCTCCATGTAACTCCCGCATGCTTTTGAATTTCATCCACCCATCTCCCATCTGGTCTTCTTCTGGGTCTTTTCCTGTGCCTTGGAATCCAGTCTAGAATTTCGGTTTGCTCGTCAGTGATGCGTTCTTCTGGCAACATGTCCAGCCCATTGCCTTTACAGGGATTTTACTCTCGTCACCTTGTCTTCCACTCTTGTCATTTTCCTTATCCCCGAATTCCTCTTCTTATCTCTCCTTATTAGACCAAGCACGAATCTCTCCATGCTTCTTTCAGTTGTCTGCAGTCTTTGTATGTCTTTTTCAGTAAAGGTCCACGTCTCTGCACCGTACGTAAGCACTGGAAGGATGCACTGATTAAACACTTTTATTTTAAAACATAATAGCATATTGCTCTTAAAAATTGTACTGTTTCTTCCAAAAGCTCTCCAACCAAGTTGGAGAACTTTTTCCAAACGGCTAGCCGAGAGGGTTGGCGAGTGTGGGATAGCATTTCCTCTAATCCCAATAGTAGAGTTATACTGCTATTTGTCTGTTGGTACAGCTCCTTCAGTGGGAACACGATGCACCACGAGAAGGTGGGGTTGGCATTTGTAAAGGAGAGGCTATATGTTTGCGCATTACCTAACATAGCATCCCTATATATACTGAGGGTGAGTTGAAAGTTTTGCAATATTTGCATAACCGCATGTTCTGCGGTGTAATGTCACGTGTTTAAAGTAGTTCAAGTCGCGCATTGCAGTCAGTCGAGAGGGATAATAGAGTGGTAGTCGTTGCTGTGAATAGCACTGCATGTCGTCGTTCTGTCTGTGGTTGGGGCGCCTAAAGATGAACAGCCACAACCCGCTAATTAGTGAACTTTTGCTTTAGAGGTTTGAACTGTCGACGATCAGCCAACCTTAGGATTCGGAGGCCATGCGCCAGGCTGCAAAGACATATCGGACAACCAGCATTCTGAGATTATCAGGCGAGCTAAGCATATCACAGACCACCGTGATTTTGTCACCTTCAGGACCTCGGCAAGGTCTGCAGGAGCTGCCGCATTGTCCTTTACGAACTGACGCCAACTGAAGTAAACCGCCGAGTGGAAGTGTGCACGAAACTCTTAGAAAACTCGTGCGATGTACGTTTCATCAAGAGAATTGTTACGTGCAATGATAAGTGGGTCTATTTCCGTAATCCTAACACACAACGGTAGTGGTTGAGTCCGGGCCAGCTTCCAAAACCTGTTGCCAAACGTGGCCGCTTCGAACAAAGGTGATGCTCTGCATCTGGTGGAATTTCGAGGGTATAATCCATTACGAATTTGTTCCACACCGTCGGACTATGAATGCCAACCTCTACTCTGAACAGCTGGGGCGGATGTAGGCCGTTTTGGAAGAGAAGTACTCGGCACTGGTGAACAGAAAGCGTCCAGGTTGAAACGACCCAGGGAAAATCCCAGGAACTTGAGGGCATCGAACGGGTACCCCACCCAGCATATAGTGCGGACCTTGCCCCGTCGGATTATAACTTGCTCTGGTCCATGGCCTACTACTTCCTTCGCGGAAGGCACTTCAACAACCAGGAAGAGGTGGCAGCTGGGTTGAAGGGGTTCTTCGCCTCGAAGGACAAAAACTGTTACCGCCGCGGAATCGAAGAACTGGAAGACAGATGGCTAAAGACTGTGCAACACGATGGCCTATACTTTGAATGCTAGTCAGCTTTCGTCGTAAAGGTAGGTATGAAGACATAAAGTGATCCAAATATTGCAAAACTTTCAACTCGCCCTCTGCAGAATCGAAGAACTGGCAGACAGATGGCTAAAGACAGTGCAGCACGATGGCCTATACTTTGAATGCTAGTCAGCTTTCGTCGTAAAGGTAGGTATGAAGACATAAAGTGATCCAAATATTGCAAAACTTTCAACTCGCCCTCTGCAGAATCGAAGAACTGGCAGACAGATGGCTAAAGACAGTGCAGCACGATGGCCTATACTTTGAATGCTAGTCAGCTTTCGTCGTAAAGGTAGGTATGAAGACATAAAGTGATCCAAATATTGCAAAACTTTCAACTCGCCCTCTGTAGAATCGAAGAACTGGCAGACAGATGGCTAAAGACGGTGCAACACGATGGCCTATACTTTGAATGCTAGTCAGCTTTCGTCGTAAAGGTAGGTATGAAGACATAAAGTGATCCAAATATTGCAAAACTTTCAACTCGCCCTCTGTAGAATCGAAGAACTGGCAGACAGATGGCTAAAGACGGTGCAACACGATGGCCTATACTTTGAATGCTAGTCAGCTTTCGTCGTAAAGGTAGGTATGAAGACATAAAGTGATCCAAATATTGCAAAACTTTCAACTCGCCCTCTGTAGAATCGAAGAACTGGCAGACAGATGGCTAAAGACGGTGCAACACGATGGCCTATACTTTGAATGCTAGTCAGCTTTCGTCGTAAAGTTAGGTATGAGGAGATAGAGTGATCTTCGTTCATGACTTGATTTTGTCCCTCTGTAAATATCATCAGCATCATTATCAACCAGTATCAATCCATTGCTGGATTATATATACATAAGGAAAAGGAGAAATTTAACTAGATACTAAACATTTTTTGTTGTTCTGTGACAAAAAATCTGATGTCAAGATTTTTTTTTAACTCAGCACACAGAATTTTTTTTTAACTATTTCACTTTATATATTACAATTCTTACAGATACTATCGAGTGATGGTGAGCAAGAAAGGAGAAATTATGTTCTTGCCTGTTAAACTTTCATTTCTTTTTTTTTTTTTTTTTTTTTTGAGGAAATCAACAATTTTTTGTTACAATGTAGGAATTTTGTAGCTTTTTCGCATTTTACTGTAGTTTTGATGGGGGCACGAAAAAACAATTCTGTGAAACAGCAGGAATTTTTTTTTTCCAGTTATCGCACTTTTTAATACTTAATTAACATTAAATGAAGGGATTTTCTGTATCTGTTATAATGAAATAGGATAACAGCTAGGAAAAGTTATTGAAGGAATTGTCATGGCTGTCTTCTTCCTCCCCGCCAATCAATCAAGCTGAAAATTCTTGTGCATTGAAATAACTACTGCCGCTTTCCTCCTGATTTTGTTGTTTACGATCAGCGTTTGAAACACTTAGTTGTTGACACCCGTGTGATGAGAGGTGCGGATGTTGGTTCTGATCATTACTTGGTAGTGTCACGAGTGAAACTCAATGTTGGTTGAAGGAAAAGGAATAGGAAGAGACCCAGGATAGAAAGAATAAAGGTTGATAGGCTCCTTGAAGATCATCAGCGGTACTCTGACTTACTCAGAGAACAACTGAAGGATCTGAAATCTTGTGAGAGGGATGTAGAAAAGAAGTGGGAATGTTTTAAGAACTGTGTTGTCACTGCTGCTAAAGAGGTCTGTGGCACCACAATAGTGGATAACAATAGAGGTGATGCTTGGTGGAATAGTGAAATTGATGAGGCAGTAAAGAAAAAGAAGGAAGCCTATTTGGGGATGTTGCAAGGTAGAGTCTCTGTTAATGAATATCGCTGTAAGAAGCGTGAAGCTGCTAAGCTGGTTCGCCACAGTAAGGCAAAAGATAGGAAGGAGAAAGTGGAAAGGCATGAACTGGCTTTTTGGAAAGATAGAAAGTCCTTCTGGAAGTACATGAGACTCAGGAAAAATAGGGGAAACAAAGTTGTAAGTTGTGTGAAGAATGAGATTGGGGAAATGATATGGGAGCCCAATGAGTTAAGTGAGAGATGGGGTGAATACTTCTGTGAGTTATTAGATCAGGAGAGCAAAAATGATTCTGAGACAGATGCAGATGATGTCACAATGAGGGATGAAAGCACAGGAGGGATCTCAAGAGAAGAAGTGTGTAAAGCTCTAAAATCTCTTCAGAATGGTAAGGCTCCAGGAGTTGATGGCAGAACTGCAGAGATGTTGAAGTATGGTGGTGATTCTATAATTGACTGGTTAACTGAAATTTGCCAGTTATGCTGGGAGTTAGGAATGGTCCCTCGGGATTGGAAGGATGCTATTATTGTTCCCTTGTATAAGGGTAAAGGTGATCAGACTGAATGCAAGAACTTCCGTGGTATTAGCCTACTGAGTGTGCCAGGGAAAGTGTTTGGTAAGGTTGTTATTGAAAAAGTACGGGGTCTGACATCATTGAAAGTGTGGGATGTTCAGAGTGGTTTTATGCCTGGTAAAGGCTGCACTAACCAGATTTTTGCATTACGCATGATGATTGAAAAGTATCTGGCTGTTGGGAAGAAAGTTTTTACTGCCTTCATAGATTTAGAGAAAGCTTACGACCGAGTCAATAGGACACTTTTGTGGAAGGTATTGAATGAATATGGTGTTACTGGGAATCTACTTAATAGTGTAAAAGCCATGTATGCTGGCAGTAGAGCTTGTGTGCGAGTGAATGGTGTTTTATCAAAATGGTTTTCCATTGGTGCAGGAGTTAGACAAGGTTGTGTAATGTCACCATGGCTGTTTAATATATTTATGGACGCATGCATGCGTGAGGCCAAAATAGATAATAGTGGTTTATGTCTTGGTGATATCCGTGTGTGCAGATTGCTGTATGCTGATGACACTGTCCTGTTGGCAGAGAGCAAAAGTGAGTTGCAGAGTATGTTGACTCGGATGCACGAAGTTTGCATGAAATTCAAACTGAGTATAAATAAAGGAAAAACCAAAGTTATGGTGTTTGAGAGAGGAATGGGTAGCACTGAATGTAATGTAAGTATAAATGGCACTGTGATTGACCAGGTGAGTGAGTTTGTGTATTTAGGAAGCATGTTTGACAGAGAGAACAAGTTGGATGGTGAAATCAGTAGGCGAGTGAATTCTTCTTTGAAAGTCATAGCTGCTCTGGGAAGTTTTCACAGGAATGATGGGTTCCCTAGAGAGTCCCGCATGGCTGTGTATGAAACAGTAATTTTTCCTACTCTGATGTATGGCAGTGAAACCTGGGTACTGCAGAAAAAACATAGGAGTCGTTTGTGTGCTGGAGAAATGCGTTACTTACGTGGGGTTTGTGGCAAGACACGATCTGATTGTGTGAGGAATGAAGATGTATTGCAGTTGTGTGATGTAAAGCAAAATGTTGTTAGCAAGGTGGAGACCAATATGCTTCGGTGGTTTGGTCATGTTGAAAGAATGAGTGATGAAATGCTTACTAAGAAAATCATTTCAGCCCAAGTGGCAGGAAGGAAAGGCAGAGGAAGGCCAAGGAAGACATGGGTGGATCAGATTCAGGAGTGTCTGCATGAGAAAAAGATTATGAGTATGAAGTATAAAAGATCTTGTGTACGGCGTGTAATGGATATCAGTGAAGCACGAGTTGTGTGTCAAGATCGCTGTAAATGGCGAAGTTTGATACGACAACAATAAGTAAAAATATCTGGAAGTTTATATTTCTTTTTGGAGCTAACCTCTGAATCTCAGAGAACAGCTTAGTGATATGTATGTATGTATGTATGTATGTATGTATGTATGTATGCTTTCCTCCTCTTTTAATTCACTTTTTCACCTAAGCTGAAAATTCATATTTCTGAATCTGAAGAATGCGTGTAGACAACTCATTACAGTGAAACCTCGGTTATACGTTTCTCTAGGGGATGATCTAAAAAACGTATAAACGAATTTCAAAATGTCAAATACTATTGTAAAATTATGCTTTGAAGGACTATAAGACGTTTCTTAATAATGATTTTTTAAGTCGAATCGGCGACAAAAGGAAAAAAAGCGTTACAAATTCTAATATATTTTATCGCATTGCAAAAATCATAAAGCCTCTGAAAATCAAACTTCTCTTTTGATGACTATCTTTCTTTACGAGGAGATGCTGAAAAGTTCTCGGCCTAACCCAGTTCCTGTAATTCTAGCATTATTTTGTCACTGCAGCTCGAAAGTGTGTTCTTTTGTGTTTTAAGGCGCCAATTTTCAGAATAGTAGCTCTTTTTTTTTTTTTTTTTTTTTGCAGATGTTTGACGTGCTGAACTGACTCGTGTCAATGCAAACTGTTGAATTTTCGAATGTGGAACTCTGGGCTGTCATGAAATTTCTGTTCCTGTAGAAAAAAACTGCAAAGGAAATCTATGAGTGGATGACGCAAACATTAAGTTACAAGTGCCTTTTATATTCCACTATGAAGAAATGGTGTGCCAACTTTCAGCGTGGAGACTTTGAGGCCGAAGATGCAGCAAGATCTGGGAGGCCTTCAACGGTGACAACACCCGAAATTGTTGATCGTGTTTATGACTTGATTTTGTCAGATCGGCAAATCTCGGCTAAAACAATAGCTGAGACACTGGAGATATCCAGGGAACGTGTTGGGTTCATAATTCATGAGCACTTGGATATGCAAAAGATGTCAGCGAAGTGGGTACCCTAATGTTTGAACGCTGATGAGAAACGAAAACGAGTGGACACTTCCAAATCAGTTTTGCAGCATTTTGAACGATCTGGTGATATTTTTTTGCGGCGACTTGTCACTGTTAATGAAACGTGGTTACATCACTACGATCCAGAGACGAAACAACAGTCCCTAAAGTGGCGACACTCGGGTTCTCCACGGCCAAAGAAATTCAAAACTCAAAAGGGCAATGGAGTGGATCCCGCTCCTGTAAGGGCAATGGAATGGATCCCGATCCTATGTCCTGGCCTTTGACCCCATTTCTCCCATATTTCAATAGGATTCGTTCCCAGGTGGTCCCCCACCATATACTAAAATTTCATCGAAATCGAATCATTTTTACACGAGTTATCGTGCGGACAGACTGACAGACAGACGGACGGACAAAGCTGGAGCATATACGCTTCTTCAACCTAAGGTTGTAAAGCGTAAAGAAGGGTATAAATGAATTACGTATAACCGAGTTAAAGAAGCATCAGAAACTGCAGTAAAATGTGGGAATTAACGCAGAATTACCTATAAAACTGAAAAATATATAACGGGGGTCCCAATGTATTTGGAGTTAACATCATGAACATGGTTATTATTTCATAATATGATAACAAGGTGACGCTCATTTTTAAATAAGTAAACTGAATAAATGGTTTTTGCTTAAGAGGTTTCATGTTATCATATCAAAAGATCTTGTGATACAGTTTATTTCGTTCTTTACAGAAGCTAAGTGATGTAAAGAAAATTCACCAAATGATGTTCGCATCACTACTTTGCTGACAGCAAGCGTCAAGATTTTTTCATTTGACTTCATTTTATAATTCCTTTGATAATTCGTAAACGTGATTGATAGTTTTCGGTATATCAACTGTGCTTAAATGTTACGAAAGTGAAACCGTAGACTAAAAGAAAAAAAATTTAGCTTACACTTTGGTGCTGAATTTTATGCAACAATTTACTGCACTGTGTACCACCACTCCTTACGCGAAGCTACAGTTAATGAAGTTTTTCATTTCAAAAGTCGAATGTCTGTAAAGTCTAGCATTCATTCTTTACTCACGTTGTACCATTATAATAGAGGTACTTGTTAATAATTTTAATAACTTTTAATGTAACAGGATAATGAATAAGGAAGTTAATTTTATTCATTTTTATTTTCTTTGTAAATATTCAGAAACTTTCATCTTAAGAATGTTTTGAATGCTGGAAATATGTGAAAATCTTTTTAGAGTGCAGATATTTGTTACGGAGATCTTAGAAATCACAAAATACCGAGATTTTAAGAAACCGTGGTCTTCCAGGAAAGTCAGAAATTTCAGAAGTGTATCTATCTCTTTTTCAGTCAGCATGGGGAAAGGGCGCCTTTAATGTGTTATCTGTCAGGACCGCACCGATCAGTAGTTGGTGTTGTAAAAACTCAGTACTTTACCTAAATGCTTTTATTATATTGTTTTTCAGCATTGTAATAGATTAGCGCATCCAACGGTATAATGACTTTATTGCTCTTGGAGGCGTCAGAAGAACACGAGAAAAAAATAGCAGGGGTTCTAAACGCAGGGGGTCACAAGGAGAAAAGAAAGACACGCGGAATTTTCGGAGGGAACGAGAGAGGAGTCGCTTCTGTTGAGAAAGAATGAAATAATGTAGGGTAAATGAACAACACCCGATGTAATGTAAGGTCAGGTGATGCGTAACATCACAGCCTCTCCTTGACAAATGTCAACCCCGCCTTCTCGTGGTGCATCCTGTTCCCACTAAAGGGGCTCTGACGACCGCCAATAGCGGTATAACTATACGATCGGGATTAGAGGAAATTCTATCCCACACTCACCAACCCGCTTGGCCAGCGTGGTGAGTTATGGCCAAACCCCTCCAAAATGATTCCACAACTTAAATCTTGGCCCTCAGTCTCCGGCAGCTGGAATGTACCTGGCCAAGGCAGCGGCCAGTGCGAAATGAAGGCAGAGGGTGCTAAGAATCCCCGGAGGACCAGACTAGGCTGCCATCTGATGCTGACCTTGGCTACGTACAATGGACGCTCCCTATCTTCAGATTCAAGGCTCCTTGAATTGGAAGAAGAACTACAAAGAATCAAGTGGGACATCGTCTAGCTAAGTGAGGTAAGGATAAAAGGAGAAGATCTCATTGAACTGAAAAGTGGACATCTCTTCTACTATCGTGGGACAGATACTGGCAGAACTAGTGGGGTTGGATTTATAATAAACAAGAAACTGAAGGATAAAGTTGTAGAAGTTGAAAGTTCCTCTGACAGAGCTGCACGACTTGTTATCCAACTCTCGAAAAGATACCAGGCTCAGATTATTCAAACTTATGCACCCACCACAAGTCATCCTGAAGAAGAAATTGAAGAATTTTATGAGGAAATTTGTCATCCAAATAATAAAGGTAAGCAGCACTTGAAAATTATTATGGGAGATTTCAATGCAAAAATAGGGCAACGGCAACAGAATGAAACTTCAGTAGGTAAATTCGGTCACGGCAACAGAAACCAGCGTGGAAATACTCTCGTTAAGTTTGCAGAGGCAGAAGGGTTTTTCATCTTGAACTCCTTCTTCAAGAAAAAGCCACACAGGAAATGGACATGGAGACATCCAAATGAGACGACAAGTGAAATTGATTTTATTATGTGTAACAAAAAATTCGTCATAGAAGACTGTAGTGTGCTAAACAAGTTCAACACAGGTAGTGACCATAGATTGGTGAGATGTAAGATGCACCTCAACACTAAACTTGAACGTGGCAAGCTCATAAGACAAACAAAATCTATTGACATAACCAACCTTAAAAAACACCATAATACCTTCAAGTTGGAACTGAAGAACAGGTTCTCTGCTTTAGAAGGCCTAACATCGGAAGAAGTGGACATCTCTGAAGTTAACAGAAAAGTAACCAAAGCTCTTATGGAAACAGTTACAAAATTAGCTGGGTCTAAGAACAAGTTGCATGTAAACAAATTATCAGGAAAAACCAAAATGTTGATGCAAAAAAGAAGAGAGATGAGGACAACTAAAGAAGAAGTGACTTCCAAAGTGGAATATATAGAGCTATGCAAGACAGTAAGAAAAAGTATCACTGAAGACGTAAGAAAATTCAACTGTGAACTAGTAAGGAAAGCAATTGAAAACAACCAAAGCCTAAAGATAGCAAAGGGACATCTCAGTAAGTGAAGAAAACAGATTATGGCACTGAGAAAAGAAGATGGTTCTGTAACAAGAAATAGAGGCGAAATTTTGACAAGAGGGAAAGATTTCTACTCCAAATTATATGAAAGGGATGATACATGCACTCCAGACATCATGAAAGATACCAGTACCAGAGTTCCTCCAGTCCTTCCAGCAGAAGTTGCACATGCAATCAAGAACATGAAGCGGGGAAAAGCTCCAGGAGAAGATGGAATTACTGTAGACATCATACAAGAAGCAAGTGGAGAAATCGAAACAGTACTCGCCCAAATTTTCACTCGATGTCTTAATGAAGAAAAGATTCCTGAGGATTGGTACACCGCTACAATGATCCTGCTACATAAGAAAGGTGACATTGAGGATCTCGGAAACTACAGACCTATCAGCCTCCTATCAGTAGTTTATAAAATCTTCACTAAAGTTCTTTCACACCGCTTGAAGGTAACACTGGACATGGCTCAACCGAGAGAACAAGCTGGATTCAGGAGTGGCTACAGCACAATAGATCATATCCACGTGCTGAGAGAACTAATTGAAAGAGCGAGGGAATATGAACTTCCATTGTGCATGGCTTTTATCGATTATGAAAAAGCCTTTGATTCGGTGAAACCATCAGCAGTTACAATGGCTCTGAAATCCTGCGGTATTGAAGATGCATACATTAATATTATTAATAACATCTATGAAAATGCAAGTGCGAAGATTCGGCTGTTTGAAAATACAACGCACGTAAAAATTGGAAAGGGAGTGAGACAAGGTGACACCATATCTCCGAAGCTCTTTAATGCCACATTGCAGGGTGTTTTTCAGTCGCTGAGCTGGAAAAACAAGGGGATAAAGATTAATGGAGATTATCTAACCCACCTTCGTTTTGCTGATGACGTAGTCATTTTTGCAACTACCCCATCAGAGCTGCAGAGTATGATCCAGGAACTTGCTGACAAGAGTAAAGAAGTGGGATTAAAAATGAACTTTCAGAAGACAAAAGTGATGTTCAATGCTTTTACAAGAAATGAAGATTTATCGATTGATGGAGAAAAGCTGGAGATAACAGACACGTACGTTTATCTTGGACAGCAGACATCAAGTGAGGGTCACATTGATGAAGAAATTAATCGGCGTACAAAACTTGCCTGGAGAGCTTTTGGAAGAAACAGCATGATTTTCAAGAGCAATATGCCATTATGTCTTAAAAGAAAAGTGTTTGAACAATGCATCCTTCCAGTGCTTACGTATGGTGCAGAGACGTGGACCTTAACTAAAAGAGACATACAAAGGCTGCAGACAACTCAAAGCAGCATGAAGAGGTGCATACTTGTTGTAACCAGGAGAGATAAGAAGAGGAACTCGTGGATCCGAAAAATGACAAGAGTGGAAGACATCATGATAAGAGTTAAATCCCTGAAATGGCAATGGGCTGGACATACTGCCAGAATGACAGATCATCGATGGACAGCCGAAATTTTAGATTGGATTCCAAGGGACAGGAAAAGACCCAGAAGAAGACCACATGGGAGATGGGTGGATGAAATTCTAAAGTATGCAGGGGTGACATGGAGGAGACTGGCACAAGACAGACCGTTGTGGAGGAAATTTGGGGAGCCCTTCGTCCAGCAGTGGATTGATAATGGTTGACAATGGTGATGATGATGATGAAATGAACAACATGAGGAGTAGAAAATAAGCAAGTGGGAATATAGTTGATGCTGGGAGCAGAAGTTACGGTAATCGTCAGTAAATCACGTACTAAAATAATACTAGGAAAACCAACAAAATAAGTTTAAGCAAATAATAAAGAAATTGAATACCACAAATGTTTTTAACACTTTCTGTGAGGCACAATTCCTTCATAACATCCACAACGAACAACTGCAATTAGGCTTAAATATCGAACCCGAACGGGAAGTGGAAGTCCCCCTCATGCCAGCAAGCTTACATATTTCTTTGTTTCATAAGGTGCCACTGTGTCTCCCTGGTAAACGGTAAAAATACCCCTGGAGAAAATACCCATGAAAACTGAAAAGAGGAAAAAATGCCCCCGGAAAAAATACTCTCGGAAGAAATACCCCCAGAACAAACGGTTCACTGTAAACTGCCACACAGGAACACTGGTGTGTGGCAGTGTTCCGGTGTGGTAACCCTGCCACACATCTTTCAGCAACTTGGCCCCAAAAGTTCAAGGGGGTGGGGGGGTGCTATAAAGGTTGCCGTTTCTGGGCCTATATTGAGAACTGAATTGGGAACTCCAAACGAATTTCGAGAAAACGTTCCATGTAAGCCATGCGAGAATTGTACTTTAATTTGAAGAAATAAATTGCCGAGGATCCGTGGTACTTTTGGTTTGGGGAGGTTCAACCCCCAATTTCCGTAATATTAGATTCTGAGCCGCTGGAGTCTGTCAGTGTATCCAGGCTGTTCCCCTTGAAGCGTCCGCGAGGTCAGTGAGCTTTGGGGAGGGGGGTCCCCAAAATGTTAAAATGGACGTAGAGCTGTGAACATTAGAACCATGCTTTACATAATGATTCTATACACGACCACGAATTTTCAGGAGGGTGGGGTGCAAGTTTCTAAGAGCGCAGACAAGTGTCCAAGGTAAGGGATTTGCTCACAATTTGGTGAAGCCTGTGAAAGGGATACGAGGTGCTTGGTTTGGAGGGCTCTACCCCCAACTTCCGTAATTTTATATTCTGGACCTCTAAAGTCGTTCAGTGTATCCTTGATGTCACCCCTAAATAGCTCTTAGAAACGGGAGGGGGTGTACCCCACCCTCCTGAAAATTCGTGGTCGTGTACAGAATCATTATATAAAGCATGGTACTAATGTTTACAGCTCTACATCCATTTTAACTTTTGGGTGAAGCCCACCCCCCCTCCCCTCCCCCAAGATCATGGACCTCGCGGACACTTCAAGGCGAACTTCCTGGATACACTGATAGACTCCAGCGGCCCAGCATATAATATTACGGAAGTTCAGGGTAGAGACACACACCCCCTCCTCCCCAACCAAGTGTACCTCGGATCCTCGGCAATTTATTTCTTCAAATTAAAGTACAATTCTCGCTTGGCTTACATAGAACGTTTTCGCGAAATTCGTTTGGAGTTCTCAATTCAGTTATCAATGTGGGCCCAGAAACGGCAATCTTTATAGACCCCCCCCCCCACACACACACACACACACAGACACACACACACACCAACTTTTGAACTTTTGTAGCCAAGTTGCTGAAAGATGTGTAGCAGGGTTGCCGGTAAATTGCCACACAGGAACACTGCCACACATCAGTGTTCCTGTGTGGCAGTTTACAGTGAACCGTTTGTTCTGGGGGTATTTCTTCCGGGGGTATTTTTTCCGGGGCATTTTTTCCGCTTTTCAGCTTTCAGGGGTATTTTCTCCGGGGGTATTTTTACCTACATTCTGTATCCCTAAACAGGTTGTCAGGATCTTTTGGATCTCAGATTTCAGGGTACGCGATACGCCGAAGTTTTTGGCACGTTTTTTTTTTTTTTTTTTTTTTTTATGGCCCGTGTCCGCGCGCGAAAAGAAAGTGGGTTCCAGTTGGCAAAAAGTTTATTGGGAGAGGAAGTTGTGTTTTCAAAGGAGTGAAGACTTTCACTTTTAATCGGACAGCGGTCCACACCCACGGCTGAGAAAGAGAGAGGGTCGGAGGTAAATAAGTTCGGAGAGCGAGAAAGAGGGTGTTGATTCTTAGGACAAGCGAGTAGGGAATGTCCCGGAGCACAGGAGGGGAGAATGGAGGAATCTTACGTTTGAGCGAGAACGGGTTGGCCAACTGAATATCAAACTCGAATCCTGTGAACCCGCACTATAGACAGTGAGCGAAAAATAAAAAGACAAAAAGTAAAAAAAAACTTCACTTCATGATTAGTGCTTATGAATACATTGACATTCGTTATATGGATATACAATAGATTGATCCGTCATTTTGTCCACGCCGGCATCGAACCCGGGTCCCCTCATTCCGGAATAAGTCGCTCTTCCAACTGAGCTACGCGGACGAATGTTCTCGCTGCTATCTGCCTTTATCTCATGTGCATCCTGCGTGGCAGGGACGTCACATCTCCCCCTCCCCAAAGACGGCCGGGGGCATGGCCCACGTGTCAGCCGGGACCATGTGTCGCTGCAGGCACAGTCATCCGCTGCAGAACGTACATTGGAGAAATCCCAGTCAATTTGCTGTGTGGAACGTAACATCACACACATTTATTTTTCAAAGCACTGAAGAAGGGATTCTCTTATTTTTCCTGTCTCGCGCTCTGGAAAGAACATCACACCATTGCGAGAACTTTTAACGACCAGGTCATTCTTGAAGTTCGGGCGCCAATATAACGAAGTAAATTTCTCCGTCATTTTTGACCACTCCGGGCATCGAACCAGTGCCCCCCCTCATTCCGAAATAAGTCGCTCTCCCAACTGAGCTACGCGAACGTATGTTCTCGCTGCTATCTGCCTTTATCTCATGTGCGTCCTGCGGTGCAGGAACGTCACACAGCTAGAAATAACAAATATTTTTTTCATATCAATAACCCCATTCAGAGATTTAAAATGGTTACGTTCGAATTAAATCTATTGTTTTTCATCGCTGCTCGAATGAAATAAAGAACCTGCAATCCTTTGTCTCCTGGCCTCCATGCAATATCATAGCGTCCTCTCCAAGTTGACGACCACGCCAATACATTTATCATTACGAAATGGTGCTGCTGCTTGAAGTTGCAACAAATTGAGTGTGATAACATGCTAAGAGACTTAAGGGGTAAATTGAACCCGCACCAGTGCTAGAGCATCAAAAACAAATAGTACTAGGATAACTATGTATTTCTTTATTTACAACACTGAGATGCCAGTTTATTAGGTACACCTGCCGTCGTTACTGACTCACTTCAACACGTAAAACGTCACGTGACCGTGCGGTGTGCTGTATAGACCTGAAAGACCAACACGTGGAGCATCAGTGGCCGCGGATGGCTTAGTGGGCAACGTTCATGACTGCCACGGAAAAGTCTCCGGGTCGATCCCAGGCAGGTACGAACGCTCGAACCACTAAATATCCACCGTGCATCAGACGGGCACGTTAAGCTGTCGGACTCCGGGTACTGGCCCTTCGGTTATAAATAAAGGCGCTTTCCTCCCTCTTTCTACCTCTTTTCCGTGTGACTTTCCTGTCAGGCATTCTAGCCCAAATCTCCTTTCTAAGGGTTGTTTGAGACCTGGGATCAGACACTTGTTAACAGGACTCTTCCTTCCCTTTTGGGTTCGGTAATGTATGCCAAATCGCAACTCTTTGCGGTTGTTACGAAGGAATTATATTTCACGAAAAACATCAAGATCATTTTTTATATCAAATAATTTCTTTATTACTATCTGATTTTTGTATTCAGATTGCCCTGTGGGATTATCTTACAAAATTACTACTTGTATCTCTTAGTTCCATACTTACTTTTGTTTCCTACACTATTTCTTACTTACTCTAAATTTCACGTATCTACCCATCCATATTCTCTCATCCCCCAGAATCACCGCCTCCAAGCTCTGTCTCTTCCTAGACTTCTCTCACTGACCCGTGTGCCCGTCCTCGCTCGAAGGGCAGAAGCGACGAACGCCTCTGATGCAATAAAACAATCACGCCCTTCCCGAATACTCTGCTGACGGCAATACTCAATGATTGCAGCGTAGGCTAATAAAACGATTCAGGCACTTAAGGCCTTCTAAAATGACTCCTTCACATAGAGAACGATTCCCTGGGAAACACATTTCCACAACCTCCAGTTGCCAATGCCGCCCTAACAGCGTCTTCGAATTTACCACTAGAATATTTCTTGCTTGGAAATGAATTAATACTATGGTATCTATTAAAATATCCTAGCCGCCCCGGTGGCGCAGTGGTCTAAAGCGCTGGCCTCTGATCATTCGTCCGTAAGGGGTCCGGGTTCGAATCCCGGTCAGGCATGGATGTTGTGTTTGTCTTACGGCACTGGCTCTCTCCCTTCCCTGGAACCAGTGACCCTAAATTAGGGACGGGCGACTGCTTATAGCCCATTGAGTTGCTCACGGTGGTCGTTAAACCTCCAATCAAAAAAAAAAAAAAAAAAAAAAAAATCCTAAAAGCCCCGTACCACACTACTTCCTAAACTCTGCTACATAAATCTCTAGCATCAGTTAGAGTTCGATAATTGAGGGTTGGAATGGGGAAAACGAGTGATCTGAGCGACTGCGAATCGGCGATCCTGCAGACGAAACCAGCTGGTGGATCAAAAAGGGTCAAAGCAAACTGGCGAGAAACGTGCAACGAACTGAAAGGGACAAAAACCGACATATCTCTTTAGAATTTAGCAGTGATGTGCTGTGCTGAGGATATCTCTTTAGAATTTAGCAGTGATGTGCTGTGCTGAGGATATCTCTTTAGAATTTAGCACTGGTGTGCTCCGAACGCACCGCTTAAAAGACCATATCGCGAATAGGCTACAACAGCAGATGACCATGTAGTTTCCTTTGACCTCTCTGATCCATAATCTTCTGTTGTCCACAGGATTTCCGGTTCTGGAAGTTTACTTGCATATTGCACCATTCGCCGTAAACTCTTGCTACAATTGTGCAAAAAAGGGCTGGAAGGCAGCCGTTCATAAAAAACTCGAACTGACAAATGGTGTCAGGAATCATGTCACGTTCAACGTCGCTCAGATCACTCGTTCTACCCATGCGGAAACTCAATCGAACCCTCGGCGAGTTGGTCTGCCGGACTTTTTACAGCTCAGAACTCTCACGTGTCGTCTTACTTATTGGAGAGAGTCACTCATGTGAAGAGGGCAAGTGAGCCTAATAAACTGGCATATCAGTGTATTTTTCTGATGAACTGGAGGTTTATTCAATTTTCCTGTCTCTCAGTTTCACCAGTGCCAAAGTCATTCACTTTCAGCAGAGTCCAAAGTATATTGCTGCTTCTCTCTTCCCTTCCCTTCACTTAGGTTTGAATGAACTTTCTAATTCTTAGCTAAAATTTAAATAACTAAGTACAACTTGTATCATTTACAGCAGATGTACATGTTCAACGTAGTTTTTATTTAGGAATAAAATGAAAATCCAATATACGAGTACTTAATATAAAATAATTGTTCTGTTGTGTACCAGTATAATTGAAAATTTATTTTTCAATCCAAAAAATTCAGAATATTTTTTTTAGAACTTGAAAATTAAAAAAAAAAAGTTCTTCTTGTAATTGCTCACAGGAGCGTATTTATAAGGAGCAAGGGGCCTTGCCCTCCGAAAATATTTCATTTTTTTATGTTTTTGGTTAAAATGCAACTTAAATTAGAAAACAATGCTTTAATTTAATAAAAATCCATCAACTTGCATTAAAAAAAAATCTTTAATTTGTCCATCTATTTTTTATTAACCCTTTTTTTTCTGGTGGATATCAAAACCTTCCACTTTTCGTCGGCCTCCCCGGAAATAAATTCTATATACGCCCCAGATTGCTGTACAATATATTAATTACTAAGGCAAAATACGTAGGCCTATATGGTAAGAAACATTGTTCACCTTACTATGAAAACCGTTCTTGAATATTTTTGAGCTCGATATTTTTATATTTAATTCAGTGTTACTTAACTTAAAGAGACGATAACAAACATAATTTAATGTTGAAGTTGTATTTCTTTCTTTTATCCCTTTAAAATTGGGAAGTTTATGAGAAATTGTCTGAAAAACTTCAGCCGTGATAGAAAAGTGTTGTTAAAAGTTTTTGTAGAACTTAAAATCGATTCACGGTATATTCCCTCCTCAGGAAAAATCCCCCACATTTGGTAAACACCTGTAAATTACGACAAAAATGGAAATGGCGTCCCCAGATAATTTTCATGCGTCCTTCTGCTACGTGTAAGACTGCCTGCTATTTTAAACAACTGTGAAAACCCAGGTTTGTCCACGCCGGGCATCGAACTCCTCACTCCGGAGTAAATCGCTCTCCCAACTGAGCTACGCGGACATGTGTTCTCATTGCTATCTGCCTTTATCTCATGGCATCCTGCGGTGCAGACACGTCACACAACGGTAAAAATCGAAATGGTAACCTCCGAAATCTCTCCCACTTTTGTTAATTTGTGTGAAATGCAATTTGTGCATAGTCCTCAGTCGAAAAGGTGGGGGAGTTTTCCTGTGGGACAGTTTTACAATGTGTGTGTGTGTGGGGGGGGGGTCCTGTGGGGCACTTTACGAGGCACCCTTCGAATTCCTTTTCAATACAATAATACCAAACAATAACCATTAATGCCAAATGGTTTCAAAATCTAACATTAAGAACAAACGAAGCAGATTTCTTTTTCTTTTTTGTTTTGAAACAAAATGTGGTAGGCGGCATCTCCCATTTTCTCAGATGTTAATCATTTGCCAGGTTTCACTGCACTAAGAAAAATAAGAACAGCTGAGAAAGTTCTCTGATAGCATCGGCGATTGTGCTGGCATTGGGCGCAGGATAATAAGCCTACGGGAGGAAAGAAAACCCCTACAAACTGAGCCAATTGGCAAACAGAGTTAAGAGAAATTTGCTTTTCCCTCAATTAAATTAATTGAAAGCAGCAGAACTCTAATCCCGGCGAAATGCTCCTGAAACCGGAGCTTTACTCACCCTGTGCGTGTCCCTTTCAATGGGCATCGAACCCTTGTAAGCTAATATGTAACAGCGGAAACGTACGTTGTCGAATCGCTTAGAGAATCAGACGGCGATGATTGAAACAACGTTCGAGCAAAGGAATCGGATGTCAAATGACGAAGGGAAGTGAAGTGGCTGCGCTCAGGCGTGAGGTGCAATCTGTCACAAACTCCATGGGTGTCCGTAATCGCCTTCAACTGGGATCATTAGGGGTCATTAGATGCGTTAATGTGGGCGACTGGAACGCGTCGGGAGATTCTCCTCTTCAACCCTGGCGCAACGAAATTACAGGGCACTGTACTGCCAAGTGACAATCTTTAGTCGATTTTGCACTCTGAGATCGCATTCGTCGCCCCCGAACATTCACTTCCCTTTTTGATTTTTTTTTTTTTTTTTTTTCTCCCTTCTTCCTTCGAAAGACACTCTCAGCATCGCGTGAATTTTACAGAAATGGCCGTTTGGGGTACCAGGAAGTCGTTTTTTATCTAGCATGCGGTAAGCGGCCGCTTGTATACCAATTTTATTAACTAAGGCCGAATAGGTGCAGTGCAGGCTGACCACAAAGCGATCAGTTACTCGGAACGAAGAAGATAAATTTCTTTGATTATATAAGCGGTGCTTATTCGCTATGAGGGAATTATTTTTATCGCGTCATAAGTTCGGAGAATTTAGGGCAAGCATAGGCGCCGACTAGGTGGGGGTACGGGGGTGCAAGGTGCATCTTGCCACTCCAATAATTTTACTAGGGGCGGGGGATCAGTCCTTACCCAATACTTTTTGTCCTGTTTAATTAAATAATCGCTTCACCCTCATAAGGAGGATCAATCTCAACAGGCCAAAGCATTCTATTTTCAAAAAATCAATAAATAGCAAAATAAATGAAAACTTTTTTTCCCATATTCAGCATTGCTCATTGGATAAGAAACTGGATTGCCAGCCGCGTATCGTGTTTGACATGTTCTCGTGATAAGTGATAAACGTTTAAAACAATGATCAAAAATGAAATAAATAAAAATAAAGAAACGTATAATTTCTAGCGCTTTTATTTATCTGCGTGCATTTATTTTTTTGCGCTTCTTGTTCTTTGTTTGAGTAATCCAGCTAATTTCTCATATTGTTTTATGAACCTTTCGAAAAAAAATCTGTGAATATTTTTATAAAATCACTAGCTAAATTTTATTTTTTAAAATATTAATATTCAGCAAAAATATATATCCCTTTCCTTGTCCACTTACTGGTGAACAATTACAATTGCGTTTTAAAATATACATCGAATTGTTTCTCCTACGTCTGATCTCTTCATGCCTGCCCCTCCCCTCCCCCTTCCGATGGCAAGCATACTGCTGGTTAATATCGCGTCAGTTTCGCACCGCCGAAATGGTGAAACAAGGAAGAATTTGCAAATTAATTTCCACTATACTAATTGCCGTAGAAGATTTAAGAACAGAGATTCGTTTCATGTCTCGAGATGTGCTGTTTCGAGTATACTATACACTGAGCGGCCACTTTATTATGACCACCCTCTCAGTACTTCGTTGGGCCACCTTTTGCCTTTAATACTGCGTCGATTCTTCGTGGCATGGACTCCACGAGATGTTGATAGGTGGTTTGTGGAATCTGAGACCATGCTTGATGAATAGCACTTTCCAGGAGTGTGAGATTGCAGGGTTGTGGATCCAGCTATCTGATGGCTCGTTCAACTTCATCCCACAAATTCCAATGGGGTTGAGATCTGGAGATTGTGGGGGCCACCTAAGCAAAGTAAACTTCCCGGCATGTTCCTGAAACCAATCCTGTACAATACGAGCTCTATGGTAGGATGCATTCATTATCTTGTTGAAAGTAGCCATCGCCATTGGGATAAACCATCCACATGACAGGATGCACTTGGTCCGCAACGATGTTTAGATATGATGTGCCAGCCAGACGTTGATCAACACGAATTAAAGGGCCCAAAGCATACCAGGAAAATATTCCCCAAACCATAGCGTTGCCTCCACCAGCTTGAAGGGTTGTAGCAATGCATTTGGGTTCCATGCTTTCGTGCTGTTTCCGCCAAATTCTCACTCGGCAACGGCATGGTGCAACTGAAAACGTGATTCATCGGACCACATAATTTGCTTCCAATTATCGACTGTCCAATCCTTGTGCTCCTGTGTGAACTGGAGACGTTTTCTCTTGTTAACTGCAGACAGCAAAGGTGTTCGAACAGGCCTTCGGCTGCCATATCCCATCCGATGCAGTGTACGGCGAACAGTGCGTGCAGAGATCATTTGAGGGGATCCTTGATTAAGATGGTCTGTAATTTGTTGCACTGTTGCCCTTCTGTTGTCTGTTACCAGTCTGGACACTCTTCGTTCCGCCCGAGCAGTCACTAGTTTAAACACTTTAACAACAGCTGCTCTGGTACATTTCACGAATGTGGCGGTTTCGGCGATACTCGCTCCATGGCTCCGAGCTCCCACAACCATCCCACGTTGAAAGTCCGTCAAATCGCATTTTTTACCCATCTCGTCACCCAAATATCACCCTACTAGTGTCGCAAGCACTAAGCTTTCCCTATTTATACTAACCTCGCCCTCTGGCGGCAACAGCGTGTAGCCATAGCTCATTTGCTTAAAACTGTCAGGTGGTCATAATAAAGTGGCCACTCATTGTATAAGAGTAGCATACGTGCTGTTTCCAGCATTTTACAATTGTCAAACTTTTTGAAAATTTCAATGGAAAATTGATGTCTGAGGGAAAATTTTCTTCTGCTAGTCAGATTGTAAATATTCTCATGCACAGAACATTAACTAGTTCAGAAATAAACATTTTTGATTGTTCTAAGAAAAAAGAATATTAACAAATAAAAATAAATGGACGAACGTTATTTCATTGTTGCTTTTGGTCTGCAGTCATCAAATACGAAAAGGTTATCGTATTTTAATCAATCATTGTTCTGGATGAGAATCATTGTCGCACAACGAATCAGTCGTCAGTGACGTAAGTGAATCATTAGTCTGGATGATAATCATTGTCGCCCAACGAATCAGTGAATATCAAAGCATTGGCCTGGGGTCAGTGACGTAAGTGAATCACTGGTCTTTTTTTTTTTTTTTTTTGATTGGAGGTTTAACGACCACCGTGAGCAACTCAATGGGCAATAAGCAGTCGCCCGTCCCCAATTTAGGGTCACTGGTTCCAGGGAAGGGAGAGAGCCAGTGCCGTAAGACAAACACAACATCCATGCCTGACCGGGATTCGAACCCAGACCCCTTACGGACGAATGATCACAGGCCAGCGCCTTAGACCACTGCGCCACCGGGGCGGCTCACTGGTCTGGATGAGAATCATTGTCCCCCAACGAATCAGTGAATATCAAAGCATTGGCCTGGAGTCAGTGACGTAAGTGCAACCCGAGGGCTCAGGTGGAAGAATAGATTGTGGGCCTCCATCCAATTTCAAATACATTGGTAAATAATAAGTGTTCACTTTTACACTGATATAAATGTAAAAGTGCATATTCTGAATAAATTAATATTGCTAATAGTTGTAAAAATAGTGTAAAAGCTTAGTACAGCTACGTAGGGTATTAAAGTTTACCTTTTTTTTAAAAAAAAAAAAAGGTTTTCTATGTGACACACACGTAAATTACGCGTAAAAAACGTGTAAAATACGTAGAAAACCTAAAATACGTAAAAAACGCGTAAAATACGTAACAAAATTAAAAAAAAAAAACATGGCTTTGTGCTGTTAATTAACTTGCTATGTACGAATACCACAAAGAACGGAGATCCTTCAAAAACCCACATACCTTTCGGTATTTTTGTATGATCTTATTGGAACAGTGCAAACTGCCACGTCCACGTGACATACCACCAGGATACCACATATACATCAGTATCACATCATATATATATTTTTTCCCTAGCCTTCATATTCACACGGGAAAATCCTTTTCTTTATGATAATTGGTGTGGGGCCCACTTTAAAATATTATGTTCGGCAAAGGAAGTCAGAAGCCACGCCGCGGTGAAGTTTAAAGTGAAACGAGACGATAGAAACAATCAAAATGATACGTTGCCTCGCCGCTCGCCTTTGATATCCATGCGCGTGCTACCGGCTGGCAGCTCCGGTCTCTACAGGGATTCACTGCCAAGCAGACGCAGAAGTTCAACAACTTCGGCAACTTCTCGTTGACTCGGCGGTAAAACTATAACTATGCGAACTACACATTTTTTCTGCTATTTAAATACGGGAGGTTTTAGTGTTGGCTTCAGTTCAAAGCTGTGAGCGTTCTTAATAAACACCGTTTTTTCCATCCTCACTAGTCGTTGAAGGAGGCTCAACATTCTGATTGAAGACTCTTCCCACTGTGAACCGCGGCGGTCGACCTCTTCATAATCTTGAATTCTATTCAATATACATTGTGATTTTTATCGATGATAGTGCAAGAGGTAGATTATTTTCTCCATTTTTAAATATACAAGAAAGAACATATACATTATAATTGCTAAAAGAAATCTGTTAATAGGTGGATGAGATGTATGAACAATCTTATGAGAATAATGATTTCGTAGTGAAATGTACAAGACATTTTAAGTTCAAAATGTAATATAATTAAAGTGGTTTTTATATTATATTATTTATAGACACGCATGAAAGAAAATTAGTTTTTTACGTCTGCGTAAAAATCTGGTGTTCTACGCCAAGTGAATTACCTGTATCATCATCATCATTGTTAACCATTATCAATCCACTGCTGGACGAAGGTCACCCAAAGTTTCTTCCACAACGGTCTGTCTTGTGCCAGTCTCCTCCATGTTACTCCCGCATACTTTCAAATTTCATCCACCCATCTCCCATGTGGTCTTCTTCTGGGTCTTTTCCTGTCCCTTGGAATCCAATCTAAAATTTCGGCTGTCCATCGATGGTCTGTCCTTCTGGCAGTATGTCCAGCCCATTGCCATTTCAGGGATTTAACTCTGATCATGATGTCCTACTGTCTTGTCATTTTTCGGATCCACGAGTTCCTCTTCTGATCTCTCCTGGTTACACCAAGCATGCACCTGTTCATGCTTCTTTGAGTTGTCTGCAGCCTTTGTATGTCTCTTTTTAGTTAAGGTCCACGACTCTGCACCATACGTAAGAACTGGAAGAATGCATTAATCAAACACTTTTCTCTTAAGACATAATGACATATTGCTCTTCAAAATTATGCTGTTTCTTCCAAAAGCTCTCCAGGTAAGTTTTATACGCCGATTAACTTCTTCATCAATGTGACCCTCACTTGATATCTGCTGTCCAAGACAAGCGTACTTATCTGTTATCTCCAGCTTTTCTCCATCAATCCATAAATCTTCACTTCTTGTAAAAGCATTGAACATCACTTTTGTCTTCTGAAAGTTCATTTTTAATACCACTTCTTTACTCTTGTTAGAAAGTTCCTGGATCATACTCTGCAGCTCTGATGGGGTAGTTGGAAAAATGACTACGTCATCAGCAAAACGAAGGTGAGTTAGATAATCTCCATTAATCTTTATCCCTTTGTTTTCCCAGTTCAGTAATTGAAAGACATTTTCCAATGTGGCATTAAAGAGCTTCGGGATATATGGTGTCACCTTGTCTCACTCCTTTTCCAATTTTTATGTGTGCTGTATTCTCAAATAGCAGAATCTTTGCACTTGCATTTTCATAGATGTTATTAATAATATTAATGTATGTACTTCAATACCGCAGGATTTCAAAGCCATTGTAACTGCAGATGGTTTCACCGAATCAAAGGCCTTTTCATAATCGATAAATGCCATGCACAATGGAATTTCAGTTTCCCTCGCTCTTTCAATTAGTTCTCTCAGTACGTGGATATGATCTATAGTGCTGTAGCCACTCCTGAATCCAGCTTGTTCTCTCGGTTGAGCCATGTCCAGTGTTACCTTCAAGCGGTGTGAAAGAACTTTAGTGAAGATTTTATAAACCACTGATAGGAGGCTGATAGGTCTGTAGTTCCTGAGATCCTTAATGTCACCTTTTTTATGCAGCAGAATCATTGTAGCGTTGTTCCAAACCTCAGGAATCTTCCCTTCATTAAGGAATCGAGTGAAAATTTGGGCCAGTAACTGTTTCAATTTCTCCACTTGCTTCTTGTATGATGTCTACAGTAATTCCATCTTCTCCTGTTGCTTTTCCCCGCTTCATGTTCTTGATTGCATGTGCAACTTCTGCTGGGAGGACTGAAAGAACTCTGGTACTGGTATCTTTCATGATGTCTGGAGTACACGTATCATCCCTTTCATATAATTTGGAGTAGAAATCTTTCATTCTTGTCAAAATTTCGCCTCTATTTCTTGTTACAGAACCATCTTCTGTTCTCAGTGCCATAATCTGTTTTCTTCCCTTACTGAGATGTCCCTTTGCTATCTTTAGGCTTTGGTTGTTTTGAAATGCTTTCCTCACTAGTTCACAGTTGAATTTCCTTACGTCTTCAGTGATACTTTTTCGTACTGTCTTGCATAGCTCTATATATTCCACTTTGGAAGTCACATCTTCTTTAGATGTCCTCATCTCTCTTCTTTTTTGCATCAACATTTTGGTTTTTCCTGATAATTTGTTCAAATGCAACTTGTTCTTAGACCCAGCTAATTTTGTTGCTGTTTCCATAAGGGCTTTGGTTACTTTTCTGTTAATTTCAGAAATATCCACTTCTTCCGATGTTAGGCCTTCTAAACCAGAGAATCTGTTCTTCAGTTCCAACTTGAAGGTATTATGGTGTTTTTAAGGTTGGTTATGTCAATGCATTTTGTTTGTCTTTTGAGCTTGCCACGTTCGAGTTTAGTGTTGAGGTGCATCTTACATCTCACCATTCTATGGTCACTACCTGTGTTGAACTTGTTTAGCACACTGCAGTCTTCTATGACGAATTTGTTGTTACACATTGTAAAATCAATTTCACTTGTCTTTCCATTTGGATGTATCCATGTCCATTTCCTGTGTGGCTTTTTCTTGAAAAAGGAGTTGATGATGAAAAACCCTTCTGCCTCTGCAAACTTTACGAGCGTATTTCCACGCTGGTTTCTATTGCCGTGACCGAATTTACCTACTGAAGTTCCATTCTGTTGCCGTTGCCCTATTTTTGCATTGAAATCTCCCATAATTATCTTCAAGTGCTGCTTACCTTTATTATTTAGATCACGAATTTCCTCATAAAATTCTTCAATTTTTTCTTCAGGATGACTTGTAGTGGGTGCATAAGCTTGAATAATCTGAGCCTGGTATTTTCGAGAGTTGGATAACGAGTCGTGCACCTCTGTCAGAGGAACTTGCAACTTCTGCAACTTTATCCTTCAGTTTCTTGTTTATTATAAATCCAACACCACTAGTTCTGCCAGTATCTGTCCCACGATAATAGAAGAGATGTCCACTTTTCAGTTCAATGAGATCTTCTCCTTTTATCCTTACCTCACTTAGCTAGACGATGTCCCACTTGATTCTTTGTAGTTCTTCTTCCAATTCAAGGAGCCTTGAATCTGAAGATAGGGAGCGTCCATTGTACGTAGCCAAGGTCAGCATCAGATGGCAGCCTAGTCTGGTCCTCCGGGGATTCTTAGCACCCTCTGCCTTCATGTCACACTGGCCGCTGACTTGGCCAGGTACATTCGAGCTGCCGGAGACTGAGGGCCAAGATTTAAGTTGTGGAGTCATTTTGGAGGGTTTGGCCATAACTCACCGCGCTGGCCAAGCGTGTTGGTGAGTGTGGGATAGCATTTCCTCTAATCTCGATGGTATAGTTATATCGCTATTTGACGGTCGTCAGAGCCCCTTTAGTGGGAACAGGATGCACCACGAGAAGGCGGGGTTAACATTTGTCTAGGAGAGGCTGTAGTATATTGCGCATCAATTGACCTTACATCCCATATATACATATATTCATATACAATATATATATATATATATATATAATGAATTTGTATAGACGTACCGGCCCAGAATAGGAGCCCCACCGGAAATGTTTCTGGTGTCCCAGCGGCCTAGTCCGCGCCTGTTCTTGACGGTCTCTTTCTTTCTACCAAGGGTTCCAATGATCGCGCTGCATCGGTATATTTACGCCACTGCCTGGAGTTTAAAGAATAATGGATTGACGTGTTTGTTTCTCTGGAGATTAGCCAAGCACATAATCTTAAAAAACGATAGTAAGTCGGATCCCGGGACGACTTCAGAGTTATGTAAATCTCAGGGCATGCTGGAGAAAAAAAAAACAATTGAATTTATGCACTCATTTTCTTTAAGATAAATAAGAAAATAAAGACAAATGGGGTATTATTAATTGTTATCCAGTAGTAAACTCTTCAACATTTTTTAACTAGTGCCTATTTTTTCATTCAATCCTCATGCTTGTGAGTAAATCTGAATATATTACGAGCAAAAGGTTTACTTTTATTTTATTTTATTTTATTTTGTTTGATGATTTAATGATCATCAGAGCAACTCACTGGAATTCATAAGTAAGCACTCGACCCTAATTTGAGGCCACTGATTCTAGGGAATTAGAGACCCAGAGAGCCATAAGACGAACATCATATCCATGCTTCACCCGGAAACAGGACCCAGACCCATCTCGAAGGAACAATCGGTTGCCAGAGTCTCATACCACTGTGCCCCCGGGACGAGTTCTTGTTTTACATATTTTTAATAACTGTTTCATTTCGCAATAGATCTGGAAAGCGTTTGTTGGATTGAATTCATCGCAAAATTATAAGTGTTATACTACAGAACTTCTTTATGTGAAAATAATATATTCAAAGCCCATTAAAACATTTCGAGAGAGAGAGAGTCAGTGTGTGTGTGTGTAATATATCAATTTTGATATTTAGTAATCTGTGACATGTTAACTGATAGAAACATCTTATTCCATAAGTTCTAATTACAACATACAAATTGTTACGAAAAGATAATGTCGGTTGTCCCTGCAGAAATCATGCCCTGGTTTCGGAGGGGGGGGGCAGGCTTAAGCAACCGTGCATGCCCGTAGTCGACGCATGCGATTCTGTCACTGACTTGATTACTTTATTTATATTTTTTTCAGCTCTTATTTGCTTGAGATTACTGATTCGAGTCTTATTTGTGAACTAACTCCACTCAGGTGAATCTTTTATCTGGCTCATCTTACCATATCAGTTCCCGTGATTTTAACGACTCTCCTGAAAGCGAAGGGGTCATAATAACGTACGTCCAGAAGCACATTTATCGCATAGCTGTCTCAGAGTGTGCGCATGGATGGATATTTTGCTCTAGCCCATCCTTGTCCTGTCTTTGTGAAAATAAATAAATAAATAAATAAAATTAAAAAAATGCACGCAATCATTGTTTCTGCAGGGAAAAGCGCGACGTATAATTTTATTTAACTCATCCATTTTACGTAACATAATCCAAGGATTATTTTGTTAGAGTAAACCTTGACGTAAAAAAGTAATTTCCGTGAAACAGGAAATGTGATACCTCTGTTCTCTGAGTTATTTTTCATTTTAGCAACTCAATGCCTTATCTCTATGTCGAAAGTTGAAGAATTCGTAATATTCTCCTTTATTGTTGAAATTATTTAAAATATAAGGATAGTTATTTATCTACTTGTAGTTTGTGAAACAAAATTAAAAAATGCAAGCTCATAGTATCTTCACTGAAAGTATTGATATAGGCAAGAAACGTCTGAAGCTGATTTAAGATAGAAATCTGCATTGACTTGACCCGGCCCTGTACTGGAAGGTTTAAACATTTTGCTCCTGGATTAATGAAAAAAATTTCGTCTCACAAAACGAATACTGGCTTGTTAAACAAGCAGATGGCGAAGCTCACTGAGTCAAACGAAAGAACCGTTCCCCACCAGATGCATTCGTTACGAGGGTAATTTCAAAAGTTTTGCACACTGTGGATTATCTCGTAAAAAATCAATTTATTTCACGACATATCTTTACAGGCCTTCGAAGTAGTCTCCATGTTTCTGTATGACAGCGCCCAGGTCTTGTATTCCAGTCAGGACACTTCGATTGTTGAGGCGTCGGATTACTCGGGTCACCTCATTAGAAACATCTTGAATCGTTTCCCGCAGAGTGGCTTCTTCAGTTTCTGCCGAGGTGATACTAAATGTTTCCACTGAGCGGACTGAGATTTCAGTTCTGGTTCAAAATCTCGTATCCAGGTTTCATCTATAGCAACAATTCTGTCCAAAAACTGCTCGCCTTCTGTCTCGTACCACTGAAGCAGTTCTTCTGCGATCCCTTTGCGAACTGCTTGCTGCTCTTCACTCAGATTATGAGGAACCCATTTGGCATCCACAATTTTCTCTTCTGTAATTTTTCAGTAAGGATTCTGAAAACCGAAGCGGTAGACATGTTTGCTTCATATGCAATCTCTTCACATGTTTTCCGTCGATCTTCTTCCAAAATGCTGTTGACGATAATCACAGAAATGTCGTCCGTTGCATCTGATGGCCGGCAGCTTATTTTGTAGTCTTCGCCCGACCTTGGCGGAAACAAGAAGCCCACCGTGACACCGTACTACGATCCACTACACTGACCCCACAAACTTCACACAAAGCTTTATGAATTTTGGTAGGGAATTTTCTTCGCAAAGTTCCAATTTTAATGTAGGATCGCTTGTCGCTACGCGAGATCTGACCTGACTCACTTTCTTCCTCCATTTCTAGGCAGAATTTTTCGGGACGAATTAGCCAGCAAGCGTAGACACAGTTTTGTATACTGAAGTCTGACTCACAACTGGTGCAACGATTGGAGCGATCCTACGGGCAGCGCCTGCGCAGTGTGCAAAACTTTGAAATGACCTACGTAATTATAGCTGAAACCGACAAGCCTGGCTGTAAGATAATAAGGGCCTGAAATGGGACGTTTTGTTTCTTTAAAGATCGAGTTTTAGTCGGTATTGATCGAAATCAATACCGACTAAAATACGTGGATCTTTTTTTTCTGAGAAATATTTACACAAACAGAGTTTTCAGCTTCACAAAACCAGCTTCTGGCTGATTCGTTGCTACAACTTAGATGAGGAAGTTCAAAGTACTTGTTAATATATTTGGGTGTCGAGGGCTACCTTGTTTATATTTATTGTAGAAGAGAAAACGCGTTTCCATTTGTAACCGTATAACGTCAGGTTTAAATATAATCTGTGAGAGTAATTCCTACAAAAAATGGCACGTCTCTCTGCGTTACATTCCCTTTACAAACAAGATATAGCTCAGTTCAGTAGAGCAGTTTTGTTTATCTACAGCTAGGTGTCTTCAACCTTTTCTAATTCGCCTATCACGTGACAAAATGCCACAGGGCTCGTGGTCCATATGAAAAAGAAAAAAAAAAGGTGTAAAAATGCATGTGTTTATTATAAATATCGATTATTTCAAAGAGGTTTTGAATCCCAAAACTTAACTTTCGGAAAAATAAACTATGCAGTTAACATGATATCTTTGTTACAAAGAAGTCCTAAGTAGGTACCTGATATGTCTACATTTTTTCGTGCGCTTTATAAATTTCAGTTAAAATAATTTATCGCAGTATAGCTCACAGCATATTTGGGAATTCAAAGTCTATGTATCCAAGGCACAAGGATATTCATTTTCCCATTTCGAAAATGTATTTCTTTCCATTTCAGAATTTTCTTTGCGGACGTCTAGCGGGCCATTAGAAAGGGCTCCGACACACGGATTGAAAACCCCTGCTCTAGAGGAGGCCTTTCATTATTTCAAATAAGTGGCAGTACGGTTGGGTGGAGTTGCTTTCACCCACCGCATTGATGGGATATGAATCCCAGTGATTTCAACTGGTTTGGCCACTTGAAGAGGATTATTTCTGGTACTCGCTACAACAACAAATAGGATTCGGATCTTTAAATCACAGACATCTTCCACTACTGGCACACTTTTTATGGTGTTCTCTAGTTACGTACGAGGTTGCTACGGAGTCCGATAACGTTGGTTGAGCAGGGCAAATATTGACTAGTTTTGTCGATTGCTTGTAACGTACCAGGAGATGTGACGTACCTGCCAGAAGGACGCACACGACATAAAGGCAGATAGGAATCAGAATAAAACGTCCGCGTAGCTCAACTGGTAGAGCGACTTGTTCCGGAATAAGCGGCCTCGGGTTCGAATCCCGGCGTAGACCAAAAATGACGGAGAAATTTACTTCGTTATATGCTTAGTAGAAATCAACTTATTACCATACCGAAAATACGTAACAAATGAATAGTTGAGAATATAAACAAGATTCGGGTCTCCCTTGTTGCAACTCATTACGGAAAATACGTAGCAAATGAATAGTTGAGAAAGTCGTCTCGAATTCTTTATCAACTTACACGTTATATACGTGCAGATTGTCCCGGATTGATTTTAGATGGAAATTATATCTCAACATTTCTATCCTCTTGCTGCCTGTTTTATTTCTCAGATGTGTGTGTTCGCTGTTTGGTATTACTTGTTTCCTATTCATCTTCAATGTAACTACTCTCTCTCTCTCTCTCTCTCTCTCCAAAATCCTTCCGTGTCCTTTCTAGCTCGAAGGGTAAAAGCGCCTGACACCTCTGATGCAATAAAACAATTTAACCGTCCCGACCGCTTTGCTGATGACGATACTAATAATGATCGCAGCGTAGGCCAATAAAACGTTTTCAGCAAAATAAAAAAAAAACTTATAAGCAAAATACTAAAATAGCTTTAAAATCTTCAAAATCCCCGTAACAGAGAACTGCACACGGTTTGGGAACGTATCATTGATAATGAAAGGAAAATTACCCTCAAGTATTGGAATCATAGCATTGCTATTACAGGAATTGTCGTGAGTTGAAAGTGTTCACTTTCTTCCCGAACAACTTAATATTTAGTCTGACTGTTGCCAAAAAAAAAATGTTCTAAGGAGGAGGTTCTATTGTGCCGTTCAGAATAATAAAAAAAAACCTCATAGGTAACATAATTTGCAAAAGAAATGAAACTCAAAAAGGAAGGTAATTTTAAGATATACGTCGCACCTACTATTTCTTTATTTTCCTAATTTATTGTCAGCCCAATGTGGCCCGCCATTCAGTCACGTTCATTTAGCTTTTGACCCAGATCTTTCGTATTCACAGTATCATCTGTAAATGCAAATGAGTTAATGCTATTTCGTTAATTGTTACTTTTTGTAGATCCTAGATCCCTGAAATATTTTTCTAAAACTGATACAAATAGCACAGAAGATATTGTATCGTTTAATTTTTCAGAGTATGGAGAATTTCTGATTGACTGTTGGTGGCTAACGACCTATGATGAAAGTAGACGGTTTGTTTTGGGGGAACGCAATGTTTAGTGTTTCAAGTCTGGACGGATCCTCTCTCTCACACACACACACGCGCGCGCACACACACACACACATGCGCGTGCTTGTACGTTTTATGCGTCTGTGTTCTTTTGTGTGCACAAATGAAAAACATATTACAATGAATGAAAACTAAACTCGAGTAAATTTATAAATCAACTAAAAATGTCTGTATCACAAAAAGCAGGTTGCGCGTCCGCTTAAGGAGTTTCGTTTTTCTTAATTGCGCAGCTGAAAAATAAAAAAAACATTTGGAATTCACTATTTGTTTTCCTACCTAATAGTACATATTAAGTATCGTAATAAATGAGCATATTCAGTTCGTCGACGCTATGCTGCATCAAAAGAACAAAAAGTACACACCCCGGCAATTTAAATTTAGAGAGCGTTCACTTTTTCAAAGAAACCGCTGTACTGTTAGACACCACTTTAAACAATTAAAGAGTGCCGTCTCTTTCTGAAGCCAGTGCGGTCTTCGTGAGCTGCTATGTACCGAACTGTTACTTCCAATGAATTTGAGTTTGGTATTCTAAAGCCAAGGTGAGTAGACTGTGTTAACTTTGTTTTAAATCAACCCTGCCACGTTGTTACCAGTTCAACATTCCGCTCTGCCGGAGATTGTACTAAATGATACGAAAGTAGAACAGTCGAATGCGAGCAACACCTCTGGCAGTCCGAGCGACAAATTTTTTTGTCTGGAATCGAAAGCTCTGAAAACTGCAAAATCAGAGACAAAATTTTCAAATGTAAAATCTTACACAAATTACGAATAGAATTCATATGTATAAATTGCGAGACAAAATTTCCTCGGTAGAGTTCTGCAGCATATTTTTTTTTCTTCAAATATTATGTACTTTAGTTCACCACTGTTTAGGAGAACGCTATTCGCCTTACCAGTTTCTTAAGGGAACACCGTTAACCACCGTTCTCGCCCGCTTTCACCACTGCAATGCATGTTAGGGATACAGCTAGATTTCTTCAGTGCTTCGTTTTTTTTTTTTTTTTTTTTTCTGGTTACGTTTTTTCAGTGCTTTCATTTCAGATTGCATCCAAATAGTAAAGTTCTAACTAAGTCACAAGCTTTCTCAAAATTCGCGAAGAACAAAACGGATAGCTCGTTACATTCATTTAATGAGTATTTAAGACTAATTGCCCCCCCCCCCTCTCCACAAGTAAGTTTTACATTAAGCTGGAATTCTTCAGAACTGTTTCTCATAATCCTTCTTGCATTTATAAATTTTAATGACACAAACAGTAACTGGCAAGCAAAAATGTTAACTTCATTAAAATAAATCACGGAGAGTACATTATATCCACATCATTACTCTTTTATTCCAGCTTCAACGAATTCGACGTCTTGTGACATATATCTGTCTTTAACCTTCCTTTGATTTTCTGCTGTTGTTGTTTTTTGTTTTTTTTTTAATGTAAATTTAGAGACTTCTTGGTTAAACATTTTCTAGCTGAACCGTACATTACTTCCCAGAACAGCTTTTTCAATTTGGCCACGCTGATAGTGAATCAGAAAAGGTAAAATGACAACATTGAATGTAGAAGTGAAGAGACGATATTTGTGTACGAAGGTGGAGTTAGTGGAGTTGTACAAGTGTCGAGAGATTACGAGTAGATTGTTAAATGTTGACATGAAACCTTTTGAGATATGCGGTCCACCAAAAAATGCCATTGTTTTCAGATTGATATCTGTTTTGAACCCAGCGATATTATGTTCTGGAAGTGGATTGTGTTGATGTCGACTTTAACCGTACAGTGAGTGGAAGAATAATTGTTAAGTAAGTGTATGAAGTATGAATCAAATAAAAAATGAAGCAGCGAAAAGCCTGCCGACGTAGTTCATTTGGTAGAACAGCCGTTCTGGAGTTAGGAAATGTGAATTCTAATCCCACTGTCGGCGAAAGAAAGGTTATGGGCGTCCTACTGATTCTTTTCATTAGCAGTTAAATATACAAGAAGTTGAATATATGTTCTTCTAAGTTCACTACGAATATTGACTGGTAGAGACAAGTAAATAATCACCCTAAGTTTACAGCAATTTAAAAAGCGTAAACTCTTTAGTCTACATGCGACAGAGGATAATGCTGCAACTTGTTAAAGACACATTCGATGAAAATGTGCATGCTGTTCTTGAAATTGTGACGAAGCTTCATCACGACTTTTGCTGAGAGTCCGCCTGTGTTGAACCTACGTCCGCCTTGAATTTTAAAATCTACTAAGAGACAGTAACACATCATATATTCAGAAACAATAACATTAACGTAAATTATGTATATTTATGTGTTCTTGGTGGGGTGGGGAATTTAAACATACATCTCGTTTCGCAATTGCATATTTGAAATTAAATCCAGTCGTTGTTGAGTCAAAATTTTCGTGTTCCCTAAAAATACATTTGTTTAGAGCCCACGAATACCATTTTGTTGTTGTCGGGGGAGGTGAGAAATTTTGGCAAACTTTGTCAACACATTGAATATATAAGAAAGTGAACTGAAATTAACCTAATTTTGTTTTTCTTTTGTTATTTTCTGAAACCACAGGAAGCCGTGAGGCAGCCTTCACGCATGCCATAGCAGCCGCTGGTGTAGTGAATACGATATCGCGGGCCTGCCGGGACGGGCAGTTATCCAACTGCGGGTGCAGCCGAGCCATGCGACCCAAGAATCTTCACAGGGACTGGATCTGGGGTGGATGCGGAGACAACATCGAGTACGGGTACCGCTTTACAGAAGGTTTTGTTGATGTGCGGGAGAGAGAAAACAACTACCCACGTGGGTCCATGGAACAAGGAAGAAAGCTCATGAACTTACACAACAACGAAGCAGGCCGTAGAGTAAGTAGTGTTTGCTTCTTAAAATACTTTTATTTCAAGCCCGAAATGGGCTCGGAGATTTGGGGTACGGTCTGATCATGACCTTGTTGGGGCCCATGCCCAACTGAAATTGGGGCTGCCACTCAGTGAGAGATTACCTACATAACTTATACTATTTCCAGTGTATTTGATATTTAAGTACAGAAAGTTCACTGAAAGCTGTCTTCAAGCTTGAAATTCTTATGTTTTGATTACAAACAGCATTTGAATTTACTTATACGAAAATTAAAACATTTTTGTTTTATTTTGAAAAAAATATTTACTGACAAATAAGGTATGTGATTAATGTAATAATAATAAAACTGTACTGAAGAAGATACAACTGATAGAAGCAGCGTTTCCACTTACAGGAAAAATCCAAAGAACCGAGAAAATCTCGAAATATGAGCATCTGTGAATGGAAATCCAAAGGATCTGGAAACAAAGCATAATACAGATCGTACCAATTGTCGTTTCTGCAACCGCACTGGTACCAAAAGACTTTCTGAAAAATCTCGAGAAGCTGGGATTGCCACAGGGACTGCTTCACCCAATCCAAAAAGTAATCATTCTACAAACCATATCACAAGAAAAATTCCAAGCTTGAGATGAATATTTCAGCTTTTTGCACCCCACCCGGCCCTGGCCGAGAAAGTCGACGACAACAACAAAAATAATTAATAACTATATAGGCTAGGTCTGTCCCTAACGCTCTGACGTCATTGAGTACTTGCAGCGCCATCTGCTTTTATCCGATGGCCGAAATCGGAACTAAGCTCACCGCTATCGCGCGATACGTAAGCTCAAGGAGAAATATCGGAAAATCAAATAAAGTTAGTAAGACAAACAACTGTTATATCTTTTATTTTGAACAAATTTATTATAAGAATAATCATATGTTATAAACAAATATTTAACCAATTCACCATAGTTATCTTCAAACGTTAATCGGTACCAACGTTACATTCTAATACGGAACACGTGTTAAAGTTATGAACAATGGCACACGTGTTAATGCTATTCACTGGAACACGTGTTACTGTCATCAATGTTAAATACAAGGTGTTAATTTTATTGTTATATTTATTATTATGAACAAATTATAGGTGCAGCAATTACAGATCATTTACCGATTAAATTTACTTTATCGTGCCTTTTTATAACTATGGGACTTTTTGTTCTACAGTGATCGTATATGGACAAAAACGTGCCCCTTATATGTACTGGCATATAATAAAGCACGGCGTTGTGATTCACCTTTATCCGGTCACTGGAATGGTGGGGGAGTAAAGGTGCCGCTCGTGAAAGAAATCAGAAACATAAACACATATCTTAGTTTACACATACCTTAACTTATGTCTTGTGTGGTTATAAGGAAAACAACCAGGAATCTTATGTGGAAGTAATCAAAATAGTTTAATACGAGAGAATTAGGAACACTAAGGTACCACGTGCGTGGGTGCAGCCGTTAACAATACCTTACACATAAAATTTACTCTTATTACGATTTTTCTCTATAACGTCTCCGATCATTTCTGCATACATCTATCTATATATATAAGTGCAAAGCTTAGTGATTCATTTTTCTTCCAGTTCCTTTTCTCCTATGCTTTACCTAAATGTTTTACCTAGCTAACTGGGTTTTCATTGTTTTATCATGACCAATGCACACGCCACGTGCTCTAAATAGGGTTATGAATTAATTTAAGCAAGTACATGCAATAAAAGGGAAAACAAAAATAACTTATCTGGTATCTCCATATGTCTTTCAGGTTTTCAACACTGGGCATATACACCTAATTGAGCTGACTGGCGCTATCCGAACTCGGCTCTCCGTTTGTCAACGTTGGGCATATTTCATTTCTCTCTCGTCATACTCGGCACTCAATACCCACGTCTGTTTCTTGTCGCTACACGCACTCCACTACTCTTGACCAGTGAAAACCCCTGACCTTCTGAGCTTCACCTTGTCCGCTGATGCCAAGGTCACTTGACCTTCTGAGGGGTTCATCTATTCCGTCAGGTGAACGTTACTTCGCTCCCTTCTTGGGAACTGACCCTTCAACTTTTCCGACCTCTCTATATCCCCTGGGGCCTAAGTATCGTCTCAAGGCTTGAGATTGCCTCTCGCTATCCCCTGGGGCTATCTATGCACGTGCATGTTGGACTAAATTTATTTTAAATAATTTTATTTTCAACACAACCTCATCTGTGGCAACACGCACGTGCTCGAACAACTGTTTGCGACGTTTCTTCTCTTGCGTTGTTGTTAAAATGTCGTGCTTTATTTCATTTTCTTTGCATTGCAGAGTAATTTCATGAAAAGGAATCAGCGTTATTTTGTTTCATAAAAAGGAATCATCGTTATTTTACTTCATAAAAAGGAACAAGTGAAAATTGTAAAAAAGTAACTGCAAGCTTAGTTTTGATTCACTGTGATGGAAATTTAAAAAAAAATTGGTTCCGTGGAATTTTTTCTTTGTAGTATAAGATGAAAGAAGATAAAGCTTTAAAGCTGAAATTAAACATCTCTTAAATAGAGAACGACAACGATGATGGCGTGCAAACTAGAGATCTGCACGGGCCCAGGCCGTTGCTCATTTCTAAGTTGGGGAAAACGGGCCGGGCCGGGCCTTCAATATTTAATGAAAAACCGACACGGGCAGAGCAGGTTTCTTTTCTTTTTCTTTTTTTTATGAGCAAAACAATCGCTGTACGGTGCCTTTCTCGTTTGGAAAACTCGCAACATACAACAGCGGGATAAAATTTAATAATTTCCGCTGATGGAAAAAATAGAAGTTTTACGACATCCTCCCACAAAACAATTGCACTGGGTTAGCTCCCTTAGTTTTTCAATGTGAATGTGGTCCCTTCTCTCTCTCTCTCTCTCTCTCTCTCTCTCTCTCTCTCTGACTTCCACTCACCTCTCACGCTTCAGGGCAGGCTATTAACTGCAGTATTTCTAAACCGAGCCACCCCCTCACAGAAGATCTTTTTTATTGTTCTGGTCGGCGGTACTTTGTTCTCTAGATGTGTGAAAAGCTTTTAAGTTGTCTTAAATGGCATGAGAAAAATGGGCTGGGAGAAACTTACTTCTGTGTATAAATCTGTACCGTATTTGTTCCATTTGTACTCTCAGGCGGCCGTTTTCAAAACTTCTGTGACACTGGTTAGCTGGGCAGTCTGTCGTTGTTTTCCCTTAGGATATGCTCAGTTCAGTGTTGCTGATGAATACTCTTCCATACTTATTATGGAGTCTAAGAAAGCGAAAGATTTTCGCGAAAAAATCGCTTCCGGAGAATATGTGCTTGTAAACAATGTAAAGGGGAAAAGCGATATTAGGAAATATTTTAAATTACTGTCCCGTTCCGAAACTACTCGGCCAGAAAACGTTGTGCAGTGCACTAAATGCAAACACTTTTTCGTTTCAATAGCACAAAATCACAACGCCCCCCCCCCCTTCCCCACCACACACACACACACGAGAGACATATTGGTTCCAGCGATATGACATATGCCATTAAAGATAGGTGCAGTTTATAAAACCATAAAATCTTCTCCCAGTAGAACGATCGGACTCATAATTCTTGATATTTCGTACTTTTCGAATCCCCCCCCACCTCCCCTCCTTACCCCAAACGATATTTCCAGTTCTGGTCGGTGGGGAATGATAATTTGAAAGGCGTGAAAACTGTCCTTTTCATGAAATATTTTTCAGTATACAAGCCCTACCCGCCCTCCTCGGACGCCACGTGACTTGCACAGAGTCTCGGAAATATTCTGAATTAACGTTTATTGTAATAGAATACGTATAGCAATTAAAAAAACGTAAACTCTTCAGGAGTCGGATGACCAAGTGCACCAGGTGTCAAATTCGTGTTTTGGTAATTGTTGAAATTTCACGGGCAGGCAGGGCTTTAATCAAAAGAATTGAAACGGGCCGGGCCTTGGACGTGCGGGATTGGGCCCGGTCGGGCTTTCCAAATTACGGCCCGTGCAGACCTCTAGTGCAAACCAATCTTCTAATACTTTGCATAACTTGAACGAAGGTATAGAGCTAATCGGAGACGAAATGAAACTTTTGAAGAAACGCAAGTCAGACATTTACCGATGCTCTTGCGCATGCTTTCAACGCAGACAGCAAGAAACTCCTGAACAACTACATCATCATCTTTTACCGTAATCGAACGTGGACTTGGGCAGCTCAGTGAATGAGTTGCTTGAGTTCACGTCTCGCTTCACAACGCTATCCATATGACGAAACAATCAATTAACGAAAAATTCCGGTAATAGGAGAGATTGAAGGAATACTTAAGGTTTGATTAACTGTTTAAATTTTAATCGTCTGTTATAAAAATTTCAGTCACAGGTTTTTCATCCGTGCATGGCACGCGCTAGTTATTAACGAGGAACTATACACCAACTATGTAAAAAATGATAAAACTATACTAGTAATCCGATTTAATGACGTAAGGATTATATACAATATATAAACAAACGTTTCCAAGCTTTCGCACATCAACCTTTTTAAGTTTTTTCAAGGAACACAGACAGAAACTGCAAGTTCTGTCTATCTTCCTTGAAAAAACCATCTCGTCAATGTGCGAAAGCTTGGTAACGCTTGTTTATGTATCCTTACGCTAATAAATCAGATTACTAGTATAGTTTTACTATTTTTAACAAAAATAATAATTTTATTTCCAGAGTAACAATACTAAAAGAAAGAATATACTTCTGAACAATGTCGATTTCAGGGGAGAGGCAATATAATGAAGCTATTTTGATTGGAATTGTGCCTCAAAATTTAACATGTAAAACCCCATAAGAGTTCAACTGAAAATTTGAGGTGCGGCCAAGTTCGAAAGGCCCCTGCCGGATATAGAAATTTCCGGCTGTTAGCCTATAATGTCGTTCTAATTTTCCAGATTTTTACGAAGCTTAACATGTGAGTTAATCTCACTGCCTGAAATGAATAAAAAAAAGAAAATGATAGGTTTCAATTATGTCGAACAAAAAATGGCGCCGCTAGGAGAACGTGGAATTTCCAGTGTCGTTTTATATGTAAGTTCGACGACAACAACAAAAATAGGTTCAGCGTTTTGGTTCAACGCAATATCATGGAAATTAAAATGATAGATCACTCACAATGCTTGCAAACGAAATGATTATTTTTAATGAACAGTATCATTGAAAGGGTTGAATTGTACACAATCGATATGGCTCTGAAAAATCATTACTTTCGTTTGCAAGCTCCGAAAAATCGGTTTGGTTTTAAAAAAGAATACATTTGTGTTTCACCAGCAGCCATATTTAATTCTTTTCCCAAACGAGCCAAATAAAGGTACGACATAACTCTCGTTCTGTTATCGATTCATCGAAGAGAAAATACAAAATTTGAAATCACTGTTTTTTAAAGTGAGTCCAAATGGTAAGACAGAAATTCCAAAATTTGATTGCCGCCTGTGGAAAGAAATTTAAAATTGCTCTAAAACGAAGTAACAGACATAGATTTTAATTCTATTAATCGATGAAGGAACGGTTCGTTCGTATCATGTGTAGTAATTTTCTCTATTTTTTATGAATTCTTCAACTACTAATCATTTCATCATCGCAATGATTTGCAGGGCTGCTATACTCCAATCCACCCTAAAAGTGTACTACTGGGAAAGGCGGGAGAGCCTTATCACATCTCGTCGTGGAACGCAAGAACGGTATCCATCCGCGCCAATGTTCTTCTACTGTTTCCTTTCTGATCCCCCTCCCACCCACACATCTCACAAGCAGTGGGGGTCTGGTGGATGCCGAACTGCTTCACCTACTATCTGTTTAAGTAACACACCCTTCGAGTTTCCCCGATTGTCAATGTATTGCCTCTGTGTTGTTAATGTTTAGGTGAGGTCTTCCACCCTTTCCCCCTGTTCGAGTTGCATCCCAAGTGGGCAGAAATAGCCGAAAGTGAGAAGCTCTTGATTCAGCAACTTATCAGAACAAATTTATTTCTAAAAGCGCTCTAACTTCTGCAATTTTTATTTTTTAGGTAGCAATTTTGTCTGATAAACTATTGAGCAAACAAAAATTGATTCTGAGCAATAATTCTGATGCTTTTCGCTCTAAACGCTAGAGACTATTTTTCGTAGCGGAGGTAGCTGTTTCGTACCCTTCATAGTGGTTCACTCTTAGGTGGACTCGGAGTATAGTTGCTATGGATATTTCTTAGCACAAGAGCCTCTTTTTCCTAACAGTAGGGTAGTTTTGAAGCTTAAAAGGACGCTTAGTTGAAAAGAAAAATATTGTTTTTGGAATGCTGTTTTTTTATGTGCTCCTATCAACTGGCCCCTCCGTCCTTCCCAGAAGCATCTTCATTACTACGTGACCGTGTTAATGGGAGCAACAAAAGGGAATAAATAGCAAGGAGGGCAGCACCAAGTGATGACGGGGAGGGAATTTACTTTCGTTCATTTGAGACTTTGGTCAAATGATAAAGGGGACTCCTGTAGGGAGGGGGCTGCGGCGCGGATATTTCCAAAAAGAGGACCTCAGTTACAACAGCGGCCGGGTGTCATGAAGGGTGTTTCTGTATCGCGTGTCCCATTTTTCACAAAGGTCCTCCCTGCTCGGGGTTTTACAGACATGGGTCGTGTACAAAAGTGCAACAACCGTTCTGTTGTCGGGAGCCGCGTGTTGAATGGTCACTGAACTGATCTGCTTTTGTGATGATACTTTCAAGGCAGATCATAAATCACGTTCCACCCGGATGAATCTGTCGCCCTCTCCATTCGTAAGAAGCATGGTGACAATGTGTGAAAGAAGACATCAAACCTTTGGCCACGGATTCTGAGGGATTAATCAACCGAGCTTTGGACACAATGTAAAGCCATATTTCAGAAATTATGTAGCGAGACTTTTACGACTCACTCGCCGACATGGAAGAAGTATGCAATGGAGAATAACGAACATAGAAGGGCACCAGGCCGGAATTTATCATTTATTGCTGACCTTGAGCACATCTTCCTCAACTAGAATGGTAAAAGATAAGACTGAGTAACATCAGCATCCGCTGATTTAGAATTTCAGTCCAGCATTTATTCAGGTTTACTATCAATATTTTTAATGGCGCTGGTGTATTTATAAACTGCAAGTAGATTTTAGCTTCAACGAATGTACGAAACAATGCCCGCAGAATTAATGCTCACAGAAAAAATGCCCACGGAAAAAAATGCCCAGTTCTCGAAAATAGGAAAATGCCGGGATCTTGAAAGTAGGAAAATACGCCAGCTGTTGGCTGATGTTTTCTTACGCCTGTTAGAAACATGTGGTCTTTCTTAATTTCATGAAGAAATATCTTAATTTCAATTAAGCAATCGACAAAGCTAGTCAGAACTTTTCCTCTGTTCAACCACATAACGTTAACTACATTACAAGGATATCGTATTATAGTACGTTCCCAAAATGGCAGGAGAGTCTCGTTATTCGAAGGAGCACGTGTATGGTTCATCCACGAACAGTAACTACACCTAAGGCAATTCTTTTTGGTGAGTGACGCATGGCAAAGAAATCTATTTTAACTTAGTTTTCCAACTGAATCTTCTACACGTGGTAAAATCAAAAAGATATCTCATAATCGCATAGGCTGGTATACGAAGGTGAGGGTGCACCAGAATAATGAGCCAGTATAGGGGCGTATATAGAATTTTTTTTTCAGGGGCGGAGTTTTTGAGATCCACCAGGACAAAATAAAAAAGTTATTGAAAAATAGAAGAAAAGAAATTAAAAGCATTTTTTTCTAATGTAAGTTGTTGCATTTCTATTAAATTCCAGCATTTTTTTTTTCTAATGTAAGTCTCATTCTAACAAAAAAAAAAAAAAAAAAAAAATATATATATATATATATATATATATATAAGGGATGTAAGGTCAGGTGATGCGTAACATCATAGCCTCTCCTTGACAAATGTCAACCCCGCCTTCTCGTGGTGCATCCTGTTCCCACTAAAGGGGCTCTGACGACCGCCCATAGCGGTATAACTATACCATCGGGATCAGAGGAAATTCTATCCCACACTCACCAACCCGCTTGGCCAGCGTGGTGAGTTATGGCCAAACCCCTCCAAAATGATTCCACAACTTAAATCTTGGCCCTCAGTCTCCGGCAGCTGGAATGTACCTGGCCAAGGCAGCGGCCAGTGCGACATGAAGGCAGAGGGTGCTAAGAATCCCCGGAGGACCGGACTAGGCTGCCATCTGATGCTGACCTTGGCTACTTACAATGGACGCTCCCTATCTTCTGATTCAAGGCTTCTTGAATTGGAAGAGGAACTACAAAGGATCAAGTGGGACATCGTGGGGCTAAGTGAGGTAAGGAGAAAAGGAGAAGATCTCATCGAACTGAAAAGTGGACATCTCTTCTACTATCGTGGGACAGATACTGGCAGAACTAGTGGTGTTGGATTTATAATAAACAAGAAACTGAAGGATAAAGTTGTAGAAGTTGAAAGTTCCTCTGACAGAGCTGCACGACTTGTTATCCAACTCTCGAAAAGATACCAGGCTCAGATTATTCAAACTTATGCACCCACCGCAAGTCATCCTGAAGAAGAAATTGAAGAATTTTATGAGGAAATTTGTCATCTAAATAATAAAGGTAAGCAGCACTTGAAAATAATTATGGGAGATTTCAATGCAAAAATAGGGCAACGGCAACAGAATGAAACTTCAGTAGGTAAATTCGGTCATGGCAACAGAAACCAGCGTGGAAATACTCTCGTTGAGTTTGCAGAGGCAGAAGGGTTTTTCATCTTGAACTCCTTCTTCAAGAAAAAGCCACACAGGAAATGGACATGGAGACATCCAAATGGGACGACAAGTGAAATTGATTTTATTATGTGTAACAAAAAATTCGTCATAGAAGACTGCAGTGTGCTAAACAAGTTCAACACAGGTAGTGACCATAGATTGGTGAGATGTAAGATGCACCTAAACCCCAAACTTGAACGTGGCAAGCTCATAAGACAAACAAAATCTATTGACATAACCAACCTTAAAAAACACCATAATACCTTCAAGTTAGAACTGAAGAACAGGTTCTCTGCTTTAGAAGGCCTAACATCGGAAGAAGTGGACATCTCTGAAGTTAACAGAAAAATAACCAAAGCTCTTATGGAAACAGCAACAAAATTAGCTGGGTCTAAGAACAAGTTGCATGTGAACAAATTATCAGGAAAAACCAAAATGTTGATGCAAAAAAGAAGAGAGATGAGGACAAATAAAGAAGATGTGACTTCCAAAGTGGAATATATAGAGCTATGCAAGACAGTAAGAAAAAGTATCACTGAAGACGTAAGGAAATTCAACTGTGAACTAGTGAGGAAAGCAATTGAAAACAACCAAAGCCTAAAGATAGCAAAGGGACATCTCAGTAAGGGAAGAAAACAGATTATGGCACTGAGAAAAGAAGATGGTTCTGTAACAAGAAATAGAGGCGAAATCTTGACAAGAGTGAAAGATTTCTACTCCAAATTATATGAAAGGGATGATATATGCACTCCAGACATCATGAAAGATACCAGTACCAGAGTTCCTCCAGTCCTTCCAGCAGAAGTTGCACATGCAATCAAGAACATGAAGCGAGGAAAAGCTCCAGGAGAAGATGGAATTACTGTAGACATCATACAAGAAGCAAGTGGAGAAATCGAAACAGTACTCGCCCAAATTTTCACTCGATGCCTTAATGAAGGAAAGATTCCTGAGGATTGGAACCCCGCTACAATGATCCTGCTACATAAGAAAGGTGACATTGAGGATCTCGGAAACTACAGACCTATCAGCCTCCTATCAGTAGTTTATAAAATCTTCACTAAAGTTCTTTCACACCGCTTGAAGGTAGCACTAGACATGGCTCAACCGAGAGAACAAGCTGGATTCAGGAGTGGCTACAGCACAATAGATCATATCCACGTGCTGAGAGAACTAATTGAAAGAGCGAGGGAATATGAACTTCCATTGTGCATGGCTTTTATCGATTATGAAAAAGCCTTTGATTCGGTGAAACCATCAGCAGTTACAATGGCTCTGAAAACCTGCGGTATTGAAGATGCATACATTAATATTATTAATAACATCTATGAAAATGCAAGTGCAAAGATTAGGCTGTTTGAAAATACAACACACGTAAAAATTGGAAAGGGAGTGAGACAAGGTGACACCATATCTCCGAAGCTCTTTAATGCCACATTGGAGGGTGTTTTTCAGTCGCTGAGCTGGGAAAACACGGGGATAAAGATTAATGGAGATTATCTAACCCACCTTCGTTTTGCTGATGACGTAGTCATTTTTGCAACTACCCCATCAGAGCTGCAGAGTATGATCCAGGAACTTGCTGACAAGAGTAAAGAAGTGGGATTAAAAATGAACTTTCAGAAGACAAAAGTGATGTTCAATGCTTTTACAAGAAATGAAGATTTATCGATTGATGGAGAAAAGCTGGAGATAACAGACACATACGTTTATCTGGGACAACAGATATCAAGTGAGGGTCACATTGATGAAGAAATTAATCGGCGTACAAAACTTGCCTGGAGAGCTTTTGGAAGAAACAGCATAATTTTCAAGAGCAATATGCCATTATGTCTTAAAAGAAAAGTGTTTGATCAATGCATCCTTCCAGTGCTTACGTATGGTGCAGAGACGTGGACCTTAACTAAAAGAGACATACAAAGGCTGCAGACAACTCAAAGCAGCATGGAGAGGTGCATGCTTGGTGTAACCAGGAGAGATAAGAAGAGGAACTCGTGGATCCGAAAAATGACAAGAGTGGAAGACATCATGATCAGAGTTAAATCCCTGAAATGGCAATGGGCTGGACATACTGCCAGAAGGACAGATCATCGATGGACAGCCGAAATTTTAGATTGGATTCCAAGGGACAGGAAAAGACCCAGAAGAAGACCACATGGGAGATGGGTGGATGAAATTCGAAAGTATGCAGGGGTGACATGGAGGAGACTGGCACAAGACAGACCGTTGTGGAGGAAACTTGGGGAGACCTTCGTCCAGCAGTGGATTGATAATGGTTGACAATGATGATGATGATGATATATATATAAAAAGCGAACCACTTTCGGTGGGGAAATGCCTCTTACCCCCCCCCCCCCTCTAACTACTACGCCCCTGGATCAGTACCTAGTAAGGTGTTTCAAAAATGCCAACTCATAAACCCACGACTTTCAAAGGGGAAATAGTTACTGGCTCTTGATAATATTTTATTCCATATTTACACATATTAAGATTGTTGTGTTTCTTCGAACAATGAGCGACCATTACATGGACCTCGTACAGTGTGGGAAGACACTGTACGAAGTCGTTGTGATGCTGTAGGTAACGTTGGTTGAGCAGGGGAAATATTGACAAGTTTTGTCGATTGCTTAGTAGAAATCAAGATTTTTCTTCGTGAAATTAAGAAAGACCTCATCTTTCTAACATGCGTAAGAAAACATCAGTCAACAGCTGGAGTATTTTTCTATTTTCAAGATGTGGGCCTTTTTTCCTATTTTCGAGAAGTGGACATTTTTTCCTGTGTGCATTTTTTCTGAGGACAATATTTCTGTGGGCAGTTTTCCCTCATACCACCTTGAACAGGGGGACGGAAGGTTCATTTCGCCAGATGAACCTAGGTGTAGTAAATAGCGCAGCTGCGTCAGTGTCCAGGGCTCAATTATGTCATTCTATGGGCAGGAACTGGCATTGAATTGCGGCCCCTTTCACAAACTTTTCCTTGCTATGAGTTATTTTTTGGGGAAACACTATGTAAGCTTCTTCAAAGCCAGTTCACATATATTCATTGTAAATACAGTTTAATATTCACATGTGAAATTGCCTTGTTCGTACCGTTTTGGCAGATTGATCATATGTAGAGGATTTTAGGAAGGGAGTGTCTGACCCCAGGTCTTAAACAACAGTTAGAAATAGGAAACTAGGAGATTTGGGCTAGAGCGCACGATAGGAAATTGACATGGAAGCGAAGTATAAAGGAAGACGCCCTTATTTATTACCGGGGGGGGGGCAGTACCCGGGGTCCGACGGCTTAACGTGCCCATCCGACGCACGGCGATTATTTAGTGAATCAAATGTTCGTACCTGCCTGGGATCGAACCTGAGGCACTTCCCGTGGCAGTCACGAACGTTGCTCACTCGGCCACCCGCGGCCCGTTTTGGCAGATTCATGTTTAGAGCCTGCTGACGTTTAACACCAAGAGATTAGCCGTCTTTGATTCACGATAAGATTATAAGTAGGCTAAACCAACGTATTGTACTTGTGTTGTTGTCAAGGGATTGTCGCTTTGTGAGATGAATGAGAGATGCGGGTTTAAGGGCGATTTACATGTAGCCAAATGCAATGTCCAAATCAGAGCATGGCGAGCCCAGTGTTGAGCATATTAACATAATGTGATCCATAGTCTAGATTTCTCCGCATTTACATTTGTCTGAGCCAGAAAAGAAGTCTTACTTAACCATAATTTTTCTGCTTTTATCATTTCTTGTGCGCGGGACGGTTAAGGGATTTCTTGATCAGCTGTTCCGGTCTCCTAGGAACACCTCCACAGTCTACTGATAACCCTTTGAGACATTCCAACTGCTGCTTCTAATACCTCCTGTGTCTGGCCAACTTCAAGCCTTCCGAATGCTATCCAAGCTGTTGCTTTTGTTCCTGGGGCTAGGGGGGTTGTAGAAATCCTTTGGTCAGAAGGAACATGTGGTTTTTGCCCGCAGTCGGTGTTTGGTGTCGAATTTTTGAAAGCTGACACGATTGTCACCAGCCGATCAGTACCCATAATAGTTCTGGCTGCTTTGTAAAACCACCCATAAGGTCTTGGAGGGATCGCGACCCTGGATCGCGAGGGAGATGTAATTATCATACGACAGCTGCCACTCCAAATCGCTGACGGCGATTTCAGTTATGTTTCTGTCCAACGGAAATAGTAAAGGTAATATTACATTTTGTGAAGGTAATATTACATTTTTTTGCGATTCGGGTACTAGCAAACTCTCAGATTCGGAAGAATTCCCTTACCAGTGAACGATATCTCACAGATCCCCCCACCTCCTCTCCCTTCCAATTTGGTCCTGTTGCGGACGCCATTGGGTTATCGTGAATTTATCTGTTCTGTTGGCATGGTAACGTGTTGCAGGTTCTACATCTCAGGAGCTGGGAAGGAGTGTAACTTCTAAAAATGTGGGTGGGGATACTCGATATTCATTTTTTCACCACGATCAGCATTTAACCTCTGCTCTCCTTCACATTTGGGTCTCCGAAAATTAATTATCCTGTCTTTCGTCTAGTCTTTCTCGTACAGCCAATAGCAATACGTGTTCTTTTGTGGCCGGCCACAGTACATTTGTTCAGGAAGTTGTTTAATTTTCTTTGCATAATAAGCCTTCTTTTAGGAGAAATCATCATGTCGATTTAATAGGCATTTATATGATCTTTCTTTGGCTTCCGGGCAGCAGAAAACTTCGTCTTCACTCATGTCCTGAAAGGCAAATTATGTTTTTTTGTCTCTACTATAGAACAGCTGTTTGCGAAATTTTCATTTACTTCCTTCGACTGAAAATTATGTTGACCGTAAATAAATAAACCTATAAATCTCCAATGGAACCGATTAATGTTAAAAAGACATTTGATGCTTGGTTGCATTCATAAAATTAATTGCCATGTCTTTTAGTACTAATAAAATAACGCATTGTAGCGGTTTCCCAATGCGTTTGCTTTTCCTTTTTTGTTTTTTTAATTACCAGCACCATAACTCAGTTAAAAGATGAAGCCAACAAATATGGTATAAACTCTGCAGAGCGTGACCAGTCCGACTAGGCATCCTTTGAACCCTAACATGATTCCTTTTAGCTTATCAGGCTTTGAACCCTTTTTAATTTATGGTTCGTCCTTGATTGGAATGCCCGTTCTTGCTTCCTCCGTCCATTACGTTTATTTCGCCGGGATCACTTTTGATTTATGCCAATGGCTTTCGGGTCAAGATGTTCACTTCTGAGCAAGGATTTAAAACCCCTGATTTACAGGTGGAGCACGTCGAAGGCACTTCGGATGTGACAAATAAAAACCGCGACGTCTGAGTGTATATGCGTTTATGCGTGGCCGGTGCACTGGCAATAAAAAGTTTGTAGGACTGCGAACGGCATTGTTTGCGTGTTTCTGAGATCAACACTTTGTTGAAATTGTGAGCTCGAATGCTTCGAGACAAAGTGAATCACAGCTAAGCCTGTTCATCTCCTACGAAATCAACTGAAAGAATGTCACCACATTCACAGACGTGAATAATTCACGGAAAAATACGAAATTTACTCCTCAATGTCTTTTAAGGGCTGTAAACATATTTATAAAAATAAACCCCACCAAATGATCGCTAGACCACCGAAACAACCACCAAAATAATAACAGTAATTTCAATGAAAGATCCGTTTATTAGCGTAAATAAGTAGCAAGCTTTAGATACCTACGTGTGCCTTCATCGGACTTAGAAATGTTCGCGCTTAAACTAGAGGGAAGCAACAAAGGTAAACAAACAACTTGTTTTTTTAATTACCAAATCAATTTTAAATTATCTTGCTAGTTGTTTGTTTACCTGTGTTGCTTCCCTCTAGTTTAAGCGTAACCATTTCTAAGCCATTGATGAAGGCACCCGTAGGTGTTGCGACGTATATTCTAATTTAACTTTCATTTTTAGTTCCTTTTCCTATGTCAATTTGAGTTTGTTCTCTTTTGCACTTTCCAAACTTAACGTGATATCTTCTCTCTCACATGAATAAGGTTGGCAACACTTTTGAGGTCAGAGAGAGTGACGTATGAATGTTATAAGAACGATCGATAAAAAGGACGATACAGCAGTTGTTTAGTGTATGTGTGGGTGGAGATGTTCGATCGTTGTTAAGCGAGTTTATACGATAGATAGTTAAGGTATTCTATGTGAAGCAATGCTATATTGTAGATGTCATCATTCGTTGCCTGGACCAATAAAAGGTTATCGTAAGTTTGGATTCTGTATATGTTTCGTCTGGCCGTAAATAATCAATTTAGAGCTATTTCGTGGATCTATTGCATCGTATTCTCATTTAGTTCAACATTTCTTTAGTCATGGTTTTAGACATAGCGTAAATTATGTCTAAAATCATGACAAAATCTCGCACACGAAAAAGGCTTACGTTATAGTGTCGAAAGCTTGCTACTAATAGTGAGGTGTATTTACGCTAATTCGTTGATATTACTGTTACTGTTTGGCGTATGACTACTACCCGTTTCTTTCTATCACTTGTGCACCAAAATGATTTTCAAGTGATTTTATTTATTCCGTTTTCGAATATTATATTTATATTAAAAGCACGCCATTTAGTGGTAAATATCGAAAAATAAATGGATTACCTGTAACAGCTACCCAATGCAAAACTGATTTTATATCTTATATAAAATTATATAAATTTACTCCATCCACACAGCTCAGAATATTTCGTATATTATTTACAAGTACGTAGCACTGAAACATTGAGACTTTTCAGATACGTTGCGCAATGTAACAGTAATGCTTCAGAAACTTTACGGTTACGTTAAAATGTCCGCAAACGTTACGTAACTTTGAAACATAACTGGTACGTTACAGTGAAAGGTCTTTTAACTTCATGTTACTGTTACGTATTTGAAAGATATTTGTGACATCAACATATTACTGTTACGTGGTAATAAGGGGTTTCTGTAACAAAGGAAGCCGTCCACAACCGTCTACGTGCTGCCTCGAGGATGGATGTAGTCGGTTCCTCGTCAATTATGACGTCAGTCGCAGCCATTTTTTTTCCACGTGATCTTCCCGACCATCTTTTGTCCGCCATTTTGCCTTTGTGTTCAACCATAACATTTTGTGTGCCACGTGGTCCTACCGAACATGTTTTGTTCGCCATTTTTTTTATTTTTTACCTCTCCACATGGTCACAACTATATCTTTTGTACGCCATTTTGTTTTTCCGACATCAGGAAATTTCACGGTGTGACGTCACGACGCTGGGGAAATCTTCTTTCCAAGGAAATACAAATCTTCGAAGATCACACCAGGTTCGAAACCCTGTCCAGTGGGTTTCTAGGCGGTTGCATTATCCACTCGACCACGGGATGCCTCGCACCTCTCTGTAGGAACTAACGAGAAGGCCAATGCTTAGCGAATACGTTATTTAATAGAAATACATTATTTTTTTTTCCATAAATCATTCTATTTTTCTGTAGGATGACTTAAATTTATTCATGATTAATCAACGAAATGTACCTTTTAATGCATATCTTACACTATTTTTTTTAAAGCTTGCGTAATCGTTAAACTTCTCAATATATCAACATTATTTTTTTCTACCTTTACAAACTAACAACTGCTTTTTTTGAGACTTTTTTTTCTCTGATTCAAAACCAATAAACGTACTAAGATATTATACACTGGCGTGAAAAACTTAAGGACGGACACTAGTGTACACTAACTAACTAACTCGAGTACGAGAGTAACACCAAAGAATATCCCAGTAGCACATGGAACGACTACGAAAGTGCTTCGGTGAAATGGCATAAATGCGCATGCGCATCCACGCCGTTGCTAAACCAAAAATCTTAAATATCGCCGGAATGTAACATCAAGGTAGCAATTAAGTACAATGGAAACTATAAAACAGTAGTATCGGTGAATGCTATTTTTAAGGTAACCGTAATGTACAAAGAGTTATGTTCCAAAATAGATGTTGCTGAAACGTAATTGTAAGATATCTCTGAAAGTGTAACGAAAATGAGAGATTGTAACATTACTGATACATATCAGAAACGTTTTGTGCTGTATGGGCACCTAGAGACAAATTGTGCATCAGGAAAATAAGTGCGCGCGGAGGATTTGCGGCATTGTTATACCCAGTGTTTTTTGTTTTTCTTTCATGGAGAAAAAGGAGGCCGTAACTTTTAAACATCAGCTGTTGTAAAAAGAAGGAGCGGAGATTGATCTAATGGAAAGCCATTCAATTTCTTGAATGTTGTTCTTCAAGTTTTTGGCCTGCTGGAATGAATGAACTCGGGGTTAGCAAAATGGGTTGAAATCAGCTGGAACTAATAATACATTTGCTGTCTAAGAAGTGGAGAGAACGCGGCTGGGACGAGTGTGAAACTGCGCGTCAGAAAGCAAGCGTTGCTTTACCCTTAGTTTTATTATCCAAAGTGATAATTTAGGTGATTGATTGACACTAATCCTTTCTAACCGATTACCTGCTTAAAGGGCTACTCTAATAATAGCGACGAACCTAAGAAAGGAGGGAGAAGATGTTTGAGTCACTACCTATTGACATATGATGTCCGTGTCGCTGTCGTCGCCTTTGCGGCCACTTCCTTATTATAATTTGAGAATAGACCTACATATAGTGGAGATGTTTGTGTTAGCTGAAAAGTAGAAGCTTCAAAATTGAACTTTCCTTCATACTTTACCTATACTAGTCCTAAGCCTAGTTGAATAACTACGTTTTCACAAAAAAACTCTGGCGGGTTTAAAAGTTATAATATATATATATATATATATATATATATATTGATTAATTCTTTTTTTTATTCAAGAATTTTGTGAATTCTTTTAATATCTTTTATGACACTACATTTTTGGCAAGCATGATCTGTTACTTGTGAAACAAGCTTATCCATTGAAGACATCCTATTGTTATGCTTTTCACTCTGTTTTTTCGAGCAATTCCACATTATCGAGCCATTCTGATTCTTCCTTTCTATCCTATATAGATAATTATTATATAAAGCATACGGTTAATTTTTTGTTGTCTCAATGACATCAAATGATTCCATTGCCAAGCACACGAAACAATGTGCACTCAAAAGGAATTGTAATAAAATGTCAGTTCAAGTGCCCCTCGTCAGACTGATCGATTTATTAACCACATGATGTCTGATTTTATATCATCCATATGATTTTATAACCATAAATGTCAGTCACAGCCGCCCCGGTGGCGCAGTGGTCTAAGGCGCTGGCCTCTGATCATTCGTCCATAAGGGGTCCGGGTTCGAATCCCGGTGAGGCATGGATGTTGTGTTTGTCTTACGGCACTGGCTCTCTCCCTTCCCTGGAACCAGTGACCCTAAATTAGGGACGGGCGACTGCTTATAGCCCATTGAGTTGCTCACGGTGGTCGTTAAACCTCCAACCAAAAAAAAAAATAAAAATAAAAATAAAAAATAAATGTCAGTCCAAGTGCCCCGTCAGACTGATCGATTTATAAACAATATGATGTCTTGCTTTCCTCCGGAAATCGGTGGTGGAGCAACAACACAAAAGGCACGGACACTTGGATCTTTGTCTTCAATCCACGAGGCAGCCCCACCTCCACCAGGCTTTCCGGATTGCCAGTCGCTCTTGTTCTCAAGATCTTCCGTTCACTGCCTACAGACATCTTCTTCTGCGGGCTCATCCACCTACGCCTCTTCCGTCAGTATGTGCCTATCTTTTCGTGCTGGTTAAACACGTTATTTACGTGTACCTTCAACAACTCCGCAGCGTTTCCTCGCCGGTCTCTTTACACCAGGCCAGCGCAGCCCTTTTGTGCCATTTTCAAGATCGATTGCTTTCTCGACTCCGCCTGGAGTACCAGTCGGCTTCTTCCAGTTGTCGAGAAGCCACCTTCTATGCTACCTGGGCGCCGGCCGCTCCATGGTTTGCGGTTGATTCTGGACTGCTACACCTATCAGTACCCTAGGACATTCTACACCTCCTTTGCTGAGTTCCGTGGCACCCTGGTGCCCCTCCTCCACTCTACGACTCGTGCAATCCACACTATCGTTGAATTGTGAATGCTAATGCCATCTCAGTGTATTTTCATGCTTACTCGTGTACATTACTTACTTTCACCCCGCCTGTATTATGTTGCTTTGGTGCCCTCGTTAAATAACTTGCACAATTGTGCACGCTGTGTTTTTATCTCATGTATGTAATGTTTTACCTTCACGGCGGTGTTTGTGCTGTTCTTTTTCTAATTGTGTACTATTGTTTCGCCTGTGTTATCCTGTAATTATGCCCAGCCAATGTCATGTGACACGACGTGTTTCTCTCTGTCACTTATGCAATTTTTATTCAATAAGCTTTGCTTGCAGCATTTGTTATTCATCCCCATTGTCATTGCAGTGTATATACCATCATGTTTTAACAGTTTTGTATTATTTCCCAGTGAGACGCCCAATACTGTACGTCCCCCTCTTATGTTTTCTTATGATAAATTAGAATAAAGCGATTTTTGAAACCTTGTTCTATCTCAAAAGGGAGAGTCAAAGTACCAGTGGCTCCATCAGCTACGGTTTTCAACTCTACGTGCAAACGCGACGGCGGAGAAACCAACTGCTTCACCCGTGTCAGGGGAATTTAGCTTTTCTCTGAAGAACTAAAAGGGAGTGCATAATAGGGCTAACAGGTTTATGGTCGGTACTGCTGAGATGAGAGGGGAAAGAAACCCTTTTGCCGTAGCTATGGTAAAACCTGGCCATTTTTGTTTGGGGAGCTCGGAACATTTTGGGCATGATTTCGTTCAGGTACATCATCGGCCGTTTAAACGGCTAAGCCTTTTTATCGCACAGTACAAAATACGAAAACATAGTTTTTATTCTCATATATAAAATTAGCATATTAAAGAACAACCTTCGGCAACAGTTTTATAATACATATCAAATGCTGAAATTATTAGTAAAATTTAATTAAAATTACCCTCAAATGAGAGTTAAATTCGTGCTGAAGATTACAGCACACTAAGGAACAGAAGGAAACTGCGCATTTTGATCCTAAATTACAGTTCAGCACTGAAAGCAGAATTTATTTTACTAACTGCACTCATCCACAAATCTACACTACCCAACCACAATAATGCTGCAAGACGAAAGATCATACAAGCTATTAATAGGTTAGGGTGCCTATTTGCTGGATAGCATACCCATGACTGTGATGACGGGTAACCACCTGAGTGATTTCGATCACACACAGATAGTCCGTGCGAGGAAGATAGGTGCTCCATCTCCGTGCCTATACAGAACGCCTGGGATTTCCGTGTCAAACTGTTGCGTGTGTCTGCAGGACTACAGCAAAATCGACAGCCTCAGAAGAAAAATGTAGCTGTAAACGGTTCGTTGATGTGTCCCTAATTTAGGGCTATCGGTCCCAGGGAAGAGACACTGCCATCTAACCCAGACCCATCTCTGACAAGACTCAGACTCACTTGCCCCCGGACCAGCATTTTTCCAGTTCGATCAATTGAAGTTAAGGTATCTTCAATTTAAAAATTGAAATTACACTACCAAACAGGAAAATGTTGGCATCAGTAAGAAGCTTGAGAAGGCGTGGGGAATTCAGGTCACGACTGTGTAAATCGGATACAAAAAGGAATTTTTCAATTCATGCCTTCGGAAGTGCGGATGTGGCTCCAAATGTCCGGCAACGCCCCATAGATGAAAAGCGTTGCTCCCCCAAAAATAGACAGTGCGAATTATACTAATCATAGCCAGTGTGCTAGCTGATGCTAAAAGGATTTTCGCAGCTGTATAATTATACGGAGGTAAGCTGAAAACCATAAGCCTGTACCTTCTAAAAGCAGACTCAACAGGATTTTACGGAGCTCTCTTGGCATGTTTACTGCGTAAGCGTTGCGAAAATATCCCCGTTCTGGGAGCCGTAGGTTCGGACTTCTGGATAGGTCACCACATTGTGAGCGGGGAGCTGACGCGACGGACAAGGTTCAACTAGGAGACCTGTTCGCACGTGAACACTTTCTTTCTGTTTCATGGGCACAAGGCCTTTAATCCAGGGATACAACACGATCACAAATACCTAGTAGAATCACAAACATAAAATTTTCACACATCTTAAGAATAATAAATTTTCACAAACACAGAAACGCACAAATTTATGCGTGATTACAATTCCATTGAGAGCGCAGTCCCATGCTCGTTCTCTATCATGCTTTCAGACAATGTTCATCCGTAGTTCACTCTGTTCCTTTAGATCTAGATTTCTCTTCTAAGACAAGGACAGTTTCCTGCTAGACTTGAGCGGTTGGTGTCCAGTTTAAGTTTAAATTTTGAGTTGGCTCTTTCGCAGTTGGACAGTTTACTTCATTGTCCCATCTTCAATGCTTTTGCCCGGCTTGGCTGTACCGGGACAGCTCTCAAAGACATCTGAGCACTTTGCCTTATAGTGCCCGAACCCATTGCATTTGAAGCAGCGAGTCTCTCTTATGAACTCTCGCATGGAACGGATTCTCCATGCGTGGCTCATCTTTCCCTTTTAATGAGAGATATGAAGTCCAGTGGGGAAGTTCAATCACCCAGGTGACCTTGTTTTCTTTTTCCTTGATTGGAAAAAGGACCGTTCATTGGTCTGGCTTCTTTAAGTTGTTTTGACGTCTCATGTCGCATTGTATGTGCTCTTTTTCGGCTTCATTATTGAGCCCATAGACGATCAAACTTGGAAACTTTGTCGCTGGTTGCCTAATTTCTATTGTCTCCTGCAGATATTCACTCTCTTCGTAGGCACGTTCCAAGCTCTGAACCCAATCTGCCTTGACGCATTCAATTAACGTACCTGCGTTGTTTACCTGCTTTACGTTTCTTTGGTCTGGCTACTTTAAATTGTTTTTAACCCCTATGCACAGTGGACCTGGGTCTGGTCCTACCTGAACTATTCTTTTCACAACATCAGAGGTCTTTTTGTCCTTAGGGTACATTAGGAGGGTGTGTTTTTGTAGTTGTCTTTTCTGAGTATCCACTTTTGCCCCATTTTTAGCAGCCTCTGCATATGTACGTTGCGTTGGCTGATTTGACACTGGTCCAATTTCTTTTTCTTCAAATCTGCCTTTTAAATACCTTATTTCCTAGAGCTGTTTGATTTGGGCTTCTAAGATACGGTTTGGGACTGGTCGTACAACACCCTTAGCTATGTTGGTGACTCTATAGGTCGGACAGTCCAGGATTTCGTTCAGTTACGTGAACAGTCCGTTCATTGTCTCTGTGGTTTATTCGATAACTGCTCCGTTTCTCATCTTTTGACAGTCCTTTCCTTCAATTTGCTAATAGTCTTTTCCTGGCTCTAGGCTCAGGTTCGGTTTCCATTAAGTCTGCTGTGCTGCTAAGCCAATAACTTAGCACTTCTCTTTTTGCCTTGTTTCCTTCCGCTGAGAGAGAAAGTATCCAAGCGAGGGCGCTCTTGGTTGGCTCCGGTGTTGGACCTTCCCTTAGAAAAGAGCCATCCGACCGCTACAAGGTCACCGGAGCCTGGGGACGTGCAATGCAAGATTACTTTGACTGATGCTCACAACCAAAGCTCTGAAAAAGAGCTGTTTTATTTGGTTTGAGCGCCTGCTGCTCACCCTTCTAAAGCACTTTAATCGCTTAGCTTACAAAATTGTTAAAAAATCGTGCTGTTTCCCGGGGAGTATAGCCGGAGGTGATCTAAGCTGATGACTTTGCCGGTTTCGTCGAAATGCGAACTCTGCAGGGATAGGTTGAACTCTCTCAAGAAAAAAGTGATGGCGGTGCGCGAGCAATCCTGCCAGGATCCGACAAATCTTCCACCCGGACAGGATCGGTCGAGAAACCGGCTGGACTCTGTTGCCACCTCAGTACCACCACCTCCCACCCCTTTACCACAACCCGTACGTGCGACGTGCTAATGGCGGTGTTCTTAATTTTGCGGTTGGCTGGGGGATTCGCTCGCCATCGTGAAGAAAAAATGAGACAAACGTCCTTGATTTGTGTCTAGGTTAATAGTACCAATCACATTAAAAGCACTAAGTTTCTTATGCATCTGGGAAATTAATCCTTATTCTCATGAGAACTCTCACCAAGATGAAAATGATATGAATGGATAATTACATTGGAAGATGACTATAATACAAAGCACTTGCGTTACTAGAAACGGAGGTATAGTTATACCACATACAGTTAAGTTTAACCCACCTAGAAATAATACATAAAAAAAGGCTCGGAAGCGCATAAAATACCTTCTCTCGCAATTTAACCGAAAAAAATTTATTCTCTCCGACTTTTAGAAGTGTAAATATAAGGATAACTGAAGGTTCGATGGAATTCAAGAGAGGGTATTCAGGTGGTTAAAAACGCAAACAAAATGCTGGGGTATGTTCCTTGAACAATTCCTTCACAGTACGGGTCTTGCGACAAGGAGCGTTATATTACTGAAAGAGTCCAGTGCCATTGGGAAACACTGTTACCGTGTAGAACAACACTTTGTCCCAACCGATGCCTAGGAAATCTTATGGTGAGGATGTGTTCAACGGGGATAAGGAGATCCAGTGATGTCAATAAGAGTAAATTCTGCACCATGATACCGCCGTCTACGGCCTCTTTCTGTCCAACCAAGCAGTCTAGTAGCAGCTGTCCATCCGTTAGGCGTCGAATGCGGACTCGTCCATTGGTTTGGTGGAGCCGAAACCTGAACTCATCGGACCAGGTGACTCTTTTCCAGCCTTTCAATATCCAGCTACGGTGCTTCCGTTTCCATTGCAGTTAGAGACATAGAGGACCGCAAAGAAAAATTTCCACGTGAACTGACATCCAACTCCTTAGGCTCATCCGTAAGAGCGTCTGCTCGAAAACGTTTCTCAGTTCGCCTTGGTTGTATTTGTCGCGCCCGTTTACATCAACCGTCACTCAGTGGTGGTTCCTCTTTCCGGCAGATTGGGTGGCATGTCGAGCCTAATCAAGGACCGTCAAAAACGCATAGCTCCTAGAAAAATGACAAATTAAAAACTAAAACAGATAATTTGTTACCACCCCGATGGCTGAACGGTCTGGGGCGCTGGGTTCTGGCCTTTCGCCCTAGTTGGGCCCGGGTTCGAGTCCTGGAAGAGGAATAGACCGCATACTTGTCTTATGGTGCTGGCTGTTTCCTTTCCGTGGAACCAGCGGCCCTAAATTGAGAACGGACAACTGCGTATGGCCCTAAAAGCTGCTCAAAACAGTCGTTGAACTCAGAAACAAATAAACAAAAGGTGAACTTTTAATTGGAAGGAAATTTTCGACATGTGAAAAGTGTATATTTCGATACTGTAAAATTACTTGCCGTTGCGCATTTTGAACATTAGCAGCCACATCATTTCAACCTTTCTTGCACCCCCATAAACTGGCGCGGAAGAGTAAATGCCCCTCTCTACTCCGCTCCTTATTTATGCCTCTGCTGAGCGTATCTCCCTTCCCCTACCGCTATATACCTTTACTTATAAGATTTCCCTTAACGTAACAATTTGGGTACCACTGTGCAGATCTTACAGATACTGTAATGGGCACTGTTCAAGAACAGCGATTGCTAGCTGCCTTTTCGGACCATGGTGCCCACATTTTAATGCAGAAATACGCAATGCACTATTGAAAACGAAATTAAGAGCGACCGGGATGAGAGCATTTTTTCATTGAAATAAGAACATGTTTACTAAAAACCTCTCAAGAATGCTACACTGACACTCTGTTGCTTCGTTTCCTACCATGCGCAGACCTAAGTTTACGTATCGGTTTCGAATATTCTATCCCCCCCCAATCTTGCATTTCAGCATTATATACTGCATGTACAAGGGTTGTCCCAAAACAACTGAGAATATTTTTATAAAAAAAGTATACGTACCTTGATTATCAGGAAAGTGGTCATCTTTTTCCAAATACTGTCCACTGTATCGAATACAGGTGTCCCAACGTTCCTTCCACTTTTTGAATGTCTCCTGGAATCCTTCTTCTGAAGTGCTGTTGAAGTACTCCTACGTAGTTGTAATTAAGTTGTTGATCAATCTCAAATTGTCGTCCCCGTTATGTCTTTTTTAAAATGGAAAACAACCAGAAGTCTGCACTATATGCAGGTTGGCGCATCAATTTAATATTCATTTCCTCCGAATAAGAAACGACAGAACTGGCCATATGCGGCTTTGCATTATCGTGGTGTCACACCCAATTCTTTTTCAGATGTGGTGGTTTTAATGTCACATGTTTCTGCAGATTCTGTAGCACTGTTTTGTAGTATAGTTGACATTTATCGTAGTTTTTGGAGGAACAATGTGTTGATATTTCATACCTTGGCAATTACAGACCGCAACCAAGATGACCTTTTCCGCTGATTTTGATTGACGAACGTTTTCCGCATTAGACAACTACGGCAATTTCCAAACACAGCTTTCTGCTTTGGTGTGTGGATCAAAATAGCGCAGCCAGGTTTAGTCGCCTGTAATAACCCGTTGCGCAGCTTCTGGATCTTCGTTTACCATTTGCTTTAATTGTTGACAAACCTCAACTCAACGAACCATTTGTTCCTTTGTCAAAAAATGGGAAACCCAAGTTGAACAAACTCGTTTCATGCCCAAATGCTTGGTTAAAATTCTATGAATTGATTATTTTGAAATGTGAACCATATCTTCGATATCTCTAATTGATAGGTGTCTGTCTTCCCGTATATAATAACACCTAGTATTGAAGTTTACCTCTGTAACACTCATTGAAGGTCTTCCTCCATTCGCAATTAAAGCCGCCGACTCACGACCATCCATAAGTTCTTTATGCCATCTGTAAATTGTTGATTTTCCTAGACATTCATCTTTATAATCCTCTTGCATAAGACGGGAAGTTACTACGACGGACTTCTTAAATCGACAGCAAAATTTAATGGCGCATCCATTTATCGAAAAATCACAACGCGAAAACACTTGTTAGGGGTTCACGGAACAACATTTATTAAACTGCTCGCTACCGACGACGCATGCTTGATAAACAGGTATGGCTGGTTGCTATTGCTAACTGGCTTAGTTTTATACTCCCATAGTCTTGCGTGGTTGAAGATAATAAAATAAGAATAATAATAGCTATAAACAATAATTTTATACAATCCTTTTAGATCTCTTAAAACACTTTATTCTTTTCTTTGCTTAATGCAGAAGGTTGTACTCAGCTTTGCAATTCTTCCTCCCTGTTCCTCTCTATCCCGCCCACCTGAAGAAAAACCTCCATTCCCCCGGCTAGCTTAACACCTGCTTCCTAACACCTAAGGCGTTTCCTCGCCTGCTCTCCCTGCGACCGCTCGCTTTCAATTCCTCGAGTTGACTCCACAGCTACCCCCTTGTTTCTACTCAAACTCACCCCCTTACTTCCACAAAAACCATGGGAAAACGCCGGCGTCGGCTAAATAAAACGTCAAGGTTGAAATTAGGAGTGCCTACGCTTTCAGTCGGCTGTTTTAAAATTAAGAAGGCAATGAGCTAGACAATACCAATGCGTCTACTAAATATAAAGGACCAGACCCTTAATATGCGACAAACTGGCGTCTCTAAATAAACCGTGCTTCCGATGTTTCTATATCCGGTGACAAGGCAAAATATTCTCACGCATCGTGAAAACAAAGGAAATGCAGCACTAAAGCGAAATAAAAGTTGCGAAATGATTTAAGTTGCCAAATATTTAATATCTTTGCCTAAAATTCTAGTATTAAATCTCCGTAACACTATGGTTACTACAGCGATTACCGTTTTTTCGGAACTCGTGCTAAGGTCGAACGCAATGATGCCGCACATTATTTTGTAAATACATTCTCAGTTGTTTGGGGAACAAGCTATGTATGTACATGCGTGAGACTGTCTTTCCGTTGAAGTATGACTCCAAAAGATCTATAGTTTTCTTTTTCTGTTATTATAACTCCATGCTTAAAAGGCTAGGGAGGGAGAGAGAGAGAGAGAGAGAGAGAGAGAGAGTCTTCTTTTTTCCTTGGTAAGTAACTAACAGTGAACCGTTTCCTAAAATCAGCTCTCAAATATCCATGTTCAGCCATCACAATTACATTTTTTGCCACAATTCAATTTTTATTTGTCGGATTTGCTGCAGACAAAAAAAAAAGGGGGGGGAGCGGTAAGAGCAGATAGAACAAAAAAGAAAAAGGCCAAAATAAAAAGGTTCTTCAGCACACAAAGTAAAAAAAAAACGAAAGAAGAGGGACAGAAAAAGGTTTTGAAGTTTTTGTCTTTAACATTTAAGATGTTCAGTTTTTAGCTGTTTTCAAAAGGAAAACGAACGTTTTTGGTTTCTGTAAAATTTAAAATGTTACTGACTTTCTTTGTGTTGCACTAGTCTTTTTTTTTCTTTTTTTTTTTTTTTTTGCTATGCATAACTTAGTATACAAGGTGCATAACAAAGTCCCTTCAGCCTGGAATAACTTGCAAACGGAGAGAGGTACAGTTATGAAAGTGCGATAAAGATATAGTAAAGCGACTACGCCCGATCGAATGCAACCGATAGCAGCACCCCTAGTGGCGAAATGCGGAAGTTAACCATTGAAAATCGAAAACGAAAAAAGATAGAGCAAAATTTCCAATTACAAAGTTGTAGAGCATCAATTAATCAGTACAAAACGACATTTGTTTCACTCGGATAAGATAAATTGTCGCCTGAATACCCTACAATGTCCGAAATCGATGCGCGACGATTCGAATCTGCATATTCACATTTCGCATATGTAGCCGTATGCAAATGCAGATTGTGACGTTGTACCGTACCTACGATATAAAAACCAGTAGCAGGATGTACCCTGATCAGAAATTTAGGTCTACGTACGCTGTGTGAGAATGGCGAACTTTGAATTCTGGGGTTACGTAAAAAATCAGGTGTATGCAACAGCGCCTACAAGTCTGCTGGATCTACGTCGTCGTGTTACAGATGCTTGCAATAGTGTGACACCTTCCATGCTGAGGAACGTGCATGCATAGTTACTTTCACGAATGCAAATGTGTATCATGGGCAATGGCGAACTCTTCGAACATACTCGACATTAACTTTTTATCACTGTGCACCAGTTTGTTTTTGTTTTGTCTGACGTGATCAAATTATTGACATAAGTACACATTTATGCAATAAATTGTGTGTATTTGCGCATACCTATGCCTGTTCCCTTCAAACGTTCACACAAAATGTCGCGCATCGATTTCGGACATTTTAGGGTATTCAGGCGACAATTTATCTTATCCGTGTGAAACAAATGTCATTTTGTACAAATTAATTGATGCTCTACAACTTTGTAATTGGAAATTTTGCTCTATCTCTTTTGGTTTTCGATTTGTAATGGCTAACTTCCGCATTTTGCCACTATTGACGCTGCTATTGGTTGCATTCGATCGGGCGTAGTCGCTTTACTGTACCGTTATCTTTCTTGCATAACTGTACCTCTCTCCGTACGGAAGTTATTCCAGGCTAAAGGGACTATCCTATGCACATTGTACTGTATACATGTATAACGTGTTGATCATGTAGAATTGCTGTTTCGTCAAATGGAATGAAATAAGAGTATCATTTTGTTTAGGGGTTTACCGACCACCGTGAGTGAGTTGCTCATGGTGGTCGATGAACCCCTAAAGGTTATGAGCAGTTTTCTGTCCGTAATTTCGGGCCACAGGTTCCCGGGAGGGGAGGGAACCAGTGTGCCATAGGATAAGAGTACTGCCATGTCTCATCCGGGACTCAGGCCTCTGACGACTAGTCAGAAACCTACGCCTCTGAGCACTCTGCCACAAAGCACCTGTTCAAACGAAATTTTTATTTAATTTTGTCTTACAGCCAGAAATTCGTAATCGCTTTGTCTTGCAATCAAATATCTGTAAAAACTTTTGTATTGCGACCCAAAATCTGTAATCACGTTTGTCTTGAAATCTTGAAATCCAAAATGTACCGCTACTACTTCACACCTAGCAGTTAATTGTCTTACATTAACAACAAATAAAAAAGAATTTAGAGGACAAAATAAGCAAAAAATCTTTCGACTTTACAATACAACACACTTATAACGAGGAGATCAGGACAGACCGAAATCCCAGCTAAATCCGTTTAGGGATGATAAATCCCATCATGTAAAAATATGCACGTATACGTTTATATTACATATATAAAACAATTAATAGGACTTGGAATATTTGATTAGTTAACTACAGCAGTACAAATTAAAATAGAATAAGCACTAACCTGAATGCACAGTAGCAGCAAATCTTGAAGCAGATATCATGTGGTAACATGTTTCAAAAAAGATGCTCCCAAGCCACAGCCTCTTGAAGTAGGCGATGGAGAGGGTGTCTTGCACAACACACTTGTTCAGCATTGATGTACTCCCGTCGTCCTGATAGCACAGTTTCCTAAGCGCTGGCTTCTGACCATTGGTTTGAGACGCGGTCCGGGTTCGAATCCTGTTGAGGCATGGGTGTTGTGCCTGTCTTATGTCCCTGACTCTCTCCCTACCCTGGAACTAGTGGCCCTAAATTAGAGAAAGGCGACTGCTTGTAGCCTATCGAATTGCTCACGGTGATCGTTAAACCCACAAACAATGTACTCCCTCCCCATTGATTTTCTATCAACATTCTTCTTCAGGCTTAACGACCACAATGAGCAACTCGATGGGCTATAAGCAGTCACACCTTCTTAACTTAGGGTCACTGGTTCCAGGAAAGAGAGAGAGCTAGTGCCCTAAGACAAACAGAATACCCATGCCTCACGGGAATCGAACCCGGACCATTCCGGACGAATGGTCATCAGCCAGCGCTTAGACCACTGCGCCACAGGGGATGCTCAACATTCTTCCACGAAAGTATACGAAGATTCCCCTGTGCCGTTGCAGTTTCGTCCTATATATGCCACCGTTTTTATTCCTCCATTCCAGGAAAGTGCGTAGCAGATTTTACTTTGCCTCCTAAAATATGGAACTTCATAAAATTTTGTTCTTTAAAAACGATCAAATTAGATTTGAATTAACATTATACAAAACAAAAGTTGCTGTTTCACTGGTTAAATCCGGGATCTCGCTAAATACGGGATTTTGTTCTTTAAAAACGATCAAATTAGATTTGAATTAACATTATACAAAACAAAAGTTGCTGTTTCACTGGTTAAATCCGGGATCTCGCTAAATACGGGCTCTTTATAAGCGGGTTCTATACTGCGTATTTGAATTCCTTCACAGTTCTATGCTACCGGTATTTCTCTCGTCGGATCTTCGCATGAAAGTAAAATTAACTAGTCGATCGGACCATTTTTATTTTTCATAACGAATACTTTAGAACTTACAAGCATAATATTTTTCGTCATGTATGACGACTATCGTATATTGCGATGAATTACTCTTCCTTAACGTCTACGAATTTAGACCTATGTTCAGCTTTTTTATAATTATTAGAGATTCAATGGGCTGTAAGCAGTCGCCTACCCCTAATTTAAGGCCACTGCCTCCAGGGAAGGGAGAGAGATAGTACCTTAAGACAAATAAAACATCTATACCTCACGGGATAAGCCAACGCTTAGACTACTACGCCATCGGGACGACTAATTTTCAGTTGCACTGCCACGAAGTTTGTAATAGGGCTAAATGTACTTTGATCACTTATAATTACAAATGATTTTAGCCATCAAACTAAATTTGATTATTATGGGATTCTTATTTTTGATTTTGTAATCGGGTTGTGATCTTATATATTCCATAGTTTTTAGTTTTGTTAAGAGAAACACAGCTTCCCGACCCCCAAATTTCGTCCTTCATTAAATTGGGCCAGATTATTTCTCACGCTCGTCTATTGCTCTCTCGTCAGAATTTTTCACACAGACAGCTGGTGGTAGACCCCCTCCCCGGTCAGCAGTATGTAACACCAACTGAACTATCTATTCTGCGCTAGTAAAGGCATTTTGCGAATCACTTACAAAACTGTGAATGTTGCTTTCCTGTCAGCACAGGTTAATAGCTGCAGAGAAGTGTATCTCAGTTGATTGGATTGTCGCGTCTCTGCACATCTGGCGGGCACAACTTGTCACCTCACGCGGAGCTTATGCTTAAGCCTCTGATTTACTGAGGCATAATTAAATCAAGAGAGGGCGCACTCTGCATGATTCCAGATGATTAGCAGAATCTTAAGTAGCTGTGGAGATGGACTTCTTTCTTACCCTTCTGTTGTGAAAAAGTAGCCTCGGGGAATGAACAGTTCAGCAGGGAGCATCGCATCTGTGTCTTGCAATCGTGTGAAAATAGGCTTGTAAAACAAGAACATTCGTGTTTCCCTCCCTTGGTGGTATATATCTTCCTTCCTGTCTTTATATTCTCCCATCACGACTGTTCGTATTCATTTGCCCTCTCTTTACTCTTTGCTAACGTAAAAAATTGCTTCTTTCTTTTTTACGTTTTTTGCCTGTCCTATAAAACAGTCTTAGGTTACTGCTTTAACTGTCTGTTGATCTTTCAATGCGTGCTTGCTATATCTCCGCATCTAGAAATCGGATTAGTAAAACTGTTTTTCCATTTCACATAAAAATACAAGAAAGATGACACCCAATTTTCGGGTGTAATGAGCACGTCTTTTGAATCTGTTCTGACGCGAATTAAATTTATCAAAGCCCTTCAAAATCAGTGGAACCGGTATAGAAAACAGTAGTCAAATATAAGACATGTATCTACGTCCCCCTGGCGGAACCGAAGAAAGAAGTTTTCAGTCCCGCAGATATTCTGTAAACGTGAACTCCCGCTCTCTGCTGTCGAACTTATGCGTTAAGAAAATTTTGAAATTTTATGAGAAACATTTCACAGCGGAAACGCTTTCCAACAAAGAAAGAATTTTTCAGATCGGACTCTTAGAAGCAGAAATGTCGACAAATATAAGATATGTATCTACGTCCCCTGGCGGAAAAAATATGCATTATTTTAAGAAGAAATTATTCTAAAAAGGTTTTTCTATGTGAGCGGTATCGGTAAAGGAAATAATTTTTTCAGTGAAATTTTCAGGAGCTCAGATTTTGCTGCAAATACATCAGAAGCGGAAGTTAAGACTTACGTCCCCTGGTGGCAAAACCACTTTTTACCAAAAATTACAAATTATATGCAAACGATTTCCCATCAGGAGCAGTTTCCGGTGAAGAAATAATTTTTCAAATCGGAATTTTAGAAGCAGAGATATTGACAAAAATAAGATATATATATCTACGCCCCCTGGCGGTGAAACCATGCAATGTTTTAAGAAGAAAATATTTCGAAAAGGTTGATCGACGTGAGTGGCATCGGTCCACGAACGAATTATTTCAATCGAGATTTTAGAAGCTCTGATTTTGTGGCAAATACATCAGAAGCAGAAATTAATGCTTACGCCCCCTGGTGGCCAAACCGTTCTTTACCAAAAATAATAAATTGCATGCAACAGATTTCTTATCAGGAGCTGTATCCGCTGAAGAAAAAAATTCAAATCGGAGTTTTAGAAGTAGAAATATCGGGGGAAACGCAATTTAATTTATTTTTACGCCCACTAGCGGAAAGTCTATGCGTAACTTGAAAAATTGACTATAGCTAAAATACTCTGCGACATAAATGGAATCGGAAGGTAAAATATTTTTTTTCAATCGGATGTTTAGAAGCAAAAGATCCAACGGAATAAAATGTATTTGAATTCGATATCATGTACATTTACGCCCTCTAGCGGCAAAATTGTGCATCGTAAAACAGAACGAAACGAAGGATCATCATTCACACATTTCAAGCTTCCCAAAGCAAAAAGAATTTTTCAATTGGACTAATAGTTGCAGAGATATAGTGTCTACAGACGGACGGACGGACGGTCAAACTGATAACATAAGCACGATCTTTTTTTATGAAAGACGCACTAATAAGCTGTGGGCTTTCATTTTATTTTTTTCCAGTTTCCGTTTCTTTTAACTTCCGTATTTTGACAGATTTTCCGAAGTCAGTAATTTAGTATATTTCAGAAAAATACGTTTCGGGTTTTTCGGTATTTATGCAGAAATTTTGCAAAATCGAAATCCGCTGAATTTTTCAGCCCATGCACTGTAGAGATTTCTTTCCGTGGTGGGATTGGCTCAATAGAAGATGCACGTCTTACCGCTGAGCCAGAGGACCGCATTTCAGCATTTCTGCTAATTGCAGCTCAGCACAAAAATTCGTCCCGCAAACGGATATTTATGGTCAAGCTTCCAAGTCCATGACCAGCATTTCCCCTTTTCTGGAGTAATTGAGAATTCAACGAAACTTTTCTGGAGTTTTTGAGAATTCAACGAAACATGCCACCAGAACGATACAAATAAAATCCAGTCGCCATTGCTATTTCAGACAGGAGAGACCCCAGACGGATGAGACACTGTTCTTCAGTTTATTTTTATGATAAAGTGTTTGCATTATTTTTATTTGATTATTCCTAATGAAACTTATTATTTCATCTTTTTTATAAAAAAATCCTTTATTGATTTCTGTACTATAATTCGCTCAATAATGATACTTATTTTGATGACACCAATTAAATATCAAGTGATACTAATTGGTGCAAGACTTTGTTTTCCCCAAAGATATCAATAATATATACAATTTCAAGACTACAAACTTGTGATATAGATAAAAGAAATTATCAACGTTTATTCACAATTCAATGTTTTATTAGCATTGATTATAGTTTCGCAGAGCGTTTGGCTCGGCATCATCAGGACGAAATTTCGTTCTGATGATGCCGAATTTCTTTAACCGTTTGGCTCGACATCTTCAACTGCGAGGGTGATTTCTTCAACCGTTTGGCTTGGCATCTTCAACTGTGATGGTAATTTCTTCAATCGTTTGGCTCGACATCATCAGGACGAAATTTCGTCCTGATGATGCAGAGCCAAACGCTCTGCGAAACTGCATGTTAATAAAACATTTAATTGTGAATAAACGTTGATAATTACTTCTATAACAATAATATATCGATGTTTCATTCAAACCATTAACGTACTGTTCGTATGGCTTTCATCGATATCATAACCCCCTGCAGAAAAAATTCTACAGTTGCTCGCCTGAGCAGGATCACTGTAGCATTGTTCTTGTCATCAGAAATGTTCTTTTCATTGAGGCTTCTGGTGAAAACTTGGGAGAGTGTAGATTCTATTTCTTCATTGGCTTCTTAAAATGGCCACGACAATTCCATCTTCCTCTGAAGCTCTTCTCCATTCTATGCTCTTAATTACTTCTTTAGCTGGAGTAACTTCAGTTCCTGTATGTGGCCCATTTCATGCGTTCTTGACGATGACGTGCGCAGTGAGCATAGGGACCCGACTGGGTAATCAGCTACGCAGGCCCATGCGCAGAAGGCTGCGATGAACTGTGAGCTGTAACACATTTTCCTGGTCATCACTGTTGTAGCTGCGAGTGATTTGTCGCACTGTGGTGACTGTGGCACTGCGGTCGCTGTGAACAATGCGCGACAGTCTTCGCTCCCCTCTGGCATCAATAAGCTGAGGACGACACGCAGCTGGACGACGGTTCGTCGTTTGGCCATCTGTGCACCACTTCTGATACGTACTCACTTCAGCGGCACGTGAACAATCCTCAAGCAGCGCCGTTTCCGAGATCGTAGTTCCAAAGCGCCGTGCCATCACAATTTGTCATTTATCAAACTCCGATAAATCGTCTGCTTTTCCCCATTCTGAGTTCGAACGCTCTTCTAACCGAAAGCCGGTCCTCGGGTTGTATATATACTGCTCTGTGAACTTCACCTGCGCCACCGTTCGGTCTCCAGGCGCGCTCATTTCCAGGCTGGGGGTGGTCATAATGTAATGGCTCATCAAGGTATATATATATATATATATATACACTATATTGGCAAAAGTCACGAGACACTCCTTCAAAAGCAATTGAATGGATCCGCTGCGTTATTAAAATGCGCGGTACAGCTGCAAACGGTATAAAAACAAGCCTGCAACTGACCGCGATCACATCGCACTGTGAGGTTGAGTGAAAATGTCGTGGAGGGAGAGAACTGACTTTGAGAAAGGAAAGATTGTTGGGTGTTATATTAGCAGATAGTCCATAAGAGAAACCAAGAGGCGTTTAAAGCATAGTCAACTGTTTTTGATGTACTGAATAAGTGGAAGACACATGGCGAGCTGTGACGTGCCTGCCCCGCAGATAGCAGCGAAAACGAACGTCTGCGTAGCTCAGTTGGTAGAGCGACTTGTTCCGGAATAAGTGGACTCGGGTTCGATCCCCGGCGTGGATCAAAAATGACGGAGAAATTTACTTCGTTATAATGACGCCCGAACTTCCCGGATGACCCGGCCGTTAAAGATATCGCAGTGGTGTGATGTTCTTTCCACACCGCGAAACAAGAAAAATAAGAGAATCCCTACTTCACCGCTTCGAAAAATAAAATGTGTGTGATGTTTCATTCCACACACCTGATTGACTGGGAGATCTCAAGTGCACGTTCTTCAGCGGATGGCTGCCTACAACGATACATGGTCCCGGCTGACCCGAGGGCCATGCCCCCGGCCCTCTTTCAGGAGGGAGGAGATGTGGCGTGCCTGCCCCGCAAGACGCACACGACATAAGGGCAGATAGCAGCCAGAACGACCGTCTGCGTAGCTCAGTTGGTAGAGCGACTTGTTCCGGAATAAGTGGACTCGGGTTCGATCCCCGACGTGCACCAAAAATGACGGAGAAATTTACGTCGTTATAGTGCCTAAAGCAGTAAAACGTACCGGCAGGCCATAGAAAATCAGTGATAGAGGACGTCGAAGCCTCAGGAGAGTCGTTACAGCTAATCGGCGGACTCCTGCACAAGACCTCAGTGTACAGGTGAGTAAGAATGCTGGAACCTCGGTATGTACAGTTACCATTCGCAGAAAACTTCATTCCATGGGTTACCGTGATCCTGCGGCTGCTCATAAGCCTTTCATCTCTACTCGGAATGCTACTCGTCGTTTAGCATGGTGTAAAGAAAATTTATCGTGGACCGTAGATCAATGGAAACGGGTCCTATGGACTGATGAATCCATATAAACGATCCATCAGTCTGATGGCCGTGTGTGGGTATGGCGGCAGCCGGGGAAACGCTATTTACCACAATGTACTGTTCCTGTGATAAAGTTTCTAGCTGGCAGTGTACTCGTGTGGGGGTGTTTTTCGTGGTATGGTCCCGGCACATTGGTTATCATGGACAAACCTGTTAACCAGCACGTCTACCTCGATATCCTGGACAATTATACCCTATCAAATCCGTGGCAATACTATGGAACCGAGCCTTGTTTGTACCAGCAGGGTAATGCACCGAGCCATAAAGCAAGGACTGTTATGGCGTGGTTTGACGATGATAATTCCGTGTCGTGTGTGGACTGGCGACCACAGAGCCCTGAAGTTAATCTCATAGAACACCTGTGGGATGAATTAAAGCGCCGCAGAAGAAGTTTGGAACCAAGGCCTAATGCTAAGCAACAGTTAGCGGCAGCATTATGTACTGAATGGAAGCGCATACCTATCGCTGTGTTCCAAAACCTTGTCGATAGCATGTCTCGAAGGGTCAACGCATGCGTTAAGGCCGAAGGTGGACCGACACCGTACTAATGTATGTCAATAAATGCTATGTTGTGTTTCTGTTCTAGGTGTCCGGTGACTTTTGTCAATGTAGTGTGTATATATATATATATATTATAATTCAGAGCAGATTTGTCCGGGTCAGTTACAGTTCTGGGTCGGGTCCAATTACGTGACGTCCGGGTGTAAAATTTTTGACCCGTTTCCAAATCTGGCTGGTGTATAAGAGGGGTCACAGTGCACTAGCGACATTATCGTCGACGGTTGTAACCCATTCACGTCATGTTCCCATACGTCATACGTGGTTCGTTCGCAGATTACTGTTGGCACACGAGTGTTGCCAAGATGTGGCCCGTTTGTTCGCTTGTACGATTCTCTCAAGTCTCTTTTGACCCCTCTGATCTACCAGTTGTTTTCGCCCACAGGATAACAGATTGCTGGAACGTTTGTGCGTGACGCACCATCCGCTATAAACCCTTTTTTTTTTTTTTTTTTTGATTGGAGGTTTAACGACCACCGCGAGCAACTAAATGGGCTATAAGCAGTCGCCCGTCCCTAATTTAGGGTCACTGGTTCCAGGGAAGGGAGAGAGCCAGTGCCGTAAGACAAACACAACATCCATGCCTCACCGGGATTCGAACACGGACCCCTTCGGACGAATGATCAGAGGCCATCTTATAGACCACTGCGCCACCGGGGCGGCTATAAACCCTTGCCAAGGTTGTGAGTGTAAAGCCCAGGAGGCCGCCCCGGTGGCGCAGTGGTCTAAGGCGCTGGCCTATGATTATTCGTCCTAAGGGGTCCGGGTTCGAATCCCGGTGAGGCATGGATGTTGTGTTTGTCTTACGGCACTGGCTCTCTCCCTTCCCTGGAACCAGTGACCCTAAATTAGGGACGGGCGACTGCTTATAGTCCATTGAGTTGCTCACGGTGGTCGTTAAACCTCCAATCAAAAAAAAAAAAAAAGCCCAGGAGATTGGACATTTTGCTGATGCTGGAATGGTACGCCTGGCACCAACTGTCATACCACATTAAATGTCGCTCAGATCACTCGTTTTGCCCACTCCGACACACAGCCGAACACTAACTGATGTTTGATGAGATGTTCTGCCTGACTTACACCTCCCTCACGTGTTGTAGCGAGCCATTTATGTGAGTGCAAGTTTACCTAATAAACTACTATATAAGTGTATAATATATATTTATTGTTAAGAATATGTTGATAACTGCTTAAACTTCACAAATGGTCAAAGGACAACGGTATTAAAAATAAAAATTCCTGATAAAAATTTCCAATTTCTTCTTTCTGGATTTTATTTTGGTCAGATGCCATTTCATTCTACAAACTTGTTCACTATCTACTTCTTCTATTTTTTATGTTCTGGATGCTGTTAATCGTTGTATGTTACATCTCTCACTTGTTCGATTTAATTGACATCCCCTATCTGTCTTTCACACCTTAATAGACTACTATATATATCTCTCGTTTTTGTTTTTATTTTCACTTTTATTTTGATTCATTTTGCTTTTGCCGCGCAAATATCTGTAGCGAGACCTTTTTACAAAGTAATTGCATTGGACGTCGAATTTCATTACTGCTTTTCTTTTTTTTTTTTTTTTTTTAGTTTTTGGCTTCTTCAGTATTCAACAGCTATACTTCTACACCACTCATCATGTAATTCTTCATATATTCACCTTTTCTTCACCTTTGTATTTACAAAATATTGAGTAATAATTAGTTTATCACATTTAATTACGAAGGGGTTTACAAGAATGAATTAGAGAAAAAAGAAAACAAGAAAGAGAAGAACTTAAATCCTAGGTCTCGCGTCACCTAGTGGCACCTCAAGGTGAATGCCATCACAGACGACATATGGCATGCGTTCAAGAGGGAAGTGTATTACATTCAAAATGCACAGGAAAAGCAAAAAAAAAAAAAAAAAGAAGAAGAAGAAGAAGAAGAAGAAGAAAAAAATCAAATAATTGCACCACGGCCATCGTGAAGCTTCGAAATTTCCCGGTGTTCAACGGCATCTAAATCCGTGCGAGAATCGCCCGAAATGATGCGCTACCTTTAAAAAATTGTATGTGTGAAAGTGTGTTCTTCCGTTCCGAAAACGACTTAAAAATTCATAAATAAATAAGTTTCAGTAATAGATTATTGGGCCATTTAACAATAAATTAATCTTCTTCGCCCAGTGTGAGATTTAGGATTTTTTTTAAAGGGGTGCCTGTGTTTTTCCACGTTTTAATTTTTAAAAAAATCTGTTATATAAAATAGTATGCCTTAGCATTACTTATTTATTTATCTATTTATTTTAGAACAAAAGCGGCTCCATCTTTTAAAAAATCCTAGAAACACGCACACATAGTTAATAAAAATTTCCAGGAAATTTTAAAAAAAGGCCTAGGATTTTGCCCGCTTTTTTTTTTTTTTTAAAGCTGTGCTCTATCAATCTATCTATCTATCTATCCGTATTTAATTATTAGTTTTCAGTAGCAGTTGTAGTCAAAACCAAGCTTTGTATACAAACAGAGGTTTTCTCATTCAGCGTATGGATCAAAGTACAACTTCCGTTTTTAAACAAAGTTCTTATACTTGTATCTAATTAGATCTGATAACCAACAGTTTTAGGGATGTGAAAGTAATCGTTCCATATAACTTTCACATATAACTTTCGGTTTTAAATAAAGTTCTTATACTTGTATCTAATTAGATCTGATAACCAACAGTTTTAGGGATGTGAAAGTTATATGGAACGATTACTTTCACATCCGTAAAACTTATCAGATGTACGTAATTAGATATAGGAATGATATTAAAAAACGAATCATATTTTTTTTTCTGGAAGTATTTCCCCTTATCTTCGTAAAGCTCTTTTTTTTTTTTTTTTTGAAGATTTTCTGAATGAAAATGAAATTTAGCTTGTGAATGCATGATGTAGAACACACGACGGTTCAAAACCTTAGCGTCTAAGGTTTTCAACGGACGAAAAAGCATGCCCATATATAGGGCACACATAATAGATATTTACGTAAACTAAAAAAATAATAACGTTATAAATCCAAGATGTGCCACAACTAGTAACACAGGCCAATTCGGCACATGAAGCCCGATCCGACTCGGTCCATGGGTTTGAGTGTGTTGCGTTTTGCTGCTGGGTTAAAGAAAAAAACATGCTGGCTGGCAAAATGGGGATTGATTTGTAACTTGATCAGTTGATCCTTATATTACATCCTCATGGAAACCTGGGAAGAAAGCGCCTGCAATAGTAATTATTCAAGAAAGTTTGCATAGAACTTGTGTTTCTCTCTTTGTAAAATGCAATTCATTTGAAACATAAAATTTCAGTAGAAACTGGTCAAATTCGAGTCAGATCCCTTCACCTGACTCGTTTGACCGGTGACCTGTGATCAGTTCTATTTCTGATTGTCGTTCAGGATTGACTGATTAGAATTTCCCATTTTCTGTGTCTTAGTTTGAGTGCCATGTAATACATGAATGCTTTGTTTAATGCTCTGGTTCTTCCTTTTTTCCAGAGCGATTAATCCTACAATAAGAGTTGTTGACCCCATAACGCCAAATTAATGAATGAATAAAACAAAATAGAAACTGAATTAAATAAAAATAATATATATTTACACGTAAACTAAAAAAATAATAACGTTATAAATTATGTAGCGTAATGAAAGGATGAGCTGAGTTTTGATATTCAGATTGAAATCTCAAAGAATTATGCACTTGGAATAGCCATTCTGAATCATTGGCAGTTGTTTCGGTAGCATCGGGCGCAGTTATTGTGATTTTGTCTCATTGTTGATCTATCAGAAGCTGCGGATTCGTGAAAGATTGGTTCCACAAGGCTCCTATGAAAATACAAGGGGGATTGCTTTCATGGCTCTTAGTATTTTCATAGGTTGTCCATCCCTTGAAATTTAAGTGTGCAACCAAAATTGTGTTTGACGGAGTAAGAATTTTACTGATCGAGAGTCATATTGAATTTTTTCATGTGTATATATACAAGGGTTGGACAGAATGATGTGAACACTACGCTCAGAGACGTGACTTTTTAATGCAGCTACGTACGTCACTAAGGTATCCATCACTTTTTGGTTGTTATAGCTTTGTTTAGAACCTCAACGCCCTGTTTAAGCGCATTTAGAGTGTCTTGTTGCAAAATTTCTTTCAGGGTGACGACGAAATGAGCGACCTAACGGACTTCGAAAGATGGCTAATTGTTGGTAGCCAGCTGGTTGGTGTCTCCGTGAGAACAGTCGCCAATGTAGTGTAGTGAGGGTATCGAGAGCTACTGTGTCTAGCATCGTGACAGCATACCGTGTTCGTGGCAAAACCTCGTCTGCGAAACTCAAGAGCGGCTGGAAAACGACCCTGACTGATAGAGACAGGAGAGCATTAAAGAGGATCGTTACTTGTAATAAGATCACGGCGCCGAAAATTAGGGCGGAGCCCAGTCTGCATCTCCAGGCCCCAGTATCAAAAAAAAAAAAAAAAAAAAGAAACAGTGCACAGGGAACGGCCTACACAACATATTCATGGCAGAGCTGCTATTGCAAAATCTCAGGTGACCCGGGTCACCTGAGATTTTGAATGCACAACGCAGACGGCAGTGGTGCCTGGAGCATACAACGTGAACTGCCAATGCATGGAAGCATGTAATGTGGTCGGATGAATCCACATTCATACCATTCCCCACGGCAGGACGTGTTGAGAACATCGTCAGAAGCGTACAACTCAGGCTGTATGCTCCCAACAGTGCAGTATGGTGGTGGTTCTGTCATGCTGTGGGCGGTCATATCGTAGTTTTCAGCAGATCCTCTGATAACCTTGAAAGAACGTTTGTCTGGCAGAGCGTATGAAACCATTTTGACCGATCAAGTCCATCCAATGGTTCAGGCATTGTTTCCTGCAGGGATGCCATCTATCAAAATGATAACGCCCCAATTCACAGAGCTCGGAATGTCCAGTCATGGTTTGAGGAACATGAGGACGAACTTTCACACCTTCCTTGGCCTTCCTAATCACCTGACTCAAACATCATCGAGCCACTGTGGTCTGTGTTGAAAAACAGAGTAGGATCCCGTTGTCCTCCTCTTGCTTCTCTCAAGGACCTGGAGCAGTTTATGCGGGAAGAATGGTGTAACATCTCAGTAACCACCATCCAGGATTTGTATGCGTCCATTCCGAGGAGGATTCAGATGGGTTTGAATGCCAAAGGTGTTCCCACACCCTATTAGGTACGTAAAGCCTTCTTTTCCTAGGTGGTCACATTATTCTGTACAACCCCTGTATATGCCTTTATGATATTATACTAATACCAACTATACGATACCAGTTTTCCTGTCATGCGTTGGTTCTTATCTACATAACTCATGCGCACCGAATATTACCTGGCACAGGACGACTCTTCAGGATGTCAATGACTTTAGAATCACCCTAATGTTTATGACTTCAAATTTCTCCTATTTAAAAACTAAATCTATTTGTTTATCCTCGAGATCTGCAATTATCTTTCTTTGCAATGATGTCAACGTCTTTTTGCCCAACTTCAGTATCTTTACGTCTGTCTTCTTCTCGCCCTTTTGCTAATGTTTCTTCTTAAGAATTTATTGTTTCCATGTTTTATTTCTAACTTGTGTCCTTTGGTTTCAGGACTTGTTTTTTTCTCGCTCTCAGTTGTGACTTAGTGAAACCTGGGCTGGTTGTTTTCCTCGGAAACTCATTAAATAATGATCAGTTATTTCCATTTCCCCCGATTGTCTATGGCTGTTTACATATCGTGACTGCATTTGAATACACCATTTTTTCTTTACTACTGCTGTCATATTTTTGTGATGAATCGGATGAAGCTCCATCATTACAGACAGCCCGTTGAAAAATTAGAAAAAAAAATGGTGGATGAAAAAGAGAAGGAAAAGATAAATAGAACTATCCTTAAGTGACGTGACGGGTTGCTCTGTAACAACCTGGTAGGGACCAAATTATTACCCATTTCTTCGTTGTTGTTTCTAACTCAACTGCGAAACTTCCTCGTCATTTTAGAATGCTAATGAACCGCAAAGCTGCTTTCCCAGCGCAATGGAAAGCTAACGTGGCGAGATATTTTCCAGTTTTGTGAACTCTCGTGGTATCTTTACTGAACTCTCTTGGATGATAATTACCTGACGTGTGGAATCACTAGACCCTCCTCCGTTATCAGTCCGCAAGCTAAAGCAAAAACTGAAATTCCATTATAAGAATAGGGAGTTAAATAAATGGTAGGGTATTTCGAAGTTCGCCAATATCTTTTAATTTAAATCGTGACTGTAGTTCTTCGAATGGAACTGAGAGCCACTATCATGAATTGGTTCAAAATTGATCTACTTCTTTGCGTTACGAGATTGAGTAACCACGAAGAACAATTTCATATCTCACGTGACAACCATCAGCCAATAACAAAGCTGACCAGTTCTCATTAACACCAAAGCTGTTTATTCAAAAAGTTATTTATTGTCACAGGTTCTGGTTATTTCAGTTTATCTTTTTTTACGCTTTTCCAACCGTAGGTTGAAGAAGCGTATATGCTCCAGCTTTTTCCGTTCGTCTGTGCGTCCGTCCGTCTGTCAGCACAATAACTCACGTAAAAATGGTTCGATTTCGATGAAATTTTAGTATGTGGTAGGGGACTCCCAGGGGACGAACCCTATTGAAAATGGGTGAAATGGGATCAAAGGTCACGCCATAAGAGCGGGATCCATTCAATTGCCCTTATGCGTCATAACTTGCGTAAATAAGGTTCGATTTCGATGAAATTTTAGTATGTCGTAGGGGACCAACAGGGGACGAACCCTACTGAAAATGGGTGAAGTGGAGTCAAAGGTTAGGACATAGGAGCGGGATGCAGCATTCCATTGCCCTTATGCGTCATAAGGTGCGTAAAAATGGTTCGATTTCGATGAAATCTTAGTATGTGGTAGGGGACCACTTGGAGAGGAACCCTATTGAAAATGGTACAAATGGAGTCAAAGCTCAGGACATAGGATCGGGATCCATTAAATCGCCCTTATCACACACTATTAAGATGGACGTCAAGTAATTTTGCTTCCTATATTTCCAATGGAAAACCTTTTGTACACATTTCGTTCACAATTAGTGTGTTCTCAAGGATGGAAATTTGAACATCGATTAAAATAACTTCATACTATAACTTGGAATAGTTAACATTTTCTAAAACATAAGCATAATTATATTAAAAAACAATAACGTTTCCTTTGGTGGTGTTGAAACCAGAAAAAAGATGGCGCGACCTGTACTTTGATGACGTCAGTGGACAAATAAATGTTGGATTGCATAATTACGGTTATGGTTTAGAAAGTATTAAGTATTCCAAGTTATAAAATGAAGCTATTTTAATCGATGTTAAAATTTTCATTCTTGGGAAAGCATTAATTGTGAAGAACATGTGTACAGATGTTTTTCCATTGGAAGTATTAAGCCGCCCCGGTGGCGCAGTGGTCTAAGGCGCTGGCCTCTGATCATTCGTCCGTAAGGGGTCCGGGTTCGAATCCCGGTCAGGCATGGATGTTGTGTTTGTCTTACGGCACTGGCTCTCTCCCTTCCCTGGAACCAGTGACCCTAAATTAGGGACGGGCGACTGCTTATAGCCCATTGAGTTGCTCACGGTGGTCGTTAAACCTCCAATCTACCAATCAATCAAGAAGTATTGGAAGCAAAATTACTTGACGTCCACCTTAAAGTAACAATTATTGTATGTATGTATGCACATTTTATTTTGAAAACGGCTCTAAGAATTTTGATGAAAGTCGTTACCCTACCGTTTTCTGGTACTAGAAATCAATTTAGCTTGATCTCGACTTTATGAGAATTCGTTTAGTGGGTTAAATAACCACACCGAATTATAACGTTTTTAGTGTCATCGCGTCGTTCCATTAATGTTTCCAATGCTTATAAATCTTATGACGTCACAATCTCGCGTTTGAGAATGTTGGTGCGCTGTCACGCCATCTGTCTCATTACGTCACGCGTTGTGTGTAGATCCTATTAAAGTTTTATGACGGCATACTCTTGCAAGCAGATGGTTGCGATTCCCATCTGCTTCATTGTGTCACGCGTTGTGTGCGTATGTCCGTCCGCACGATAACTCGCGTAACAATCGTTCGATAGGGTATCACCTGGGAAGGAACCTTATTTAAAGTGAACGAAATGGGGTGAAAGGTCAGTACATAGGAGCGGGATCCATTCCGCTGCTTTTATGCGTCATAACTAACGTAAAAAAGGTTCGATTTCGATTAAATTTTAGTATGTGATAGGGGACCACCTGGCCACAAACCCTATTGAAAATGGGCGAAATGGGGTCAAAGGTCAGGACATAGGAGCGGAATCACTTCCATCGCCATTATGCGTCATAACTTACGTAAAAATGCTTCGATTTGGATGAAATCTTAGTATGTTGTAGGGGCCTGCCTGGGGACGAATTCTGTTGAAAATGGGAGAAATGCGGTCAAAGGTAAGGACACAGGAGCGGGATCTATTCCACAGCCCTTATGCATCATAACTTACGTAAAAATGCTTCGATTGCGACAAAACTTTGTCATGTTATTTCGGAGGTACACCGAACCGGTTCTGTTGAATATCATCGATATGGGATCAAGGGTCAGAGCACAGGATCGAGATTTATTCCACAGCCATTATTCTCATAACTTGAGTAATGATATCTGGTATGTTGGAAAGCGTATTCTAATCAATGCATTGCATGATTTTGCAAACTTGTTTTGACGTAGGACTACAACTAACTCCGCGGATAGTATGGGGCGACTTATGGCCGACCACCTGAGACAAAAAAAGGTCCCAATTGAAATCATTATAGCGCTAAAAATACGTGCCGCACACTAATCGTGTTAGCATATTCGTAAACAACGTGGAGTCCAATTCGCGTACTGCGCAATACATCGTGCGCGCGACGTTTCCCTCGGTCAGTGTGCGCGGGAGGATGATGCAATATTTCTATGTGTGCCGGCGTGTTTGTCTCAGTTTACCTCTGCAACCGTGAGCGCAATACAACTGTGCGTGGTATCGTTTTAAAGCTCTCGACGAGATCTATTCAAATATACGAAGGACATTTCGAAGTGGTTTGAGCTGAACATTCAAAAAATTGTTTTTTTGTAAACCGGTAAACACTTTTGACAATATCGCGGTCTATCTGGATGACCGTGAGTGCAAAACGACTGTGCGTGGTATCGTTTTAAAGCTCTCCACGAGATACAATGCTGGCCACCTAAAATGTAACACCAAGAAGGAAGAGAGGACATGCAAACGATTAGCATTGCAGGGCATATGCAAATCATGTGCGCCCGGCACGCCACCGAGAAGCACTATAAGAAGAGTGCACAGAAGACGGGGTGTAAGTAGTGGAAATGTGTTGTGCTGCCGGGACTGTGCGTGGGAAGCTTCCTGATGCCTCGTCGCAGAATACGGCAGTCATTTCAGTACGTTTTGGAGTCCAACAGAGGACGAATAGTGGCTTATCGCGACAGCGGTTTATCGTACCGAGACAACGGCACCCGTGTGGGAAGACATCCAGCCACAGTGAGGCGAGTATGAATTCGGTGAGTGCAGGAGGGACTGACGGACTGACGTGAGCGATTGCCGCAGCCGCGGCGCACCACCGAACGAGAGAACCGGCATGTTGTGCGGCGGGCATTGACGGCCCGCACCGCCACATCACGAACGTTAGCGCAGGAATTAGGGTGTGTTGCGCAACAACCTGTGTCAGCACGTACCGTTCGACGTCGTCTGTAGGAGCGGGTACTTGTCGCACGGCGGCCATTGCTCCGATTACCATTGACGTTACATCACCGGCGAGTGCGGCGGCAGTGGGCAGTTGAACGCCGCTCCTGGACTACGGAATGGCACGACACTCTCTTCTCCGACGAATCCCTCTTCTGCCTGCAACACCAGGATGGTCGGATACACGCGTGGCGGCACCGTGGCGAGAGACTGTAAGACGCCTGCATTATGCATCGCCATACCGGTCCGTCGCCTGGCGTTATGGTTTGGGGCGCAATTGGATATGACACTCGCACCCTTGTGGTACGCATCGCCGGTACACTCAACAGCCACCGCTACATCTCCGACGTTTTGGAGCCTGTAGTCCTCCCTTACCTGCAGGACCTGCCAACGGCCACGTTTCAACAGGACAATGCGGGTCCGCACGTGGCACGAATCGTGCAACAATTCTTCACGGCGCACCAGGTGTCACTGCTGCCGTAGCTCGCCTGTTTTTCCGACATGTCGCCCATCGAACACGTCTGGTCGCTGATCGGCAACCGAGTGGCCCGGCAAGCACCACCCGCGGCTACGCCTGATGAACTGTGGCAACGTGTGGAAACAGTATGGACCGACATACCCCAAGCCCACATCCAAAGCCTTTTTCGTTCGATGCCGCGGCGTGTAGCGGCCGTTATTGCCAGCCATGAGGCCACACGAACTATTGATGTCTGCGTGTTCCGCAAGTCGCACGGGCCTGTAAGCTCAATAGTTTCATCTTTGTATCTGTTGTTATGTGTCCAGTAAATCTGGCTTTGCTATCTCGTGTCCTTCTTAGTGTTTCATTTCGGGTGACCAGCAGTGTATATTCAAATATATAAAGAACATATCTCGGTCGTTTAAACTAAAATTTTAAAAAATTGTTTTCGTGTGAACGGATTAACAGTTTCGACAATGCCGCGGAATTCGCAGAATGAACGCAAGCAAAAGTGGAGAAAATCAAAATGCGAGCCTAGAGCAAGTGATGAGGAATGTAAGAAGCCCCCAGAAGACAAAGCATCACGTTGGATAATTTGTGTATCGATCTGCTTTGCGTCGTAATGTATCCAGCAGTATTTGCAAAAAATTATATCAAGCTACTTTTCATATCATAGACTTGCGTTGGCTATAACAAATTAAATAAACGCTTTGAAACCATACTCGACTAGCTCATTTCAACTCTCCGATTTGCAAGTCGTAGTCCTACGTCCCAAATTGACGGCTTAATCAGAACTGACCCTACCTGTGGGCGTTTTTTTTTTCAATGGACTCACACACACAAAACAAAAGCAATTTTAATGTTGGGATACTTACATCACCACACCAACAACCGGCTTGTGCTCTTCTATAAGCATTCAGATTATATATACTTCAGTGAAGCTTAAGAATCGTTCAAAGGACGTAAAGGTTTCATTCATTTTCTTCGGTGTTAAAGACATAATGGGAAATTTTAAGAATCTTCGATCTAAGGCTGTAAGTGGTATCTTATTTGTCTCATGTATGCGTTCAGACCTTCAGTAGGCCCTGAATGAGATGGAATCAATTCGCCCATATTTTCAATGCTGATTTGCATCTCAATTCATTAATTTGAACAACTTCTTTTGCAGTTATTCATATTCCCTGACGTTTAAATTGAAAATATTTATACTCAGGTGTTACGGAGATTTAATTGTAGAATTTAGTCAAAGATATTAAATCTCATTTCGCAACTTTTATTTCGCTTTAGTGCTCCTTTTCCTTTGTTTCCAAGAAGATCGGAGACACGGTTTATTTAGAGACGCCAGTTTGTCTCATTTTAGAGTGTGCGCCTTTGTATCTTGTAGACGGATTAGTATTGTCCGTGCTCGTTTGATCCTTTGCCTTTATTTCAAAGCAGCCCACTGAAAGCGCAAGCCTTCTTAATTTTTTGCCTTGATGCTGTGTATTAGCCGATGCCGGAGTGTGCTTCCCAGGAACTTGGTAGCCGAGGGGCTTTGTGGAGGTAAAGGGGTCGATTTGGGTAGAAACAAAGGAGGGGGTTAGGGGAGTCACTTCTAGGATTTGAAAGCGAATGGTGGTAGGAGCACGAGGGCAGGAAAGGCCTGGCGTGTTGGGAAAGCACTTCTTAAGCTTACCCGGGGAATGGAGGTATTCTCGGCAGCACGAAGGAATGACCGCAGGAGGATTTAGAGAAGGATTTCTTAGTTTCAGAGGAGCAGCGAGGAAAACTAATTAAGCTAAGGACACTCTTTCTGCGTTTAAGTAAGGATAAGAATAAAGTACTTTATAAGAGTTTTAAAAGGATTGCGAAAAATTATTACTTATACCTATTTTATTGTCTTCAAACACGCAAGACTTTGAAGTTAACATAACCACGTAACACAGGGAAAACCTGACTGACTATGAAGTGGAAGCTGAAAAGTCCTTTTCACCGAAAAGATCTCATGGTTTTTCCGTATTTCTCTACACTAATAAGGGAATAACGTGTAAGAGACCATCCATTCGTTCTTCTGTCAGCATTTCCTCCTCAGAAAGGAAGGAAGGAATAACGTGGATAGTTCCGCCTTTATTGCAGCACTTTTCTGTCAGCTTGCCCTTCCACCACAATAAGTATCCTCCCGCTGGCCAACTGTATTTTTAGATCTGTATTTTTTAGAGACGTTACCGAAACTGAGATCATACACTGACGGAGAAAAAATCCCAACACCAAGAAGGGGTTGTGTTACATAAACGACAGTTGGTAGGCGGTGAGAGTACATCCTGTAAGATGACGTCCATGCAAATTTCGCGCTCGGCGCATACGTGTGGCGCTAGTAGCGCCCCTCGGAACATGCAATGCAGGTTTGCTGTAAATACGCGCTGTAACGTTCGTGAGCGTTAGTTATCGTTGAGATTCGACGTAGTGTGTTGATGTTAGTCAAGAATGCCTTTAAGAAGACGAAGAAGTCATTATCAACAGCTCACGCAGTTTGAAAGAGGTCGTGTAATAGGGCTACTAGAAGGTGGATTTTCGTTCCGCAATATTGCAGAACGACTTGGCAGGAATGTAGCCACTGTGCATGATTGTTGGCAGCGGTGGTCAAGGGAAGGTACTGCCTCAAGAAGACCGGGTTCCAGCCGGCCACGTGGCACTACCGAGAGGGAAGACCGCCGTGTACGGCGTATGGCCGTGGCGCATCGTACCGCGTCTGCGGCAGCAATTCGAGCTGCAGTTGCCACCACAGTGACACAACAAACTGTTACAAATCGGTTACTTGAAGGACAGCTCCGAGCCAGACGCCCTGTAGCGTGCATTCCACTTACTCCAAACCACTGCCGTTTGCGACGTCAGTGGTGTCAAGCTAGAGCTCATTGGAGGACGGAGTGGAGATCTGTTGTGTTTTCTGATGAAAGCCGGTTCTGCCTGGGTGCCAGTGATGGCCGTGTGTTAATTAGAAGGAGGCCAGGTGAGCGCCTGCAACCAACCTGTCTGCGGCAGAGACACACTGGACCTACACCTGGAGTTATGGTCTGGGGAGCAATTTCCTATGACAGCAGGAGCACTCTCGTGGTTATCCCACGCACCGTGAGGGCACAGTTGTACGTCGGTCTGGTGATTCAACCTGTTGTGCTGCCATTCATGAACAGCATTCCAGGGGTGGTTTCCAACAGGATAATGCTCGCCCGCATACCGCTGTTGTAACCCAACATGCTCTACAGAGTGTCGACATGTTGCCGTGGCCTGCTGGATCACCAGATCTTTCACCAATCGAGCACGTATGGGACATCATTGGACGACAACTGCAGCGTCACCCGCAACCAGCATTAACCGTCCCTGTATTGACCGACCAAGTGCAACAGGCATGGAACTCCATCCCACAAACTGACATCCAGCACCTGTACGACACAATGCATGAACGTTTGCGTGCTTTCATTCAACATTCTGGCGGTTACACCGGTTATTAATGTACCAGCATTTCACATTTAAAATGGCTCTTCTCGCGCTTACATTAAGCTGTGATCTTGAAACCTTAATCGATTAAATATGTTACCTATACAAATGTATTGCCGCCATTTCATTCTTCTACAACTATTTTTTCGTGGTGTTGGGATTTTTTTCCGTCAGTGTATTTTAATGTACGTACGCATAACATTTAGAACCAGTACGTATACAGGATCAACACCACACCGGGAGTCTACGTGATTGTAAACTCCTTCAACAAAACAAGAGGAGTGATAGTACACTTCAAGACGAACAACATTTGCAATGGAACCTAGGGCCGCATTCCACTCCTAGTGCCAGAAAAGAATAAAATTACATATCCACGTTTAGCCTTCAACAGTGAAAGCAAAGAGACATACCTAATTTGTGAGTTTCACAATTCCAATTGCATCAGAGAAAGAATCAAAGGAGCCGCTCAAACTGGCGTCCAAGGTCGTCGTTGTACAGCCCACACCTGCCAATGAAGGACTGTCGCACACTCTCGTAGACTCCCGGTGTGGTGTTGATCTTGTCCGCAGCGACAGCGATTCGCTCTACGGATATTCCAGGGAGTCCACGTGTGTCTCGTACACCAATGTTTTCATGTGCCCCCAGAAGAAGAAGTCCAGTGGATTAAGGTCCGGGGAGCGTGGAGGCTAAGTCACAGGTCCACCGCCTCCAATCCATCGCCCGAGATATGTCGCATTTAGGAAGTATCGGTCCTCGGTGGCAAAGTGTGCTGGGGCCCCATCATGCATAAACCACATGTCCCTCCATGGGGTGAGCGGAACATCCTGCGATAGACCGGGAAGCACTTGCTCCAGGAACACACGGTACGCTGCGCTGGTCAGACGTATACGTAAATTCTCATGTGATGTTCGCACGGTAATATTGCTGAACGGGTTCGGCTGCGTTTTTAAATGTTTGCTCCTCATCGTCTACGAGCGTGTTCAGAGCACCTGATTTGCATCTTGTGCTTCTCGTGCACGTGTTGGAACTCCGTGTGCCTGCTGGACGTTTTTCGAACGTGGTCTTTTCTCTCACTAGGAATTGAATGCGGCCCTAGGTTCCATTGCAAATATTGTTCGTCTTGATGTGTACTGTCACCCCTCTTGTTTTGTTGAAGGAGTTTGCAATCCCCCTGTATACTTTAAGCCCCAGTTCAGGCTCGTATACGAGCTTTGAGACTGTAACTGTGTTTTGCACTGGAAGTACATAACGAGTACCCTCAATTCCAAAGTCAGAGTAGTACTGCCGCGAGTATAGTAGAACTATCTACAATCCAAAGGTTTATCATACACATTTCAATTTTTCTTATCATGTGATAATTCGAAATGTATGTCCGTGAAGTGATGGGCAGAAGCTCTCTAATTCGATGTACGTTGGACTGTTTAAAAGTGCAAATGTACAACGCACGAAAATGCAAGTTATACGAAAGCCAAGAGTACCTTCATTGTTCCTGGTGGCTCCGGGCAGCGTTAAAACCGAAACAGCAATTTACGTGCTTGGAGAAGATGAAATGTCTGTATGTTTACATCAAATCATGAGCTTCGTGTAAAATCTATGTGTACTGTGGCGTGCCTGCACCGCAGAACGCACATGAGATAAAGACAGATAGCAGCGAGAGCATACGTCAGCGTAGCTTAGTTGGGAGAGTGACTTATTCTGGAATGAGGGGACCCGGGTTCGATGCCCGGCGTGGACAAAATGACGGAGAAATTATCTTCGTTATATTGGCGCCCGAACTTTAAGAATGACCTGGCCGTTAAAGTTCTCGCAATGGTGTGATGTTCTTTCCACACCGAGAGACAGGAAAAATAAGAGAATCCCTTCTTCAGCGCTTCGAAAAATAAATGTGTGCAATGTTACGTTCCACACACCAAATTGACTGGGATTTCTCCAATGTACGTCCTGCAGCGGATGACTGCTTACAGCGACACATGGTCCTGCCTGCACCGCAGGACGCACATGAGATAAAGGCAGATAGCAGCGAGAACATACGTCCGCGTAGCTTAGTTGGGAGAGAGAAACTTATTCTGGAATGAGGGAACCCGGGGTCGATGCCCGGCGTGAACAAGAATGACGGAGAAATTTACTTCGGTATAGTACTATGATGCAAATATACTCCATTTACTAGACCTAATGAAACCACAACCAGCCGTAATGGGAAGTCTCTTAAATTTATGTTACACTGGTGTCTAAAATTAACGTGACATACACAAAATCATGAATAATGTAAAATTCATAAGATAGAGTTTAATGACAGTTGGTATGGACATACTTATATCGATAACGCAGCAAAACACAACAGAGAAGGACTGCCATCACCGCATGAGGAGGAATCATGCGCATGGCAGTCCAAAAGTAATGCAGCAAGTGGTGCGAACTAATTAGGAGTGATTACCCCGAACAACAATACAGCTCGAGCAAAGAGTCCTCATGCTGTTTACAAGGCTGTGAATGAGAGTTTGGGGGAAGAGCTGCCACTCCTCCACCAAAGCGCGTCGGAGTCCCGGAAGGGTTCTGGGATGGGGATGTGCCAGCTAGTAATTTCTCTTTCCAGGGAATCCCAGACATGCCCTATCGGGTTGAGGTCCGAAGATCTCGAGGACCAGTCCGGCCTGTGAATATTCTCACTCTCCAGGTATTTGTCGACTAGCCGATCCCTATGGAGGCTGGTGGTATCGGCCATGAAAAGGAACTGGGGACCAACAGCTCCACTTAGAAGCCGTACATAGGGTTTCTAGGCTGTCATCCGTGTAGCTTGTAGCAGTCAGGGTGCCTTCTGGAAACACATGCAGTGGGGTGCGTCCATCCAACATGATGCCAGCCTAAACCAGCAGCCACCACCGTATAGTGGTCAATTTTCCTAATGTTAGAGGGAAGATTTCGGCTTCCCGCTGCTCTCCAAATGTACACACTTCAGAATTCGTGTTTACTATGACTTGTCACTAAAGAGAACACAGGCCCATTGATTAGGGGTGATTTTGTCGAGCCCAAATCATAGGGACCCTTCTGTGCGATACGGCGAGTGGAATACGGACTATTAGCCTTCTTGCATGTACAACTCTCTCGTGGAGTCTCTTGTAAACTCTTTGCCTTGATATCGCGATTCCCGCAGCAGAGGACAGCTCTTGTGAGAGTTACGTGGTTGTGTCGCCTTGACTTGTTGTAGCTTGTGAGCGTCCTTGTCCCCAGCCTTTCTGGTTGTTGTTCGAATTCTACATATTATACATACATACACTCACGGATGATGAAAATTGCGCACCAAGAATAAAACATGGGATTGAACCGAAATTTTATGGACGTAATGATACAGATGATGGCAAAAACAGAGCTGCAGGACTTACAGAAAGTGGCACACAGTCCGGTCATAATCAATTGTGCTTCGCACTGCCTCGTGCGGCGATACATGCTGCAATACGGTCCGCCATGGAGGCGAACAGACGCCTGTTGTTGTCCTGCGGCAGACTGACCCACACGTGTTGGACGGTGTGCTCCAAATCCAGGATAGTACGGCACGGCGTCAGCTGGCGTCTCAACTGGTCACACACATGCTCGATAGCGGACATGTCAGGGGACCGGGCAGGACGTGGAACTGTCTGGACAAGACGTAGGCAGTCCTGGGCAGCCTGAGCCGTGTGCGGGCGGGCATTATCCTGCTGGTATAGCACACCTGAAATCCCGGCCAGGAATGGGAGAGCATGGGGCCGTAGGATCTCATCCAGATACCGCTGGCCTGTCAATGATCCACGTACCACTACCAGAGCTGATTGGCTATCGCACGCTATGCCTCTCTAGACCCTAGTGCCTGCAGTGGGTGAGGTATGGTGGTTGATGGCAAGGTTGGGATTGTGCCGAGGACCCGAGGACCTCCACATTCGGACACGATGATCACCTATCCCCAAAACGATGCGGCACTCATCGCTAAACACCACACGTCGCCAGTCTGTGGCGTTCCACGTCACTCTGTACTGGCACGCATGTTGAAAGAATGAGTGATGAGGAACATCACAAGGAGCCGGCGATGTGATTGCAGATTCGTTTCCGCGAGGCGTCGGAAAATGGTTCTCGAGCACACAGGAGCCGCTACACCTGCCTGTATAGTGGACTGGGTCTCCGTTGGATCCGTTCTTGCCTGGCGCACGATCCGTCTATCCATTCTTCATTAACAGTCCAATTCAAGCTTCAAGCCATTTTTTCATTAACAGTCCAATTCAAGCTTCAATTGCCTTGCCGCACCCCGCTCAGAGCGTTTACCAATGTCGCGTGCCTGCTGCTATGTCGTAAGTCGTCATTTGCATATTTCCATAGAAACGAGCACAATGTTGCTTGGGCACGTCTACTTAGCGTTTTTCCTTGCACATACACTGAAGGGCAATTGAATTAGAGATACGTGTCTAGTAACGTGTAGCACCACCTTTCGCCCTGATGATGGCGGCGATTCGTCTCGGCATGGACTCGACAAGACACCAGAAGCGTTGGGAAGCCATACGGATCCACGACCCCTGAACAAGCTCCCACAGTTCACGAAGGTTTGATGGAGGGGGTCAGAGCCTCGAACATCTCTCTCGATGGCATCCCAGATGTGCTCGATGGGATTGAAGTCAGGTGACATAGCTGACCAAGGAAGCGAGGTCACGTCGGTGGAGTGTTCATCCAACCATTCGGATACAATTCTAGAGTGAAGGCACGGTGCATTGTTTTGTTGCAGGATGAGGTCCCCAGTGGGATGTTGAAGACGCACAAACGGGAGAAAATGGTCGTCCAGGATATCCCGGTAACGTTCACCTATGAGGGACGATGTCACACGTACCAGGGGTCCCATTTGAGTCCACGTAAACAGTCCGCAGACGAGAATGCCACCCCTACCAGCTTTAAGAGTACCCTGCTGGCAAGAAGGATCCATCGCTTCATGTGCTTTGCGCCGTACTCGTATCCTGCCATCCGCATGTACCAATGTGAATCTCGACTCATCAGTCCAGGCAACATTTTCCCACATGTCTAGGGTCTAGTGGCGATGTTCCCGCTCCCATGCTAATCTTTGCACCCTGTGATGTGCGGTCAGCAGCGGCACCCTCGTGGGAAGATGGCTTCTGTACCCCATAGCGAGGACATGGTTCTGGATGGTGTGGCTGCTTACACGTTTTTGTGCACCAGTGTTAAATTGCCGAGTGATTTCTTGCACTATGGCCCGTCTATCCGCTGTTACAATGCGAGCTAGCTGCCTATGACCCCGCTCATCCACACGCTGTTGTCCATGGCAGTTGGCCCTTGCAGTGATGGTTTTACCGGATTCGATGTACTCACGGTGAACCCGTGACACAGTGGCTCGTGAAAATCCCAGTGCTTGCACGACTTCCGAGATGGAGTGTGCCATTCGTCGGGGCCCCGACGATTTTCCCACGATCAAATGCGCTTAGATCCTTCGTCTTATCCATACTGCGTCAGACTGTTACTGATTCCCGTCGCATCACTCCTTATATTGTCGGATCGCTGCATACGTCATGTCGTTTCCGTTTACAGGGCCGCCCACAGCGCCACATTTGCATAACGCCAGCTGTCTCTAACTCAGTTGCTCTTCAATGTACGTATCTCCGAAAAAGCCTGACAATAGGTCGTCTCGCTTTGGACATTTTCTCGAATTTGTATTTGTGACGTTAATTTTGGACACCAGTTCATTTTAGGAGGTCACGGTATTAAATATTCTAAGCATCTGTAATAGATGTACATACCTGTCCCCCCCAGTCATCCTTCTATCGAAGCACCACATAGCCTTAGGAATTTTGCTTCCAAAATTCCTGCCTCTTTTATCGTTACGTAATGAATTTTTATATGTTTAGCGCACCAAATCAAGCTTTCGTTTCAGTACAAACAGGTGTAAAAAATTCTGTGAAAGAATCTTAATTATTTTCACGTCTTTTGAAGAAAGAAAGAAAGAAAAACAAAAAGGATGTTCATGTATTATTACTTTGCCCATCCATATGTCTGTGGACACTATATCTGTGCACCAATTAAATTCATTTTGCTTTGGGCAGCCCGAACTGTGAGAACGATGAATTTGCCTATTGCATAATGTCGCCGCTAGCGGGCCTACCGATTTCAAAATATATTTTATTCCATATCATCGCCTCTAAAAAACATGATTTAAACGATAAGTTTGATCTGAAAAATTCTTTTTGCTTCGGATAGAGTTTGTGATTTAGAGTACTAGCTTTACTACCCGGCTTTACCCGGGATTTAGGCTTATTAATTTCATATTCTCTTATACGTCACTGAAAAAAACGGGGAAAAAATTTATGCTTGCAAGAAAGAAAAAAGCTGATTTCACAAATCCGGTTATTACAAATTATTTATTCATAGTATGATTATTTCAGCACTTGGCCGTACACAACATTTTTGGTATCTCCTTCATCAGCGACAATATATAATTTTGTTGGATCCTTTGCTCTTGACATTCCAACACACAGCTGTCTGTAGAATCAAACGGACCGAAAGCGTTACGAATTATTTAATACGCGTCCAGGAGACACAGCATTAGAACACTGACTGAACAAAATTCGTTAACAATTTGTTATCGACGATCAAATACATCACGTGCTTTCAGTTTCAGACGTCTTTGAGGGGCGAATCTCTGGGATAAAAAAGTTAAAAACGTGTCTTTGCGAATATTTTATGAAACTGGCTGAAATTTTAATGAACACCATAAATAGTAAATAGGAACATGACCTCCAAATTTCGCCTGAATCGGTAAATAACTTTTTAAATAAGCCGTCAAAATTTTATTAACCGTTTCTGCGTATGTATTTCTGATTACAGATGAATTAAAAATTCCATGCCTATTTTAAAAAGTTTTGACCGGATTTCGGTGAAATTTAGAAGGACACCTCTTATTACCAATTCATGGTGTTGATAAAAATTTCAACCCATTTCGTTAAGATTTCGCAACGTTCGTTTTTGCATTTTTTATGCACAGTTCTCAAAGATTAGAAACTCCTGTGGATGTGCCGTGGCGATGAATGCAGTCACGTGCTTTCAAATTTGGAACAGGATAACGATGACGTAGCCAACGACGCTGATTTTATTGATTAGCTTATTAATTAATCCATAGCTCGCAAACGGAACAACGTAGAGATCTTAAAAAAGTTGCGTTGACCTTGAAATTCCAGTATTAATAAGCTATGTAAATTTCACGATGCCACAGTTCGGCGTTCGAGAGTCTTTGCTGCTTCAGACAAACAGACGTTTTGTGTTTTATATATAAGATTTTGCATATAATTTAATTTTTCGTAATGCATAAATTGGCTACAAGGGAGCGCAAGGCCATGTTTCTGTTCCTGATATACTTATTACAGTATTTGCTTTCCTAAAAGCTTTACTGAAAAAAAGTTTCTTCAGTCAGATGTCATACACGACAGAAGATATTTTGCACACACTTCCTGCTCAAATTGAAACACAATTTTCCCTCTAGGTGGCGCAATCATGTATTTTATTTTATCCACATATCTGCTTCTAAATTGCAGATTTAAAAACATCTTTTAACATCGGATACCATTCACTTCGTAGAACATTTATTATATGCTCCTGCATCTCTTAAAATGCAGACTTCTGACCCTAAGGGGGTTTTACTATGCATTTCTGTTTGCAACCATGTCTTTCCTTCAGAAATATTTTTTGAAAAAACATTCTTTTCGTCGCATTGTATGCCTTTCGTTTGCTTTGATAAACATTGAGAATGTTATCGTCTTTTCAAAACGCAGTTTTCCCGCTGCTGGGCGGGGCGTGCACCTAAAAATTTTTTTCTTACTATGTCTGCTTCTAGAAGTCGTATTTGCAAAAATTCCTTTTATATCGCATAGCTTTTTGTTGTAAGGAATATTTTGCACATTTTTTTTTTTTTCTTTGTATTTCACATTTTTGCCGCCATGGAGTTTTAGCGTATATTTCTATTAAAAGAGTATCTCTGATTGGAAAAATCTTTTCTTGACAGAATACCCTTAGCTATGAAGAGTATTTTCCTCCCATTTTCTTTTTCAAATAACGCACAGATTTCCTGCTAAGAGGGTTAAGTTGTATCACGTGTTCCCCCATATTATCTCTTCTAATTGTGTGATTTGAAGAATTTCTTTCGCCTCGAGTATCGCCCGCTATGAGGAACGTTTTGTGTGCAATTTGTAATTTTTCTTATCGAGCACTACCTGCTGCTGGTGGGCATAAGTAGATATCTCTACTTTATGAATGTTTTTATATCTCTACTTTATGGATGTTTTACCGGTTCTAAAAACCAGGTTGCCATTTTTTTGTAACTGTTTCTGTTGATTGTGAAGAACACTCATATATTTTTAAATAATGCATAGTTTTTCCACAAAGGGACGTAAATTCATTCTTTTCTTTGATTTTTTCTAAAAATCTGCTTTAAAATATTATTTTATTGTGAGAAAAGATTCAAACGACGTGATAATTGTACCCGAGAATTCGATGTCATCTTTCTTGTTATTTACGCAATGAAAAGACTGGTGCCTGTCACTTGATATGGGTCGCTACCAGTTAGCGTGCTTGCTTTCTAAATCAATTCATGGAAAAGAGAGAAAAGTTATCTTACAGGCGGAAAGAAATCTTTTTCATCTTCCATTTTCTTGAATAAAAGCCAAGGAAAAAAAGAGAAGTAGTTAAATACCATCACCTCTCCTTTTCAGAGTATGCAAAGTAATTACTTAGGAAACAGGTTCCAAAACGCTCGCGGTTAAGTTTGTGATATCTTGAAGGTAATTAATCAAGCTTTCAACGAGAGTATCAAGACCAACACCGGGCCCCATAAAATTTGTGTTATTATCGATAACGAACCTTTCACTCTTAGTGATGACCAAGATATTGCCGAGATTTTGAACAACTTCCTTTTTGTAAGAATAAGACTGACAGTTCTCTCACTTATCATTCAACTATTTCACTCTGCAATTACTTCAGCAGGTTGCGCTTCTTCATGTGCGCGATCACCCATTTCGCGATTTCAGATCATATCGAACATTTTCTATGCAATGATTCCTGGGAATATGCATGAAAGCGTTTTTTCCAAGGTCTTCAAAGAGAACATAATATGCTTTCCCGAAACCTCTGACGTCTTCTTTTCTTTCGCTCTTTTTTTTTTTTTTTTTTTTTTTTTGTTAACTTTTCAGCGTGGCAGTTTTTTTTTCACAGTCTGAACCAAATCACTACGCAGTTTTTACAATTTACAACTACAAGCTATCTCCTGCTTACCAAGAGTTTATGCGGCTGCTAGTGCCCATATTCGAATCTCTAGTGAGACACGAGAGCTAAGCGTACACCTTCAGTTCTCGTTTTTTTCCCTTACCAAGAACTACACTGCCTACCAACAAGTAATTGGACACCTGTGGTAGCAAAAGAAAACAAAGTTTATTCACCTTCAATAGTTGGTGTAGCCTCACGAGCGGCGATTACAGCTGCGACTCTCCGGGGCATATTCTCAACCAGGCGTTGTACGACGGCTAGCGATATTTTCTTCCACTCGGCTTGGAGAAGACAGGTCAGTTCCTTCACCGATTTCGGACGGTGAGGGCACCCCTTAAGTCAACGCTCCAACTCGTCCCAGAGATGCTCGATAGGGTTAAGGTCCGGGATCTGCGCAAGCCAGTCCATTCGATTAACCCCATTGTCACCATACCAAGCCATGGTGGACCTCGCAACACGACAGGTGGCATTGTCATCCTGAAAGTAACATGGGTCCACCCCGTAAAACTGCCACAACGTAGGAAGCGCATGGTCATCCAAAATGGTGCAGTAGGTCTCTGTGTAGAGTCTACCAGGAATTGCGACCAAGGGTCCCGTGCCATAGCAGGAGAAACACCCCCATAGCATAATTCCACCGCCGCCGAACTTCATAGTTGGCACAATAGGAGGCGTTCTCCAGGCAGACGCCAAACCCAGACCCTACAATCCGAGCGGTAGAGGGTGAACCTGGATTCGTCTCTCCAGAGAACCTGTTTCCACTGTTCAAGGGTCCACTGTCGACATTCTTTGCACCACGTTAGCCGAGCAGCGCTATTGGACTTGGTGATCAAAGTCTTGTGGGCGGCAGCACGTCCATGATAACCGAGCAGATGGAATTCCTTACGGATGGTATTCATCGAAAGAACACTCTCGGATGCCTGTTGAAACTCCTCGCGGATGTGGCCCATTGATTTGGTGCGGTTCTTCCGAATTTCTCTCGCCAGCACCCGTCGGTTACTAACTCCCAGTTTTGTGGGTCTGCCGGGTCGGGGCACATTCCGACAGTCACCTCTTGTCTTCCACTTGGCAATCACGTAGGCCACTGTCGATTTTGGGTACTTCAACTCGCTGGATATGTCACGTATGGATCGGCCCTTTCTGTGATACCCGACGATTACACCTTTCTCGAATACAGAGAGCTCCGAACTCCGTGACATCTTGCATGCTACTGGTTGCGTTGTTGTTTCCTACACGATATTTAATGGCGGCGGCCGTGACGTGTATTAGGACCGCAAATATCGTCGATTGCAGGGGTGTCCAATTACTTGTTGGTAGATAGTGTAGTAACGTTGAATCGAGATGGACGGCTTCTGTTAGCCCTATGTGTTCATAGGAGTTACTAAACTATTTAAAACCTACCTTTAAAAACTGATGGTCTTAGCATCATCCTTTGTCCTCTAATATTAATCTACTGTTAACATTCATGAGGTCACTAAACTACTTAAAAAGCTACCGGTCTTTAGCATCTTATTCACTTACTCTAGGGATGTATAAAAGCCGTAATCGTTATTTGGGATAATCAGAATCTTATTACCTACAAGTGGTTCGGCTTTAGAAAGAGGAGGTTTAGCTGATTGTAAAACCTCATAGAATTACAAATTTAGTGATAGTTGCGTTGATTTTCCTGCTTTCTTTTTTTGAATTTGAGGTGTCTTTGAAAAGTTTTCTCAATTTAACCTTTCAAACGAAGTAGGTTCTGCAAGTGTTAAGTGAGACAGAGCCACCAGAGTCTTCTCTTTCGCACGTATCGACGAATTAGGGTGAAAATGGTTTCATCAGTCTTTGTTCTAAATTTGAAGGAAATAAGAATGTTGTTTGTTAGGGATAATAACATTTGTGGTATTTTGGAACCTTTTGCTTGAAAACATGAGCTCGGTGAAAATCACCTGTGAACATACCCCTTCCCCCTGATCCTCGCGACAGCGAACTGATCAGGTTAAAAGTGCGTTCGGTGGCCAAGAAACATCAGCGAGCCGCGGATGGCTTAGTGGTTAGCGAGTCAGACTATCATTGCAAGGTCCTCAGGTTCGAGCCTGGGCTGATCTTTCAGAGATGGTGTGATTTACTGACAAGCGCTGAATATCCGCCGTGCATCGGACGAGCACGTTAAGTGACGGCCCCCAGGCTGAACCCACTGGTTAAATGGGTATCCTTTCCTATGCCCTCCCCCTGACATTCTCTCACCCCTCTATGTGCAACATCGTACTTGTACGGTGGCGCCATCTACTGTACTCTAATCTCACTACAAACTGTTCTGTCAAAGTCGCTAGACTTGCTCTCATTCCTTCCGTTTCTGTGTCCTGCCCAAAAGGCGATCTCGCTGTAGGTGGCTAGGACCAAAAATCTACTCACTGTGGACGGAAGTCCTACAAGAAAATGACAAATACTGTGGTAAGAAACGTCAGCGATTGCCATTAAATATTGGATGAGATGTCCGCTTCTTTATGTGCATGCAAGAAGTAAGCAACTAAGATAAATATGATAATACTTAAATTTGAGCAAAAAAATAGTTTCAGTTGGAGTCAAACTGACGTTATGTTTCGGTAATAACCCTAATAGTGTATTCCTAAACTGCTCACTTTTAGGGATTCCCAAAGAAGGTCCAACATCATATCTGGTGTCGGACTATTTGTAACAGTTTGGCTTTCAGAAGTGAGATTCGCAATGTTTCCCATTTCCGCAAGAATACCGATTTTTACCCCCGCACAAACTGGTGGCCCAATTCTGCATGGGTTTAATAGCCAGAAGTTTCTGTCGAAGTGCGTACTGTATATGTTCAGTCAATGAGCAAGGATTTGTAAAAGCAAAGGATTTAATCGTGCGCAACTCTTGAGAAAATAATTTTACAAAATTCTCCGGCTGTTGTTTGTCGAAGTTGGAATCCCTGAATTTTTACATACATTCGTTTCTGTGGAAGTACGTACTGTATATGTTGTGTCAATGAGAGTGTATATGTTGTGTCAATGAGAAGTTGCTGTGTAGTGTATATGTTGTGTCAATGAGAAGTTGCTGTGTAGTGTATATGTTGTGTCAATGAGAAGTTTCTGTGGAAGTGCTTATATACTGTGTATGTTCAGTCAATGAGAAAGTGCATAAGGGATGAATAATCCCTACTAGACGAAATAAATTTTATTTCCTTGCTAGAGGTGGCCGGACCGTTGTCGAGAAAAAAAAACAAAAAAACTCATGCGGAATTGGACTATCAGATTGGGAAGGGGGAGGTTTAAAATCGGTATTCTTGCGGAAATGAGCGGCCTCCGAGATTCGTATCCCAGCGAGGCCCACAGTAGGGGTCCCATACGTAACGTTTTTGTTTCCAGAAGTGGTATTTTATTCTAGGTGTTTAACAACTTCTTCTTTATGTTCTTCATTCTAGGAGTCGTAACAACTTCTTCTTTATGTTCATTGCACATCAATTTAGTTTCAAGGATTTATTTTGTGCGGTTTTTGATACCATTCTTAAATCGTAATTATGAAAAGTCCCCATTTCTTTCTGCTTTACTCTCCGTATGATGTTATAAGAAGTTCACTAGCACAGAATGAATGTCTTGGTATCCTTTAAGGGTGCTCGGTCAGCCTGTTGAAAGTAAACCTATGCGTAATATTTTGCTGGGATGAACAGTGGTGAAAGTAGATGATCTATCTGTTTTGGGGGAACGTAGTGTTTGGAGTTTCAAGTCTGGGCGAATTTACACAAACACATAAGCACACATATTTGATACGTGTGTGTTCTTGTATATACACATAAATTAAAAAATAAATATTATTATAATGAGTGAAAAATAAACGCCCTAATAGATTTAAAATTCAACTAAAAACGTTTATATCACAAAGCGCAGGTCGCACGTATCTGAAGGATTTTTGTTTTTCTTAATTGCATAGCTGAAAAGCAGTGAAAATTCACCAACAGTTTTCCTACCTAAATCCATGCATAGTAATTAGTCAGTTCACCGAAGTTATGCGGCACAAAACGACAAGAACTTCACACACCCCGTAGCTTACGCTTTCAAAGGAACACCCCAGAGGGTATTCCATTCTACATCTGTAAGTTTAAGCTGCCAAAGAAACCACTGCTGTTAGACACCACTTTAAACTATCTCTAGATGCCAGTGAGGCCTTATTCAGCTGCTATGTACCGAATTTTCACTATGAATGAATTTGATTGCGGTATTCTGAACCTATCCTGCAGCTTTAGAATACCGTAATCAAATTATCCCCGGATGCCAGTGACGCCTTAATCAGCTGCTATGCTGCTATGAACGGAATTTTCACTATGAATGAATTTGATTACGGTATTTTAAAGCTAGCCTTATGTTCTTCATTCTAGGAGTCGTAACAACTTCTTCTTATGTTCATTGCACTATAGTAGTTCGCGATTCCGCACGGAGGGAAAACGTGATTTGTACGAAAGCAAAACAGTCGAATGCGAGCTAATTGTCTACCAGTCTTCAGCTAAGTGTGCGTAGGATAAAATTTGCTGTTTCGGTTCAAAAGCTCTGAAAACTGCAAAATCAGAGAAAGAAAATTTTCAAACATAAAAATCTTGCACAAACTACGAATAGGATTCACAGATATAAATAAACAGCGAGCCCGAATTTCCTTGACATAGTTCAGCAGCACATTTATTTATTTATTTTTGAAATTTCTATGTACTTTTGTTCACAATTACTTTATTTAGGGAAACATCGTTCCCCTTTACCAATTTTTATAGAGAACACCGTTCCAGCCCACTTTCAGTACTGAGGATGGAAAACATTTCTTAATGTTTTCATTACCTGTAAAATACACGTGGAAGTTATTTTAAATATCATTTTGTTATTTTTTGTATAATTCACAATCATGAAGGGTGCATGCGTTCCTTTTGCTTCTTTCTTTTTACGATGTTTTTGGAAAAAGTTCTTGATGTATAATAAAATAAAAATAATCCCTTCTAAATGTTCAGTAACTGTCCTTAGCTTTCCTTGTAGAAGCTGGATACATGTCATCGTGGTCTTTATACCTTGAAAATAAGAATGGAAAGGTATTAAAAAAGAGGGGGGGGGTATATCTAAAAACACATATCTCAATATTTTGATTTCTGGAAACTTTGTCTCTAGAAAAACATAAAACACAACCGTGTATTCTTGACACCAGAACTTCCGTCATCAGTCTCCAATCAAAGAATTTGAAAGTGCATAAGAAAATTAAATGGATAAGCCAAAATTCCATTAGGTTTTTCCAAACTGAATCAGATCATCTGTGGAATTAACCTGTCCGGGAGATATTTTATGTCGTAGTTTCAAGACTGAAACTGCCTAAGTTGTGCAAATCATTTTTAGTCCATGCGTTCTTCTCTAGAGAAAACAGAAGACACGGGTTAGATTTTTTCTCAGGCACACAACCACGAACAATCCGAATATCAAGAATCGTGAAAGTGACGGATTATATTTTTATTTTGTTTTTTCATTGTTTTTAGCAAAGGAGTGGGTCTACCTTTCGGAATTATCCCCCCCCCCCCTCCACCTCCTCATAATTTTTGGCAGAAAACGAAAGTTTAGCAGCGTCGTAACCACACAAGCGTATTTTCTCACGATACTGATATTGAAAGGATCCGAAATAGAAGAAGCACAGCCATTCATTCTGGGTGTTCGAAATGCAACTTGAACATTGAAATAAGTAAATATAATTCGCTAAGCAATAATAAAACTGTTGTTCACATGCAATAGTTAGCTCGTAACACAAATGAAAAAACAAAAACAAAATAAAAAAGAACACTGAAATAAAAGTAAAAAAAAAAGAGAAAATTTGATTCATTATCTAACATGGGTGTTTCCAAATACAGCTGTGGTGACAAAGAACGTATGATCTGTGGATTACAACGCCGTAAGAGTTCCTGCTGTCTCTTCAGATTCGCGCGCAAGCCAGTCAAGCTCAAGCGTTAGTACTTTCAAATGTGTTTCGTAACCACATTTGAAAGTGCTAATGCTGGAGCTTTGCCTTTCGCCAATGGCTTTCCTATCTACTCCTTCACAAAGCAGACAAGCGCGCTATATTTTTCAACGGCCAATGTGGACAGTACGTAATGAGTTTAAAACCTTAACGGTGTCACTAGCTGTTTCCTTCAGTACGCAACGAGTTAAAAACCTTAACGGCGTCACTAGCTGTTTCCTTCAGTACGTAATGAGTTTAAAACCTTAACGGGATCCACAGCTGTTTAATTCAGTACGTAATGAGTTCAAAACCTTAACGGCATCACTAGCTGTTTCCTTCGGTACGTAATGAGTTTAAAACCTTAACGGGATCCCTAGCTGTTTAATTCAGTACGTAATGAGTTTAAAACCTTAACGGCATCACTAGCTGTTTTTTTCGGTACGTAATGAGTTTAAAACCTTAACGGCATCACCAGCTGTTTCATTCAGTACGTAATGAGTTTAAAACCTTAACGGCGTCACCAGCTGTTTCACGTAATGAGTTTAAAACCTTAACGGCGTCACCAGCTGTTTCATTCAGTACGTAATGAGTTTAAAACCTTAACGGTGTCACTAGCTGTTTCCTTCAGTACGCAACGAGTTAAAAACCTTAACGGCGTCACTAGCTGTTTCCTTCAGTACGTAATGAGTTTAAAACCTTAACGGGATGCATAGCTGTTTAATTCAGTACGTAATGAGTTCAAAACCTTAACAGCATCACTAGCTGTTTCCTTCGGTACGTAATGAGTTTAAAACCTTAACGGCGTCACCAGCTGTTTCATTCAGTACGTAATGAGTTTAAAACCTTAACGGCGACACCAGCTGTTTCATACAGTACGTAATGAGTTTAAAACCTTAACGGCGTCTCCAGCTGTTTCATTCAGTATGTAATAATGAGTTTAAAACCTTAACGGCGTCACTAGCTGTTTCCTACAGTACGTAATAATGAGTTTAAAACCTTAACGGCGTCTCCAGCTGTTTCATTCAGTACGTAATGAGTTTAAAACCTTAACGGCGTCACTAGCTGTTTCCTACAGTACGTAATGAGTTTAAAACCTTAACGGCGTCACTAGCTGTTTCCTTCAGAGCACGGGAAACGCGAAAGGGTCTTGAGAAGAATAGAATAAAAGAGTCGGGAATAACTTTGCAAGAGGTAGTAGCTCCCACAGGGGAGGTTTTGATGTTCATGCAGGTTGAAGGAGATGATGCACGGAAAACAGGAAAACACGACAGAACTATAACTAGAAAACAGCGCGATAAGTGAAAGTGTAACTACATAACTAAAACAACTCCGTGAGAAACCGTAGCTGGCATAATAATAAGCCTTAGTTGAAAATAAACGTTGCAAAAAATGTTCAAATGATAACACTATCCATGATCGTATGGAGCTGCATTACTGTATGTACATTATTAAAAGTATTCGAGCACTGCCAAATATTTGCATAAGTTTTAAGAGCGGTTGAGCTGGAAGGTTCGCTGTGAATGGTGAGGTACGTGTATAAAGCTGAGATGTTATGTCATGTTATCAGTAACTTTGAAGGACATATGTCGCGTGGACGTGAACTTTCCGAATTCCAGCGTGGGCTGGTCATAGGGGGACATTTGAGTAACGTTTCCACGCGGAGCGCTGCAGCTAAACTATATATACCAAAATCGACTGTAAGTGATGTCGCGAAGAGATGGAAGCAGCTCAGTGCAACTACAGCAAAAAAAAAAAAACGTTCAAGGAAGTGTTCAGGAAAATGCCTCACAAACTGACGGAACGTGACGGAAGAGCCATGGTAAGAAATGTTAAGAAATCTCCTTCTTCCTCTGCCGTTTCCATCCCTGCAGAAGTAGGAAATGCTTGTAATGGCTCGGTTAGTACCATAATTATGCGCAGAGAGTTGCGCAGTATGGGTTATTATGGTATGGTAGAGCAGCGGCACACAAGCCACACATCACTACCCCGAATGCATAGCGCCGTATGAAGTGGGGTGTCTTCCGTCGTTCCTGGACTGTGTGCGACTGGAAAGCTGTTCCTTGGACCATGGACGCCGACAGGAGGGGGTCACAGGGGTCACTTGAATTCCCCCTGTAGAATTATTTTCCCCTTTATTTTATTTTATTTTATTTTATTTATTACTTTTTTTACACTCACAGAACTGGACCGCTAAGAAAGATGGAGTTTGGGCGTTTAATTTAATATCCCAATTTTATTGGAAATCCGGAATTGAAAAACGATAACGTGAAAGCGGAAAACCTAGGAAACCGTGAGGTAGTACGCCCAACAACTTCCGCTCAGGGTGGTGTGTGCTGAACTTAAAAGACTTGGCGTGGCCCTGCTCGACACTGTTCATTATTTTGAAAACAGTTACCAATGTACATTACAATACATGGCTATTACTAACATACACTTTCTTCAAGAGCAGCATCAAATAATAATAATAATAATAATAATAATAATAGGAGCCAGACTAAGAGTACCCATAAACCATCAATCATGATGAGACGAAATAAAAAGAATTCCATACCGGATCGGTCATCTCCCGGGTCAACAAGGACCGCGTCAGGTGCTTTGGTTCCTGGACACCTGTCGACAAATGGGCTTCAGGGCTCAGCAGTTCCTGTTGAGGAACCAGGACAGGCTGCTGCAAGGCTTCTGGAACAAAAGAAACGGAAAACTTGGACAGTTGCTGAAAATCGAGAAATCGTGAAATGCTTTTACCAGGCAAATCCATCAGCCCGCGGTTTTCAAAAAAGAATGATGCAAATTTGGAAAGGAAAACATCCAGACAGTGGAATAACAGAACAAAGAATAATGAATCAAATAAGGTTTATCATCAGGAACAAGGTATTTACAGAACTGGAATTGCAAAAGATAGAGAAATTGGCAAAAGAAGGACCAACACAAAATGAGGACCACGTCGTGTAAAACTTTGTGGTGGTAAATCCTGAAGATCAAGTAGCAGAAAATATTTTACCTGAAGAACAATCTGTGAAACAACATGACAACCATGAATTGACACAATAGCAAAATCTCCTGAAAGAGAAAATTTTAATCCATATGATGCAATTTGAGGAACGACAAAGACTTCCTGTAATTCGCCAAATACGAAGCAAACAAGTGAAACATTTGTTAAAAACTGCAAATGATGTCATGGACAAAATTCCAACTCATACTTTAAAGGAAACAAACCAGCTCATGTACAGTACAGCTGCCATAGTAACCATGGAACTTGGTTACAAGATGCTAAAGAAGAAAATGCCTGGCACACCTAAGTGGAAAATTCGGCTAGAAAATAAAATAAATAAACTCCGTAGTGACATTAGTAACTTCAAATGCCTGAAAGATGGGAAGCTTAAAAGTAGAAAAATAAAAGACGGACTCTGCAAAAAATACGACCTGGAAAGAAAAAGATTTGTTGAAATTATGGAAGAATTAAAACAACGAGTAACAGCTACTGCAAAGAAAATTGAAAAATATGACGGACGTATAAAGTAGTACAAAGAAAATGCGCAATTTCGGAATCAGCAACAAGTATTTTATAAATCATTGAGACAAAAGGCAATCCAAATAAACATCAGCCAATGCAAGAAAGATGCCTTGACATTTTGAAAAGGAATTTGGGAAAGCCCAGTAGAACATAATAAAAATGCCTTGTGGATCAACGATGTTCGTAAAGATTTGAAAGGAATACACATGGATAATCTGATGATAACAACTGATATGATTACACAGCAAGTGAAGAATGTGAAAGCCTGGAGCGCACCTGGGTCAGATGAATTGCGCGGATTTTGGTTGAAGTATCTTACAAGTCTTCATCAACGAATAGCTATGCAATTCGATATAGTGCTACATAATTCTGCCACAGAAGATTGGATGACAACAGGTCGCACATTCCTTATAATGAAAGATCAAGAAAAAGGCAATGAACCTACTAACTATCGTCCAATTACATGCCTCCCAACAACATTCAAACTTTTCACAAGAGTACTAGCAAGATCAATATATGACTACTTATGGGGAAACAATTTGTACCCAACAGAACAGAAGGGGAGCTTCAAAAGGTCAAGAGGCACAAAAGACCAGCTGCTAATGGACAAAATTGTACTAAAAAACTCCAAAAGAAGAAAAACGAATTTGAATATGACATGGATAGATTATAAAAAGGCCTTTGACTCATTGCCCCACAGCTGGATTAACACTTGTTTGGAACTATTTGGAGTTAGCAAGAACATCTGCCGATTCCTTAAAGAAAATATGAAAAACTGGAAAACAGTGTTACATGCATATGGTGAAGAACTCGAAGTTAATATCAAGAGAGGCATATTTCAAGGGGATTCTTTGTCGCCTTTATTGTTTAATATCTCTTTAATTCCATTGTCAATGATTTTGAACAAAACAAAAATGGGCTACCACATTTCGGATCAACATGGAAAAATGAACCATCTGCTGTATATGGATGACGTTAAATTGTATGCAAAAATTTCCGCCGAAATTGAAACATTGCTGCATACAGTGCAAATATTTAGTGATGATATACAGATGGAATTTGGACTGGAAAAATGTGCAGTACTATCCATACGCCGGGGAAAAGTCCAGAATATAGATGGAATAGAACTAGAAAATGGTAATATAATGAAATCATTGTCAGGTAACGAAAATTATAAATACCTTGGAATTCTTGAATCAGATAACATCTTACATACAAAAGTCAAAGGTCTGACTCAAAGTGAGTATATCAAGAGAGTAAGAAAAATATTGAAATCAAAACTAATGGTGGAAATACAATCAAAGCCATAAATAATACATGGGCCATTCCAGTAATTAGATACCCAGCTGGAATAATTGATTGGACCCAAAGTGAATTAGAAATACTCGATCGGAAAACTCGAGAGTTATTGAACATGCATCATGCACTCCATCTAAAAAGTGATGTTGACAGATTGTATTTACCTCGGAAGATTAGAGGCAGAGGGCAGATTGTATTTACCTCGGAAGATTAGAACAGGTAGTACAGGAAGAAAAAAGAAGCCTGAATGATTACGTCAACAGAAGCAGAGAAAAGCTACTTCAGGCAGTGAATAATGAAAATATCTTAAAAACAACAGAAAACAAGGCTGAATACAAGAGGAAACAGTTTGAAAGCAGATTAGACGGCTGGAATAACAAGCCACTACATGGAGAATTTCTAAAGAATATTGATGGGAAAAGTGACAATAACTTGACTTGGGCATGGCTGAAATCGGGTTCCATCAAGAAAGAAACAGAAGGTCTGAATTTTGCTGCACAAGAACAGGCATTGCAAACAAATGTTATGAAGGCTAAAATCCAGAAAGTCAGTGATAATCCAAAGTGTAGACTTTGTCAAGAAAAAGATGAGACTGTGACTCATCTAATACGTGAATGTAGCAAAATTGCACAGACAGATTACAAAGTTAGACATGACAGGGTTGCCTAATTGATTCATTGGTCATTACGCAGAAAGCACAATCTGCCAGCATCGAAAAACTCATGGGAGCACAAGGCTGAGAAAGTCATAGAAAATAATGGTGAAGATCTTGTGGGATTTCAGAATTCAAACCGATCGACACATAAAACATAATACACCAGACATAACAGTCATAGAAAATCGGAAAGTCTGGCTAATTGATATAGCGATCCCTGGAGAAGCCAGAGTCAATGAAAAAGAATTGGAAAAAATTACTAATTATAGAGACCTGGCCATAGAAGTTATCTGGTTATGGACTAAACACACAACGGTAGTCCCCATTGTCATCGAGGCACTTGGAACAATGTCAAAAAAATTTATGAATCATTTTGAAAAATTGCAGCTTTCTGATATGCCACCTACAGAACTGCAGAAGACAGCTTTACTTGGGACATCACATTTTACGCCGATTCTTGACTGATACCTAGGTCTCCGGTGGAAACTCGTATCAGTTCAACAATACCAGTCAATGATAATTTATGAAAGAAATACGGGATTACGCCAATGGCGTAATCCCGTATTTCTTTCATGATTTATCTGCTTCTCCGGGCAGACACGGGATAAGATTCTTAACCTCCAGATTCGCTAAACATGAATGCCGGTAGCTTCGACTAGCGAATCCTGTAATGGTTAAACTCAAATTGATCGGAAACTTGAAACTTGGTCGTTCTGGGTGGTGTAGTGGTTAGCATACCCGGGCGTTTTCTGGGAGACGCGGGTTCGAGTCCCGCTCCAGGACGATGAAAATTTTCAAGTTTTCGGATATTATCTGACTTACCATCCTTGTCACATTTACGCCAAAAAGCGGATTGTCATCTTCACAATGATAATTTGCTGTTCATTTTGTTTGTCAGAGGCTGTGATTCGTATATTTCGAATAAATAAAATAATAATAATAGTGTTCTAGTGTAGTAAGTAAGTAGTAGTAATAGTAATAGTATTAATCTTTCATTTTCACGAATTACTGTTTTCTACATATTAGCCAAACCTTAATTAATTACACTTGACACCCCTTGAAAAATTTCCTGCAGGAGCCCATGCCTTGGACTGATGAGTAACGCTTTTCACTCTTCCAATCTGATTAACGTGTTTGGATTTGGTGACAGTATGGCGAACGATCTTCGTTGGACATTGTACTTCAAACTGTTAAGCTCGGCGGAGGCTCCATCATGGTATGGAGTTGTTTTTCGTAGATGGGACTCGATCCGTTGGTTATTAACCCATAAATCATGAGCTCTGACGTATACTTTACGTTGTGAATAATTCTGCTCTATCAACAATGTGGCAGTATTACGGAAATGACCGTTGTCTCTTTCAACACGATTGAGCTCCCTGCCACTATGCACGATGTGTGCAAAACTGGCTTCTTCAAAATGAGGTGAAATTGTTAGACTTGCCTGCTCAGAGTCTTGATCTTAATCGCATGGAACATTTCTAGGATGAACTGCAGCGACGGATACGAAATCGACCACAACGACCGTCTTCGATCTCCATTCTGGCAACAGCTTTTCAGGAGAAATGGCGAGCCATTCCTGTCGCGATCTACCGGAAATTAGTTGAGAGCATGTCTCGACGTGTTTCCGCTGTCATACAAGCAAAAGGTGGACCGACTCTCCACTAATTGCGATGAAAAAGCCATTTGTCCCAAAACATTGTGGTGTGCGAATACCTTTGACAATATATAGTATACTCTTTTTCAGCGCTGTTGTATTATGTACATTTGAAATGTGTGTACCAATTTTTCAATTACAAAGCACGCTGTATTTTCATTTTTAATGAAACGTTATTATTTTAAAATAACAGTATTTTTTCGTGGTTATGAATAATGATTTTTTTTTTTTGTTAGATCTAGATTTAAAAACATACAGAGTACTGTCTTTAAATCTAAAGCTATAGCACTGCTGTTTCCTTCCTCAACTTGCATTTGCTTTCAAGTCCCCAAAGGCGTTATTTTCTGCTCATTCGTTCATTCAAAAGATGGATGTTAATTCTTTTCTTAGTTTTTCCTCATGCGGAAAAACGAATATGCTCAGAAAGTTGTACTTTAGGATTTTTTTTCTTCCTTATCTGCAGGTTTTTTTAAAGTAAAAATCCATTGACCACATAAGAAGTCAGACAGATCAATCTGTGACCTTGGAACCGTACCACTTTTTGACTAACTGAGCCAGGAAACATGCTGTGTTGTCATCATGAAAGATGAAATCATCACTGAAACAGTTGAGATCCATAATCCAATCACAATTGTAAAGAGACTTCGACATATCACTTTGCTGTGAAACTCCGTTTTATACCATAACACTATTGCGTGATATGAAGTGCATCTTAATGTATAAAAATTATCATACTCGTCTTGGTACTTTTCATTGCTTGAAGACGTAGCAGTTCATCTTATGCCGAAATTGACGCAGACACTGCTATTAGTACTCTATCAGACACTTTGATGCTCTAATCAGTGGTCATGGACAAATATTCAAATTTCGATGTAAATTACTTGAAGATATCTTCTACGTTGGCAAGAAGTTCACCGATCTTTCTGGCAATAATTCTGCAGGCTAAAACAATGTTTGGAGTATCATTTCTGTTGCCACCAAATAAAACATCAAACGCTCTGCTTCTCAGAGCTTTTGTAAATCCATCGGAATAACTTGTTTGAATGTTTAGTAGTTCCCTCACGTACAGAAAGAACAGTATGAATAAAAGGACCTGAGCTTTAACATGACTTACAGAATAAATTTCTTGTTTAATACAATCTTTAGTTTTTCTAATGTTTCTGTTTTGAGTTTTCCCCTATGACTACCCGTTTTATGATCATATTTCTTTCACGACTAGAACTGATTTCGAATGGATCAAACTCACCGATTTAAGGGTATGAACCGGCCCGGACAGTCTGTGAAAATTCAAATTTGCCGGTGGCGGAGCTCGAATCTGCATCCTTCTGCTCCGAAGTCGAATGCTTTCCCAATTGAGCTACACCGACGAAATTTATCTCTGCAATTTTGCCGTGTTGCTATGTGCTTCACTTCTATAGGACGTCACATATCCCCCCGTTTCCTTGAGAAAGGCGGGGGCACGAAATCGGAGGTTTCGGGCCCACCGCCAACCATGCTTGTAGTAACTCTGTGTAGAAGAAGAAATTCCCACTAATTCCAGATGATGGGTGGAAGAAGCATCACACATTTTTCGAAGTGAAGAAGGAATTCTCATTAATTCCAGACGATGTGTGGAAGGAACATCACAGATTTTTCGAAGAATCTAACGGCTAATAAATCCATTTTTACGTTCGGGAGTCAATGTGAAAACACAAATTAGCCGGTGACGGGAATTGAACTAACATTCTTCTACTCTGGGACTGAATGCTTTCCCGATCAAGCTACACCGCCGGAATTTATCGCTGTAACTTTGCCGTGCTTACATGTGCGCTTCACCTCTGTAGTACGTTAAAAGTCCTTTAAAGGTCGAGTTCTGATGACTGGCCAGACTTTTTGAAAGTCAAAAGGACGGGACTAAAGCTCCCCCCCCCCCCCCGCTTCTTAAGTTGAACTGTGCATGGGCTGGATCTTGCTGATGCTGCGATATGCAGCGTCTTTCTACTGGAGGAATAAAATAGATTTCGGCTTGCAAAATGAAGAAAAACACCCTTTTTCTTCATGTGGCATTACAGATCCTCGAAGTTATTGACCGTGGGAGGTCAAGCCTTTCGTTGGAATTTTGAACCGGAGGTGCATCAGATTAGTGGCATTCCCAGTGCCGTGGTGGGGAGCGGCTTGCCGGAGCTGCCATCGGAGGTGGCTCAGTCGTCCGCGGTTTGGTTTCGGGAGCCATTAAAAGCAGGTGTGTCCAAACGGTCGATCGTTTATCTTCTCGCGCTGGCGTATGCTGTTCCATATGAACTGCCTGAGGCCAGATGATAAAATGAATTCGTATCGCGCATGTGCAGTATGTCACATGAGGCATGTTGTTATCTCCCGCTCTGCTAGTCGTCAATCGCAACTCCTACACTTACAGGAAGGCCGATCTTTCAACATTCTTATTTGTGCATAAAAATTATTTTACTTTTTGAGTGCCGATACATTGAAGAGCAATTGAATTAGAGACAGCTGGCGTTATGCAAATGCGGCGCTGTGGGCGGCCCTGTAAACGGAAACGACATGACGTATGCAGCGATCCGACAAAATAAGGAGTGATGCGACGGGAATCAGTAAGAGTCGGACGCAGTATGGGTAAGACGAAGGATCTAAGCGCATTTGATCGTGGGCAAATTGTCGGAGCCCGACGAATGGGTCACTCCATCTCTTTGCAGGCACTGGGATTTTCATGTGCCACTGTGTCACGGGTGCACCGTGAGTACATCGAATCCGGTAAAACCATCCCTGCAAGGGCCAACTGCCGTGAACAACAGCGTGTGGATGAGCGGGGTCATCGTCGGCTAGCTCGAATTGTAACAGCGGATAGACGGGCCACAGTGCAAGAAATCACTCGGCAATTTAACGCTGGTGCACAAAAACGTGTAAGCAGCCACACCATCCAGGACCATCTCCTCGCTATGGAGTACAGAAGCCATCGTCCCACGAGGGTACCGCTGCTGACCGCACATCACAGGGTGCAAAGATTAGCATGGGCGCGGGAACATCGCCACTGGACCCTAGACATGTGGAAAAATGTTGCCTGGACTGATGAGTCGAGATTCACGTTGGTACATGTGGATGGCAGGATAGGAGTACGGCGCAAACCACATGAAGCGATGGATCCTTCTTACCAGCAGGGTACTCTTCAAGCTGGTGGGGGGTGGCATTCTCGTCTGGGGACTGTTTACGTGGACTGAAATGGGACCCCTTGGTACGTGTGACATCGTCCCTCACAGGTCAACGTTACCGGGATATCCCGGACGACCATTTGCTCCCGTTTGTGCGTCTTCAACATCCCACTGGGGACCTCATCCTGCAACAAGACAATGCACCGTGCCATCACTCTCGAATTGTATCCGAATGGTTGGATGAACACTCCACCGACGTGACCTCGCTTCCTTGGCCAGCTATGTCACCTGACTTCAATCCCATCGAGCACATCTGGGATGCCATCGAGAGAGATGTTCGAGGCTCTGACCCCCTCCATCAAACCTTCGTGAACTGTGGGAGCTTGTTCAGGGGTCGTGGATCCGTATGGCTTCCCAACGCTTCCGGTGTCTTGTCGAGTCCATGCCGAGACGAATCGCCGCCATCATCAGGGCGAAAGGTGGTGCTACACGTTACTAGACAGGTATTTCTAATTCAATTGCTCTTCAGTGTATATGCAGATAGATATTGTGAGGACATGCAGTGTCATGCATCAACATCTGAGAATTAAATACTGTAAATAAAAAATCTGTAAGTAAAATTATATAATTTGTTTGAAAAATAGATAAAAAAAATGACGTAAATATTATTTTTCTGTATTTGTTTCCAAACTTACAAAACACTCGTGATATAGGTTTATTCCTATTTAAATATACCTATATCACTGCGATGAACAACGGTAGATCACAGCAGAGAATGATAGCTTATGGTACATCTTGGTTTCCCAAAATTTTGGCCACCTCTGCGTTAAAGCATTCGTGTTGCTTTCGGGCAAAAGAGGGAGGCTGACCCTCCCCCTCTCGAACCGAACCCACAACTATCGCCTACTACCAGGACACGAGACTGTCTATTAGCTAAGTACACCACTCTGGTGTCTGCGAATCAGTTTTTCAAACATCGGCTCTCCGTGCTACTAATTTTAATTAGTAATAATAAAAATCGAAGTCTTTTTACAATTGAAAGTTGATTCCTTCCCAAATATAAATGTTTTAAGAGACCTTTCAGTTAGATTTGGCTAATGGGAATATCCTTGTGTCCACGAAGGACAACTCGCAAACTGCGACCGAACCGCTGATTCAGTGGCGTATCTGAAAAACTGCCCCCCCTCCCTCCAATATATTCGAGGCCCTTTTCCAAAAAAATCTATTTGCTTTCAATTACTGAAATGTTTAAATTCAATATTATTGACTAGGTTTTACGGGCGTTCTTTAATTCAAATTATTTGGAACCTATAGGCATTTTTCGTAAAAACAAAATTGTTAGACTTTATTGCGTGTAACACAAATGTACATGTGGTAATTAAAATGATTACCCTACTTTTATATCATTACGAAGTCTACTCACGGACAATGAAATTTGCGCACCTAGAAGAAACATGCTTCAACCTCGAAACTTTGCAAATAGCTAGAGTGCGTGCTGATATGCAGATGATCCACGTTTGGTGCGAGTGCGCATGACCGCACACCCTGTGGTGGCGCTGCAAGGACGAACCAGCGGCCTTATAAACCGGCGTGTAGTCGGTGCCCCATGAAAGCGGCCGCGGGTGGCCTAGTGGGCAACGTTCGTGACTGCCACGGAAGGGACCTCAGGTTCGATCCCAGGCATGTAGGTGCGAACGTTCGATCCACTACATATCCGCCGTGCGTCGGAGAGGCACGCTAAGCCGTCAGACCCCGGGTACTGCTCCCCGGTAATAAATAAGGGCGTCGTCCTCCCCCTTTCACCTTTCTACTTCGCTTCCGTGGCACTTTCCTATTTGGCACTCCAGCCCAAATCTCCTAGCTTCCAACTTCTAAGGGTTGTTTAAGACCTGGGGTCAGACACTCCCTTCCTAAAATCCTCTACATATGATCATATGATCATTTGGTCATTTTGTCCCATCAAAGCGAAAAGCACCGGCCGACGCAAGCAAGAGTATAGAATGAAAAGGTGCCGGGTAGACGCAAGAGACGTCGATTTATGCAACTTACGGAGTTTGAGAGAGGCCTGATCTTCTGTCTGATAACCACAGGGTGGTCAGCGCGCCGTATAGCCCGTCACGCGGATCGTTCTGAACATACCGTCCAGCTGTGTTGGGAGCAGTTGACCCGTAACTGCACTGCCACACGGCGGAGCGGCTCCGGATGTATCAGGAGGACTACCGGTAGAGAGGATCGACGGATCGTGCGCCGAGCACGAACGGATCCCACGGGGACCCGGTCCACTATACAGGCGGATGTAGCGGCTCTTGGGTGCTCACGAACCAATTCCCGACGCCTCGCGTAGACGAATCGGCGATCTCAGTGCCCCTTACATCTGCTGTCATTAACACCGGAACATCACCGGCTCCGTGTGCAGTGATGCCAGGCCGGAGCGATGTGGAACAACACAGACTGGCGACGTGTGGTGTTTAGCGATGAGTGCCGCTTCATTTTGGGGATAGGTGATCATTGTGTCCAGGTGTGGAGGTCCCCGGGTCAACGGCACAATCCCAAATTCGCTATCGAGCGCCACACCTCCCCCACTGTAGGCATAATGGTTTGGGGGGCCATTGCCTACGATAGCCGATCAGCTCTAGTAGTGGTACGTGGATCATTGACGGGCCAGCGGTATGTAGATGAGATCGTACGGCCCCATGTGCTCCCATTCCTGGCCGGGATTACAGGTGCGCTATACCAGCAGGATAATGGTCGCCCGCACACGGCTCGTGTTGCCCAAGACTGCTTACGTCATGTCCAGACACTTCCATGTCCTGCTCGCTCCCAGGACATGTCTGCTATCGAGCACGTGTGGGACCAGTTGAAACGCCAGCTACCGCCGTGCCGCACTATCCGGGATTTGAAGCACACTGTCCAACACGTGTGTACCAGTCTGCCGCAGGACACCATCAGGTGTCTGTTCACCCACGATTCATGCGTGCCACAGATTCCTCTGTAATTGTCCTGCAGCTCTGTTTTTGCCATCATGGGTATCATTCTTCTGTATCATTACGTCCATAAAATTTCAGTTCAATCCCATGCTTCCTTCTTGGTGCGCAAATTTCATGTTACTTGAGTGTATTACAAAACACTTACGTCAAAGAGGATCATATCATGAAAATGTTATTCTTTTAGAGAACTAAGGCCAGCCTCTTTGAAATGCCTCACGATCACTGACAGGAAACACCCAACTTCCGTGTGACAGTGTCTAAGGACCTTTCCTGATTTATACGAAATTACAGAATGTAAGTAACAAATAAAAAAGCAACAGTTAAGAATTATGGGACGAAATGAGTAAAATTATTTATTCTTTAATATGAAAACGCACACTTAACATAATGTTTTACATATAGTAAAAATCTTGACTGTTACAAAAAAAAAAAAAAAAAAAAAAAAAGTAAAGATCTTTGAATCTGTTACAAAAAAAAAAAAAAATAAATAAAATGGCACAGGTCTCTGTTTTTAAGTTCCCGCGAAGATCACCTTTTAACACATTATGTTCGGAAGCATGGGTACCCAGCAAAAACAGTCTTGCTGGCCCAGCGCTATGTTGCCGCTGCCGAACCGTCAATAGAATGTCCGGGCGGCCAACAGAAGGGCCAGCAGTTGGCATATGCCACAACAGGGCCATCAGTGGTCCATCACAGGCAGTAGCTGCCACAAGTGGCCCTTCAGTGGCCCTGCAAGCACGTGCCAGAAATGATGGCTAGCCTAATGTGGTCCTCTAGTGTGTCGTTAGTGGCAGCCAGCAACCACGTGACGTAACTGGTGGCTTGCCGAATCTTATCCGCCAATTTCCCAGTAGTAGCCATAATAATAATAAAAAGCAAGGTTAACCGCAGTTTCCCAAAGCTACAATTTTTTTCTACCCTTACGAAGCATGTGAATTAACGCACTGCGCTGGTGAAATTTTATCAACAGACCGGAAAAACATCCATTTGCATCTGACTAGATTAGAACCAGGACCGTTGGCGTGACAGCTGAGCTCTCTACCGACCGAACTAATTCGCCACGCTCGAGCATATGCTTAAAGCTGTCTGTTTGGTATGCAATGTGTAATCGAATGCTTCCCTCTTTCATTTTACAATATTGCGAGGTATTTTTCATAAAAGTCAGTTTCATGTAATTGATAAATTAATTTTTTCAACGTAGCGATAGTTTTTTTTTTTTTTTTTTTACCTTAAGGGAACTTCACTCATTTTCAAGGCGTGTACATACTTAGAGTCGCTTTCCAAAGTTTTGTACTGTCCTTGCCGTCTTGAAAAGAGATTGTTGAATAAATATATATTTACCCGGGTTCATGTCACATTCTGTTACATTTTTAACGTTGTGTCGTTCCTTTCCGTTGTCCGAAGCTACATTTGTTTTAAAGAGTAAAAGATATTTTATTTTACTTCTCGTTATTTTTAGAAGCGAATTCCTCCCAGTCTTGTGTATTCAACCCATGGATGAGTACACCACATAACGTTGCTTTTTTTCTTTCAAATAATTAATAAATTTTGTACGCGTAAAATTCTTTTTTTTTTTTTTTTTTTTTTCCCGACAAACGTTGTTTCAATGGTTTTCCAGGATATTTGTCTCAAGCGGTTTCAAATTTTTTCTTGTTATTCATCCACTCCATTCCATGAATTGTTATTCATGGGAATGGAGTGGGTGTATTTTATGGCTGTAATCTAGTATTTCACGGCTTAATCTGATATCTTCGTCGACGTAAAATTTCATTAGGAAATTAATTCGCCTCTCCACATATGGATTTTTTCTAAACATCCACTAAAATAACACGATGGCGATAGCGTCGTCTTCAACTAACTGGTAATATGAGAGACACAGCAAGTGTTGCTTCTGCGCATGCGCAGTCCCGTTGCTTCCACCTGCTGTTGGGGGTTGCATTGTTTCCAGCAACGGGCCACTAGTGGCACTTGCTTGGAGGCCCACAATTCACGGCGATGCTACAGGGCCATGAATGGCTCGCCAACTGATAGCGCTGCCACCAACGGACCACTACCGGGCCGTGAGCGGCAGATTTCAGCCAGCAGTGACTCATCACTGCCAGCTGGTGGCCAGCAGTTTCCCAGCACTTGTGTTTTTGCTGGGTAGTTATGTACAAACAAGTGTAATACATAACGTCTTATTCTCATTGATATAAAAATTTCATTTATTCAACAGATATTTCAATCACATTCTCTCAAGGGCGCCCATGCCGCCCCCTCCCAGTTGGTATAGCCAAATTTTTGATAAATTTAAAATAAAATAGGCGAAACCTTTTTTTAAGTATTTTTAAAAATAATAAGATATTAATGATGGATTGTATCAATTATTTTTGTTGTACATGTATTTTAGTATCTTGTACATTTACTAAAATGTTTGACAACCTTGAAGGAGGTAAGAATTTTTCTTAGCCTCCCCCACCCCCTAAAAGTACTCATATGGGCGCCACTGCATTCTCTTGTTAATAAATGTATATGAACTTTTACTATGGCTGTGAAAAGGGACCTCAAGTCCTCTGGAATAGCTACTTTTCCGTTACCTAATTGTTATAAACTAAGACGAAAATGATTTCTTGAAGATTTTTCTTATTTATTAAAAAAAATGGCTTTTCTTTTTAATACTCACTCCATTCAAAACTACCATCAAAAATTCCTGGCTATTTCTTTAATCAGTCTCATATGAAGTTTCCGCAAAAACGTTTGTAAAATCCCTCAATTGAGACTAGAGGCCCTCTTAGCCGTGACCCCCCCCCCCGCACTGCGGGGTGTTGGGGGGGCTATCAATACGCCCATGCGCTGATTGCATCGTACCCATATGCAACTTAACGCAGACGTTTATTATTACAAACGTCTCATTTAAACTGAAAGTAAAAGATGTGAACCGATTTATTTTATATTACGATTCGTTAATAAAAACAAACAGTCAGTTTGAGACTTCAATGAAGTCTGTTAGTGCATATAACAACGTCGTCTTACAACTTTTGCTTGAAACCTTCAGGGGATATCTTTCCAGTTGACACTGAAATAAAAAAAGTTTCCTGACAACTGAATATGGTCGGGAGCTTCATCTGTTAACTGTCACGTTTATGCAGTAATGAGTCTCTTAATGGTGTTCCGACTGCAATCAAACTGACATTCGAAAAAATCAAAATAAGCTGCCCTAGGAAAAGAATTGTTCGGAGAACTGTATATCTCTTCCCGAAGAAAGAAAAAAAATTAAATAAAGGCATTGGGCTGCCTCTCACAGTTAAACGCACAATTCGGCATTTAAACAGGGAACACAAAGAAATTGTGATTACGAAATATTTCACTTCGTTAGATTTTGAAACGGAAATGTTACAGAAAAGCCAAGTGCATACTTTTAAGAACATTGTACGCAATTCATTTCTTGGATCATGTTTGTCTTGACATTCGAAGGAAAACAGCATTAACTACTGTTTCTGAAAAATATGCGTTGTCCAAAGTTTTCTTCTGGCAGTTCTTGGTTTTTAAGATTTTCAAACAATTAAACGTTTTCTTATAGTCTGTGTGCAGACTGAGAAGTTGTCAGATTTTGAGACTAATTTCTGTCTCATTTTAGAAAAATGTATCTTAGCGTATGAATACAGGAGGGCAAAGCTTGCTATCATTGTTTCTTAATTTATGATGATAAGGAATGCTTCTCCGGTCTTAATTTTTTCCTACGTTAACAGGTAATCACGAGAGAACCTGAGGTACCGCTAGCTGCTATTATTTTCATATTCTTTTAATGAAATTGTGTCGGGAGAAGGGGGAGAATAAGGGGAAACAAGGAACCAGTTTCGCATTCCATGACATTCATTGGCCCATGGAGAATAAGAAACGGCAATCTCCGCTATCATTCATACTGTACTCTGCGGTCTAGAGTGCATACCACTGACATTACATACATCTCTGACAAACCCATTCGCCTGAGCACAAAGGCTCCGATATTAAATGGGCTCCTCAAACTTGGGCTTTTGTGGCCCCGACTGTGACAAATTAGCTACCGGGGTCCTGCTCTTTCTGCATATAAGGCCTCCCCCTCCGTAGTAGGAGCTTCCCCTACTTTCCCCCTCATCTGTCTACCTCTCTCTCTCTCTCTCTCTCTCTCTCTCTCCTCCTTCCCCTCGCTCATTGCTCATGCACGTGGAAGTTTTCTGCACTGATGATCAGAAATGAAAGAACGCGCAAATATGATATGTGTGTGTTCGCTGGAAATTCGCGTGCTATCGTAATATCAGTTCACTCTGATAACTGGCTGTAATTTCAAAAATTTTCCTGTATACTGAAAAGGATGAGGGGGAAGGAGAAAATATATCTGTATATATTATTTAAAGCACATTGCATTGTTTACGAAGAAGAATGTTCTTCTAGTGGAGATACATATTTAAAAGGAGCTTTTGTAATTAGAACTGTATTAACATGTCGGAGAATGAATAAAAATCACTGGCGATTTGAAGTACACTATTCGTTGAACCCTGGTAGCTAAGACGCAGAAAGCAAGAGTTGCTGGCAATCTTAATTATTCTTATTGTTACTTTAGGGTCATGGAGTGATATGTCGTCCTTTTGTTCCACTGCTATAATTCTGGCACAACAGGCAGAACATACGGTTGATCACAGCAGTGACTAGCTCACTCAAATCGCTAGTGTTTTCTGTATAACTTGCGAAACTTAATTTATATGTTATCCATCCACATCCATCATTTTGTATGGGAGTGCAAACTAATGAATTTAAAGTGGTATGACGTAACTCTTTTTCGTGTGCGGGATTGGTGTTACGCTATGTCTAAAAAGCCATGACTAAGGAAATGTTGAACTAAATGAGAATACGATACAATAGTTACACGGGATAGCTCAAATTAAGATTTTACTGCCAGACGAAACATATAAACTTACGATAACCTTTAATTGGTCCAGCAACGATTGATGAAATCCACAATATAGCACTGCGAGTTTTACTCTTCGCATATAATACCTTAATCATCTATCGTATAATCTAGCTTAACAACAATCGAACATCCCATCACACACTAAGCAACTGCTGTATCGTCCTTTCTATCTAACGTTCTTATCACATTCATACGTCACTCTCGCTGACCTCAGGAGTGTTGCCAACCTCATTCATGTGAGAGAAAAGATATCACATTAAGTTTGGAAAGTGCAAAAGAGAACAAACTCAAATTTACGTAGGAAAAGGAACTAAAAATGAAAGTTAAATTAGAATACACGTCACAGTGGGATCTGCGTTCAATCTGTCCTCATCACCGTCGCTTCTCCCAAGGGCAAAGCGTTACGTAAATTATAAATACATATGGTTTAGCTCATACGCTGATTTCCTTCTACTCTTTGTTATTTAGTCGTTGTTACAGCCCACAATTCAAAAAATTAATTGCGTTCGATCAGGATAGGGTTTTAAGGGTTAAAAACCCCTGAAAGCCCAGATATTTATTTATTTTTTAGAATTCTTTTTTAGTAATGTTTTTTTTTTTTTTTTTTGTCATCTTAGTTTGATTCTATTTTTCTTTCCACTAAGCGCTCCTAAGAAAAAATTCGAAATGTTTTCCATTCCCACATGGTCAGGCTTTCTTTCTATAACCAGACCTTAAAGCTCAGATACACTATTAATCGACTTCTTCCACTGCCCATATATCCCACTGAGATAAAAAGTAGGATAATCTTGCCCTTATGAAGCCATCTAATCAGTGTCGGGATGGCATAACCACTTATGTTATGATCCCTTACCTCTAGCTGTTCTGACACATTAGGATTTAACCTTTATAGGATAGAGTAGGATGAAGGAATTTCAGTATTTTCTATTACATTCCACTATAGGCGCTAAAATTCGTTCGCTAAAGTGTGCGTCTGTGGTCAAGCTTCCAAGTCAATAACCAGCATTCCCCCTTTTCTGGAAGTGCCATAATTGAGCATTCAACGAAACATACCACTAGAACAATAATAATAAAAAGGCAGTCACCATTGGTCCTTCAAACAGAAGATATCCCGGACAGAAGGGACACATTTTTTCAGTGAATTGCCTTTATATGTTAGATATGTTTATGATAAAGTGCTTGCATTATTTTTATCTGATCATTTGAAATGGAATCAATTATTTCATCTTTTTATTATAAATTTCGTTGTTAATTTCTGTACTTTAATATGATCAATAGTGAATTTTTTTTTGATGATACGAATTAAATATCTACTGATGCTAATTGGGGTGCAAAAATTTCTTTTCCCGCAAGGTATCAGTGATATATCGATATTGCATGCGATACAGACGCGTACTTTTCATATAAATTTCGCCGATATCATAACCCTCCCCAGAAAAAAATTCCCAGTTGCGCCTGTAGATGAAATAGAAACCATGTTGTAAGAATGCTAGTGAGGAAATTACATCGTTATTTTGTTCTATGTGTTTTTCTTCTGACTTTTGCGCTTTTTGGCCATTTCATTCTCTTGAACAATAAAACCTCAGATCAATTAATCGATCGGCAGTAAGGAAAAAAAAAAAAAAAAAAAAAAAAACACTATGAACTCAGAGTTCTGGCAGAAAATTCGGGTTCGGAGATGTTTGGCCTCCACTGAATATAAAAAGAATGAAACTGAATTATTTTTCACTTCTTCCTTTCTTGCATTTTTACGATTTGCACACCACACCACACCACTATGGTATGGTATGGTGTAATTCAGTATCACTATAAATCTTCGCATTTCTCCCCAAGATTTTAGTAGCATACCCAGATTTCGAGGAGGCAGCATGCTCTTTCAAAATAGGCCCCTCTATTACTCCTTAGGCCCACCATAAGCCCCACCATTGGTTTTTCCTTCGTAGTCATCCGACCTCTGTCGCTCTTGGTCTCTTCTCTTTTGTTCTCGACTTCATCACGGGCTATGCTTTTTACCTATGTCTGTCCGAGCGTCACTGAATTCTTGAACACTCAAACAACATGCCAGCTTTTTGATGCCTAAATCCCATAGCATTGGCGCTCTCAGAGGGGGTCCCAGGGGCCTGGGTCCTTCCGCATGAGGTATCACTTGGTCCTTCGTTCTTTGTTATTGGCTTCTTATTTTTAAATATATTTTTGAACATATATTTTAAGAATAGTTGCAAACACGCTTTAATGCGGTGGAGATACTTTAATTGCTTCCCTGTATTTTTTCCCCTGGGTATTTTCATTTGCATCTCCAATATTTTAAGACATCCTCATAAAGAAATCCTGGGTACGCCACTGTTCGATAGCATCCATGTACCAAATCTTTTAGTTGACATAGTACCCAGTTTACGAGACGATGCTAACATTTTTTTTAAATCGTTTAACACTTCTATCTACTATTGTGTATAAAGACTCTAATATACCGCTTGTCCTTTTCCCATCTACTACCTCTTTCTCAGAAGCCGTTCTCTCTTTATGTCGACTCCTCCAATTCTTTTTTACTTTTCACGCCATTTACTTTTTACCTCTGAATCCTATGTGTTTCCTCTTCGTTCGTTGTATCAATTAATTAACCTAACAAAGTAAGGGATTCTGTGATCAACATATAGTATTTTAACATGTAACACTGGACATGGCTCAACCGAGAGAACAAGCTGGATTCAGGAGTGGCTGCATCACTATAGATCATATCCACGTACTGAGAGAACTAATTGAAAGAGCGAGAGAATATGAACTTCCATTGTGCATGGCTTTTATCGATTATGAAAAGGCCTTTTATTCGGTGAAACCATCTGCAGTTACAATGGCTTTGAAATCCTGCGGTATTGAAGATGCATACATTAATATTATTAATAACACCTAAGAAAATGCAAGTGCAAAGATTCGGCTATTTAAGAATATAACACACATAAAAATTGGAAAGGGTATGAGACAAGGGGACACCATGTCTCCCAAACTCTTTAATGCCACATTGGAAAATGTCTTTCAATCACTGAACTGGGAAAACAAAGGGATAAAGATTAATGGAGATTATCTAACTCACCTTCGTTTTGCTGATGACGTAGTCATTTTTCCAACTACCCATCAGAGCTGCAGAGTATGATCCAGGAACTTGCTGACAAGAGTAAAGAAGTGGGATTAAAAATTAACTTTCAGAAGACAAAAGTGATGTACAATGTTTTTACAAGAAATGAAGATTTATCGACTGATGGAGAAAAGCTGGAGATAACAGATACGTACGTTTATCTTGCACAGCAGATATCAAGTGAGGGCCACATTGATGAAGAAATTAATCGGCGTATGAAACTTGCCTGGAGAGCTTTTGGAAGAAACAGCATAATTTTCAAGAGCAATATGCCATTATGTCTTAAAAGAAAAGTGTTTGATCAATGCATCCTTCTAATGCTTACGTATGGTGCAGAGACGTGGACCTTAACTAGACATACAAAGGCTGCAGACAACTCAAAGTAGCATGGAGAGGTGCATGCTTGGTATAACCAGGAGAGATAAGAAGAGGAACTCGTGGATCCGAAAACTGACAAGAGTGGAAGACATCATGATCAGAGTTAAATCCCTGAAATGGCAATGGGCTGGATATACCGCCAGAAGGACAGACCATCGATGGACAGCCGAAATTTTAGATTGGATTCCAAGGGACAGGAAAAGACCCAGAAGAAGACCACATGGGAGATGGGTGGATGAAATTCGACAGTATGCGGGAGTAACCTGGAGGATACTGGCACAAGACAGACCGTTGTGGAAGAAGCTTGGAGATACCTTCGTCCAGCAGTGGATTGATAATGGTTGACGATGAAGATGATGATTTCTTTAGGGCATACATACTTTTGTATACAACCTACGCCCGAAAAGTTCCAGGACTGACCACTTAACTGACGTAACAGTGGTGGGATAAAAATATCATAGCAGTCCTTGGCCAATCAGCGAGCAGCTGGAAATCGGTTTGTACTGGTATCGACAGGGGCCGACGGGCAAGAAGGGAGTCATAGCAAGCGTTCTCGTCCCATTTCATTTTAGCCATGAAAGAGCAGAGGGTAAACTATTTTTGTTGGAAACTTGGTAAATCAGCTACTGAAAGCTTACAGAATGGTAAAAGAAGTGTATCGATATATAACATTATCCCACAGCAGAGTTTTCGAATGGCATGCACGGTTTCGTGACGTGCGGGAATCCTTTGATGATGATCCGAGATCTGGGAGTTCTTCCAGTGTGTGCTCGATACCAATCTGGCATTAAGTTTTTGTTTTTCCAGATCCTCGCGTAGAATCTCGTGACAGATAGACTTACTGAAGCCTACCGACATAGCCAGAAGTCTCCCTCTAATTTGACGATTTTTCTTTAACTGATTCCGCACCTCTTCTGTTTTTTCCGCTGTTCGCACACGAGAAGGCAGCCTAGATCTCGGATCATCATCATCAGAGGATTCCCGCCTGTCATGAAATTATGCACACCATTCGAAAACTCTGCTGCGGGATAATTGTAATAGAGGTAATTGTAGATAACCTTTATTAATAGCGTAATTGAACGGTAATGTTTATTTTGTGAAATGGAATGGAATATAAATATATTTTAATGTCGAATTTTAATGAATATGTAAATAATTAAGAATCCTTGCAGTTTTACAATGTTTTAAAAGTAATCATGGGAAACTTCTTAAGGATATGATTTTTGAGATCGATTTGGTAGAGCCAGTAAGTCACCGGAAACGATTAGTTTATCGGCTGACAGCACACAGGATTTCGTGTGTAGATAGCGACAATAGAAGAAGGCTTTTTTTAAGTTTTAAAGCAACTCATTAGGAAGGACTTCCGTTCTCTATTTAGTAAGGGCTTTCCTTCAGGGTGATGATCAGGCAGCTGACATTAGGACGCAGGTAAAAAGAGTGTTTTCCGGACGAGAGGCTGGAAGGCGCGTTTTGAGAAGTAGTTACAGACACATGAGGAGAACGCGACTTCTGGAGGTGGAATGATAACGTGTGTTACGGGAGAATGCGACTGATGGAGTAGGGAGAAGACGTTGAGAGCTTTTCGGAGCAAGGAGAGATTTTGCGAAGGGGTGCGTTTTCTCCGCGCCCGACCGATAAGCATGAATGTATAGCGAGAAGTTATAGGACATGAGAGTTGGTCTAATCACAGGTGACTCGGAGTAATAATTAAGTAAACACAATCACGAAAATAAAGGATTTTATCAACCGTCAAATCTCTTCTGTTGAATGAACTATTACTACTCTATTGATGTATACAGTGCTCAAGGAACCTTGCAATCTTCTGATTCAAACCGATTTCAGTAATATAAGGAAAGAGTTAAAACAGCACTGTTACATAATACCGTGCCTCCATACGCTTCTTTTAACATTCAGTAAGTTTTCAGTAGCTGATTTACCAAGTTTCCAACAAAAACGGATTCTTACTCTCTGCTTTTCCACGTCTAAAATGAAATGGGACGAGAACGCTCGCTATGACTCCCTTCAGGCTCGTTTCCAGCTGTTCGCTGATTGGCCAAGGTCGGCTGTCTTTTGGCATACACGTGATATTTTCATCCCACCACTATTACGTCAGTTACGCGGTCAGTCCTAGAACTTTTCGGACGTAATTTATGTACAAAGGTATGCGTGCCCTAAAGAAATATGTTAAAAGATATGCTGCAAATACATCAGAAATGGGAATATACACTCACGCTAGTTAGTGGCAGAACATTTCTTTAGCAAAAATTAGAAATTTTATGCAAAATATTTCCCATTGGAAGCTCTATCCGACGCAAAAATAATTTTTCAAATCGGACTTTTAGAAGCCGAGATATCGGGGTAATCACAATTTAACTTTACATTTACACCCCCTTGCGGTAAACTACTTCAAGAAAGAATTGTGCGGAAAAATAGTCTTCGTCATAAATAGTATCGAAGGAAAGAAATAATTTTTTTCAATAGGATATTTAGAAGCAATGACATGGAATAAAATATATTTTGAATTCGATTGCATATGCATTTACGCCCTCTAGTGGTGAAATTATGCATTAAAAAAACGAAAGGCAAGTGTCATCGTTTTTACATTTCAAGCTTCGTAATACAAAACGAATTTTTGAAATCAGACGAATAGTTGCAGAGATATGGTGGCTACAGACGGACAAAGTGATACCATAAGCGCGCACTTTTTTACACAAGATGTGCTAAAAACTCTTTTACATAAGACGTGCCCCTCCCCACCCCGCAAAAAATATCTTTGAGACCCTTTTGCGAAAATGTAGTACGTATTATCTTTCAATTGCTGATTTTTTTTAAATTCCATGTTTTTAACTAGGTTTTATGGGCGTTTCAATAGTACAGATTCTTTGGGACCAACAGATATTTTTCGTAAAACAAACATTATTGCATTTTATTGTGTGTGTAATACAAATGTGCACGTTGCAATTAAAATGGCTTCCCTAGTTTTATACAAATGCAAAACACTTATGCCAAAGTTAATCATATGTAAATTTTATTTTTTTGAAATGCCTCACGACCACACACATAAAACACATAACAGCCGTTAGTTGGTTGGTCAGTTGGAGTTTATTGATGCAAGGGTGTCAATGGAACAAACAGCGCCAGGCTAAACAGTTTGCATCAGACAAAAAAAAAAAAAAAAAAAAAGCAGCATCAAAGCTATAACAAACGGTAAGGTACAAAACAGAAACATGACGAGAAACGGTATAAATGGCCAACAATCAGACAAAGGACTACACAGAATGAAAAACACCACACGTAACTTCCGTGTGACAGTGTCTAAGAACCTTTTCCGATTTGCACGAAAATACAGGATGAGTCAAAAATCACAGGACACGATTGTATTTCAGAAACGGGTGGGAAAATGAAATATTTGAATACCGCAGCAAAGAATCTGTGAGGAGGCTTATCTTTTAGGCTATTTCCAGAACATGGCCGCCATCTTGAAATCCGCCATATTGGACCAAGGACAAATTTTTCAAATGGTAAGGGGGTCAAGTTGCATATCAGACAAGACCAGAATTTTTTCAGAAATTGATTGCCGTAATCAAATTTGACATATGTGTTGTGGTTCACAAGCTATCAACACAGAAAATTGAGATAACCATTGTTTGTTGCAGGCAATTAAAGATAGCATTGAAGAAAGGGGAAAGGATTGAGGTGATCCTAAAATCTGGGGAACTCAGCTGCCGTATCATACATGCAGTTGCAGACTTCAACAACCGACACCCAGAAAGACCATCAATTTCACTCAGAAACACCACACTACGGAGCAACTGTTCGTCAATGGATAGATGTTCAATTCTCTGGTCATTGGATTGGCCTGCATGGTCCTGTGGAATGGCCACCCAAAGCCCTCGACCTCACACCACTCGACTTTATCTGTGGGGGTCATTTGAAATACCTGGTGCATGCTGAGAAAATCCGCGATAAACACCACCTTCAGCAACGCATCCTGGAGACCTGTAACCGCATTTCTCCCGATATTCTCGTGCGGGTGCATAACGACTGGATCAAGCGTTTTCAGCTGTGCTCAACAACAGGGACAACACATTGAACACATCAAATACTTGCGCATCACAGGTACTTTTGATGTTGTTATTTCAGATTTCTGTGTAGATAACTTGTGAACCACAATGCATATGTCGAATATGATTACGGCAATCAATTTCTGAGAAAATTCTGTTCTTGTTTGATATGCAACATGACCCCCTTACTATTTGGAAAATTTGAGCTTCATCGAATATGGCGGATTTCAAGATGGCGGCCATGTTCCGGAAATAGCCTAAAAGATAGCCCCCCCGCCCCCACACACCGATTCTTTGCTAGAGTGTTCAGATATTTCATTTTCCCTTCCCTTTCTGAAATGCAGGTGTATCCTGCAATTTTTGAGTCACTCTGTATAAACCATAAGTAAGCAAATAAATAAGTAGCAATTAAGAATTGTGGCACAAAAAAAGATAAATTTCTTCAATTATTTGCTCTTGAATTTTAAAAACACATTTAATGTCACAATATTTTATAAGCAGTAAAACGTCCTCGCGAAGAACATTTTCTAGTTCATTATATTCTGAAGGATGTGTAATTATGTTAAAACGAGTGTAATACATAACTTTTTATCCTCATTGGCATAAAAATTCCATTCATTGAATTGATGTATCTTTCACATTATCTTATTGATATGCATGTATAGGACCTATCGCTATGGCTGTGAAAAGGGACTTCAAGAGATCTCGAGTAGCTGCTTTGCCAGCATCCAGTTTTTATGAAACAAAAACACTTATTGAAACAAAAACGCTTTTCTTTTCAGTACTTCATTCAAAGTTGATGTGAAAATTTTCGGCTATTTCCTTAACCAGATTCACACGAAATTTCCGGCAAAAATTTTGCAAAATATTTTCGCTGACTCTAGAGTGAGGGCCTCCCCCTACCAGCACGGTCCTGCCTGCTGGAGTAATGGTATCTGCTCATCTTTCTTTCGGCGAAACTGAATCCACTACAAGCTTTCATACAATTTTTTTCGTACTTTTCTGTTGGAAAATTTAGGTACTAGAACCTGAAAAAATAGCATGAAAACATAACCACAGCACCGAATTCTCGTGAGTAGCAAGCGTTGTTTTTGACAAAAGTCTTAAACAGTTACATTTATTTCTACTTACATTTAGGAAGTCCGCAACTAATAGCTTTGTAAAAAGAAACACACACAACAAAAACTAATCTTACGAGATAAATTTTCACCAGAAACGCTTAAAAATTCGTAGAAAGCAGCGCTTATAATTGCAGTAAACGAATGGGAGAAAAATTTTTCAAGTGGAACTTTTGAAAGCGCAGATGTAGTGTTCAATTCAGTCGTACTGCTGCGCCCTCTAGCGGGAAAAGAATGCATTTTGAAAACCATAAGGGACGTGCATAATTTTAATTGCATATAGAGCTAGGCAACATTAAAGACGTTATTCCAGTAAACCCTGCAAGAATTGGTTTATCGTTGAGCTGAGAAACGCAAGTTTATTTAATCTATCGAAGAAATTTTGCATCATAAAAGCCAGACAATCTTTCCAAATGGACTTTTTGAAATCGTTGATAAGTTCCTCTTCCTCTTTCTCCTTTCTCTCTCTCTCTCTCTCTCTCTCTCTCTCTCTCTCTCTCTCTCTGCATAATTCACCATAGTGACTCTTGCTGTAATTTGGAACTTCCTGCATATGTTCCTAGCCCTTGGAGAAGACTGGCCACTTCACATGAGTTCCACACTGATGAAGGACCCTGATTTCGTAAATGAACTTGTCTTATTTTGCTTTCTTATTCTTATTTCTTATTCTTAAGTTTAGTTGTTGTTGTTTTTCCCTATTTTGGTTATAAGTGGTTTTTATTACACCTATATAATTATTTTTTTTTCACTTTTATTTGTACTCCAGCGTCGACGAACGCCATTTGCCGACGGTGGAGTGAGTGATGCATTGTGGGTAGGGGGGGGGGGGAGTGCATATATATGTCTGACACACGGTCTTGTCTTGTGGCGCTGGAGCCTGTAGATGGAGACTTGAGATCTCCGAAAGTACTAGCTTTCAACTAGGTTTTTAATTTGTAGATATAAATAAATGTTTTTATTTTTGCAACTTGGAAACATGGTGTTTTATCGTACGGTGAGACAGCTATACATTGACCATTAAGTTATTACGTACGAATTTCAACTCAATTTTTTCCTAACGTTAAAGATAATGTCTAAAGCTAGCCGATGTTAAAATATATTTTTTTTTCTTATCTGATATATAGAAGCTGAAATATCGCAGCAATAGCTAAAAATTGAATGAAATTTTTTGGCTGTAATTATATCTGTCATACGCAAGAAATAATTTTTCTGATCGGACTTTCAGAAGTGGAGGTATAGTACAAAAGGCATATAGAGCTATTAAACGTCTATTCGCAGCACCTTGCTGTAAATCTGGGCATCGTGCAAAGTTTTGTTGATAATACCGGCCACGGATATATGAACAAAGTTTTCTAGTAGTGCACTTTTTTGTTCTTGTTGTTGTTGTTGGTTTCAGGCTCTGAAGATCACATTTAGCATGCAGGGTTATATGCTGTCGCCGACCCTAACTTGGGGCAACTGGTTCCAAAAGGAGGAGGGGGGGGGGATCGAGTACCGTATGACAATCATGGTCCGAGCCTAACTCGGGCAATTAGCCTGAAGGCCGCACAATCTATCATCGGAGCAGTAGAAGTAAACTACCGTGCCAATCGTAAAAATGCGTTTCCATCCAGATACCGAGAAACTACTCATCAAGAAATGATAACGTGCATGCATCATTATCTTTATGAACAGTGCTTGTCCGAACAAGGATCCCCCCTCCCCAAAAAAAAAGATCGACTCATAGTAGCGGAAATAAAATAGTTTCGAAGCAATAAAATTCGACTCATAGTTGACGAACGAAGTGATACTACGAGAACTTTTTCCTTTTATCCTTTTAAAGAGCACGCTAAAAAATAAGCGGTGTCGACCAGAAGTGAAAGTGTTAAGGATTTAAAGGCCGAAAAGAGCGCTAATGGTTCGAAGAGAAAACAAGGCCGAAGAACAGGGCAAGATGGAACTTTTACGAGGCCCGGGGCGAAATTTCATAGAGGCCAGGAGCAAAATAAATCTCCATTTTAATAAACTCGTTAAGGGAAAAAATGTCGTCCGTAAAGAAAGCATACGAAAACTGTCGTAAAATTATAATTTCAAAGAATTGTTTCCTTCAAGCTTAAGAGAAAGATCACAATATGGATTAAAACTTCAGAGAGAGAGAGAGAGAGAGAGAGAGAGAGAGGAAGAGAAAGAGAGAGAGAGAGAGGGGGAAGAGAGAGTGGGAGACAGAGAGAGAGGAAGAGAGATTGAGAGAGAGAGAGGGGTAGAGAGACTGAGAGAGAAGGAGAGAGAGGTAGAGAGACTGAGAGAGGAAGAGAGATAGGTAGAGAGACTGAAAAAGAGAGAGAGAGGAAGAGAGAAAGAAAAGAGGAAGAGAAAGAAGGGAGGAAAGAGAGGAAGAGAGAAAGAAAAGAGGAAGAGAAGGAAAATGAAGAGAAAGAGGAAGAGAGACACTGAGAGAGAGAGAGAAAGGGGAGGAGAGAGAGAGAGAAAGAAAAGAGAAAGAGGAAGAGAGACACTGAGAGAGAGAGAGAGAGGGAGACAGTCAGAAATGTTGAAATCTATTATTTTTCTTTTTTGGGAGAGAGGATGGCAAGTTGTATTGTAATTCTTGTAAAAAATCCCTCAGAAAATGATAAAAAGGTAACTTCAACTGATCTGCGTATCGAATGTGAACAATTGGCTTCCATATGTAAATAACCCTAAACAAACTTTGATATTGCTTTTTCAATGTTTTTTTTTTTAATTTAAAAATATGGCTTACACACAGATTGTTGAATATATATAAGTAGCGAGCTACGAAATGATGAAATTTAATTTGCTATTTCATGAATGCGGAAAAGATTAATGTGGTTATAATAATCATTTAAAATCTGGAAATGTCAGTGTCTGTAAGACGAAGAGCGATAACTTATTTGAAAGTGAGGCGATTGGAAAGTAAAAGAAAAGGCATTATGAAAAATGTCTTCTTAAGGGCCTCGCGCCCCAAAACTTAAAATAATAATAATAAATATAAAATTTCAATCGAAAATGATTTTGTTTTTATTTCCTGAAATTCAGGGCCCATGAAGACTATATTCCAGCCGGCCCTGCGGAAGACCATTGTCGTTACAAACTTATAAAGTAATGAAGAGCGAAGAAAATAAAGTGGCGTTCATTCTTTCCTAAGACACAAACATGGACGCTTACAAAACTTTTTTCAATAAGAGGTATGCGCGCTATATGATCAAACGTATCCAGACATCCATTTTGACTAGTGGATTTGCCGATATACATCACAACCCTGGCCCATACAGGTATAAAAAGACGCACATAGCCTAACAAACATCATAGACGGGTCTGAACAGTAGAATGGGTTGCACTGTAGAGCTCAGTAACAGCAACGTGGCACTGTCGTCGTGTGCCATCTTAGCAACAAGTCAGCATAGGTAAACTTCACGACGCCATTCAAAATGCTATCAGCGAGGCAATAATCTTTAGGAGGAGTTTAAACAGCGTCTGCAGTGCAATCGAGCATAAGGCGTTGGCTAAGTGCATATTACACGTATTTTAACTTTGCCTTCAGAAACAGTTACACGATAAAGAAAAGCTAAGCCAGACTATGTAATTATTTTATTGTCTTCATGATGTCACAATGGGGTTTCTTCAAAGCGAGGGGTCAAAAGTGGAAAGGAATCAGGGAAAGTCGACACAGGTGTTGCGGAGAGAGGAGGTTAAGAGGAGATAGGAACGGCTTCCGATATGGGAGGCGGAAGTGATAGAAAATGAGACAGAAAAGAAATTAGATAGAACGTATCTAATTTCTTTTCTGTCTCATGATAAATCAGGTAAAAATAACAATAAATAATTGTACAACTAAGACCAGTTCCAGGACAACCAACATAATAAGTATCAGTTAATAATAAAAACTGGATTAAAAGTCACAATGCGTTCAGTGGCTTTCTTCGTGATATATGTTTCATACACTAAGAGTTGCAATCAGGAAATAAGAACGAACCCAAACGGGAAGGGAGAAAAAAACAACAACGCTCGAGCTCATCGAGTACTGACGTCTAAATCGTAGTCTCTGTCTAAGCATGGTTTCCTGTCCATGCCCCTAATAAAGCTGCAATGTATGATATCTAGCTATTTACGAGACTATGTGAATGAATATTGTAGTCTGTAGATAGCTACACGCTCGCCATGTATCCTTCAGTAGCGCAGTTGTTTTGATATCATTTGCATGCGATCCACTACTCCGGGAATGTTACCCTTGCCATGGATGCCTCCGAGTTCATATACTAAACGTTTTGTTAATTCAACAAAAAAATTTGTCGATACACAGTCAACAAAATTTTTTGTTGAATTTGCAAAATTATTTTGTTGAAAATTATTGTTGATTTAACAAAATTTATTGTTATCACGACAAAACGTTTTGTTCATTTAACAAAATGATTAGGGCGATTTTTGGGAATTTGTTTGACCCAGCAAAACATATTGTTATCATGACAAAATGTTTTGTTGCTGCAACAAAACATATTGTTATCGTGACACAATAAGTTTTGTTGCTATAACAATATGTTTTGTTGGATCAAAGAAATTCCCAAAAATCGACCAAATCATTTTGTTAAATAAACAAAACGTTTTGTCGTGATGACAATAAATTTTGTTAAATCAACAATAATTTCCAACAAAATAATTTTGCAAATTCAACAAAAAATTTTGTTGACTGTATATCGACAAATTTTTTTGTTGAATTAACGAAACGCTTTTCTCAGTGTACTTGTGGTAGGTAGCCTGTGTTTGAATTACGAGTAGGGCATGAATTGTATATTCCAAAGGCTCCGTTTCCTTTCCCTCGTTAGAGCCAGTAGTTCAAATTTAGACTTAAGACGAGTGGCGTAATCAGCGGCAGGCGCGGCGCAACGAGTGGTCTAGGGTGGCTTGAGCCCACCACTTTTCTTTGAGCCTTTAGCCCATACATCACCCTTTAGCCCCCTTAATATTTAGGCAGTTAGAACACATGGCGAGGGCAACCATCTGATTTTGTTAAATTTAATATTTGTACTTCTGGGAAACAGAGAGATTCCTCTGAACAGGTATCTAAGAGAGTAGTATAAAGACACCATTTTGTAATTATAGTTTAAAGAGAGAGAGAGAGAGAGATTTCCTGTCAGGTTACAAACTAAAATTCATAAGCAGTCTTATGACAGCAAAAATTAAATAAAAGATCTGGCAAAAAAAAAAAAAAAAGAAAAAAGAAAAAAGAAAACTACGTAAGTAAGCTAAAATTGCAGCGAAAGAAATAGTAACTTGTTAAAAGCCATGGAAGTTCGTATCCATGAATAAATACTTCGCACAGTATGTAGCAGAAAACTTTCTTTTACTGGAGATAGCATCATCAGCGTCAGGAAAAATCTGCATAAACGAATTTTTCCCAAAATTTCTGACAAGTATTTTACCCCCTCCCCCCAGCTCTGAGCTGCTGGCGTCGCCACTATTCAGTGGGGGTGTCCCAGGGGCTCAAGCCCTCCCCGTGAGGTAATAAATCCATGTCGAAAATCAGAAGAAACATGTGGGTGAAAAGTACGGACAACGAATGGATGAGATCATGTTTGTCAGAAATGTACGATTAAATGTTGTGTTTCAAGTGTTACATTTTTTTGTCGCTCTTTGTCCTCCTTCTCCATTTGTACTATTAAGCAAATTAATAATGTATGGCAGTATGCTAAACGGATTCGATGTGTTATGATGAGTTCAACATCCAAAGTGCGTTGTTTGCTTGTTACCTCAACTGATACGTATTAGGTCTCTAACTCTTTGTGTGATGTTATTTCCTTAATGATAAATTTATTTCCTTAATGATAAATAATTGGACGACACTATTTGCTTAATATGAAATACTTAATCAGAGGACTTAAACTGAAAAGTAGATCACATGTAGATGATATGTCCGGATGAACTGGTTCATAGTGATATTATTGACCAGGTTTCTGGATGCATTTTTATTTTTATTTTTATTTTTTTTTGGCCAGCCAAACCGCGAAATGAACTAATGGCTTAAAATTAAAAAAATAAATAAATAAATAAATAACACACAGAGAGAGAGAGAGAGAGAGAGAGATAGGGGGGGGGGGGAGATCGCAGACAGCGCATTTTTTTATTTTGTTTTGGCATGAAATGATTCATTCGTTTGAAACATCACTAAAGAAGGCTCGGGTAAGAGGGTAATACTTACCCTTAAGGAAGATTATCGACACCCTGCATGAAGAATTGATTGTCGTTGAAATTAGAGCTCATCAATATTCTCAAGTCGTAGAAATGAAAGACTTAAATACGGTATGTAAAGAAAGAAAATGAAGAAACATAGGAGAGCGGGTGAATAGATATGCTTATCGTATCTCAACAATTTGTTACCATGGAAATAAAAGTAGCCTTTAGGAAATATATATATATATATATATATTTCCCTGCCGAAACCCGTCAGGCTAGACTATGTCTAACAAAAATATCAGAAATAAAATGGAGTCGGTTTTGTATAACGTATTTTAGCTGCATTCAAAACAAATTTGTTCTTATCTGTTACAAGATAGAATGGTGAAATGCTCGTGTCGGCGAATGCAGTAATGAAAAAAAAAAAAAAAAAAAAAAAAAGGACAATTAATTCATGATGTAAATAGCAAGTGCATTACTGACGAAAGCGGATCGTGAACACATCAACGCAGATTTCATTCTACAAATCTCACGAAAAATAAAACCTTTAAAAGATCAAAATATCTTAAGATTCTATTTTGAGCTGGAACAATTAAAATTGGCCCGCTACAAATTTGTGATAATGATGTGTAGAAAAAATATATATACAGTCCTACATAGTGTGTACGTGGAATCCGTTTATCCGTTACTGATGCCCCTGAAATTTCCACTTTCCTAAGGAAATGCATAAAATTACAGTATATAATTTTGAGCATTAACCCTTAACCGACTGGAATGAATTAATTAGGGGTTTGCAAAATGGGTTGAAATCAGCTCGAATGAATATATTCGTTGTCTAAGAAGTGGGCTAAATGTATCTGGAACGAGTGGATCTGCGCATCAAAGAGTCCTGCTTTCCCCTTAGGTTTGTTATTCAAAGTGGTCATTTAGGGACTAATCCTTTCTGACTGATTACCTGCAAGAAGAGGTTACAGCAATGGCGACAGAGCTGAGAAAGGAGAGAGATGTCTGAATCACATGTTTCCGCCCAGTGGTATGATGTTTCTATCAGGGAAACTAACCCTTCGCCATCATACCTTGTGTAATAGAGCAGAGAATAAAGGATTAGAAGCGAGCACTTATCACCCGTGATGTATAGGGTGTCCGAGAATTATTGGATACATTACAAAATTATGTACAAAAAAAAAAAAACTATGAGCATTGTCTGTTTATCTATGTCACATATTACTAACATGGTTTCTATATTTTTGTTTTGCAGAATTGTTATTCCCAGAATCCGATAGATGGCGCTAGGTGTGGCCTGATAAGGAAATGTACGAGAAATGCGCAATCAGTAGTCATGTCATCCATACAGCAGAAGGCGATGTGTGTGTTATGGCTTGCGGAATTAAAGTCTGGCATTAAAGTTAAAAGACGGTACCGTTTAGAGTATGGTTGTAATCCCCCGTCAACGGATTCAATTAAGCGGTGGATGAAACAGTTTAAAGAAACTGGCAATGTGGAACATTGTGGAGGAACCGGTAGGCCTAGCGACAGCGGTGAGACGTTGACCAAGTTAAAGAAAGTTTCCGACGAAGATCCAGGAAATCCGTTCGTAAAGCAAGCAGAGAACTGTCATTCCGAAATCGGCAGTTCACGATATCTTGCACAAGAAATTAAAGTTTCATGCTTATAAAATTCAAATAGTGCAAAAGATGCATGTAAATGATCACACTCTGCGATACGAATTCGCTGTGGATATGCTGAATCGAGTGGAAAACGACGAAAACTTTCTAAGTACTGTAATTTTTAGTGATGAATTCACATTTCATGTATTAGGTATTGCGAATCGTCACAACTGTAAGATATGGTGCAGTGAACCGTCTCATGCTGCTATTGAACTGGAACGTGATTCTCCAAAAGTTAATGTGTGATGCGCCCTATCAAAAAGAGAAGTGATTGGCTTTTTTTTCTTCTGCGAAAAAACCATAAATGGTGACATTTACTTGGATATGCTAGAAAATTTCGCTACACCCCAGATAAAAAGATATGGCAACGTCGTTTTCCAACAAGACGGCGCGCCGCCGCATTGATCAACGTGTGCACGCAAGTGCCTAAATGAACATTTCCCCAACAAAAGGATTGGGCGTGGTGGTCCCATTCCGTGGCCTCCTCGCTCTCCAGACCTAACTCCATTGGATTATTTCATGTGGGGTTATGTGAAGGATCGTGTTTATCAGACTCCTTGTACTGATTTGCAGGAACTCAAGCAGCGTATCGCAGGTGCTATTAATTCCATAACTCCTCAGATGCTTACCAATACATGGCATGGAATCGAGTATCGCTTTGACGAACTATGAGCAACCAAGATATCTCATATCGAAATGTATTAACTTGTGTAGTTACATTGTAAGTTGGTACAGTCAGTTTCTTTCTACCTGTTTAATGTTTTGTTTTTAATAATTTTGTAATGTGCCCAATAATTCTCGGACACCCTGTATATATATTTCACTAGCACTGCTGAAATGAGAAGGAGAAAGGAATTGTTTTACTGTAGCTTTCGTAAAACCCGGACCGTATGGGAACATTTCTGTCTGGGGAGCACACAAAAATTTAGGTAATTTAGGTAGAGATACATCGGTCTGAAAGGGTTAAATCACATGAGAATTATTTAATCTAAAAGAGTGACTTAAATGTACTGGCATTTACAAATTTCAGCTCGAATTCCCATCCAGAATTACCAGCATGTTTAAAATCAGAGGCGATATCTACGATTTAGACAGTTTCCGCCGTTTTCTGCCCGTTACTGAAATAAAGCTGATCAAGTTTGTTTACTTCTAACAATTTTCCACTTTCATTCAGCAATGGTTTCTTGCAAACTGAGTTCATCTCCCTACTTTGTCTCAGATCGTACTCTTATTATACAGTATTTTCCTTGTCTCACACAGATACACAGATATCAAATATCTATACTATGACAGAATCAGTGGCGAACGCACTGGGGTGGGCGATGTGGCCCGGCCCCCTCCCTGGACTGACAGAGCGGAGAATTATTACGTCGAAGTTCGAAAAAAAAATCACGATACGCGATCTATATATACTTTTTAATCATGTATACCGTATAATTATAACATATAATAATTATAAGGGAGTAGTTCTGTTAATAACCAGAAAAAGAATTTCATCTATACTGTTTCTTCTAATCGTTTAACTTTCTTGTACTGTAATATTACTAGTAACTGCATAAGAATAAATGTACAAAAGTCAACCTCCTTTCTTAATTGTTATGGCACCTGACTATTTTTCCCGGTACATTTAGGGGAAGGGTCATCCCCACCTTGGAAAAATTCTGTGTGCCACGGCCCATGGCCCTCTCTTGGGAAATTTTTGGGTGCGCTACTGGACAGAATACATATTTTTTGAGGGGGAATTAACAACCATCGTGGGCAACTCGTATATGTAACCGGTCCTTGTTTAGGGCAACTGTTTTCACGGAAGAGAAATAGCCAGAGCCTAAGTAAGACAAACCACCCGAGAATCATAAATACACAGTTGACGTGGATTTGGAACATCAAATAGAAGTCATCGCTCTTTCCACGTATATAAGTGAGTCACGGAAAAATTATCATCGGCCGCCACCGGGAATCGAACCCAGGGTCTTCCAGTTACACGCCGGACATGCTTCCACTGCACCACAGTGGCCTCGAAATTCTCCAGACACACATACGACAAATTGCCAAACCACCTGGCAGATTGCTTTCTTTGGAGCTCCGCACAATGCTGGGGATTCCCCAAAGATAAACAGTAGCAACTGAACAAATAATTAGAACGCGAATGAATAATAAATGCACAGTTGACGTGGATTTGGAACATCAAATACACTGGTGTGCAAAAATTAAGGACGAAGAAGAGAAATTAGCATAACAGCGGAACAAGCACGCAGAATGCATCGAAAGACCACTCAGGAGATAGACTAGGGTCCGGTATGGTAGGGCATGCGCATATATACAGCATGACGTTGGGGGGGGGGGTCGGAAGGGTATAAAGCACACGGGCGATGTACGCTCAGCAATTCGGTGAAAGCTATTGCACGGCGTACATCGGTTTGAACGACGTTGAGTTGCTGCCACCGTGTGATATGGTCAACAGGCAATCCAGTAGACGACATCTGGATGACTTTACCCGAGGTCGCGTCATTGGGAAGTCGGAAGAAGGTCGAGGTGTGACTAGTATGGCCGAGGAGTTCGGGGTCGCTCACAGCATCGTTTCACGAATGGAGAGTATTTCAAACGACAGGAACAGCTGTCCGACAGTTTAGCAGTGGTAGTCCACGAGCAACCACGGCGGCGGACGACCGGTATATTGTCCTACAGGCGAGAAGAGACAGACGGCAGACAGCGGGAGAAATCGCAAGGCACATGCAACAGACAACTGGACGTCCATTATCGCGTTTTACCGAGGCCAGGAGGCTCCACAAAGGTGGTCTATTTGCACGACAACCAGTACGATGTGTGCCATTAACGCCTGCTCATCGGAGACGGCGGTTTCTGTGGTGCCAGGAACACAAGAACTGGACACATCAGCAATGGGGTCGAGTTCTCTTCACGAATGAGAGCCGATTTAGTCTGACGAGCGATTCTGGACGTATACACATGTGGAGAGAGAAGGGAACACGCAATCACACCTCCGACAACATCGAAAGGGGCCAGATAAGATGTGGCGGAGTTCTGGTTTGGGGCGGTATCATGCTTGGTAGCCGTACTGACCTCCACATCTTCCAAGGAGGTTCAGTCACTGGTGTCCGCTATTGTACCGAGGTTCTCCTGCCTCACGTGCGTCTGTTTAGAGGTGCTGTGGGTCTTGAGTTCCTCTTCATGGACGACAACGCTACACCTCATCGTACAGTGGCTGTCGCAGAGGTGTTGGAGAGTGAAGATATTCAACGCATGGATTGGCCCGCAAGGTCCCCGCCCCCGGACCTAAATCCAATCGAACTCGTGTTGGACCTTCTCGGGAGATGCTTGGCAGCACGTCACCAGCCGCCAGCAAAGATTCCGCAGCTGCGATTGGCGCTACAAGAGGAATGGGCCGCGATGCCTCAACAGCTCCTTGACAACCTCGTCCTCAGCATGGACAGACGTTGTAAATCCTGCAACGCAGTCAGGGGTGATCATATCCCCTACTAAAGACTGGATTTTTCTTGGCAGCCGCCTGTCACATGGACGTTTCTGTCTTCTGTCCAGTTGTGCTCGAAGCTACCTTTTCAATAAAGTGCCTTTGTATCCTTTGGATTCCTTGTTTGGACGGTTTTGCCCACTCGTCCCATATTCTTACATCTTGGGGATCTTATGGTATGATTTGAGTCGATGTGGAGCACTTCTGCACGACGTTACATTCGAAAAACCGTCTCGTCCTTAATTTTTGCACGCCAGTGTAGAAGTCATCGCTGTTTCCACGTGGTGGCCGATGAGGATTTTTCCGTGACTCACTTATAAACGTGGAAAGAGGGACGACTTCTATTTGATAAAAAACACCCGAGAATCACCCAGTATTCAAACCTGGCCCCATCTCGGGCGAATGATAAGAAGTCGCCCTTTGGGTTGTCTCCACCGAATAGGTACTTATTTCTGACACTAAGAACTGCTAATACAGTTTTCGAAAATTGATACTGTAATACACCATACTTAATAATGTCTTGTAGTAGTGCTGACCGAAGAGTTCACTTTAACTACAATTATCCAAAATAGCTGTTTCCATTGTTTCGTGAGCTACCCTCATTAAATTGGGTGCATCGAAGGCTCACTTCACACGCCACTCCTCCGCTTGCAATATTCAGAGACCGATAATTTTTTTCTTTCAAAGACAAATCAAAAACTATTTTTGTGAGCATTCTATGTTTTTAATAATTTCAGTACACATCAAAGTTGATGTTTTCCCAACAAAGTTTCTAGCCACACCAAAAACTAATTGCCTAATCTCTAGTATACTGCGTGCAGAATCAACAGCTTCTTGATACATTTGCAACTTCCTTTGGGCGACTTCTTATACCTATGTAGCCCATTGAGTTGCTCATGGTGGTCATTAAACCTCCTGCCGCCCCGGTGGCGCAGTGGTCTAAGGCGCTGGCCTCTGATCATTTGTCCGTAAGGGGTCCGCGTTCGAATCACGGTGAGGCATGGATGTTGTGTTTGTCTTACGGCACTGGCTCTCTCCCTTCCCTGGAACTAGGGACCCTAAATTAGGGACGGGCGACTGCTTATAGCCCATTAAGTTGCTCACGGTGGTCGTTAAACCACCAATCAAAAAAAAAAAAAATTAAACCTCAAAGAAATAAAAAAATTCTCTGAAACTTCGGTGAAATCAGATTTTTACCTTCCTTTGCTTGACCTCAAGCTTGGCATCATGTTTTCACTTTTCATTTCCCAGTTCATTCTTTCCAGTTTTTAGGTGGCGGTAAATTTTAAGTGAACCGAATTCTCTCTTCTTTCACAAGAATTCCTTCCTCCTCTAAATTTGAAATCCAGACAGTGTGCTACAGCGATAAAGTTTCCTTACAATTGTGTTAAAGTTCTCAGAACCTCCCTTGCACTTTCAAGATCTTTTATACTCCATGCTGATAAAACCCATCTTCATCTATTTAAAAGTTGCGGAAGTCATTTGCCAAATTATTTTTTAACAAGCTAGTAAAGTCATACAATGCATTGATTGTGATACGCTTTCCAACACACTAGAAATCATTACTGAAGTTATTACTCAAGTTATGAGGATAATGGCTGTGGGATAAATCTCGCTCCTGTGCCCGGACCTTTGACTCCATTTCGATTATATTCAACAGAATCAATTCAGTATACCTCCAGAACAACATGATAAAGTTTTGTCGCAATCGAAGCATTTTTACGTAAGTTATGACGCATAAGGGCGATGGAATGGATCCTGATCCTATGTCCTGACCTTTGACCCCATTTCGCCCATTTTTAATAGGGTTCCTCTCTAGGTTATCCCCTACCACAGACTAAAATTTCATCGAAACCGAACCATTTTTACGCGAGTTATCGTGCGGACCGACAGATAGACAAAGTTGGAGCATATACGCTTCTTCAACCAACAGTTGGAAAGCGTAAAAAAGGTCAATCCCTATACGGATTAGGGATAGCAGAAAAATCGATGTCATTCCCTCCTTTCATACAAACACACACCTCACCCAACTGCTGGCGCCCCCAAGTCCCCCACTCTATACAACACACACACTTGCTCGGGGTCGAATTTTTTTGTTGTCAACATGCCCAAAAGTGTTTTGACCATCTAAATACCTACAGATGGTAAAAATGCTATGAGTGCCTATCTAGCCTCTGTGTTTACACCCTCGGCTATGTCACGGAAGTAAATAAAGCCAGTAAAATAGCTAAACAGATCAGGAAATCAGGGAACACGACTTTCTTTCTTTACCATTGCCATAAAAAACAAAAAAGATGACACTGAATTTTCGGTTGTAATCAGCACGTCGTTTGAATACTTTCTGACGCGAATTAAATTTATCAAAGTTATTCAAAGTCAATGGAACCGGTAGAGAAAAATCACTATCGGATTCCTACAATCGATAAAACATTCAGAAATACACTGACGGAAAAAAAATCCCAACACCAAGAAGGGGTTGTGTTAGATAAACGACAGTTGGTAGGCGGTGAGAGTACATCTGTAAAATGACGTCTATGCAAATTTCGCGCTCGGCGCATACGTGTGGCGCTAGTAGCGCCCCTCGGAACATGCATAGCAGGTTTGCTGTAAATACGCACTGTAACGTTCGTGAGCGTTAGTTATCGTTGAGATTCGACGTAGGGTGTTGATGTTAGTCAAGAATGCCTTTAAGAAAGGAAGAAGCCATTATCAACAGCTCACGGAGTTTGAACGAGGTCGTGTAATAGGGCTACGAGAAGGTGGATTTTCGTTCCGCAATATTGCAGAACGACTTGGCAGGAATGTAGCCACTGTGCATGATTGTTGGCAGCGGTGGTCAAGGGAAAGTACTGCCTCAAGAAGACCGGGTTCCGGCCGGCCACGTGGCACTACTGAGAGGGAAGACCGCCGTGTACGGCGCACGGCCGTGGTGCATCGTACCGCGTCTGCGGCAGCAATTCGAGCTGCAGTTGCCACCACAGTGACACAACGAACTGTTACAAATCGGTTACTTGAAGGACAGCTCCGAGCCAGACGCCCTGTAGCGTGCATTCCACTTACTCCAAACACTACCGTTTGCGACGTCAGTGGTGTCAAGCTAGAGCTCATTGGAGGACGGAGTGGAGATCTGTTGTGTCTTCTGATGAAAGCCGGTTCTGCCTGGGTGCCAGTGATGGCCGTGTGTTGGTTAGGATGCCAGGTGAGTGCCTGCAACCAACCTGTCTACGACCGAGACACACTGGACCTACACCTGGAGTTATGGTCTGGGGAGCAATTTCCTATGACAGCAGGAGCACTCTCGTGGTTATCCCACGCACCCTGACGGCACAGTTGTACGTCGGTCTGGTGATTCAACCTGTTGTGCTGCCATTCATGAACAGCATTCCAGGGGGTGTTTTCCAACAGGATAACGCTCGCCCGCATACCGCTGTTGTAACCCAACATGCTCTACAGAGTGTCGACATGTTGCCGTGGCCTGCTAGATCACCAGATCTTTCACCAATCGAGAACGTATGGGACATCATTGGACGACAACTCCAGCGTCCCCGCCAACCAGCATTAACCGTCCCTGCATTGACCGACCAAGTGCAACAGGCATGGAACTCCATACCAGAAACTGACATCCAGCACCTGTACGACACAATGCATGAACGTTTGCGTGCTTGCATTCAACATTCTGGCGGTTACACCGGTTATTAATGTACCAGCATTTCACATTTAAAATGACTCTTCTCGTGCTTACAATAAGCTGTGATCTTGAAACCTTAATCGATTAAATATGTTACCTATACAAATGTATTGCCGCCATTTCATTCTTCTACAACTATTTTTTCGTGGTGTTGGGATTTTTTTTTCCATCAGTGTAGAAAGAGCTACTTACTTCCATCAGGGGCTAAAAAATGTGTTACGGAGATTAACAAATAGTGCACAAACTGTTTCTTAGAGCATAACGGAAGCAAACAGATCTTCAAATTGAACAGTCAAAAGAAGAAATACAGAAGGAAATGTGATGTAACTCTGCGGCTTCTAGCGGAAGAATTTTGCATTATGAGAAAATTGAAAATAGGCGAAAAATATTCTTCCTGGAAAAAACTATGCTATGCTAAGGAAAAAGAACTTTTCAAATACGTCTGCTGGAAGCAGAGATAGCCAAAAAAAGGTATTGATCTTTACGTCCCTAGTGGGTAATCTGTGTATTATTTAAAGAGGGTAATACTCCACATTAGAGATGAGCTCGGGCCCGGGCTCGGGCAGGCTCAGAATTCATTAACTACAGAGAAACCCGGGCCCGAGCTAGGCCCGGGCACGGAATTACACGTCTTGAATTTCATTACTGTAATTAATTCAACACGTGTAATTCCGAGCCCGGTTGAACTACACGTGTTGAATTTCATTGTGGATTTGTTACCCTGATGGAAGGATTTTCAATTTCCTAAGCTAGCTGCCATTGCAAGACAAATTTTGCTTAGCAAAACCTGTATTATGTGCATTGTCCAAAGCTATGGCCCAAGCAAGGATTAGTTTAAGGAGGTCTGGTATCGAAAAACTGGGAAAAAATCACATTCTCATTTTTTGTATTTTATTAAAAATCAAGAATCTTATCTTTAAAATGATGTATTAATTTCCAAAATTGTGCAGTTAGAAGTATTGTTATTTATTTTTTAAAATTTCCTCGCTCGCGCGATTTTTGGGGTGACGTTGGTTTTTAGTGCAGCAGATCGAGTTTTAGAGAAAAGAAGATCAAGTTGTAGCGCTGAGGCATTAGATGCAATTCTCTCTTTTTTCATGCTTCTTGATCTGGAAACTGCACACACACATATGATAATATTGTGATTATTATACTATTAAGCGCAAATTTTTGTTAATGTTACAAAATCCAGAATAATCTGGTCTGGAATGTTTTTACGTTCTTTTTTTTTTTTTAATTTGGGAAATTTCCCTACATGCTTTTTTTTATATTCTACTACATCACTCAAAACTACCTTTACCAATTAGCCAATTAGCATATATGTAAATTATATTGCGAAGATTAGTTTTCTAGAGTCAAAATTTCAAACACTTGCAACTAACTGTCTGTACGGCGTTGTGCGTTTTTTATGCAATTCATTCAAAATAAAAGTAAATTTAGAAATCAAAAAGAAATAACTAATGGAATTGTCTGTTTCTAAACGATTTTCTTTCTTCAGCTTTTACCAAAATTACTGATTCCCCTGATACGGTCGAAGGGCACGTTGATTATTTATTTATTTATTTTCAAATCCACATTTTAGAACATTTGGCTTTATGCGTAGTATTTCTAAAAACATATTAATATTGTGAAGTGGATTAACTGAACTAAACTTTTTAAACTAATGATTTTTAAACTAATCCTTGCTTAGGACATAACTTTGGCCAGTGTATAATGCATAAATGCAAGCCTTGATAAGCAAAATTTTCCAAGAATCCGGGCCCGGGCTCCTAAAATTGAGCCCGAACTCATCTCTACTCCACATCACTACTGTAGCGAATGGCATGTAGCAAAAAATAAATTTCTCAACAGGGTTTTTAGAAGCGGTGATACAGCTGCAAACAGAAGCACACAAACACCACCCAGCGACAGAACTATGAACTATAAAACTCCTCAAATATAAACCTAAAGTGTTCCACATTGGCGCCCCTTAGAAGCGAAATTGTGCATGATTCTAGGAAGAAAATGCACACAAAGAGTTTTGATAGTTAGTATCTGACCGAAAAATATTTTTTTATATTGGGTTTATAGTCCCGCAGATATTGCTGTAAACGGAAATGTGAACATACGCCCTCTAATGGCAAACTTGTTCGCTAAGAAAAATTAGAAATTATATGAGAAAAATTTCGTAGCAGAAACGCTCTTCAACAAAGAAAGAATTTTCCAAATCGGGCTCTAACAAGCAGAGATATCGACAAAAATGCGATATACATCTACGCTCCCTGGCGGAAAAACTATGAATTATTTTAAGAACGAAGTTTCCTGAAAAGATTTTTCGAGGTGAGCGGTTATTGGTCCTCGAAAGAATTTTTTCAGTTGAGTTTTCGGAAACTTAGATTTTGCGACAAATACTTCAGAAGCAGGAATAAACACTTACGCTACCTGGTGGCCAAACCACTTCTATCAAAAATTAGAAGTTGTAATCAAAACCTTTCAGGAGCTGTGTCCGATGCAGGAAGAATTTTTCAAATCGGAGTTTTTAGAAGCAGAGATATCGGGGAAAAGACAATTTGCCTTTACTCAGCCTAGCGGAAAAATACATTTCGCACTGGAAACGCTGTCCAACGAAGAAAATATTTTTCAGATCGGACTCTTATAGAAACAGAAGTATCGACAAAAATGAGGTATACATCTACGCCACTGGTGGGAAATTATGCGCTATTTTAAGCAGGAGTTATTCTCAAAACGTGTTCCGAGGTGAGCAGTATCGGTCTACGAAATAATTTTTTTCAATCGAGTTTTCAGAGAAGCAGTTTTTGTTGCAAATGCTTCAGCCGCAGAAATAAACACTTACCCCTGGTGGCCAAACCAATCTTTACCACAAATTAGAAATTATATGCAAAATATTTCCCCATGAGGAGCTATTTCTGATGCAGGAAGAATTTTTCAAATCGGACTTTTAGAAGCAGAGATATCGGGGAAAAGCAATTTATTTTTACGCCCCCTAGCGGAAAACCTCTGCATTACTTGAAAAAGAAATTGTGCTTAAAATAGTCTTCGTTATAAATGACATCGAAAGGAAGAAATAAGTTTTTGAATCGGATATTTGGAAGCAAATATATGCAGTAAAATGTATTTTGAATTCGATATCATCTGCATTACGCCCTGTAGCGGCGAAGTTGTGCAATGGAGAAACACCGGAATGCAAGGATCATTATTCTTACCTTTCAAGCATTACAACGTACAAAGAATTTTTCAAATCGGCCTAATAATCACAGAGATTTGGCGTCCACGGACGGACGGACAAACCGATAACACAAGCACGATCTTTTTTTACAAAAGACGTGTGGTCGATTTGGCCTGGCCTGGCCTGCCCTGCCCTGCCCGGCCCGGCCCGGCCCGGCCGTAAGTGTCTGGGGAAAAGCTTGGCAGGCCCATTGCTTTGTTTTCTAAAATAAAAAAAGCCCGACCCAGCCCGCGGGCTGTGCCGGGCTCGGGCTTAGGGGACCGGCTCGGCCCGCGCAGACCTCTATTAGTGCCTTGAAAATAGCTAAGAAATGATCCCTTGAGTGATTTTTATTTGCGTTAATGAAATGTTATAAATATAAAATATTTATAGGGTTACTTAAGATCTTCCATAAAAGGTCCGCAGCGTAGGTGCCTTATCAACACCTGAATACCGTTTCGTTGAGTCTCTTTTGATTAGCTTTAATGCCATGTTATCACATGCCAAATATTAAAATTACAACTCAAGATTTAGTCAGTCAGAAAGCTTTTGCATAAACCTTGTGTCATTATGATTTTAAGCACGCATTTATATCACTGGGAAAGCTCGTACATTTCGCTTTGTTCCACTAGAAAAACTATCACTCTCACACTCCGAGCGAAACGCAGTTTGTGAACATCCCCTTATACGAGAAGGTGTAGGAGTCTACCGGTCGGTGTGGAAGTTTTCCGCCGTGTAGCAGTTTTCTTAGCAGCAGAAGAGTGTGGGAGTTTACCGGTGTGGGTGTTTTCCGGTGTGGGAGTTCACCGCCACCCATCCGTGACTTGGTGTGCTGATCTTCAACCAAGGTAGTCGGCAAGAGAATTGTAATTTTTTCTGTTTCTAAAGAAAAAAAAATATAAAAATAAGTAGAAGAAGAAGAAAGAAAACGAGAGATAGAAAAAGGAAGAAGGCTATTGTAATGGTCTTGATTTGGTTTGGGACGGAAGATTGTATGTGTACGTCTGCGTGCTTCCTACTTTTGTTGTTAAAGGCACAAGTACGTACTCGAAAAAGCAGGTGATGGAGTTGCTCAGGCAAACTGAAGTTTTAGACAAGCATGGCATTTCGAGGGGCCTCATCTGGCTTGGGGCCCCAAGCACAACCGCCCACTTAGTCTGTGCCCTCTCAGCATCGGGAGAACGATGCGTCGAAGTGTAGCGAGAAAAAAAAAAAGAATAAATAAAACTGGAAAGGAGGTAAGAAAACTTCCCAAGATTAAGTGTGAGAAACACCCCTCTCCATCAGAATTGCCTTACTGTTGCTTACACAGTGGCTAAACAGTCCACTTCCATTTGAGCTCTCACTGTTCTGAAACGGGTTATCTATGTGCAACCGCCCATTATGGAACCCATTGATCGCTCTCTAAAGTAGGAGAAGACGGAGTAAAGAGGGGAAGGGGAGCTTCTCGCTTGGGGGGTGTAGGAAGACAGGTGTAATTACCAGCTGATTGCTTGTAGTTGTGGAAGACTTGGCCAGAGGGAACCATACATCACGGTGGGAGGGTCTCGATCACAGCGGAAACCATCCCCAGGGACCTGATAAATGATCGGCTTGTAAGCGATCCAATGAACAGTCTGAGAGCCCAGGAAAGTCGCCTTTGTTGAGAGGAGTTTGGCCTTGATCAAGTCCAGCCAACATATTTCGGCGACCTACAGACAGAGCTGTGGGATGTCCCCATTCCACAGTGATGCATTGCCTTGTTGATGGAAGAAATCGTATTCAGGGGATCCGCTCTTCTCTTGTTCGATTGCATAAAATTTGACAGTAGCTTTTCATTTAACAACTGAATTCAGCACCGTAAAAGTTTTAAAGTCTTCATCAACAGCAGTGGTGGCTTTGATGTAGAAGAAACAACATTTGGCAGTAAATTAATAACTTTGGGGTAGTTTGGAAAAATAAATAAATAAAATTTTTTGGTCAGTATAACCTTCCTCCGATTCTAATATGTTTTTCCCAATCGGCTTTCTAAGAAAATTAGATATCGCGACAAATTCAAAAACGCTTTTACGTTATGTGACATACTGCGTTATATGACGTTGATTACGTACCACTGCGGTGACACATTAGTCAAATCAACAGTGAAGCAGCGATAAGCTTGCCGTTGTAGTTCAGTTGGAAGAACAGCCATTCCGGAGTAGTCCCAGCCGAAACACAAGTGCTGGGAAACTGTTGGCCACCAGCTGGCAGTGATAGGTCACTGCCGGGCGAAATCTGCCGCTCGCGGCCCGTTGGAGGCAGCGCTATCCGTTGGCGAGCCACTGATGGCCCTGCAGCATCGCCGTGAATTGTGGGCCTCCAAGCAAGTGCCACTAGTGGCCCGTTGCTGGCAACCAATGCAACCCCAACAGCAGGTGGAAGCAACGGGACTGCGCATGCGCAGAAGAAACACTTGCTGTGTCTCTCATGATACAAGTTAGTTGAAGACGACGCTATCGCCATCGTGTTATTTTAGTGGATGTTAAGAAAAAAATCCATATGTGGAGAGGCGAATTAATTTCCTAATGAAATTCCACGTCGACGAAGATATCAGATTAAGCCATGAAATACTAGATTACAGCCATGAAATACACCCATTCCATTCCCTTGAATAGCAATTCATGGAAATGAATTGTTATTGTGGAATGGAGTGGGTGAATAACAAAAAAAAAAAAAAAAAAAAAAATTGAAACCGCTTGAAACTATAATGTCCTGGAAACCCATTAAAAAATTGTTTGTTGGAAAAAAAAAAAAAAGGATGATACGCGTACAAAATTTATTAATTATTTGAAAGAAAAAAAAAAGCAACGCTATGTGGATATAATGTACTCATCCATGGGTTGAATACACAAGACGGAGAAATTCGCTTCTAAAAATAACGAGAAGTAAATTAAAATATCTTTCCTCTTTAAAACAAATGTAGCTTCGGACAACGGAAAGAAAAGATACAACTTTAAAAATGTAACAGAATCTGACATGAACCCGGGTAAATATATATTAATTCAACAATCTCCTTTCAAGACGACAAGGACGGTACAAAAATTTGGAAAGTGACTCTAAGTTGGTACACTCCTTGAAAATGAGTGAAGTTCCCTTAAGGTAAAAAAAAAAAAAACTATCGTTGCGTTGAAAAAATTAATTTATGAGTTATATGAAACTGACTTTTATGAAAAATAACTCGCAATATTGTAAAATGAAAGAGGGAACCATTCGATTACACATTCCGCACGAAACAGACAGCTTCAAGCACACGCTCGGTCGCAGCAAATTAGTCCGGTCGGTAGAGAGCTCAGTTCCCACGCCGACGGCCGCTGGTTCAGATCCAAACGGGCGTTTTTCCAGTCTGTTGAGAAAATTTCCCCAGCGCAGTGCTATAATTGACAAGTTTCGTAAGGGGAGAAAAAAACAACATTGTAGCTTTGAGAAACTGCGGTTATCCTTGATTTTTTTTTTTTTTTTTTTATGGCTACAACTGGGAAATTGGCGGACAAGATTGGGCAAACCACCAGTTACGTCACGTAGTCGCCGGCTACCATTACCGGTAAACTAGCGGACCACATTAGGCTAGCCATAATTTCTGGCACGTGCTTGACTGCTGAAGGGCCACTTGTGGCAGCTACTGCCTGTGATGGATAACTGATGGCCCTGTTGTGGCATATGGCAAATGATGGGGTGCCAACTGCTGGCCAGCTGTTGGCCTGAACTGCTGGCCCTTCTGTTGGCCGCCCGGACATTTTATTGACGGTTCGGCAACGGTAACATAGTGCTGGGCCAGCAATACTGTTTTTGCTGGGAGGTAGAGGTGGTTTCGAATATCACCACCGGTAAAAAGTTATATGTTATAATAGCCCACGAACGAAAGGAAACTCCTGGCAATTAGGTTTGAAAAATTTATGCGATGAGTCTTCCACACAAGAAAGACTTATCACATAATTTTTTCAAACCTAACGTACGTAATTAATGAAATTAATTCTTCTACAATGAGATGGTCCTTCGAGCCGACCATGGAAGAAAATTGCTTGAGTTAGGGAGTTGTGGACGAGACTTGAGGAGACCTTCATCCAGCAGTGGATTGAGAATAGTTGATGTTGATGACACTCTAAGTTAGCATTGAAGGCTGAAACCAGGTAAGCAACCACGAAATTCAGGACTGTTGTAAAAATAACAACTTTCAAGAAGTTACGATAAAGAAGTATCTACTTATGATAGAGAATCAGAAGATTTTTGGAGAATGAAATATTTTTATCCACGTGTAAACCAAAAATGTTTTGTATACTTCGTCATTTAACTGCACAACTTAATTACGTATTTTTACAAAGCTGATTTACAAAGCTTTGTAAAGGACGAACCTTTCCAGTTAATTCAGAAAACGCCGCCAAAGTGGTGCAGTGGTCTAAGCGATGGCTTATGACCATTCGTTCGAGTTGGATCCGGGTTAGAATCCCGGTGAGGCATGAATGCTTTGTTTGTCTTACGGCGTTGGCTCTCTCCCTTACCTGGAACCAGTGACCCTAAATTAGGGATGGGCGACTACTTATATAGCCCATTGAGTTGCTCACGGTGGTCGTTAAACCGTCAACCTTACGGATGCCATATTCATAACGTTTACGTATCAACTCAAGGTAATAATATTGCGCTTTCACTTGAGCACTAAATACTAATTCATAAGCCCTAGGCCTAGGCCTTTTTAGCAGTTTATGTTCTACCGATGTCACATTCATAACAATTACGTATCAAGGTAATAATATTGCGCTTTCACTTAAGCACTAAATATTACTTCACAGGGCGTAGGCCTAGGCCTCTTTAACAGTTTTTATTCTGACCATGCCACATTCATTACAATTACGTATCAACTCAAGTTAATAATATTGCGCTTTTACTTAAGCACTAAATATTATTTCACAGGCCCTAGGCCTAGGCCATTTTAACAGTTTTTATTTTAACGATGTTATATTCATAACGTTTATGCATGAACTGAAGTTAATCATATTGTGCTTTTAATCATACACTAATTATTAATTCATTGGCCCTAGGCCTTAAGTCTAGTAATTAATATTGAATGCCTAAGGAAAAGCGCAATGCAATTAACTTGAGTTAATAAGTAAACGTTATGAATATGGAGTCGGCAAATTAAAAACCGTGAAAAAGGCCTAGGCCTATGAATTTATATTTTGTGCCTAAGTAAAAGCGCAATATTATTAACTTTATTTAATGTGTAAACCTTGTGAAAGTGACATCGGTGGAGTAAAAACTATTAAAAAGGGCATAGGCATAGAGCCTAGAAATTTACATTTCGTGCCTAAGTAAACGCCCAATATTATTAACTTTATTTGATAGGTAATTGTCACGAATGTGACATCGATAGAACAAAAGCTGTTAAAAAGGCCTAGGCCCTGTGAGATAATTTTTAGGGAAAAAGTAAGGGCGGGGTATTATTAACTTGAGTTGATACGTAATTGTTATAAATGTAACATCGATAGAACAAAAACTGTTAAAAAGGCACAGGCCTAGGCCCTGTGAAATAATATTTAGTGCTTAAGTAAAAGATAAATATTATTAACTTGAGTTGAACGTAATTGTTATGCATGTGACATCGATGGAACAAAAGCTGTTAAAAAGGCCTAGGCCTTGGCCCTGTGAGAATTTTTTTAGTGAAAAAGTAAAGGCAGGATATTGTTAACTTGAGTTGATACGTAATTGTTATGAATGTGACATGGATAGAACAAAAACTGTTAAAAAGGCCTAGGCCTAGGGCCTGTGAAATAATATTTAGTGCCTAAGTAAAAGCGCAATATTTTTACCTTGACTTCATACGTAATTGTTATGAATGTGACCGGTAGAACAAAAACTGTTAAAAAGGCCTAGGCCTAGAGCCTATGAATTAATATTTAGTGCTGAAGTAAAAGCGCAATGCTATTAACTTGATTTGATACGTGAACGTTATGAATATGACATCGGTAGAACAAAGACTGTGAAAAGGGCTTACAAATGAGGCATAGTAATTTAATGCCTAATTAAGTATAAAAAAGAAATATTAATAACTTGACATGTTATGTAAACATTTAGTACGTAAGTAAAAGTGTAGCATTACTAAAAAAATTCCTCCTTGTCGTCATTTTCCAAACATAGTATGAAATATGCTGTAATTGCGAGTTTAGGACATTTGGGCACCCGGACTTTTGGGCACCGGACATTTGGGCATCCGGTCATTTGGGCACAAATCTTGAGGGGCCGTACAAAAATTGCCGGGTTTTTTTTTTCGCTGTGAGGGGAATTGAATGGGGAAAACGTTTCCAGTAAGACAAACGACAATTATAATTGAATTTAAAAAAATATTACAATGCACAAATTTTGAAGATGACAACACGTTTTTTTGGGTGTAAATATGACAAGCATAATATCCGAAAACTTGACAACTTCGTCGTTCTGGATCGGGATTACATAGCTCATAATCATGAATATGGATTACATCATATTCATGATTACATAGCACCAAGGGTGCCCATGGGGGAGAGCACCCCCTAATATAGCCAAACTTTAGATAAATTTAAAACACTAAAGTAGACGAAACCTTTTTTCAATGTTTGACAACCTTGAAGGAGGTAAGGATTTTTCTTAGCCCCCCCCCCTTCAGCACACAAACAATGTCCGTAATTTCGTATTTTCTTATTTACGATATTTTTCTATAAACTATAACTAAACAAATTCTCTGCGAGTATGAGCAAACCCAGGAAACTTGTCAGGTGGGCGGGGGACTTAAAACCTAAAATATGAAATATAAAGAATTTCTGGTCCGATCCGGAGATTTTCAGCCATTACAAGTTGCTAGCCATCGAATTGTCTGAGGGCATCTGCTGCCTCAGGAAACTAGTAGGGGAGGGGGATACCAAAAGCGTAAAATATCAAGTATTTCTCATTTCTCTTCCGATCGGGAGATCTTCAGCATTTACAAGCTGCAATTCGACAAATTTTCTTAGCGCATGTGCGCTCTCTGGAAACCTGTTGGCGATGGGGGGGGGGGGGGGGGTAATACCGAAAGTGTAAAATTTGAAAAATTCCTCGTCCGATCGGGAGATTTTTGGCATTTACAAGCTACAACTCGACACATTATTTAAAGGCATGTGCCTACTCAGCAAACCTGTGTGTGTGTGGGGGGGGGGCGGACCAAAAGTGTAAAATATGATGAATTTCTCGTCCGATCGGGAGATTTTCAGCATTTAGCAGTATAACTCGACACATTATCTGAAAGCATGTGCCTACTCAGGAAACCTGTCGGGCGATGTGGGGGTGTAGCTTGTAAATGCTGAAAATCTCCCGATCGGACGAGAAATTTTTTTCAAATTTTTCACATTTAATATTACCCCCCCTCCCCCACGACAGGTTTACTCAGTAGGTTCATGCCCTGAGATAATGTCTCCAGATGTAGTTTGCAAATGCTGAAAATCTACCGATCGGACGACAAATTCTTCAAATTTTTCACTTTTAGTATCACGCCCCCCCCCCCTCGACAGGTTTGCTCAGTAGGTTCATGCCCTGAGATAATGTCTCCAGATGTAGTTTGTAAATGCTGAAAATCTCCCGATCGGACGAGAAATTCTTCAAATTTTTCACTTTTAGTATCACCCCCCCCCTCTCCCCGACAGGTTTGCTGAGTAGGCACGTGCGCTCAGATAATGTGTCGAGTTGTAGTTTGTAAATGCTGAAAATCTCCCTATCGGACGAGAAATTTTTCATATTTTTCACTTTTAGTATTACCCCCCCCCCCCTCCAAGTTTGCATAGTAGGTTCATGCCCTGAGATAATGTCTCCAGCTGTAGTTTGTAAATGCTGAATATCTCGCGATCGGACGAGAAATCTTCATATTTTACACTTTTGATACCCCCCCCCCCGACCGGTTTGCTGAGTAGGCACGTGCCCGTAAATATTTAGTGCCTAAGTAACTTACGGCGAACATTTTCTCGGTCAAACTCTTACTTTTGGGCCAGAAACGGCAATTGTTATACGGCCCCTTAAACATTTGTGCCCAAATGTCCGAACCCCGTTTTGAGACCAGAATCTTATAAAAATGAAAATTTCATCGTATTTTTTTTAAGTGCCGTGTTCTCTAAGAACGCTGCTAATCAACATAATGAACTGCGCTCAGCCATGATGATGAATTTCCTGCGGAATATAATGAGGTGATTTCCCGTTGCCTTCCCATTGCAGTATCTTCACTTTGATCCAACTATGCCGACGATAGTTCAAAGGGCAACAGCCAGAAGTGACTTAATACATCCCTGGCCGATTTCAGGGATCCATCAGCCTATTCGCGTTACCTTCCCTGAAACCCCGGAAAACCGCGAGCTGGTTGGTCGGCGACGGGGTCTGAACCACCAACACGCAGCCAAGAGGAAAGCACTTCACCGTCACGCCGGTGGTTTCCCGGCATTAGAATGAAGAAATTTATTTTCTCTTCGGCATTTTTGGTATTACGGGTACAGTATATTAAGATAAATTAATAAAAGAGCAAGAAGACAATATTATATTCTACATTCATTCCCTCCTCAACTGACGGTTGAGACTTTTCCCTCTGACTCTGGGACCTCGCAACTGACATGCTGACTACCAAAAATGTGTTATATGGAATACGTCCTTTTTAACCGCAGTACAGAATGAACTTTGACCGTAATAACCAAACTACTGATTGTTAAATTTTTTATTAGCCTTAAATTAGTTTTTATTAAAGGCTTTTAACCTTACCAGTGACAAAGTTAAAGTTTTATTAGGCTTCTGATCATTCGGCTGAGATGGAACCGGGTTCGAATCCCGGTGAGTTTGCCTGTGGTGCTTGTCTTAAGCACTGGTTCTCTCACTTCCCTAGAACCAGTGACCCCTAAATTAGAGACAGGTGACTGCTTATAGAATACAGGCGCGAAGCGTCGGGGTAGAATTTACATAAGAGTAAAATGCCCAAACTGATTTTGTTATTACTTATTATATTTATTTAGTTTTTCACAAATACAATGGAAAGAAATCTCTAATTAATGTAATGCTGGACAATTAACCTGTAAAATTACGTTATGACCAATATTTCCTTTCAATCGTATTATCTTGGAATGAAAAGTGAGACTCGAAATCATGAGTCTCACAGATCAACATACAAGTACACCTGCTTCTGCGGGAAAGTTATTTTTAGCGCTCTGTGGCGGTCTGTGGAGGCGAAAAGACTAGTTTCAAACGAAAGCGGATGCTGCTGATTGGCTGCTCCTTACTCGGTGCATTGTTCTCGGGAACCTCCGCTATAGCGTCTACACCTCCGCTCTTGGCCACAGAGCAGAGAAAGCCAGTAATCACTGCTCACGGGTTTGTTTTTGTTATAAAGTGGAACTTATGACTGTCTAATGAGCGTGTTGTCAGTGTTGTGTGTTTAATTTTTATTTTTTAAGCGAGCAATGTGCGAACAAGAAGTTCACGATTCTTCTGATTTAGTTAAGTATCTGCTGGAAACTCCGCTGTCTACCTTAATATTTCTGTTAGGGACCCGGTGTGTGTGTTTAAACGATGTTTAGTGCTCTAAATATTTAGAAGTTTGGGTAAACGCTTAACAAAATTTTCATTGTGCATGTGTGCAATCAAATCCTGCATTTTTCGGATTCAGAGCAGTAGTTCATATGTTCTTAAAAGTTCTATTTTGCAAAGGTGAGGCCCATAAAGCATTACAGCTGACACGTGGAGAAATATCAATGCTGTTTTTACCCTCCTCTTCCTCACAAAAGTACTAGCATTCAGCAAGGCTTTCTTTCCTTACGGACACGGATATGGGAACAAATCATTTGAACTTAAAACAAAAATAACCCGCAAAAGTACTGTTTTTTTTTTTTTTTTGGTTTTTTTTTTTTGGTTTTTTTTTTTTTTTTTTTTGGAATGAAGGTTTGACGACCACCGTGAGCAACTCAATGGGCTATGAGTAGTCACCCGTCTCTAATTTATGGCCACTGGTTCCAGGGAAGGGAGAGAGCCAGTGCCGTAAGATAAACAACATCCATGCCTCACAGGGATTCGAATCCGGATCCCTGATCAGAAGCCATCGCTTACCACTGCTCCACCGGGGCGGCAAAGTACTGCTTACCCTTGTTAAATCTGCATAGTATCAGTTTGTTTAAATAAGTAAACATGAAAGTATATCGAAATATATCACAATCCGCAGTTATAAAAAATACTAATCTTTGTGGGTCTAAGTCTAAGTTGCCGCCCCGGTGGCGCAGTGGTCTAAGCGATGGCCTCTGATCATTCGTCCGAACGGGGTCCGGGTTCGAATCCCGGTGAGGCATGGATGTTGTGTTTGTCTTACGGCACTGGCTCTCTCCCTTCCCTGGAACCAGTGTCCCTAAATTGGGGACGGGCGACTGCTTATAGCCCATTGAGTTGCTCACGGTGGTCGTTAAACCTCCAATCAAAAAAAAAAAAAAAAAAAAAGTTTAAGTTGTATGAAATGGAAATCATTACCTTTTTTTTTTTTCGTTTTCAGGATCGGTTTGGCAACAGTTTAATTTGCTAACAGTCTGATTTGTGATTAAGTTCCGTAAGTTGTGAAAAACATTGCATTTATGTAGCAGTTTTTTAAAGATACAGTACAGCAAGCAATGACAATGCAAACAATATGTTGGTACTAAAATATTCACATGAATACAATATGCATCTTTCATAGCATGCTATCTATATATGCATTAGTTTAACTGCAAAAAATATAAACAAAATGTTTTAGTCTCCCCAACACAGAACACCACGCTTCGAAACTGATAGAATACATCGAGTTGTCCACGGTGGTCGTTAAACCTCTCAAATAATAGTAAAAAAGTTTTATTAACATTTGTTGAAGTCGTTATTGCCACAGTACTTTAATTATGTAGTGCATTTATTTGATTTCATTTTGAGCTTTCTGAATATAGCGAAACATTTAATACCAGTGCATACATATTGTTACAAAATGTACGTAAAGTACACGTATAAAACTTTAAACCTAACTTTAAAATAAAACAAGAAAGATGACACTGAATTTTCGGTTGTATTGAGCATATCCTTTGAATCCTTTCTAACGCGAATAAAATTTATCAGGGTTATTCAAAATCAATAGAATTGGGAAAAAAAAAAAAAAATCAACCAGATTTCTACAATCGATAAAACATCCAGAAATAGAAATAGCTACTTATTTCCACCAGCGACTAAAAGTATATTACGAAAATTAACAAATGGTGCACAAAATGTTTCTCAGAGCAGAGGATGTATCAGAGACAAAGAAATTTTAAAATTGAACAGATAAATAAGGGAAATATAGAAGGAAACATGATATAAGTCAACGCCTTCTAGCGGAAGAATTTTGCATAATGGAAAAGTTGAAAATAGGTGAAAAATATACTTCATGGCAAAATCTATGGAAAGGAAAAAGAACTTTTCAAATACGATAGCGAGACGAGAAAGCAGTGCATTATTTAAACAGTATAATGCTTCCCAATTTATCGTAAAAACTGGCGAACAGTAAAAAAAAAAAAAAAATAATTTTCAAATGGGTTTTAGCAGCAGAGATACAGCTGCAAACAGAAGTTCACAAACACCACTTAGCGACAGAACTGTGAACTACAAAACTCCCCAAATATAAACTTTAAGTGTTCGACAAGGTAAACGGTATCTAGTGTTAAAAGAATTTTTTAAATCGCACATTTAGCAGCATAAATATTGAAAAAAAAAAATTAAACACTTGCGCTCTCTAGCTGGGAAATTGTGCATTATGTTGAGGTGGGGGAAATACACACAACGGGTTTTCATACTTATAATATCTGACCAAAACAGAATATTTTCAGTCTGGTTTTTAGACCCGCAGGTATTGCTGTAAAGGCAATCGTGAACTTATGCCCTCTAGTGGCACACTTGTGCATTAAGAAAAATAATTATATAGGAAACATTTCGCAACGGAAACGCTCTCCAACGAAGAAAGAATTATTTTTCAAATCGGACTCTTAAAAGCAGAAAGATCGACAAAAATATGATATACATCTACGCCCCCTGGCGGAGAAAACCATACATTATTTTAAGCAGGAGAAATCTCAAAAAGGTTTTTCGAGGTGAGCAGTATCGATCTACGAACATTTTTTCAATGAGATGTTTAGAAGCAAATATATGGAATAAAATGTATTTTGAATTCGATATAATCTGCATTTACGTCCTCTTGCGGCAAAGTTGTGCATCGGAAAAAAACCGGAATGCATCACCATTTTCCCGTTTCAAGCTTCCCAATGCAAAAAGCATTTTTCCAATCGGACTAATAGTTGCAGAGATATGGTGTCTATACGCAGACGGACAAAGTGAAAACATAAGCACTATCGTTTTTTTACAAAAGACGTGCTAAAATCTACCTTAAAGAGTTTTATGAAAGAAAAAGAATTTTCTTCAAAGAAATAGTAATGTTTTTAGTAGTGTTTTTTTAATAGTAATGTTATTTTAAAGAATTTTCTTCGAAGAAATCAGTAATGTTTTCCTGAACTTCAGCACAAGATATTTCTTCATAGTGAGTGTCACATCACATCTATTAAGACAGCGAAAAACATCTGGCACAATGCCAATAATGAACAGAATCTTATTTCGAAACGTGTGACATGATTTTATCAAATCGCCTTTAGCTGCTTTTGATTCACATTTGCAGTCTTTATCTTCAGAGTCATCAGAAATCTCAAAACTTTTCTGAAAACTGTGTAGAATATTCTCTTCCGTAAGATGATCAACCATAGCAACATCCTTATCAATTTGGAGTACAACCGACGGAAACAAAACCAAAACAACTTCTATGAAGGAGTTTGTTGGATGGAAAATCAGTTCGCTAAATAGAGATTTTGAACGCATTTTGGCTTAAAATTTGTCAAATAGAGGAATTTGCTAAATAGAGATTCCACTGTACTTTCCAAAAGTTTTTTTTATTTCAACAGACTTCGCGATCATGTCGCATCCGATTATACGGTTTTCTCTATTTACGTTTCATTTTTTTTAATTTTTGAAGAGTCTTGTGATTTTATACCGTTTAAAATACTTACGTAGCGCACTGCGTCATCTCCTTCTTTCTTTTTTTTTTTTTTTTATTTCAGAAAACTAAATTTTTGGTAAGTTTTTTTTTCTCTTGTGCTTAACCTCAGTACAGGTGCACTCTGGCCTAAGAGTTAATTAAAGATTAGAAATCTTCGCTGTCCAGAAGTATTTTCGATTTTCTGGTAATAACTCTCAGAGTTTTTGAAGAATCTTGTGATTTGATATATTCTACCGTTTAAATAATTACGTAGTGCACTATGTCTTCTTCTTCTTCTCCTTTTTTTTTTTTTTTTTTTTTTTTTTGTATTTCTGAATTTTTTTTTGGTTAAGTGTTATTGCCTTGCGTTTAACCTCAGGCACACGTTCACTCTGACTTAGGTGTTAAGTACAGATTAGAAACGTCCGCTCTCCAAAAATATTTTCGATTCTCTAGTAATGTCTCAGAGTTGCGTGAGTTCATTATTCGTACGATGAAATGAATTCTTCATCTGTCTTAGCGGGAAAATGTTTCCATGCAGAATCTTACATCAGTTTACTTTTTGTTTCGTATTCAAATTAGTTGGTAAAATTTTCTGTTCTATGAGCGTGTTGCTTTTGTTTTTAAATAGAAAAATCCAGGCTCGGGCAGCACCTGGATTCGAGAAAAACGTTTCGACTTACAAAACGAAGATTAACTTGTTAAATAATCAGATGGCGAAGATCACTGAGTAAAACGAAAGACGTGGAAGTACATTCGTCACTGTCTTGTCGATTTTAGCTTTCATTGTAGCTGTAATCGACAAGACTAGTTGTAAGTTTTGTCTGAAATTTGTCGGTTTATTTCTTTAAAGGTTGAAAGGTTGAAATCAAATTCCTTTTCCACTTTGTTGGGTTTAGCGACTACAGCACGTGGCTTTTTTCCATTTCCAAAATATATTTATGTAAACATATTTTTAAGCGTAGTGAAACCAGATGACCGAACCTTTAGAGCAGTGGTCTCAAACTCGCACCCCGCGGGCCGCATGCGGTCTTACGCTAATTGTTTTGCGGCCCGCATAAATGATAACAAAGTAAAAATAAATCACCCTTTTTTTCAAGTGTATTATAATATATTAAATATAATATAAACATAGTAATGCTTAGCAAAGTCATCCTCTTTATAAATAAAAAGTTTATTTACGAAGAACATAAGTGTATTAAGCAAAATACATATTTTCAATATATTCAAGTCAGCATTTTCCTATAATGCTGACAACGCACCCGAAGAACTTCAGTTTGAATTAATAGACTTTCAGTGTGATTCTTTCCTAAAATAAAAATTCAACAGGTGCAATGTAACCGAGTTTTACGGATGTACGTAAAAATACCCCCGGGAAAAAATACCACGGGAGAAAATAACCCTAAAAACTGAATAGCGGTAAAAATACCCCCAGAGGAAATACCACCAGAGCAAACGGTTCACTGTAAATTGCCACACCGAAACACTGCCATTGTTCCGGTGTGGCAAATTACCGGCAACCCTGCCACACATCTTTCAGCAACTTGGCCACAACAAAAGTTCAGGGGTGGGGGTTAAAGATTGCCGTTTCTATGCCTATATTGAGAACTGAATTGGGAACTCCAAACAAATTTCGAGAAAGCGTTCCATGTAAGCCAAGCGAGAACTGTACATTAATTTGAAGAAATAAATTGCCGAAGATCTCAGGTACACTTGGTTTGGGGGGATTTCTACCCCCAACTTCCGTAATATTGTATTCTGGGCCGCTGGAGTCTGTCAGTGCATCTAGGATGTTCCCCTTGAAGCGTCCGCGAAGTCAGTGAGCTTTGGGGGGGGGGGCTTTCCCCCAAAATGTTAAAATGAACGTAGAGCTATGCTTTATATAATGATTCTGTAGACGACCACGAATTTTCAGGAGGGTGGGGTGATTTCACCTTCTCCCAAGTTTCTAAGAGCGCAGACAAGTGTTGAAGGTAAGGGATTTGCTCGCAATTTCTGTGCTTCATGTTGTGTTTAGTGGCAAACAACATGAAGCACAGAAATTGGTGGTCTGTAAAAGGGATACGAAGTGCTTGGTTTGGAGGGCTCTACCCCCCAACTTCCGTAATTTTATATTCTGGACCTCTAGAGTCAGTCAGTGTATCCTCGATGTTATACCTGAAGAGATCTTAGAAACTGGGGGGGGGATTCATCCCATTCTCCTGAATATTCGTGGTCGTGTACAGAATCATTAATCATTATACACTGCTGGCCACCCAAAATGCAACAGCAAGAAGGACACGAGGTAGCAAAGCCAGATTTACTGGACACATAACAACAACAGTTACAAAGATGAAACGATTGAGCTTACAGGCCCGTGCGACTTGCGGAACACGCAGACATCAATACTTCGTGTGGCCCCCATGGCTGTCATGAACGGCCGCTACACGTCGCAGCATCGAACGAAAGAGGCTTTAGATGTGGGCTTGGGGTATGTCGGTCAAAGCTGCTTCCACACGTTGCCACAGTTCATCAGGCGTAGCCGCGAGTGGTGCTTGCCGGGCCACTCGGTTGCCGATCAGGGACCGGACGTGTTCGATGGGCGACATATTGGGAGAACAGGCAGGCCACGGCAGCAGTGACACCTGGTGGGCCGTGAAGAATTGTTGCACTATGCATGCCACGTGCGGGCGCGCATTGTCCTGCTGAAACGTGGCCGCTGGCAGGTCCTGCAGGTAAGGGAGGACTACAGATTCCAAAACGTCGGAGATGTAGCGGTGGCTGTTGAGTGTACCGGCGATGCGTACCAGAGGGGTGCGGGTGTCATATCCAATTGCGCCCCAAACCATAACGCCAGGCGACGGACAGGTATGGCGATGCATAATGCAGGCGTCATGCAGTCTCTCGCCGCGGTGCCGCCACACGCAAATCCGACCATCGTGGTGTTGCAGGCAGAAGCGGGGTTCGTCGGAGAAGACAATGTCGTGCCATTCCGTAGTCCACGTGTGGCGTTCTACGACCCACTGCCGCCGCACTTGCCGGTGGTGTAACGTCAATGGTAATCGGAGCAATGGGTGCCGTGCGACTAGTTCCCGCTCCTGCAGACGACGTCGAACGGTACGTGCTGACACAGGTTGTTTCGCAACACACCCTAATCCCTGCGCTAACGTTCGTGATGTGGCGGTGCAAGCCGTCAATGTGCGCTGCACAACATGTCGGTCCTCTGGTTCGGTGGTGTGCCGCAGCTGCGGCAACCGCTTACGTCGGTCCGTCCGTCCCTCCTGCACCCACCGAATCCATACTCGCCTCACTGTGGCTGGATGTCGTCCCACACGGGCGTCGATGTCTCGGTACGATAAACCGCTGTCGCGATAAGCCACTATTCGTCCTGTGTCGAACTCCGAAACGTGCTGGAACGACTGCCAAATTATGCGACGAGGCATCCGGAAGCTTTCCACGCACAGGTCCGGCAGCACAACACACTTCCACTACTTACACCCCGCCTTCTGTGCACCCTTCTTATAGTGCTTCTCGGTGGCGTGCCGGGCGCACATGATTTGCATATGCCCTGCAATGCTAATCGTTTGCATGTTCTCTCGCGGGCGACACATGCTGCGAATTTCAGGCCAATCGGATGCTTCCTTCTTGGTGTTGCATTTTGGGTGGCCAGCAGTGTATAAAGCATGGTACAATGTTTTATAGCTCTACGTCCATTTTAACATTTTGGGGGAAAACCTCCTCCAAAGCTCACGGACTTCGCGAACGCACATCCTGGATACACTGACAGACTCCAGCGGCCCAGAATATAATATTACGGAAGTTGGGGGTAGAGCCCCCCCCCCTTCCAAACCAAGTGAACCTGGGATCCCCGACAATTTATTTCTTCAAATAAAGTACAATTCTCGCTTGGCTTACATGGAACGTATTCTCGAAATTTGTTTGGAGTTCCCAATTCAGTTCTCAATATAGGCCCAGAAACGGCAATCTTTATAGCCCCGCCCCCCTTGAATTTTTGTGGCCAAGTTGCTGAAAGATGTGTGGCAGGGTTGCCGGTGAATTGCCACACCGGAACACTGCCACACATCAGTGTTCCTGTGTGGCAGTTTACAGTGAACCGTTTGTTCCGGGGGTATTTTTTCCCGGGGGTATTTTTACCGCTTACCGAGTTTTACCAGTTAGTTTCAAAGGACAAGTACGTTAACATTTATAACCTAGCTGCAAGTGTTATGTTTGTGTTTGGAACAACATAACTCATGTGAACGGTTGTTTTCAAGGATGGACCAAGTAAAATGACTTGAAAGGAATAGATTAAATGACAGTTGCCGCCCCGATGGCGCAGTGGTTTAAGCGATGGCTTCTGATCACTCGTCTGAGATAGGTGTGGGTTCGAGTCCCGGTGAGGCATGGATGTTGTGTTTGTCTTATGGCACTGGGTCTCTTCCTTCCCTGGAACCAGTGGCCCTAAATTAGGGACGGGCGACTGCTAATAGCCCACTGAGTTGCTCACGGTGGTCGTTAAACCTCCAGTAAAAAAAAAGTGACAGTCACTTATGCTCACTTTTAAAAGTAGTATGTTCAAAGGATATTATTCCAAATATTGATAAGTTAGTTACAGAAAAGCGAGCCCAAGTTTCTGGTCAGAACATGTAATAACTTTTGTACTGTGTACCATGTTCAGTTGGTAAAATGTGATTGTTTTAAGATTTACGTGAAAATAATTGTTATGTAAAGTGATTGTTTTCAGTGATTGATGAAGCATTTGTTTTTATCATTTACCGATAATTAGAAATAATATTCCACTCCAGTGCTAAGCCATTGGTGTAGTTTTGTAAAGTTGATATTTATTCATAAGAAATTTATTAATATTCATGTTCCTTCGAAATTGGAAAGTGCCCTTCCAAGGGTCTCAGTTTGAGACCATTGCCCTAGAGTGATTCGTCGCTACAACGTAGGTGAGGAAATTCTAAGTTTATGTTTTCATATTTGGAGATCGGGGGTTACCTTGGCTTGTTCACTAGGGTGGAGCGAAAAAACCTTTTTTCTTTTTATTTGAAACGTCACCATGTGCAATAGTTGCGCTTGTGTTACTGAAATGATCCCCCGAAATATGGATGACATTATTCAATATCTTAGGCTTCCCCAAGAACCTGGAAGTTTGAAAGTTATAGGGGAAAATGCTTTAGAAACGCCCGCTTTCTTCATTTTGTAAATATAAGAAAATACTGTGTAGCCAGGTTATTTAATATCACCTTAGAGTGTATAAACACGGGTAAAAATTCAGCAGACATGAGTTAATTTCTTAGGCTTCCCCAGATCCCTTAAAGCGTGTAATTTTTCGCCAAAAATGGCATGATAGGCAACTTATGTTATTCGACAGCAGCCTTACCGTTATCAATTTGGGCTTGACATTAACAATTCCCCCTCTCATACTTTCTAGAAACCTCAGGTTGAGTTTCAGAAACATAACTTGCGACCTTGCGTTCTCCTTTGTTTTTGTAACTTCCTTCACCTCACCCCACCACCTCCCTCACAGCGCAGCTCTCTTTACGAACTCGCTGAGTCATCTCATCACTGCGTACAGATCCTTTTGGGAGAGAGTGTTGGCGGGTGGTGCGTCATAATGATGCAACAGTTTCTTTCACTCCTAGTGGCTTGATGATTGAAGGTACCGGCATTTTCATTTTGTCATTCAGCTACTTAAGATGGCTGAAACAAAAATAAAGCTGCTTGCCCTATCCTCGAGAGTTATAAAAAGATGCGTGAAAATGTGTTGCCTACGTACGAAGATGTAATGCGCCATTACTACCTTGTGAGGAATACTCTTAGGCAGGAAGGTGCAAATTATGAGCCTGCTGGAGCAGAATTAGCAGGTATTGTCGCGGACAAAGTACTGAGCATATGGAAGAAAGCATCTCTTCCGACATCGCTCCACAAATCAGTTGTAAAGCATATTACAGCATACAACACTGAAATCGAAAAGCAGAAAAAACACGATGCAAGAATGGATGAAACCTACCGGAATAAGGTTGAACAATTTTGCGCAGATTCACAACGTATTTTTAACATATGCTCGCGCAAGTGCAAATGTTTTAGAACATGCAAATGCAGCTCTGCAAAAAACGTACCCTTGAAAGAGCGAGACTTTCTGATAGAGCAGAGAACAAACAAAAGAATGATAGGAGATGGGCTTGACGCAAAAGCTACCAGTGTACTTAAGAAAAGATCTACTCGAAAGAGTGATTGGGAAAAGCATGTCCGTAGGAAATTACATAAAACTGCATCACTGAAATCGGCCCTGCGAGTCGAGAATGATACTTCAGGAAAGGATACAAATACTAATTCTGCAGCAAACCCGGACGAGCCGGGTCCTAGTCATTTGTTGGCCTCGGAGAAAGATTATGATTTCACTCCAGATCACTCTTCAAAACCTAGGCATCAAATGACACTGTCTGCATTTTCTGGACAGTGCGATAAGCGAGGCATCAGCGATTGAGAAGCAGCCGATCTTGCGTCGGTCGGCGTTGCTTCATGATGTACGTGAACAGGTTCAGTCAAAATAATGTAATGCACCTGTTATTGACCTGCATAAAATACGACGAGAAAGGAAAAAGACCCGTCAAACAATTCAAGATGAGGTAAATTTGACTGGTCGCAAGATTGTAGCTCTATTCTAATTTTGGAAGGAAGAAAGGATAAAACTCTTACGAATACACAGACAGATGATGGCAAGTGGCACAAACCAAAAGAATGGGAGGAGCATATTACACTTGTTGAAGGACCGGGTTCGGTCTGTTTGGGACATTTTGAACCGAAGAGCAGGAGTGCAAAGGGCATTTCCGACGGTATCTTCAGCTTATTGGACCAGAAGGCCTTTGACTTGTCGGAGTTAGTCTTTATTGGAAGTGACGAGGAAGTGTCTAATACCGACACAAATGCAGGTATAATTAGGCACACTGAAGAGAAGCTCAATTCTCCCGTGCACTAGGTAATATGTCAACTTCATTTTAATGAACTGCCTTTACGCCACCTCACTGAAGCACTCGACGGGAAAACATCAGGTCCAAGATGATTTAGTGGATTTATTGGAAAGCGCCTGAAGACGTGTGCAAACCTTCCTATCGTTAATTTCCAGAAAATTGAATTTTCGTTTCAGTCCGACATAAACTTTGGAGATCTTAGTTCGGATCAACTTTATTTGTGGGAAATTTGTAAGGCAATCTCTGCAGGTGATAGCCCACAAGATCTGGCAAATTGGGATCCTGGAACACTTGCACATTCCCGTTGGCTGACCCTCGCAAATCGCATTCTGCGTTTGTATGTTGGAACTAGTAATCCAACACCACAACTTGTCTCATTAGCCACCTTTGTAATGAAAGTATATGCACCATCGTGGTTTACGATCAAATGTAACGGTACCTGTAAAGATGATCCAAGAAATTTGCAGCTTTTTATATCTCGGTTTCAGTATCTTTCAGATAATTTAAAGGATATTGTAAAAAGAGTCGTCCAAGAAAACACGTATTTTTCCCATGCAAAAAAACTTGCTTGCTGCAATGTTGTTTACGACAGAAGGTATGTCCGTGAGCTTGCTGTTCGACGCATCGTGAAGGCCAGGAAATGTTCCGAAGAAACAACTACCATTAGGACGTTTCGGATTCCAACGCTAAATTTCCAGAGCAATGATTATATCGACCTAATCGACTGGCAAGAGGGTATTATGACCGAACCTCCCATCACACGGAAATGGAAAGACGACGAATTTCTGGAATTACTACAGTCGGATAAATATTCAAGTTCTTGCCACAAATTTACAAAAATACCCTGCCATTCTCAGGCAGTAGAGAGGATGGTTAAAATTGTAACAGATTCTTCTTCTCATGTGTGTGCGGCCTTCTTGCAAAAGATGGATTCATCAGAGCAAAAATTTTGGACAGGAAGCTGATACCAAGTTTTGAAAAAAAAGTCTGATTTCCAAGTTAAATAAACTCACTTCTCAAGTTATACTACTGGGTAAGGCTGGTGTCTATCATATTTACATAACTTATGCATTTTCAGAGAAATACGACAAAATTTGAGCTCTTTGGGGAAGCCTAAGAAATTAACTCACGTCTGCTGAATTTTTACCCGTGTTTATACACTCAAACGTGATATTAAATAACATGGTAACACAGTATTTTCTTATATTTATAAAATGGAGAACGCGGGTATTTTTAAAGCATTTTTCCCTATAACTTTCAAACTTCGAGGTTCTTGGGAAGCCTAAGATATCGATTAATGTCATCCATATTTCGGGGGTTCATTTCAGTAATGAAATCGCAACTATTTCACATGGTGACGTTTCGAATTAAAAAAAAAAAAGTATTTTTCGCTCCACCCTATTGTTCATTCTTAAGGGGGAAAGAGAAAATGCGTTTGCATTTAAAGTAGAAATAGGTAGTCAAGTCCAGTAGCGCACCCAAAACTTCTTCATGGGGGTGACCAAAAGTTTTTTTTTTTTATTTGGGGGTTTAACAACCACCATGAGCAACTCGATGGGCTATAAACAGTCGATTTAGTGCCACTGGTTCCGGGGAAGGAGGACAACCAGTGCTGTACTACAAACACAACACCCATGCTTCTGTTGCATGCAAAATTATTAAAATAAATTTGCACAACATGCACGGAATTTTAGTGAGGAGACAAAGGAACTTTCTTTGTTAGGAAAACATGGTTAGGTTCTCATGGTCGGCTGTTTTGAAGCTCAGATGTCGTATAGTAATTTCTCTTGTAGGTGGAACGTGAAAATTTTGATTTTAGCAAAGGTAGGTATATTTTAAAAAAAAATTCTGAAATTCACGAGCCACTTTCCGTCATTTCTTTCGTGAATTAACGAAGTATATTTCTGACACAACTTTACCGTGAAAATGACGGAAACAAAATACCTGAATTTTACAGATTTTTTCGTGCCAAGGGAAAATTCTGAATTTCCAGAAACCTTTCCGCAATTTCTTTCTTATATTGACGGTAAATTACAGTTTTAGATGTGTGTTAACGAAAAATTCTGAATTTTCAGAAATCTTTTCCGGAATTTCTTTCGTATATTAACGGAAAAACTCACGTTCTCACTTTTTCCGTATCCGTGTGACGAGAAATTGCCAAGAATAGGAGCGATTGGTGAGAATACTTGAGGCTTGATTAACTTTTAAATTTCAGTCATCTGTCGAATTTTGAAGTTGCGTAGCGAGACGGAATATTGTGGATAGCATATCTCATGAATTTTGTTTATTGTGGCACAGGATGTTTCTTCTCCTTTCACTTCTTTGTGCACCAGCTATTTATTATTTATATTGTGTTACTGTAAGAAACCGGGTATTTAATTTATTGTACGGATGGTTGTACGATGTCTGATAGCTATAATAGCTTTTTTCTTAAGTCTTTGGACAACTTAAGAAAAAAGCTATTATAGCTATCAAGAGTAAATTTTATATCTAGTTTTTTTTTTTTTTTGCTTAAATAATATGGGTACTATAAAAAAGTACACAGACCTGTTCTCAGGAGATGGGTATTATGTTCAAATCCTCAGGAATATGCAACAGCAGTGATTAGAGCTATTAGCGAAGAGAGTTATACCAAATCTGCAGCACAACCCACCCCAGTAGCTGAATCTTGTTACACGTCGTCCCAGCCAGTTTCCAAGAAAGATGTATTGCTCAAAAAAATTTTGAGAAAAATTGACGAAAGGGACAAAAGCATTAGAATCTTGTCGGAGGAAATGAAGGATTTGCAACTTCGGAAAACAAGGCAAAATATAGGTCAGAATGATAAAATTTCGGAACCGACGGAGCGGTACTGGTCACATAACCGAAGAAGCAGATATAAAGCCCACAAAGAATGTTGGACCTCTGGCTCTTTTCGGCACGTCCAACGTGATTGCCCAGAGAAGTCGTATCCCGATCGTTATGAAACCAGGCGTTATGAGCATCATCAAACCAGGCCTCATCACATCCAACACTATGAAGTCATTCCTGATCCAATTTCATATCCTCCACACTCGCAAGAGCAGCGTCTTGGAACATAGGCGCGGCAATCGGAGCGATCAGCCAACTTTAGAAGCCAGCAGGATTCAAACTAAGACCGACGGCGTTCATGGGCCTGAATTCCGTCGTGATGGATACAACTTCTCCCTCCCCGTATTTCGCGCATATGAAAATGGCCCTCTGCGAAGCCCGCCATGTGACGAGGCAGAAGCGCGAAGTATATGCCTGGAAGAAGAGAGTAAAGCCCGTTATAGTGAAAATTCGGAAACTACAAACACAAGTGCTCTTCCTATCGTCAATAGTATACCTGCGTTTGTTACTAATGAACCACTAGCGACAGAAATTGATAGGAAAATTATTTTGCCTGAAACTGTCATTCCTGAAGAAAATCAGCCAACTATCACTCATGAAACTCAAAATACTTCTGATGATAGGAATAATGTTTCTAAGGATTCGAAGGAAAATGACAAAGTTCCTACAAGTATTTGGATAATTAATGTGAACCCTACAGAAATCATTCCTGATCTTTCTAAGATAAATCAGTACAAAGCTGAAGCTGACTGCATGAAAGATGAATCCACTAGTGAACAATCCCTAATAGAAAATTCTAGTCTAGCCAAAAGTGTTGAAAATGAGTCATCAGTTAAACCCAAAACTGTAAATGAAATTCTTCCTAATGTGAAAAACAAAAAAATCACTCTTAGGTGAACTGAATTGTGAAACTCATAACAAAAATCACAGATCATCTATGCAATCCTCTTTCCCTACAGCACAAGTTAGTCCAGATTACCAAACCCCGCAAGATGCAACTTCCCTTAAATTCGCGCAGTTCATGATGTGGAACACGAAGAAAGTCAAATGCAAACCGCAATAACGCCAAGCCAATCATTCACACAGGTGAAATTTTGCTAAATCGGAACATTACGGGAACGGAAACGGACTATGGATACAGTATTATGTTATAAAGTGTGTGTATGTATACTGTATAATGCAAAAAAAAAAAAAAATTCATGCAGGTGAAACGTGATCTTCGATTTCACACAGGTGCTACTATATTAATTTCTATTGTGAATTCCACGCAAAATATAACGCTCATAAAAGCTGAAAATAAACTCTTGTTTATCAGCAAAGAGCAGAGAACTTATGCATTTATGCGAACGTTCTGATAAACTATGTCAGACGCACCTTTTTTTTAAATAAGCTTTGTTTAAAAATATGATATTGGTCAATACATGAACTCACGTGCACGATTTTAACAGACAATTTCTGGTATATCAACTGTGATCTACAATGATACTATTTTGAAACTTTAGTAGCACAAAACTTAAAAAAAATGCAAATATGCACTGAACTGATTACAAAACGATTACTCTTACTCAGCACATATGAACTCTCAATTTTTTTGATATGCAAGGACTTTTGCATGCTCGAATTCTTGATATTTCATTTTGATTTTTTGGTTTATTTTATGTATTTCATGGTTCAGGTGATGAGTAAGGTCACCCAGGTTATTTAGTAGTCAACGTGTTCGAAAGTTAGAAATCATTCCTTTCGTAAGAGGTATTTAGTGTTTCAGACAGATAGCATGTAAGTGATTGGAATAATTTCGAGCATAGGTTTTTCAATAATTTTCACAGTGGAACGGGAGATATTATGTTTTGGGTTAATGTAAGTTGATTAGCTATAGAGAGAGTTAAAGATAATTTTCAGAGAAATATGTAACTTGAAGAAAGATGAAGGCGTTATTATTATTTTTTCCCCTTCGTAATCTGAGTTTCAGAGGCATCGTGTAGAATAGGAGGTGTATAACAATTTGTTGAAATGTGTTATCTCATATTATTTTAACTGTAACGAATAGTTCAACTTGCATATGTGTAATGCTGCCGGAAATTTTTCCGGAACCTATCAACGGCTAGTACACCTTTCTTATTACTGAAAACGATTTGTTAAACCATTTGTTCATATGATCTATTTCAATTACGTATCAAGTAATGTTTAATTCAGTTGTCATTAAGGAATTGGCCTAAAGTATCTCAGCAATGTAAATATGAAAGACATGAATTTGCAAACTTCGAAAATATCTTGTGTTGTTAAACCTCCGCATGTAGGTAAAATCGAGCTATGGAATGTACATTAATTGAATTTATGTAATTCACAAGGTTGTCCTAAGCTCAGCTTTAGCACCGAATCAAATACGGGCAGGAGTTGAACTTTGAGCTAAAAAATGCAACGAATTTCATTTTTTTTTCGCAAGAGGGAAGTATTGTTACGGAGATTTTATACAGGGCTTTAGGATTTCATATAAAATCTCAATATTGCAACCTTTTTCCATCTCGTGCTCCCATTCCTTTGTTTCCCCAAAGCGTGAGAGAAATTTCTCAGAGTCAGTTCCTCATTAAACACCGGATACACGGTTATTTACTAATACGACATTTTGTCTATGCTTAGTATTTGCACTTTGTATGTTGAATGGAGATTAACTCTATCGCGCCTCTTTTGATGCTTTACAGATTTCAATTTCAATGGCTGCCGAAAAATGCACTAGCCCCTCACATTTTACTTTGAGGCTTGGGATTTACCGAGGGAGGTGTGGTTCTTTCTCACGGGGAACTTTCGTATATGCTTAAGGGCATTTTTGGGAGACAGGGGAGAAGGAGGCGAGAAGACAGTTGTCTCTCGTCTTGGAGAGCGAGCGGTGTTCCATAGCAGGACGAAGGAATTACCTCAGGATAGGGTGGAAGGTCTTAGGTGGACCGGTAGGTTAGGGGATTTCTCGACAGCGGGATAGATGATCGAAAGCGGGACTTAAGAAAGAAAGAATTGGAGTTTTTAAGCGGAAGAATTAGGAAACATAGCACAGCTAACGGACAACCTTTGCAGGCAATTAAATGAAGAGAAGAATAAAAATTTCTTAGACATATTTACGGATCGCAAGAATGATTTGCATACAATTATTATCATTTGGTTATTACGTGTTAATTACTATCATCATCAATCACTACAGGCTTATTAAGAATTACAAGTTAACAACTAGAACAAAGATAGTAAAGTTTACAGAGCAGTATATATATATATATATATATATATATATAGGCCGACCACTGGTTACACAAGAGACAGCTGCAGCTGTTCAGGAGACATTTCTGCGAATGCGAAGCCCCAGGAAATCCATTCGTCGTGCTTCACTGGAAACTGGGATTCCCCGTGACATGGTTCACCAAATTTTACACAAACGTCTTCATCTGTAGGAAATAGAAATCGTTCGAGCTCTTCAGCCTGATGACCGGCCTCGCCGTGCTGCATTTGCGACGGAAATGTTGCAGCGCATAGCTCATGATAGTGATTATCTGCACCGTGTCTGTATCTCAGATGAGGCCACATTCCACGTCTCTGGTTCAGTAAATAGGCACAATGGGCGAATCTGGGAATAAGAAAATCCTCATTATGTCATCGAACTACAGAGGGCTAGAAAGTGAACGTATGGTGCGGCCTGATGCATGAAAGAATCATCGGACCCTTCTTTTTTACAGCGCCCACGGTAACATGTAACATGTACCTGGACATGCTGGAACTTTTTGTAGCACCTCAGTTGCATGCACTCCAACCTTCGGTTATTTTCCAACAAGACGGTGTCCCACCGCATTGGTCAATAATGGTTCGTGAGTTTCTGAATGCCACATTTCCGTACAGATGGATTGGCTGCGACGGTCCCATGACATGGCCACCTCGATCGCCCGACATAACCCTTCTAGACTTTTTCCTGTGGGGTTATGTGAAAGACCAAGTTTACTCTAGCAGTGTTCCCGGATGTCGAGACGTTGAAGAGCAGAATAACGGACGTCATTGGTTCTGTCTCTGCTGAGATGTTAAACAAAACATGGCGTGAAATCGAATATCGCGTAGATGTCCTCCGGGCCACTAATGGCGCCCATGCGGAGGTGTACTGACACTGGAAAAAAAACTTTGTGCACCATCATTGTCATGTAATCCCTTTCTTGTACCTGAAATAGTTTTTTTTATATTAATTTTTGTAATGTGGAAAAGACTTTATGGACACCCATAAAGTCTTTCCCACATTACAAAAACTGGGAAGACAGAACAGTGGCGCAGGTGAAGTTTACAGAGCAGTATATATACAACCCAAGGACAGATTTTCGGTTCGTAGAGTGTTGAAGTTAGAATGGGAAAAGCTGACGATCTGATTTATCGGAGTTTCATAAAGTTTAATATGGAGAAGCTTTGCGTTATTTGCAGTAAGTGGCGGAGAACCCTAGTTAGTCTGAACCTGTCCTGGCTGTAAACTGGAAAATATGAGCTAGGCGGAGTACAGGCTAGGCCTCTTAAAGTTGAGTTCTGGACCAAACCGGAATTTCCAAATTTAAGCCTACCCAGATCTACGGCACTGAACAACAAGAATTCGGATATTTTTGAGGTTGCGCCTGCCTAAATGATATGTTAATAACGTTTTACTTTTTTTTTTTTTAGTAATGAGTTACCTAGTAACGGCTTTTAAACTCACAAAAAAAAGTTTTCCCCGTTTCAACCGAAAATTTAAGTGTTCCACTATTGTGTGACATTTGTTGTGTTGTTAGACACATAATCTTGGTCCAGTGTAAATGACCAGTGATGGAACGAATCCTTTGCCCGTTTTCTCTGCAAGCGTCTAATCCATGTTATTTTCGCCGCAGATAAAAAGAAGCCGCACCCTGAAAGCGGAAATGCTTCTCGTGTTGGGTAGCACCATATGCTGCCACATTCCCCCAGCAGATGGCATAAAGAATCACAGGTGCCCAGGCTGTCTGTCATTGCCCTCTTTATTTCTTCTTCACCACCCCCAGCACCTAGCACACTTTTTTTACGTCTGTGTCTAGTAATGGTTGAGTTTCCCTTTTGCTCAAACCACAGCTGCCGTTTCTGTCGAAATAGCTGATTTCTGATTGTATGGAAAAGCTGAATGACAACGTTTGCCATACTCGTCTCCAGTGTTGCATTCAGAGAGTTTTTTTCTGGAGGAAGGGGGGGGGCAATTACACATTTTGAGGGAGCTGAAACTTGGTGACTGATTGTATACATAGAATCACAGTTTTGTTATTTATATATATACATTAATACACATAAAAATTTTTAATGGAGTGTAAATTTTTTTTATGCTGGTGTATCGCAAATGCGAATTCCAAGAAATCTACACATACAAGTGATTAACAATGTAAAAAGTGTTATACCTTTGCTTTAATTCAGTAATGCACCACGGATTTCACCATGGGGTGGTGTTAAATATGATGTTAATAAGAAACGCTGTTCTGGAGAAAATCCCCCCCCCCCCGAAAAAAACAACATTAGGAGTAGTAAAAGAATCCTCAACTTACCACAAGCGCATTTATGAATTATTATTAAAGAATCCTTACAGTGCTACCTGAAAACGCACGGTTTAAACCATTCCCCTTCCATTTGGTTTCAGACATTTAGTTTATTTAGATTAGCAAATAGTAGTAAAAAAAAATACTAACTGTTTGGATGCCAGTTTGACGTGTCTCGATTTTTTTTTTCTCTTTTTTGTGTAACAAAGCATAAACTTTCCACCGCAAGGGAATAAAGAACTTTTTATGAGAACAATTTCTAACAATTTGCTATTTTTAAAAATTAGGTAGCAAATATTTTGTTGTATTGGAAACTCTAACGTCACATTAGCTACACTGAGGCTTAATCGTACTCATGGAAAGTCAACATCCAGAAGACTGAAACAAAGTTGAATGCCAGCTTCCAAAATATGATGATGTGTTTCAGTGCAAACATCTCTACTCTGCGGAATTAGGTTTTTATTGCGGAAGTAGTCCGAGTTGTCAGTGCTTGAAAATTTTTCCCTTTCCTCTCGACTTCCCTAAGGGCAGGGAGGAGGATTATCTGCTATTGACGAGAGCTTTAAAATGATGTACAGAGGATGTTCACACATTTTAAGAACGATTTTCCAGCACTTTAATTAGTGTTTAATATAAAATTATTCCTTTCTTATGTTCTTTAGCCATCCCTGTGGAGCAGTGGTCTAAGCGATGGCTTCTGATCATTCGGGCGAGATGGGTCCCGGTTCGAATTCCGGTGAGGCATGTATTTTATGTTTGTCTTACGGCACTGGCTCTCTCCCTTCCCTGGAACCAGTGGCCCTAAATTAAGAGTTGGCCACGACTGCTTATAGTCCATTGAGCTGCTCACGGTGGCTGTTAAATTTCGAATAAAAAATAAATAAAAGAAGAAAAAAGGACCTACATCTAGGTTTCCAAGATAACAGGGCATTCCTTAAAATTGTTAGTGGCATTTTATTCCACTCCTCTTGCGCTGCTTTCCATAGTCGCATCATTCTTTTAAGCCTGCGTTTAGAAAGCGCTCTTTTTACCAGTCCGAACTCCGAAGGCACAATAATAGTCCACAGGTGACATCATCAGGGGACTTTGAAGGAATATGAGCAAAAGGCATAGGCTTGATACCAGTCTTTTTAGCAGTCTGAAGGCACAATAGTCCAATGGTGGCACATCAGGTGACTTTGAAAGAATATGAGCAAAAGGTATAGACTTGATACCAGTCTTTTTAGCGTTCGATGGCACAATAGGCTATTGATGGCACATCAGGGGAGTTTGAAGGAATATGAGCAAAAGGTATGGACTTGATACCAGTCTCTTTTTCTTTTTTTCGAGAAACAGAGTGGTATATTTGGATGTGTGACTGGTAGGTAGCCTTGTCACGATGGAGATCTACTCTTTGAAGACTCTATGGATAAAGAAATGGTATTTCCTTTTTAAATGTAGGAGTTAAAACATTATTTTTGTAATATGTAAAATTGATTTTAACATTCTTTTCTAATTTTCTTAATTTTGATTTTTTCATTGTACGAGAAACCAGCAATAATCATGTATCCTTTACTGAAACTTTCTTTGGATTCTTGGAACCAAGTTTGTAAGACTTTTTCTGCTCGTTTGATAGGTAATCGACCTTTTTCTGTTACAAACATTTAGGAAGATCTATTCTTCATCAATAGTCACAAAAAATTCCTATCTGTCCCTGTCTAAGTGATTTCCATAAAGAAGTCTACACCGTATTCTCTGCTCAGTCACGTGCCTAGGCAAAAGGCCGGTGAACATCCCATTTTTTTGTTTTTTTATTTAAATATTTGTTTATTACCTTGTTCACAGTTGATACAGCGGTTTTAACGACTTAACGGTTGCTCTTCGGGTCTGTGGATTTTCTTTTAAGACCTGAGACGTTACTTTTGAAATAGTGGTCTAAGTACGTAACTTCTTTGGATATTTCTTTTGGTGTTTCTTTTTCATTTAAAAGAAATGCTTGACGGTTTTTCCCTCTATCATTTATAATATTGCTTATTTTACACTTAGAAAAGCTAATTCCATGATTTTCATAGCGTTTTTTAATTACAGAAACGAATATTTTTCTTCATAAAGAGCAAAAACATAGCCTTCTATCCACAGCTTGTTTACGTGCGCCATTTTCTTAGCAGACTTTGATATTTTTTTCTTTGATATTTAACTGGAGTTTCTTTCGTGTTCATCTAAACGCTGTTGCCAGTTTCAGTTCTTTGAACTTCTTTCGTTTTCTGTGATTTCTTATCAAAAACTTTCTAAAAATGTGTGAACATCACCACAATGGTGTGCAACCTGTAGATATACTAGACGAAAAGTTATCAATCCCCCTACTAACACACTTGCGTTTAGTTTTACGTTCTTTCTATCTTGAAGTCAGATTGCAGCTTGCACATGCGAAATCGTCGACTTTGAAAAAGGTTTTAGAGGCACTTGTGCAGCATGTTCAGTCAAGAAAAAAAGAGACGAAATATACATGCACATAACTAAAAATTTGCAAAAAATTACAGAAATGTTGTTTAGTATTTTCTAAACAAAATTATGCTTCGTAAAGCGGAAGTGCATATTACGCATTAGCTAATCTCGACCTTGCAAAAGCTGTGGAAGCCTTGTTGACCTTCAGGGACTGCTGCAGATAGTAGGAGACGGTCGCTATCAATCTGTGCTGCAGAACAGGTCTTCAGGAAGTGACGTCACGTCACTGAACCCTCCCCACAAGGAGGGCGCTAGAAACCAGATGATAAGATTTGGCTTTACCAGAGGCTGCTGATGCCATCTCCTCTCTCTTCTAACCTCCTTGGTTCCCGACTGTCCGAAGATAGGGTGAGTCAACTGACTGTACAACATATTTCCGCCTTTATTGCTATGACCTCGAATAGGATCTCGTCTCCGAATGTAAAGCTAGACTTTTGTATTTTGTGGGAACCCAGACAAACCGAAGAATTTTCTTTTTTAAAGGAATGCAGTTTTAAATGCTCTTAAACAACGGTACTTGAGGTATTGTATGTCGCGTCAAATTTGATTAGCGCGAAGAAACACTAATTCTTTTTTGAGGCACAATAAACAGTCTTAGGGGTAAATTTCTATACACACTTCTATATATAGTAAACGGGGAATGAATAATAAAACACTTGGAGAATTGACAACGAAAAACAAAATTTGACATATACACATGCGTGCATTTTCCCCACGAAATATGCGCAAAAATATTAGGGGTTCCAGGAACCCAAAACAAAATCATTGGGGGTTCAGAAAGTGTATCGAGCCCACGAAGTCGGCGCCTATGATTGTGAACACCTGACGGACTTTGAGCGAGGAAGGATTGTTGGAATGAGAGAAACTGGATTTTCCTACCGCGAAATTGCCACTCGTAGGGGAAGAAGCGCTAGTACATTGATGCGAACCTGGTGTCAATGGACAAATGAGGCTCGGACGCTCAGAAATCCGTGAAATGGACCACAAAATCACACGACTGCACGAGATGACAGACACCTCTGCCCCATGGCAGGGACCGATTGCACAGGGACATCCACGGCGTTAGCGCAACAGTAAAGCCCTGTCACAGGTCAGGTACAGGTCCTTCAGCACAATTCGCCGTCGTCTGCTTAACAGAGGACAGGTCGCTAGCACTCCATTGCTGCGTTTTCTTTTGACCCTCAACCACTGACGCTTCAAGCTGCAATAAAGTCTCAAGCACAGACATTGGTGCGCTGATTGGCAACAAGCCGTGTTTTCTGATGAGTCACAATTCAACTTCATGCATGATGATGATCTCGTACGTGTTCGAAGATATCGTGGTAAACGGTACTTTGCAGCCGGCATTTTGAAGCGTCATATCGGCCTAACGCCTGCGTCAGGGTTTTGGGCGTCATGGCGTTCAATTCGCGATCTCGCCTGATGCGAATTGAAGGAATCCTCAACAGCTAGCTATACATCATTCGCGCACCCACGGAGGGGGCTTTGGGGCTTAAGCCCGCTCCAAGGAGATTACGAACGACGTACGTCCCAAAGCCTCAAAGATATTAAGAGCGACGTACGCCACAAATTAAACATTCAAAAATATTATTTTACATGTTAAAAAAATTACATAGAGTCTTCTATTACATGGTGTCTTCTTTCCAAAGCCCCAAAGAGATTAAGAGCGACGTACGTCACAAATTAAACATTCAAAAATATTATTATACATGTTCAAAAAATTACATAGTGTCTGACATAGTATCTTCTATTGCATGGTGTCTTCTTCCCAAAGAGATTAAGAGCGACGTATGTCACAAATTAAACATTCAAAAATATTATTTTTTATGTTCAAAAAATTACATAGTGTCTTCTATTACATGGTGTCTTCTTCCCAAAGCCCCAAAGAGATTAAGAGCGACATACGTCACAAATTAGAGATTCAAAAATATTATTTTACATGTTCAAAAAATTACATAGTGTCTGACATTTTGTCTTCTATTACATGGTGTCTTCTTCCCAAAGCCCCAAAGAAATTAAGAGTAACGTACGTCCAATGTACGTCACACATTGTGTACGTATACTATATATATATAGCCCCATCCAACAGGAATTCCTGGGTGCGCAGCTGCTATATATCATTGATATTTTAGAGGCAGGGGTGATACCCTTTCTTCAGAATTGTCCTGGCGCTATATTCCTGCAGAACAATGCTCGGCCGCACTTGGCCCGAAATATCCAAGACCTCTTCTATGCACGGCAGATACTGCTTCTTCCCTGGCCTTCACGTTCGCCGGATATGTTCTCGATCGAACATATCCGTGAGTATAGTAGCTAAGCGACTGGCCCGTCAAGCGCCTCCACCTGTCACCACAAATGAACTCTGGTCTGGCAAAGAAGCAGCCTCGCAGACTATTCCCCTAAACGATATGTAAAACCCCTTCCATTGAATGCCACCCCGTGTCGAGGATGTTATGTTGCTCGAGGTGGCTTCACACGATACTGAATTTTGAAGCGAAAAAATCTTATATAGATCTACAAAGTTATCTCCTGAGGAATATGTGATATAGATTTCATTTGAATAGCTTGATTTCTTCTTGGTGTTGTAATTTTCACAAACAGTAGTGTAATTTTTGGTTTTCCCTTAGAGAATTCTGTGCAAAATTGAACTAAATCAGACAAAAGAGCCTTAGTATGCGTATGCTGTAGATCTCAGCGAAAACCTCCGCATAACTCTAGTTCAAAGTTATCTTCAGTTTCATTGCCAAAAGAAATGATTTGCGAAGTCAAAGGTGCCAAAGTTTACTTTGAAACCACTGCAGCACATGGACTTCACCGTATATGATTTCGCTCATTAGCGATCTAGCAGTCAAGAATCACAACATTATGACTAACTTTCTCTGAAAGTTCCCAGGGTTTACAGAAAGTAAAAAGAAGTATTTGTGTATGATTAAAGGAAGGTTTCACTCACGGTTACGTACTTCCATTGCTGTGTAATACCAAACTACATTTTACAGTAAACTGTGACACACGTGATGCATTTACGATGTTTCCAACCAAGACTGGAATCCTGTTTTCAAAAATTGTAGGGATCATTGTATGATTCATGTCTTCACATGACTCCGATTGCCTCCATATTACCAAATCCTTGTCCTCGAGAACTGTGTTTCATCAGATTGAATAGGTGAGAGTCCGATGGAGCTAAATCCGAGTAATAAGGAGGATGTGAGATCGCAGACCATCCCATCTTTGCAGTTATCTGATTTGTGGCCAAAGGCGTGCGAGGGAGTTCGTTGTCACGTGTAGCAAGATGGATTTGAGATCTTTTTTTATCCCTCTTCTTTCTGGTGGCTTTCTGAAATTTTTTGAGCTTCACGGAATAGCGGGTGCTTCTCACTGAAGCGACGTGTCAGGAAGTTCGTTGTCTCGTGTAGCAAGATGGATTTGAGATCTTTTTGCTCCCTCTCCTTTCTGGTGGCTTTCTGAAGTTTCTTGAGCAAAAGGAACGGACGAGAAAAGATGCTGTTTCAATTAATTTACTATCAGCTAAAGCTACTTTGAAACCACTGCAGCACTGGACTTGTCCCGGAATTAACTACGTATTTCCTCTTTCGTCCAAACGCCAATTCTACGCAACTTTTCATTCTCTTGCACTGGCATTCCGGAGGCACACTCTTCTCCATCTGGTGTCTCTTGACCTCTCCGGCTAAACTTCTGTGTGTTGCAATGTGTTGCGTCTAAAAATTTTAACTAAAACCCGTCTTTTTCTTTTCGCAACGTAATCACTGGGCACCCAGAATACAAATCGGAGATGTAATCAACCCATAGATTTCTTAGTAAGAATTCTTTTTGGATGAAAATAATAATAAAAATTATCTTTGGATGAAATAAATGTAAACATGACCAAGATTTTACGTATATTTTAGAGCTATATATTTGTGGTATAAACCTATCCATCTTGGCAATCGTTTTTTTACGCTTTCCAACCGTAGGTTGAAGAAGCGTATATGCTCCAGCTTTGTCCGTCCGTCCGTCCGGACGGACGGACAAAGCTGGAGGGGAGGAGAGTGACTCATCACAAAGCTGTGTGGGGGAGGAGAGTGACTCATCCTTTGTGTAGTTGTGTTCGATTTCGTCATGTGTTTTATCATTCTCATTCCTCAGCTTTACTTAATCGGCTTGTTTCTCACCATTGTACCATGTTTTTCATACTGTTTGTTTCATTGTCTTTTTTGGCCCTTCCTTTGTACTCATGGTTCGGTTTTACTTGGTCAGCCAGTTTTTGCGATTTATGCTCCGTTTTTTAATTTTGTCTGTTTGTCTTGTGTCTGGCGCTCTTTGGCCAACCATGGCCCTTGCGCCATTAAAATCTAATAACCAACCAACCAACCGTCCGTCCGTCCGTCTGTCCGCACGATAACTGGCGTAAAAATGGTTCGAATTCGGTGAAATTTTAGTATGTGGTAGGGGACCACCTGGGGACGAACCCTATTGAAAATGGGACAAATGGGGTCAAAGGTCACGACGTAGGAGCGGGATCATTCCATTGCCCTTATGCGTCATAACTTGCGTAAATATGGTTCGATTTCAATGAAATTTTAGTTTGTGGTAGGAGACCGCTTGGGGACGAATCTTATTCAAAATAGGTGAAGTGGGGTCAAAGGTTAGGACATAAGAGCGAGATGCATTCCATTGCCCTTATGCGTCATAACGTGCGTAAAAATGGTTCGATTTCGATGAAATTTCAGTATGTGGTAGGGGACCACCTGGGGACAAACCCTATTGAATGTGGACGAAATGTGGTCAAAGGTCAGGGAATAGGAATGCGATCCATTCCATCGCTCTTATCCCATATTATTAAGGTGGACGTCAAGTAATTTTGCTTCCTATACTTCCAATGGAAACACTTTTGTACACATTTCCTTCACAATTAATGTGTTCCCAAGGATGAAAATTTGAACATCGATTAAAATAACTTTATTACAACTTGGAATACTTAATATTTTCTAAAACATAACCATAATTACATTAAAAATCAATAACTTTTCCTTTGGTGGTGTTGAAACCAGAAAAAGGATGGCGCGACCTGTACTTTGATGACGTCAGTAGACAAACAAATGTTGGATTGTTGGATTGCATAATTATGGTTATGTTTCAGAAAATATTAAGTATTCCAAGTTATAATATGAAGCTATTTTAATCGATGTTCAAATTTTCACCCTTGTGAATGCATTAATTGTCCAGAAAAAAGATGGCGCGACCTGTATTTTCATGACGTCAGTAGACAAACAAATGTTGGATTGCATAATTATGGTTATGTTTTAGAAAATATTAAGTATTGCAAGTTATAAAATGAAGCTATTTTAATCGATGTTCAAATTTTCATCCTTGTGAAAGCATTAATTGTCCAGAAAAAAGATGGCGCGACCTGTATTTTCATGACGTCAGCAGACAAAAAATGTTGGATTGCATAATTATGGTTATGTTTTTAGAAAATATTAAGTATTCCAAGTTATAAAAGGAAGATATGCTAATCGATGTTCAAATTTTCATCCTTGCGAACGCATTAATTGGGAAGAAAATGTGTACAGAAATTTTTCCATTCGAAGTACAGGAAGCAAAGTTACGCCGCCCCGGTGGCGCAGTGGTCTAAGGCGCTGGCCTCTGATCATTCGTCCGTAAGGGGTCCGGGTTCGAATCCCGGTCAGGCATGGATGTTGTGTTTGTCTTACGGCACTGGCTCTCTCCCTTCCCTGGAACCAGTGACCCTAAATTAGGGACGGGCAACTGCTTATAGCCCATTGAGTTGCTCACGATGGTCGTTAAACCTCCAATCAAAAAAAAAAAAAAAAAAAAAAAAAAAGAAGCAAAATTACTTTACGTTCGCCTTAAAGGAGCAATTCTTGCATGTATGTAAATTTTATTTTGAAAACGGCTTAGAGGATTTTGATGAAAGTCGTTAACCTACCGTTTTCTGGTACTAGAAATCGATTTAGCTTGATCTCGACTTTAAGAAAATTTGTTTAGTGGGTTAAATAACCACCCCGAATTACCAAGTTTGGCGTCGCCCCATCAGATGTTGGCGCGCGGTCATGCCATCTATCTCATTACGTCAAGCGTTGTTTGTGGATCCTATTAAAGTTTTATGACGGCACACCTTGCTAGCAGATAGTCGCGATTCCCATCTGCCTCATTACGTCATGCGTTGTGTGCGTATGTTCGTCCGCACAATAACTTGCGTAAAAATCGTTCGATATCGATGAAATTTTAGTATGTGGTAGGGGAACACCTGGGAAGGAACTCTATTGAAAGTGAACGAAATGGGGTCAAAGGTCAGGACATAAGAGCGGGATCCATTCCACTGCTCTTATGCGTCATAACTAACGTAAAAAAGGTTCGATTTCGATGAAATTTTAGTATGTGGTAGGGGACCACCTGGGGACAAACCCTATTGAAAATTGGCGAAATGGGGGTCAAATGTCAGGACATAGGAGCGGAATCACTTCCATCGCTATTATGAGTCATAACTTACGTAAAAATGTTTCGATTTGGATGAAATGTTGGTATGTTGTAGGAACCTTCCTGGGGACGAATCCTATTGAAAATGGGCGAAATGGGGTGAAAAGTTAGGACACAGGAGCGGGATCTATTCCATAGTGCTTATGCATCATAACTTATGTAAAATTGCTTGATTGCGACAAAACTTTATCATGATATTTCGGAGATATACTGAACCAGTTCTGTTGAATATCATCCAAATGGATCAAAGGTCAGGGCACAGGGGTGAGATTTATTCCACAACCATTTTCCTCATAACTTGAGTAATAGCTTGAGTAATGATTTCTAGTATATTGGAAAGCGTATCATAATCAATGCATTGCATGATTTTACTAACTTGTTTTTTTTTGGGGGGGGGGGAGGGGTCATTACATCACAGTTTCTGAAGTTCGTAGCACTAGGCAAACCTTTTTGAATCGGGAAGAACCAAACTTATATTTTTCACTTGTTTTCAGCATTTCTGGTGCACAGTTTTTTCACAGCATGTAATTTGTGTCTGTCACGACATCTGCATTTCTAGGAAACCAAACAACAACAAAAACTTCAACAGAGAAGAAGTCGATAAACGTAAGATTTTCGAGTAATTTTCCAGGTTTTCGTGGCTTCGTATGTGGCATAATGTATTTTCACATTTGTTTCGTACATACATCGGCTAGAGAGCTTTTGGAAGAAACACTACAATTTTTAAGAGCAATACGCCATTATGTCTTAAAAGAAAAGTGTTTAATCAATGCATCCTTCCAGTGATTACATATGGAGTGGTGAGATGGACCTTTACTAAAAAAGACATACAAAGACTGCAGACAACTGAAAGCAGCATGCAGAGATTCATGCTTAGAGTAACCAGAAAAGATAATAAATGGAAATCATGGATAAAGAAAATGACAAGAGTGGAAAACATCAGGATCAGAATAAAATCCCTGAAATGGCAATGGGATGCACATGTTTGCCAGAAGAACGGAACGGACCACCGATGAAGAACCGAAATTTCCGACTGAATATCAAGGGACGGAAAAAGTCCCAGAAGAAAACTACGTGGAGATGGGTGCATGAAATTCGAAAGCATGCCGGAGTAGCATGGGGGAGACTGGCTCAAGGCAGACAGTTCTGGAAGAAACTTGGGGAGACCTTCTTCCAGCAGTGGATTGATAATGATTATATATACACTGGCGTGCAAAAATTAAGGACGAAGAGGAGAAATTAGCATAACAGCGGAACGAGCAGGCAGAACGGACCGAAAGACCACTCAGGAGATAGACTAGGGTCCGGTACGGTAGGGCATGCGCATATATGTAGCGTGACGTAGGAGGGAGTGTCGGAAGGGTATAAAGCACACGGGCGGTGTACGCTCAGCAATTCGGTGAAAGCTATTGCACGGCGTACATCGGTTTGAACGACGTTGAGTTGCTGCCACCGTGTGATATGGTCAACAGGAAATCCAGTAGACGACACCTATATGACTTTACCCGAGGTCGCGCCATTGGGAAGTTGGAAGAAGGTCGAAGTGTGACTATTGTGGTCGAGGAGTTTGGGTTCGCTTACAGCATCGTTTCACGAGCTTGGAGAGCATTTCAAACGACAGGAACAGCTGTCCGAGAGCTTAGCAGTGGTCTTCCACGAGCAACCACGGCGGCGGATGACCGGTATATTGTCCTACAGGCGAGAAGAGACAGACGGCAGACAGCGGGAGAAATCGTAAGACACATGCAACAGATAACTGGACGTTCGTTATCGCGTTTTACCGTGGCCAGGAGGCTGCACAAAGGTGGTCTGTTTGCACGACGACCAGTACGGTGTGTGCCATTAACGCCTGCTCATCGGAGACCGCGGTTTCTGTGGTGCCAGGAACACAAGAACTGGACAAATCAGCAATGGGGTCGAGTTCTCTTTACGGATGAGAGCCGATTTAGTCTGACGAGCGATTCTGGATGTATACACATCTGGAGAGAGCAGGGAACACGAAAGCACACCTCCAACATCATCGAAAGGGACCGGTTTGGAGGTGGCGGAGTTCTCGTTTGGGGCGGTATCATGCTTGGCAGCCGTACTGACCTCGACATCTTCCAAGGAGGTTCAGTCACTAGTGTCCGCTATTGTACCGAGGTTCTCCTGCCTCACGTACGTCTGTTTAGAGGTGCTGTGGGTTCTGCGTTCCTCTTCATGGACGACAACGCTACACCTCATCGTACAGTGGCTGTCGCAGAGCTGTTGGAGAGTGAAGATATTCAACGCATGGATTGCAAGGTCCCCGGACCTAAATCCAATCGAACACGTGTGGGACCTTTTCGGGAGACGCTTGGCAGTACGTCACCAGCCGCCAGCAACGATTCCGCAGCTGCGATTGGCGCTACAAGAGAAATGGGCCGCGATGCCTCAACAGCTCCTTGACAACCTCGTCCTCAGCATGGACAGACGTTGTAAATCCTGCGACGCAGTCAGGGGAGATCATATCCCCTACTAAAGACTGGATTTTTCTTGGCAGCCGTCTGTCACATGGACGTTTCTGTCTTCTGTCTAGTTGTACTCGAAGCTACCTTTTCAATAAAGTGCCTTTGTATCATTTGGATTCCTTGTTCGGACGATTTTGCTCACTTGTCCCATATTCTTACATCTTGAGGATCTTATGGTATGATTTGAGTCGATGTGGAGCACTTCTGCAGGACGTTACATTCGAAAAACCGTCTTGTCCTTAATTTTTGCACGCCAGTGATATATATATATATCTTCAAAATGAGTATCCTTATTAAGGAAGAAAAGTACAGAAATTAACAAAGTAATTTAAAGTAGAAAAGATAAAATAATAAATTCCATTCGGAATAATCAGGTAAAAATTGTTCAAGCGCTTTATGAGAAACATAATATTAAGGCAATGGGCTGAAGAAACGTGTCCGTTCTTTTTGGGTTTCTCCTGCCTAAATGACCAATTTTAGAAGCGTATATCACTTTTATTGTTTTGGTAATATATTATTCTGAATGCTTACAATTATTTCCAGAAAAACAAAAATATTGGTCATGGGCTTGGAAGCTTGATCAAAGACATCCACTTTGCAAGACGAATTCGGTGCCGAACGATCGGTAACAGAAAATCCTCAAAAAACCCTTCATTCTAGGAGGTTAGACCCTAGTAGGTTATTAATAGAACAGCTGGGTGTAAGAAGTGATAAATATCCCACAGGGTTACAAGTTTATCCCACTTTTTGTCTCAATGGGATATATGGGCAGTGGAAAAAATGGGGTAATTGTGTTGTCTGTGCTCTAAAATCAAGTTACAGATAGAAAGTCCGAGAACATGCGAAGGCAAAAGGTTTAAAATTTTGCCTTAAGAGCGCTCAGTGAAGAGAAATATTGAATCAAACTCAGATAGAGACGTAGGACATAGGACAATGCTGATGCTAATCCTTAAAAAAAAAAACAAAAAAAAAAAACTCTGAGGTGTGGAGGGAGTTTCCTGGTTGCGCCCCTGCATTGAATTTGAATAAATACTACATACACAGTATGTACCTAAAAACTTTTTTCGTACTGGAAAAAACATGATCAACGTCGGGTAAAATCTACATGAACGATTTTTTTTGGCAGAATTTCTGCCAAGCATGTCAAAATTTGTACCCCCTTTCCCCTTCCCTTCCTTTACGATAACGCTTAGTTCCCGTGATAGTCTTCCAGTACTGAACTATACTGGTGTCACCACTGGTCAAATCCCTTGCCATACTTCAACAACATGTCAAACGGTCTAAAAAAAATTCGCTGTTTTCCCCAGGAAATGTTCATCTCTTTTTAAACCAACAACCTTTCTTTACGTGTGACCTATTGTTATGTAAAATAATAATAATAATAATAATAATAAGAGGTTGGAGCGGATTGGGTAGACAAAACCAAAACGGGAATTTTCGTCTTGTAACCCACTGCAGATAACACACGTACCAACACGGAAACACCTCATAAATTCCCTTATAAAAAATAAATACCGTTAACTCCTGGATGAAAGAGAACTATTGAAATATGTCCTGTAAAACTAATTTAGTCGTGAACAAAGTTTAATAGCAATTTAATGGTGAAAGAATTTTAAAAATCAACTCATGGTTGAATGTAGCTTATCAAGCCATGCTCAAACAGGTGTTGTGCCAGATAGTTATATTTATTTGGTCACTTATCGTCTACTACGCAAAGGTATCCGACCATCTACTTGAATGACGCCTTTTTTTTAAGTCTATTAATTATTTAGCCCTGTGAACTACCATTTTGATCCATGAACCAGTATATGTAAATCGTTGTTTCTTTTAAGATAAATCTGGGTGCGACACGGGTTTAGGATTAGGAACACTTCTATCGAAGAATCGATCTGTGCTCTATGCTTGAACTTGGATAAAGATGTGATGATGATGGACCATCAAAATTATTACGTGCCTCCTTCAAGATTACAAAAAGGATGTAGGGCCTACCATTGTCCTTTTGGCTCCAAGTTCAACGACCTACGCTTAACCGTAGTTAGCTTAATTTATTTGTAACAGCGTGTTTGGTCCGGCTGGAAATTTTGCACTGAAGTAAAAAAAAAAAATTCTTTGTCATTTTAGAGCAAACGGCCAAAAGTATATATATAAATAGGATATTTTTTTTTTCAATACAATTACGTTTTAGGCTGATAATATGAAGTAAGCTCAATGAAGTTGACGATTCTTATTGAAAAGTACAAAAATGTCACTCGTTCTTTGAAGACAAAGAGAATACGAGAAATAGTGGGCAATTCGAGTGATCCACCGGGAAATATCCCGGTGTCCCGGTGGGCCAATCCGCCCCTGACAAGAGGAATGAGAAATCATAATTTGTAAGCCGACGAAAGGACAAAATAACAATCTGAGCATCGTATTTTATAGTTTTTGAAAATCTTTTCAATTCTTAACGGGGAAATACAGTGAACCACGTTTTCATCATTTTTCCACAAGAATCGTCGATGTGATTTACATATTAAATTTGTACATATATATATATATATTTTTTATTTCTCAATGAACATCCGAACAGCAAAAGGCGTTTCAATCACAGCGAAATCCACTGTTTTGGTATCACACATATTTGCTGCAAGCGCCATCTATAGGTCTATGTTACAGATATAAACGAAAAACAGAAAGCAACCTTTTTTGGGAGTCATCGATCTTTTACCAGCATCCTATCTTTGGTATATTTGAATACTATAAATTCGGCACTATGTAGCTTTCTTTTCTTAGCTTTCTTTTAAAAGATACTTTAGTTGCTTAAAATCCAAATACAGTTCAAGTCAAAGAGGAAACAAGCAGTTTCAATAAAATACCATATGAGTACACCGACTGAGCAGGGACCTAATAGTAGGAGGCTGAAGAGTTATCTGTCACAGGGCCCCAGAAAACTTTAGGGCCCAGGGGTGTATTTGGGGATTGTGCCGCCTTGGGGCCCTCTCAATTTGTCGTCCCTCTCCTTCCAGTCACGGCGTAACAACTTGCTCGTAAAAAACGATATTAAGTGTAATTGCTATACATCTCCCAAACGGTATTGTATCCAGCACAGAGATTTCGGATGAAGTGGGAGGGTGCATCAACACAGTCTGATAGGGAGGGAGCGGTAAAGGACATCTTACCTGAGATCAAGGATTCCGAAAAGTTAGAGGCGGTTTTCATTTTCCCGGAAGAAGATTTTCCTTCTGGTCATCCTTATAATTCGACATTTCTTCCATACTTACTATTCATGGCTTTGATTAGCCCATTTGATGTAACAAATGCTAATCATCAATGATACGCAGCATATTTTCTTTAATCTCGCATTACCAGTACTGCTGGATAAAATCCTCAAGCGAGAATTTAAAAAATTATAAATAATCTAAAGGTGATTTTAAAGCTACTGGGCTTACAGGTTCTCCTAAAATTCTAATGAGTTAGGGAAACTTGAGGATGTTTGGAACTTCGAGGCATCCAAGTAATTTAAACATACGCTCTTCCCTTTTGATGCAATTTTTGCCACCTTCTAACTTTTATTATTGCATTAATTATATTATTATTATTCATTCTACATCTGTTGTTAATATATATACACTATCTACCAACAAGTAATTGGACACCTGTGATAGCAAAGGAAAACGAAGTTTATTCACCTTCAATAGTTGGTGCAGCCTCCACGAGCGGCGATTACAGCTGCGACCCTCCGGGGGCATACTCTTTTTTTTTTTTTTTTTTTTGATTGGAGGTTTAACGACCACCGTGAGCAACTCAATGGGCTATAAGCAGTCGCCCGTCCCTAATTTAGGGTCACTGGTTCCAGGGAAGGGAGAGAGCCAGTGCCGTAAGACAAACACTGCATCCATGCCTGACCGGGATTCGAACCCGGACCCTTACGGACGAATGATCAGAGGCCAGCGCCTTAGACCACTGCGCCACCGGGGCGGCAGGGGCATACTCTCAACCAGGCGTTGTACAACGGCTAGCGGTATTTTCTTCCACTCGGCTTGGAGAAGACAGGTCAGTTCCTTCACGGATTTCGGACAGTGGGGGCACCCCTTAGGTCGACGCTCCAACTCGTCCCAGAGGTGCTCGATAGGGTTAAGGTCCGGGCTCTGCGCAGACCAGTCCGTTCGATTACCCCATTGTCACCATACCAAGCCATGGTGGACCTCGCAACATGACAGGTGGCATTGTCATCCTGAAAGCAACATGGGTCCACCCCGTAAAACTGCGACAACGTAGGAAGCGCATGGTCATCCAAAATAGTGCAGTAGGTCTCGACGTTGAGTCTACCAGGAGTTGCGACCAAGGGTCTCGTGCCATACCAGGAGAACGAACGCTCGATCCACTAAATACCGGCCGTGCGTCGGATGGGCACGTTAAGCCGTCGGACCCCGGGTACTGGCCCCCGGTAATAACTAAGGGCGTCTTCCTCCCCCTTTCTACTTCGCTTCCGTGTCACTTTCCTATCGGGCGCTCTAGCCAAAATCTCCTAGTTTCCTATTTCTAAGGGTTGTTTAAGACCTTGGGTCAGACACTCCCTTCCTAAAATCCTCTACATATGATCATGATCATGATCATTCGCAGTTGGCACAATACATTCCGGCAGGAGGCGTTCTCCAGGCAGACGCCAAACCCAGACCCTGCCATCCGAACGGTAGAGGGTGAACCTTGGTTCGTCGCTCCAGAGAACCTGTTTCCACTGTTCAACGGTCCACTGTCGACGTTCTTTGCACCACGTTAGCCGAGCAGCGTTATTGGACTTGGTGATCAAAGGCTTGTGGGCGGCAGCACGTCCATGATAACCGAGCAGATGGGCTTCCTTACTGATGGTATTCATCGAAAGAACACTCCCGGATGCCTGTTGAAACTCCTCGCGGATGTGGTTCATCGATTTGGTGCGGTTCTTCCGAATTTCTTTGGCCAGCACCATTCGGTCACTAACTCCCAGTTTTGTGGGTTTGCCGGGTCGGGGCACATTCCGACAGTCACCTTTCATCTTCCACTTGCCAATCACGTAGGCCACCGTCGATTTTGGGTACTTCAACTCGCTGGATATGTCACGTATGGATTGGCCATTTCTGTGATACCCGACGATTACACCTTTCTCGAAATCAGAGAGCTCCGAACTGCGTGGCATCTTGCATGCGACTGGTTGCGTTGTTGTTTCCCACACGATATTTAACGGCGGCGGCCGTGACGTGTATCAGGACCGCAAATATAATCGATTGCAGGAGTGTCCAATTACTTGTTGGTAGATAGTGTACATATATATGGAGAGATGCACGCTTTGTGTAACCAGGAAAGAGAAATGAGAAACAGAGGAACTCGTGGATATTAAAGGAAAATGACAAGAGTGGAAGACATCATGATCAGAATAAAATCCTAGAAATGGCAATGGGCTGGACATGTTGCCAGAAGAACGGACCACCGATGGACAACCAAAATTTTATACTGGATTCCAAGGGACAGGAAAAGTCCCAGAAGAAGATCACGTGGGAGATGGGTAGATGTAATTCGAAAACACGAGGGGAGTGACATGGAGGCGATTGTAGCAAGACAGATTGTTGTGGTAGAAACTTGAGGAGACCTTCATCCAGCAGTGTACTAATAATGGTTGACAATGATTATGATGATAAATATGTAGATAATCAACCATTCTCAATCCACTGCTAGATGAAGGTCTCCCCAAATGTCTTCTACAACTGGCTGTCTTGAACAATTCTCTTGCATGTCACGCTTTAAAATTACATCCACCCATGTCCCACGTGATTTTCTTCTAGGTGTTTTCCTGTTTCTTGGTTTACAGTCTAGTATTTTGTTTCCCAATAGTGATAAGTTCTTCTAGCAACATGCTCAGTCATTGGCACTTGAGGGTCTTTACTTTGATCATGATGTCTTGTCACTTTCTTGATCCATGAGTTCTTTTTCCACCTTTCCTATTTACACCAAACATGAATCTCTCCAAGCTTCTCTGAGTTGTCTGCAGCCTCTGCATGTCTCTTTTAGTTAAGGTCCATATCTCTGATACATAAGTAAGAACTAGAAGGATGCACTAGTTAGACACTTTTTGTTTAAGACGTGATGTAAGTGTACACGTATCAAGTAAATAATGTTTATTGCTATATATACAATGCTTACAATAATATGATCACCGCTGCGTTTTTATTCTATCTTTAGCTGTTCCACGTGATTTGACGGTCTGTTGGGGAGATGGGTAGATGAAATTAGAAAACATGGCGTTTTCACAATGCTTTGCTAAAAAATTCTTATTTTTAATCCCTTTCGTCTGTGATTTCTTCAGCACCCTGTATATGCAGGTTCTTTCATAATACGCGGTAGTTTACTGCTAAGTCTACATGTTTTCATTTTCCTGACTCTTAAGTGGTCGGGGCTCCAATTCAAGTTCCTGCCACGGGGCCCAAAATCTCAAGTTGCGCCACTGAATAATTTAATACGTATATATGATATAAGGTCAGGTGATGCGTAACATCACAGCCTCTCCTTGACAAATGTCAACCCCGCCTTCTCGTGGTGCATCCTGTTCCCACTAAAGGGGCTCTGACGACCGCCAATAGCGGTATAACTATACCATCGGGATCAGAGGAAATTCTATCCCACACTCACCAACCCGCTTGGCCAGCGTGGTGAGTTATGGCCAAACCCCTCCAAAATGACTCCACAACTTAAATCTTGGCCCTCAGTCTCCGGCAGCTGGAATGTAACTGGCCAAGGCAGCGGCCAGTACGACATGAAGGCAGAGGGTGCTAAGAATCCCCGGAGGACCGGACTAGGCTGCCATCTGATGCTGACCTTGGCAACGTACAATGGACGCTCCCTATCTTCTGATTCAAGGCTTCTTGAATTGGAAGAGGAACTACAAAGGATCAAGTGGGACATCGTGGGGCTAAGTGAGGTAAGGAGAAAAGGAGAAGATCTCATCGAACTGAAAAGTGGACATCTCTTCTACTATCGTGGGACAGATACTGGCAGAACTAGTGGTGTTGGATTTATAATAAACAAGAAACTGAAGGATAAAGTGGTAGAAGTTGAAAGTTCCTCTGACAGAGCTGCACGACTCGTTATCCAACTATCGAGAAGATACCAGGCTCAGATTATTCAAACTTATGCACCCACCACAAGTCATCCTGAAGAAGAAATTGAAGAATTTTATGAGGAAATTTGTCATCTAAATAATAAAGGTAAGCAGCACTTGAAAATAATTATGGGAGATTTCAATGCAAAAATAGGGCAACGGCAACAGAATGAAACTTCAGTAGGTAAATTCGGTCACGGCAACAGAAACCAGCGTGGAAATACACTCGTTGAGTTTGCAGAGGCAGAAGGGTTTTTCATCTTGAACTCCTTCTTCAAGAAAAAGCCACACAGGAAATGGACATGGAGACATCCAAATGGGACGACAAGTGAAATTGATTTCATTATGTGTAACAAAAAATTCGTCATAGAAGACTGCAGTGTGCTAAACAAGTTCAACACAGGTAGTGACCATAGATTGGTGAGATGTAAGATGCACCTCAACACTAAACTTGAACGTGGCAAGCTCATAGGACAAACAAAATCTATTGACATAACCAACCTTAAAAAACACCATAATACCTTCAAGTTGGAACTGAAGAACAGGTTCTCTGCTTTAGAAGGCCTAACATCGGAAGAAGTGGACATCTCTGAAGTTAACAGAAAAGTAACCAAAGCTCTTATGGAAACAGCAACAAAATTAGCTGGGTCTAAGAACAAGTTGCATGTAAATAAATTATCAGGAAAAACGAAAATGTTGATGCAAAAAAGAAGAGAGATGAGAACAACTAAAGAAGATGTGACATCCAAAGTGGAATATATAGAGTTATGCAAGACAGTACGAAAAAGTATCACTGAAGACGTAAGAAAATTCAACTGTGAACTAGTGAGGAAAGCAATTGAAAACAACCAAAGCCTAAAGATAGCAAAGGGACTTCTCAGTAAGGGAAGAAAACAGATTATGGCACTGAGAAAAGAAGATGGTTCTGTAACAAGAAATAGAGGCGAAATTTTGACAAGAGTGAAAGATTTCTACTCCAAATTATATGAAAGGGATGATACATGCACTCCAGACATCATGAAAGATACCAGTACCAGAGTTCCTCCAGTCCTTCCAGCAGAAGTTGCACATGCAATCAAGAACATGAAGCGGGGAAAAGCTCCAGGAGAAGATGGAATTACTGTAGACATCATACAAGAAGCAAGTGGAGAAATCGAAACAGTACTCGCCCAAATTTTCACTCGATGCCTTAATGAAGGAAAGATTCCTGAGGATTGGAATACCGCTACAATGATCCTGCTACATAAGAAAGGTGACATTGAGGATCTCGGAAACTACAGACCTATCAGCCTCCTATCAGTAGTTTATAAAATCTTCACTAAAGTTCTTTCACACCGCTTGAAGGTAACACTGGACATGGCTCAACCGAGAGAACAAGCTGGATTCAGGAGTGGCTACAGCACAATAGATCATATCCATGTGCTGAGAGAACTAATTGAAAGAGCGAGGGAATATGAACTTCCATTGTGCATGGCTTTTATCGATTATGAAAAAGCCTTTGATTCGGTGAAACCATCAGCAGTTACAATGGCTCTGAAAACCTGCGGTATTGAAGATGCATACATTAATATTATTAATAACATCTATGAAAATGCAAGTGCAAAGATTCGGCTGTTTGAAAATACAACACACATAAAAATTGGAAAGGGAGTGAGACAAGGTGACACCATATCTCCGAAGCTCTTTAATACCACATTGGAGGGTGTTTTTCAGTCACTGAGCTGGGAAAACAAGGGGATAAAGATTAATGGAGATTATCTAACCCACCTTCGTTTTGCTGATGACGTAGTCATTTTTGCAACTAGCCCATCAGAGCTGCAGAGTATGATCCAGGAACTTGCTGACAAGAGTAAAGAAGTGGGATTAAAAATGAACTTTCAGAAGACAAAAGTGATGTTCAATGCTTTTACAAGAAATGAAGATTTATCGATTGATGGAGAAAAGCTGGAGATAACAGATACGTACATTTATCTTGGACAGCAGATATCAAGTGAGGGTCACATTGATGAAGAAATTAATCGGGGTACAAAACTTGCCTGGAGAGCTTTTGGAAGAAACAGCATAATTTTCAAGAGCAATATGCCATTATGTCTTAAAAGAAAAGTGTTTGATCAATGCATCCTTCCAGTGCTTACGTATGGTGCAGAGACGTGGACCTTAACTAAAAGAGACATACAAAGGCTGCAGACAACTCAAAGAAGCATGGAGAGGTGCATACTTGGTGTAACCAGGAGAGATAAGAAGAGGAACTCGTGGATCCGAAAAATGACAAGAGTGGAAGACATCATGATCAGAGTTAAATCCCTGAAATGGCAATGGGCTGGACATACTGCCAGAAGGACAGATCATCGATGGACAGCCGAAATTTTAGATTGGATTCCAAGGGACAGGAAAAGACCCAGAAGAAGACCACATGGGAGATGGGTGGATGAAATTCGAAAGTATGCAGGGGGGACATGGAGGAGACTGGCACAAGACAGACCGTTGTGGAGGAAACTTGGGGAGACCTTCGTCCAGCAGTGGATTGATAATGGTTGACAATGATGATGATGATGATGATGATATGAAGCAGCAGTTGAGTGGAAGAGTCACTCAAGATAAATTTTCCATTACATGATTCACATAATGTGTTAAACATTTACTGTAGTGTGATATTACTTTTCTATTTTTGATGGCGATAAATGCTTCATAGGTTTTATTGTTTTTTGATCTCTGATGAAAAAAGATCGTGTGTTTCAAAAGTGAACAATTTGTGGACATTACGTAATGAAAAGAGATCATACTTGGCATATTGTGACTTTTCAAAGAAACACGGGAACGAGAGTAACATGCTTTACAACAATGTTTCATTAACAAAACTAATTTCCATAAATAGGATTATAACAATCAGTCCGCCATGCACGATTTCAAACATTCTGCAAATTGTTTCTTTCCAGAAATAACAAAGCAGCGAGTATGTGATACGAAACACGTTTCATGTCATCAAAGGATGGTCAAAATTGCGTAAAAAGATTTCCTGTACTTAAAACATACAACTCTTACATAATTCAATTTCTTTACGTATATTGCACAGATGATTCGCTTGTACGATGAAATTGCGTAAATCGAACTATAATTTAAATTAAAATAGTCTGACAGAGGCTTATTTAGAGGGTGAGGCAAGGAAGGGGTTTTGGCGCCCCCCGAAAGTGTTTATTTATTTATTTATTTATTTTTTGGTTAAAATGCGACGAACATTAGAAAAAATGGTTTAATTTAATAAAATGCATCCAATTACATTAGAAAAAATTGGTTTAATTTTTTCTTCCATTTTTTATTAACTTTTGTTTTGCTCTGGTAGATTTCAAAACCTTCCCTTTTTCGTCGCCTACCTCCCCCGGAATTTTTTTTTTATATCAGCCCCTGAAGTCTGATACTTCTTTATGTGCCCTGAAACTAAAATAATGATTCATTAGAAAAAGCAAAAAAATTATCATGGATATACGTATAACGCAGAATTCATTCATGTTGAAAGAACTCGATTAAAATATTTCTCGAACTGATAATGATTTGAATTGTTATCATGTTGTGATAACAGTTTGTTCGGTCAATATCACTGGCTGTACGATTTGTTTGACCCCATTAAACACATTCATTCCCTCAAAACGTGCAAATGTAGGTTAAATAGCTTTGAATATGTCCAAAAACACGTTGTGTTACACCAACAATAACTTGATGTACGACACTATATTCACCTGTGTTCACAGGGTGTACCATCGGGTGCTATATGAAATCTAAATATTTTGCCAAGATGTTATAAATACACTGACGGAAAAAAAATCCCAACACCAAGAAGGAGTTGTGTTAGATAAACGACAGTTGGTAGGCGGTGAGAGTACATCTGTAAGATGACGTCTATGCAAATTTCGCGCTCGGCGCATACGTGTGGCGCTAGTAGCGCCCCTCGGAATATGCAAAGCAGGTTTGCTGTAAATACGCGCTGTAACGTTCGTGAGCGTTAGTTATCGTTGAGATTTGACGTAGTGTGTTGATGTTAGTCAAGAATGCCTTTAAGGCCGCCCCGGTGGCGCTGTGGTCTAAGCGATAGCCTCTGATCATTCGTCCGAACGGGGTCCGGGTTCGAATCCCGGTGAGGCATGGATGTTGTGTTTGTCTTACGGCACTGGCTCTCTCCCTTCCCTGGAACCAGTGTCCCTAATTTGGGGACGGGTGACTGCTTATAGCCCATTGAGTTGCTCACGGTGGTCGTTAAACCTCCAATCAAAAAAAAAAAAAAAAAAAAAAAGTTTAGGTTGTATGAAATGGAAATCATTACCTTTGCCGCCCCGGGGGCGCAGTGGTCTAAGACTCTGGCCTCTGATCATTCGTCCGTAAGGGGTCCGGGTTCGAATCTCGGTCAGGCATGGATGTTGTGTTTGTCTTGCGGCACTGGCTCTCTCCCTTCCCTGAAACCAGTGACCCTAAATTAGGGACGGGCGACTGCTTATAGCCCATTGAGTTGCTCACGGTGGTCGTTAAATCTTCAATAACAAAAAAATGCCTTTAAGAAGATGAAGAAGCCATTATCAACAGCTCACGGAGTTTGAATGAGGTCGTGTAAAAGGGCTACGAGAAGGTGTATTTTCGTTCCGCAATAATGCAGAAAGACATGGCAGGAATGTAGCCACTGTGCATGATTGTTGGCAGCGGTGGTCAAGAGAAGGTACTGCCTCAAGAAGACCGGGTTCCGGCCGGCCACGTGACACTACTGTGAGGGAAGACCGCCGTGTACGGCGTATGGCCGTGGCGCATCGTACCGCGTCTGCGGCAGCAATTCGAGCTGCAGTTGCCACCACAGAGACACAACGAACTGTTACAAATCGGTTACTTGAAGGACAGCTCCGAGCCAGACGCCCTGTAGCGTGCATTCCACTTACTCCAAACCACTGCTGTTTGCGACGTCAGTGGTGTCAAGCTAGAGCTCATTGGAGGACGGAGTGGAGATCTGTTGTGTTTTCTGATGAAAGCCGGTTCTGCCTGGGTGCCAGTGATGGCCGTGTGTTGGTTAGAAGGAGGCCAGGTGAGCGCCTGCAACCAACCTGTCTGCGGCCGAGACACACTGGACCTACACCTGGAGTTATGGTCTGGGGAGAAATTTCTTATGACAGCAGGAGCACTCTCGTGGTTATCCCACGCAACCTGACGGCACAGTTGTACGTCGGTCTGGTGATTCAACCTGTTGTGCTGCCATTCATGAACAGCATTCCAGGGGTGTTTTCCAACAGGATAACGCTCGCCCGCATACCGCTGTTGTAACCCAACATGCTCTACAGAGTGTCGACATGTTGCCGTGGCCTGCTAGATCACCAGATCTTTCACCAATCGAGCACGTATGGGACATCATTGGACGACAACTCCAGCGTCACCCCCAACCAGCATTAACCGTCCCTGTATTGACCGACCAAGTGCAACAGGCATGGAACTCCATCCCACAAACTGACATCCAGTACCTGTACGACACAATGCATGAACGTTTGCGTGCTTGCATTCAACATTCTGGCGGTTACACCGGTTATTAATGTACCAGCATTTCACATTTAAAATGGCTCTTCTCGCGCTTACAATAAGCTGTGATCTTGAAACCTTAATCGATTAAATATGTTACCTATACAAATGCATTGCCGCCATTTCATTCCTCTACAACTATTTTTTCGTGGTGTTGGGATTTTTTTTTTCCGTCAGTGTATGACCAAGCAGCTAGAAAAAAAAATCAACATGGACCATTTCATATTGGTTAGGCTCTTTTTTCATTGTGGAACAAGATGCGTTTTTTGTCTAGCACGATACACAACGCTTCCTAATGTCAACCGAACCCAATCCTTTTCTGTTTCCCATTCAACAAAAAAATTAAATACTATTTTCTATTTTTAGTTTAGACGTTTTACCGGCATAAACAATCACGATGTTTCGGTGTGAATTTTTAGTGAAACTGTCCTGGAATCATGGCAAACCGCATTGCTTGTCATGCAGATTTTAAAGTACATGTATCATAATACATCGTGAGTGATTTGTCAAGCTCTTTTATTTTCTGTTTGTTTATTTATTGCAAGCTTTTGGACGCAAAAGCCAAAAGTGCGGAATAAAGCCGTCAAAAAAATATTTTGAGAGTTTCAAGATGAAAAAAAAAAAAAAAAAGAGCGGGAGGATATGCACAAAAAAACGACGTAAAAAATAATTTTGTGTCGAATCCAACAATTTTTATTTTTTTTTTCATGTTGACCATATCGAAAAATACAATATAGAAAGCAATAGAAAACAATATTCTGCCTCTAAAGCTTTTTTTTTTTTTTTTTTTTTTTTGTTTCGGGGTTTAACGACCATCACGAGCAGTTATTAGTGTTGCAGGCCGTCGGCTCTTCCTAATTTAGGGCTACTGGTTCCATTTTTCCGGCGCTATGCCTCATGCGACGCTCAGGCCTATCCGGACGAACGATCAAACACCAGCGCCTTACACAATCGGACGGCTCCCAAAAGTTCAGGTAAGATGAACGTATTTTCAAACAACTGTTAGAAACGAAAAGGATTGGATTGTGATATCATTGCAGATTAAAATACCACAAGCACTTTTTTTTTTTTAATTAGGGATTTTAACGACCACATTGAGCTCCATTCATAGATTATGTTGTCGCACTGAGTGTAATGTGAGAGGAATTTTACTCTCCCGGTTTAGGTTCGATGAGTTTTGCAACTCATTTACAAAACGGAAAATGCAGTGAACACACTTATGACTTTTCTTTTATGTTTGTTATTAGCAGAAGCTTATTATATTGGTTACGGTTTGTCCTGGAACTGTCTTATTGTACGCAATAAATTTGCAATTACTTTACATTCTACTTTTAACCGATTTTTTTCCTCTCCGATTTCTTTTCCCTACACTCTTTTAGCATTCCGTCTCAGGAGCCCTCCTCCTTCTACGTCCGCCTCTTACTCCCTTTCCTTTCTCCCGGTCTCATCTAGATTCACTCTCTGTTTCGGACCCCTTGCCATGAAGAAAACGTCATTTGGCGCCTTACGAGTTGTAAACTAATTACGTAGTCTGAGATCACTTTCGTTCACCGTGTTACTGTTAGATAAATGCGTAGTTAAAATGACTGCAAAAAATCTCTTAAAGACCTCCCCTAACGTACAATGCTTGATTGCTCTAGAAAAACGCTTTTTAAACGATCACTAATCAGCATTTCTGATGTGCCGTTGTTGACTGAAATAAAGGTCCTTCTTGCTGACTGTAAGACAAAAAAAGACCTACTTTTGTATTATATTCTCGGTAATGAGTTCTTGTAATGTAACAGTATACTCTTTTACAATGTGTCTTTATCTGCTGTTATTTTTTCCTGTTTATTTATTAATTTATTTGTAGTTGCTGGTTCATTTTGTCTTACACGAATACTCTGTTTCACTTTTTTAGGCTGTCATTCGTAATGTGAGGGTGACCTGCAAATGCCATGGTGTGTCAGGCTCTTGCTCTCTCGTTACTTGCTGGCAACAGTTGGCACCATTCCGAGAAGTCGGTGATTATATGAAGGATAAGTATGACGGAGCCACGGAAGTTAAAATTAACCACAGGGGAAAACTCCAGATCCGAAATCCTAGATACAATTTGCCGACGGCAGAAGACCTCGTGTACATCGACGAATCACCAGACTACTGCGTCAGTAATGAAACTACGGGGTCCCTAGGAACTATGGGAAGACTCTGTAACCGAACCTCTGCAGCAACAGATGGGTGCAATCTGATGTGTTGTGGTAGAGGATACAACACGCATAAGACCACCATCAAGGAAAGGTGCAAATGCAAGTTCCACTGGTGTTGTTTTGTGGAGTGCAAGACGTGCGTTTATGTGGTAGACATTCAGTCCTGCAAGTGAAAGTTGAAGAAACTTTCAGGAACTTGCTTGCAAGCACACCAAACTACACCAGACGAAGAAAGTTTATTTAATAGAACGGGTGAGGGCTGTCTGATTTCTGAAAGCACACACTGACGACAGTTACTTTTTGGTGTGAGAAAAATAAACGCTTCGTAATTGATTCAGCTAATGTGGTTTATGTTCAGTTTTATTCCAGGGAGTCAACCTAAAAAAAAAAAAAAAAAAAAAAAGGGCGGCACATTAAACTTAAGCAACACTTCGCCCAATGATGCGTCTTGTAGGGAGAGGAACCAGAAGTTTGCTCAATAATCACAGTTTACAAAAATGTCTCATGGTCAGATCAGAATGTTAAAGTGGAAAACTCTCTCTTCTTTTTTATCATTATTACATTTCAGTAAAACATTTATTGACTTGGGCCTTCCTCAATTAGAGTTTTAGAGCAAATGAATTCTTGTCCTGTAGTAAATCACTTTTATAACCAGTTTAGGGGCGCAAATAAACAACCAACCACCTGCAAAGTGTTCTTGAAGCCCACCGACCTCACGCTTCCTGAAATCTCAATTTACCTTTACAGATCTGAAGGAGCATCCACGAAAAGGTTTATTGTATCACTGAAAGCGAGGATTCTTTACTTGCTGCCATGGAACCTTTCAAGATTTTTTTTTTTTTTTTTTTTTTTAGAGAAGTGGGGCAAAAATACATGAGAATACTCTGCCACCATGTACGATATGTACAAGTACTCGTCTACCAGCGATAATTTTCCACTGCTTTCCAAGTTGGATTCTGTATTGTATAATTACCGGGAAGTGGAAACCTTGTCGTTTTTAATAAGGACAGAAAATAAGTGACTTTAATTATGAAACGAAATGATTTTATGATGCAGTTTTTAAACTGTGGGCTAAATGATTTCAGTGCCAATCGAAACTCTTCTTCTTTAAGGAATTCAATTCCATGCTGCATACAACTTAATTTTCCTACGTTTTGTATTTGTATAGTTAGATTACTTACTATATCTAAATTCTATGGAATTTCTTGTAATTAAGTGAAACAGTTTCAGAGCACAGTGAATCTGTAATTCACCTACTAGTTCATTCCTCCGAGAACATGTACTACGTCGACATGTTAGAGTAATTAATTTATGTTCATCGAGATAGTGATGTCCAATTGTAAATAATTTTTAACAGTGTATGTATGCATTTGGTTCTGGGAGAGAAACTTTTATCTAAATATGTCCGAATCGCCTTGTGTTGCTTTATTTCATTTTATTGTTAGTCATTGTCACGATCACATACTAACTTGCGCCAACGCCAAACTTGAAACTGATATTACAGAAAAAGCACAAGGAGGTTGAAATTGATCATACATCAGTCGAAATGAGCACTTTGTGCAGCTCTAATGAAACTCACTCATAAAAGATAATACAGTTCCTTCACTTCAGACAGTCAGGTGACGTCGCAGAGCGACTGTCGATCCCTCCATGATTGCAGTGGAGCTTTGGTGCACATGTTCCATCATGTGCAATGAGCCTGTTTCTGTTCCTATTTGCAAAGATGAGTCACCACTTTTGTTTGGAAAGAGCGATCAGCTTGATTTGTATATACATTTCATGCATTCCACACAAGATACATGCAACAATGCTGGTTTTTTACGTTTTTTTTTATCGGGGTTTTAAAACCACAGTGAGCAACTGGTAGGGCCATGAGCAGTCACCCGTCCCTAAATTGGAGTCACTGGTTCCAGGGAAGTGAGAGAACCAGTGCTGTAGTTCAAGCACACCACCGACACCGCATCTGGAACTCAAACCCAGGACCATCTGAGCCTACAAAATTAAATGCCGCCCCGGTAGCGCAGTGGTCTAAGCGTTGGCTTCTGACCATTCGTCCGAGATGGGTAAGGGTTTGAATATCGGTGAGGCATGGATTGTTGTGTTTGTCCCTTGCCTAGAACCAGTGGCCCTAAATTAGGAATGGGCGATTGCTTATAGCCCATCGAGTTGCTCATGGTGGTCGTTAAATTTTCCCAAATAAAAAATAAGGTATTTACATACCACCAGATTAAGCACGTGACTAAATCAGCACATTTTAGGGAGCGACAGAATATTTTTACATTTCGGACAGAACATGCACGGATGCATAAGAACATCTTTTTTAATTGAGTAAATAAATCCATCGCTCTTTCCACGAAAAGCAACGCACAGCAACCGAAAAATTGTCATCGGCACCGTCGGCGATTCGAACCTCTCGCTATCTAACTGAGCGCGTTAGCCTTACACCACAGTTGCCAAGAATTCATAGTGTTATGTGTGTTTTTCTTTTTCAGTCAGCATCTGACTTCATAAATCCGTAAGATGGGCTCAGCTACTGAGACGTCTCCATCTGGTGGACATTAACGGCACTGGCTATATATATATATATATAAAATTATAGCAATAATCCAAAGGGCGAGATCCAAGGTGAAAATCATCTAAATACGTGGCGTCAGTTGAGTAAATAAATCCATCGCTCTTTCCACGTAAAACAACGCACAGCAACCGAAAAATTGTTATTCGGCCGCCGTCGGGGATGTGCGTTGCTTTACGTGGAAAGAGCGATGGATTTATCTGACGCCACGTATTTAGATGATTTTCATCTTTTTTATTTTTTTTAATTTTGTTTGGAAAAGAAAGTAGAAATCTGTACTTCGCCTGAAGGTTCTGAGAGGCGGAAAGAACGGACTGTGCCATACGGTAAAGAACAAAGAAGCTTCCATACATATTAGTATAACATGTTTCCATGGCTTGCATATAGTATAAAGAGAGATTCCGCTTTTTGTTTTCCGTTTAGAATGTTTTCATCGGGCGACGAAAAACATGAGGTTACCTTCGCTCAGCGAGGTTACAACAATTGGAAAAAAACACTTGAAAAGGATCCGGGTTTTAAAAAACCCGAATCCTTTTCAAGTGCTGACCCACAAAACTTACTTGGTGTCGTGTACCTCTTATAAGAAAATGAAATCAAGAAGGGCAGATTCATCAGTTGGCACACTTCAAAGTGCTGCATGTGCAGCGGAAGTCAAGGAAAAGCTTTGTTTAGGGCAAGCGACGCGGCGGTTTTTAAAATTCTTGACTTTAATAATATATATATATGAAGCATAATACCCCCCTATTTTGGAACACCCCCACCCCCCGTTGAACATTTTCTGGCGCCGTCCCTGGTGAGGACTTCATCGCATCACACGACGAAGTATTCTTCATGGCTGGAATCCATCGGCTGCTGCCTGACCGATGGCGGAAGGTGAAGATAATTACGGGGCATATTTTGATTTGTAATGGTATTGTTTTTCTTTCAAATGCGTTGTCTTAAAACGCTTTAAAACTTATTTCTACACCTAATATATAAAACACACGGGTTGAGAAGGCATGTTTTTTTTTTGTTTTTTTTTAATGTCATTTATTAGCTAATGCGGAAGCAATAGTGTTTTCGTGAGAATTGCACAGATGATTACTTACGCTGTGCATGACGTCATTCGGTGAAAGAACATTATTACAGCTCTGTTATGGAGCAGATAGCAAACACCCGGCTCTGTTTAAAAATCGGTAAAATTGCATCTGAGACAGTTGAATTGTTGCGTGACATGTATGGGGCTAATTGCTTATCTCGTGCAGAAATATTCCGATGGTATGCACGTTTCAAGAATGGGCGAGAAGATTTGGAAAATGACGAAAGCCCCGGACGCCCGATTTCAGTATGCACGTCTGAACACATTGATAACTTTCGCCAAAGGATAAAAAATGATCGTTGGGGATGCTGGAATGTGATCTCGGTGTTAATAAGGAAACGATTCATCAAATTTTAGTGCAATATTTTTGGGAGCGGGAAGGGGGTTGTGCTTGTTTTGTTCAGCATACTTTGCCAGACGACCAGAAACATGCACGAGTGTAGTCCGCAAAAGGTATGCTGGAGACTGCAGAAACAATGCAAAATTTTCTCTAAATCATTGTGGCAGACGACACACGCTGTTTCCGTTATAATCCTGAAGCGAAGCGTCAGAGTGCTCAGTGGAATTTTCCACAGCCACCCAAAGGAAAGAAGATCAGGTTACAAGTCTAAAATCATGGAAAGAAGATTGTCAAAAATCAAAATTGTGTGCTTTTACGACAGCAAGAGAATCCTGCATCACGAGTTCATTCCTGAAGATACAACTGTCACTGGCAATGCTTACACATACATTTTTAAACGATAGTGGAAGGTGATTGCTCGTGTCAGGCTTGAGTACAAAAACAAGCAATGGTTCCTTCTTCACGACAACGCACTAGCACACAGAGCAGTCAGATTACAACAATCTCTGGCACGAAAACAAAAGTGTGTACTCAACCATTCCCCCTATTCTCCAGATTTGCCACTACGTGACTATTTTCTATTTCCTAAATTAAAGCTGCCCTTAAAAGGAAATGTTTTTCCAGACATTGAAGACATACAAAGAACTGTGACATCAGCTCTTCACTCCGTACCAAAAGATGACCTCTGAAAGTCCTTTCTGTCCTTGGCTGGTCGTGCCACTTCTTATTCAAAACGCAGGAGAAACGCACTTCGAATAAAATATATATTCACGTTAAGATTTCCTGCTTTTCCATTATTTTTGTCTCATTACCTACTTACCGCACTGTATATTCATTTTGGTCGTATTCGTAATTTTGCGTCGTGCCTTGAAATCCAAGCGCTGGCTTATGACCATTCGTCCAAGATGGGCTGGGGTTCAAATCCCGGTGAGCCGCCCTGGTGGCGCAGTGGTCTAAGCGATGGCTTCTGATCATTCGCCCGAAAGGGGTGCGGGTTCGAATCCCGGTGAGGCATGGATGTTGTGTTTGCCTTACGGCACTGGTTCTCTCCCTTCCCTCGAACCCGTGACCCCAAATTAGGGACAGGCGACTACTTATAGCTCATTGAGATGCTCACGGTGGCCGTTAAAACCCCAAATAAAAAAATTAAAAATGTAAATAAATGTGAACATCCTGCCATGTTTTTGCAATCGAAAGATTAGTTCACTGATTTTCCCATAAAGCTATTGGGAGAAGTAGTCTAATACTGTGCAGCCTCTCCGGTGACGCAGTGGTCTAAGCGCTGGTTCTGACCATTCGTCCGGGTTCGAATCCCGGTGACGCATGAATGTTGTATTTGTCTTACGACGCTTGCTGTCGCCCTTCCCTGCAACCAGTAGTCCTAAATAAGGGACGGGCGACTGTTTACAGCCTGTCAATTTGCTCACGGTGGTCGTCAAACACTAAAATAATTATAAAAAAATATAAATAATAATAAAATACCGGACAGTTCCTCATAGACACTCCGGTCGCCCTCTACAGGAGCAGCACGCAAAGATCGATGCTTCTTTTTTTTTTTTTTTTTTTTGGTTGAAGGTTTAACGACCTCCGTGAGCAACTCAACGGGCTAAAGCAATCGCCAGTCCCTAATTTAGGGTCACTGGTTTCAGGGAAGAGAGACAGCCAGTGCCGTAAGACAAACACAATATCCATGCCTCACGGGATTCGAACCCGGACACTTTCTCGGAAGAATGGTCATAAGCCAGCGCTTAGACCACTGCGCCACCGGGGCGGCGATCGATGCTTCTTTTTTTTTTTTTTTTTTTGATTGGAGGTTTAACGACCACCGTGAGCAACTCAATGGGCTGTAAGCAGTCGCCCGTCCCTAATTTAGGGTCACTGGTTCCACGGAAGGGAGAGAGTCAGTGCCGTAAGACAAGCACAACATCCATGCCTCACGGGATTCGAACCCGGACCCCGTTCGGACGAATGATCAGAAGCCAGCGCTTAGACCACTGCGCCACCGGGGCGGCCGATCGATGCTTCATGAACTACCTTTGGGGCACGGTCAAAAGTACATTTCGCTGTAGACTGTATTTCCAGGGGTATATACATATTTTATTAGATAAAGGTTGGTGTTTCAGTCATTTGTTCCATCAATTTTTTAGTTGTTCTTTTTTTTTTTTTTTTTTTTTTTTTTTCAGTTTATTCTTGACCCGCTCGAAATCACTGAATTTCTCTCAGTAATTTCGTAGTGTTGAAATAATCTTGTTACACAGTAGTACCAAAGAATATAAAGCTTCGCATGAAAAACGTCAACTCTCGTTCAGATAACGTAAAACAGGCGACAACGCCACCCACAAGCTAAGAGATTATGTGCTCTGCCGGAAAGCAAACATTCAGGAGCAAAAGACGTTAGGGGACTACGGAAGTGAAGCTTTTCTTTGATCCACGATGGTTCCCTTCGATGTGATGCCTATTTGCTTAGAGCAGTTTTTTTTTTTTTTTGCTGTTGTTTTCTGATATCTCGCCCGTCCCTTATTTTGGTGAAACAAATATGCAGTAGCATTAATATTACTATATAAATTAATTTTGAGCAAATATTATAGTTAAGCCTAAGGATCCATACAAAATGCAGACAATCCCTAGTATTTGCCATTACTGAAAATGTTTCTGAAAAACTGAACAACAAACAAAAAGCCTTAACTAACCCGATTGGCGTAACAAAACTAACATATCCGATATGCGAAATGATTATGCTACCGAGAAGGTAAAAATCACGTGCTGTGAGTAGCTCGGATGACTGTTCTTTGGCAGAATTGAAGTCAACAGAAATATGCACGCGCAGTCTGCTCCAGCATTAGCCTGCATGCTGGTTTCTCTGCACTGCATCTTGTATCTTTTTTTTTTTTTATTTTTTTGATTGGAGGTTTAACGACCACCGTGAGCAACTCAAATGGGCAATAAGTAGTCGCCTGTCCCTAATTTAGGGTAACTGGTTCCAGGGAAGGGAGAGAGTCAGTGCCGTAAGACAAACACAACATCCATGCCTGAATGGGATTCGAACCCGGACCTTTACGGACGAATAATCAGAGGCCAACGCCTTAGACCACTGCGCCACCGGGGCGGCTCTTGTATCTTAGGATATGCCAGCGCTAGTTACGTCTCGCAGAGCCTTAACTTCTCAGTTAGATATTCTTTGGTAGTACAAAAACAAGCATACACCTCTATGTCGCAAGATGAACAACGCTGCCCCATGCGGTTGAATAGAAAAATATAACTTGCTTAATTTCATGTTCAGGGAAGGAAATTTGCATTGGTGGCGCTGGGGTCTCTAAGCGTTGGCTGCAGACCATTCGTCCGAGAAGGGTCCGGGTTCGAATCCCGGTGAGGCATGAACGTTGTGTTTATCTTACAGCACTGGCTTTCTCCCTACCCTGGAATCGGTGACCATTAATTAGGGACGGACGACTGCTTATTGCTCATCGAGCTGCTCACGGTGGTCGTTAAACCCCCAAGCAAATAAAAATTACATTCCGAAGTTGTTTTACGGCTTTGGTGCCTCGTTTGCTAAACTATTAATTTAAATTTCTGCGTTCAAAAAAAAAAATTGCAGTATAAACAAAATCTACTCGTTGCTTTCTCTAGAGCGCTGTTTCTGTTCCTCCTCATTCAGGCCAAGTAGCGTTTAATTGGGGATGCTTTTTCAATCCCGAATAAAAAGAAAATTCTTCATCGTACTTTCGTATATTAAACTGTCTTAAAACAATTTTTTTTTGTTTGGAGGTTTAATGACCACAGTGAGCAACTCGATAGGCTTATAAGTAGTCGCCCGTCCCTAATATAGGGCCACTGAATCCAGGGAATGGAGAAAGCCAGTGCTGTAAGACAAACACAACATCCAAGTCTCGTCGGGATTCGATCCCGGACGGATGGTCAGAAGCCAGCTCTTAGAACATTGCGCCAACATTTTTTTTTTTTTTTTTACAATTCAATTTAATGTTTTAATCTTACTCATTTCTAGTTAAAAAAAACACACACACACACACACATAAAACTGTTTCATGTCCAATTAATTACACTGGCACTAAACATTTACTATCTTTTACCCAAGTATATTTTTAACATGAAGTCTTTCAATAATGCATGAAAACCGACTTCTCCCTACGATTTATCTGTGGCTGTAAATATAATCACCATTTGTATCCACTACCTATCGGGTTTTCTAGTTGGAGACACATGATAACTTTTTTCTCCACTGTGTATCGTACAACTTTCAGGAGACGGGGAGGGAGTTAACAAATAAATAATAAACCCAAAACACTGGTTACAGAAACAACTTCCGTTTCAAACACTATTGATCCTGAGTAATTCCAATATCAGCTACACTCATTAATACGTCTTTTCCGCAATTAAAATTAAGACACAAACACATACGATGTTACCCACTCTCAATTTTTTTTTTCAAAATCATAAAAGTCAGTAATAAAAGATGGCTAAAAGTTTTCTGACAAAATACCACCACGAGAAGTTCATATTGAATGATTCTACACAGTCCTGTAATTTCGTTGCTTTTTTAAAAACTCTGCCCAAATTGAATAACAGCTTCAGAACTCTGGGTTTAACTCATCTGCATCAATACATCAGCATGCTTACTGGTTGCAGCAGACATCAGGTAGTGTTCCATAAGAACCAGCAGCATTTGTTCCTTACCCACGCTTGTTTTTGCAGTTCTTCAAGAGCCCTTTCAAACTCAATACAGTTCCACAAAAATATAGCATTATTCCAGTAGCAATGCATACACAGGATCACTTTTCTTCCACCATGCTAGTACATGGCCACTTAAGCAAGCAGCTAGATGGCTGTAGCACTATGAAGAGGTAGGGGTCTATAGCACTACAGAATTATGTAGGACTATTTCTTTCATAGTTCTACATAATTCCCCCAGCAATATCAATACAAAGGAAAACAATGAGGTATATTTAAATTGATTTAAGTTTATGCAGCAAACTTTCTTTTTACAGCATCTTAAACTCTACAAAACTTTTTTAGAAACAAAAATTTCCCTGTGATTTTCACAGCGATGCATACAATAAACATCTTTAATAAGATTACCGCACGTGTTAGTTTTCTTTTTCTTTTTTTGAGGGTGTGTTTGTGTGGCCAACACAAGAAGCTTTCAAATCATCATTGTCAACCACTCTCAATTCACTGTTAGATGAAGGTCTTCCCAAGTTTCTTCTACGACGTTCTGTCTTCAGCCAGTCTTCTCCATGTCACTACTGCATGCTTTCGAATTTCATCCACCCATTTCCCAAGTAGTCTTCTTCTGGGTCTTTTTTCTGTCACTTGGAGTTCGATCTAAAATTTCAGTTGTCCATTCTTCTTCTTTTTTTACGCTTTCCAACCGTAGGTTGAAGAAGCGTATATGTTCCAGCTTTGTCCGTCTTTCCGCACGATAACTCGCGTAAAAATAGTTCGATTTCCATGAAATTTTAGTATGTAGTAGGGGACAACCTGGGGACGAACCCTACTGAAAATGGGCGAAATGAGGTCAAAGGTCAGGACATAGGAGCGGGATCCATTCCATCGCCCTTATGCGTCATAACTTACGTAAAAATGCTTCGATTACGACAAAACTTTATGGTGTTGTTCCGGAGGTATACTGAACCGGTTCTGTTGAATATCATCGAAATGGGGTCAAAGGTCAGGGCACAGGAGCGAGATTTATTCCACAGCCATTATCCTCATAACTTGACTAAAAATGCTTCTATTGCGACAAAACTTTAGTATGTTGTTCCGGTAGTATGCTGAACCAATTCTATTTAATATCATTGAAACGGGGTCAAAGGTTAGGGCACAGGAACGAGATTTATTGAACAGCCATTATCCTCATAACTTGAGTAGTGATTTCTGTTATGTTGGAAAGCGTATCATAATCAATACATTGCAGGATTTTACTAACTTGGTTTTATTTTTTATTGGGGATTTAACGAACACCATGAGCAACTCGTTGGACTATAAAGCAGTCACCTGTCCCTAATTTAGGAACACTGGTTGCAGGAAAGGGAGAGAGCCAGTGCTGTAAGACAAACACGCTTCAACGGGGTTCGAACCGATCTCGGACGAATGATGAGGAGCCATCGCTGTCCATTCTTCTGGCAATATGTCCAGCCCATTGCAATTTCAGCAAATTTAATCTGATTATGATGTCTTCCATTCCTGTCATTTTCCTTATCCATGATAAGCAGTCATAGTATATCGCTAATTTGGGACCACTGGTGCTGGGCCAGGGAAAGCCCAGCATCATGGGGACTAACATACCTCTCGTGCTTCATTCGGAACTTTAGCCAGAGCACATCTTGGACAACTGGGTAGAAACCAATGCCTCTGATCACTCAGACACTGGAGCAGCAACTGTATGCTTTTGACTCATCAGTGCACCTTTAGCAACAATAGGTTCTTATGAGTATGTGCAGGACCTGACAAAGAACTGGATAGAATTAGTGATGCTAAAAAATCTCAAGACGATCGATCATTCTTTAAAATTATGAACTTTACTTGATCAATGTATTTTTAATCCTTACGTTCTTAGAAACAGAGATCCAATACACAAGTACAGTACATATGTTTGTTTTATCTCTTCCTTACACTGTTATTCAATTAATTTTACCTTATGCTCATATGAACATGGACAGCAGATATCAAGTGAGGGTCACATTGATGAAGAAATTAATCGGCAAACAAAACTTGACTAGAGAGCTTTTGGAAGAAACAGCATAATTTTCAAGAGCAATATGCCATTATGTCTTAAAAGAAAAGTGTTTGATCAAAGCATCCTTCCAGTGCTTACATATGGTGCAGAGACGTGGACCTCAACTAAAAGAGACATACAAAGGCTGCAGACAACTCAAAGCAGCATGGAGAGGTGCATGCTTGGTGTAACCAGGAGAGATAAGAAGAGGAACTCGTGGATCCGAAAAATGACAAGAGTGGAAGACATCATGATCAGAGTTAAATCCCTGAACTGGCAATGGGCTGGATATACTGCCAGAAGGACAGACCATCGATGGACAGCCAAAATTTTAGATTAGATTCCAAGGGACAGGAAAAGACCCAGAAGAAAACCACATGGGAGATGGGTGGATGAAATTCGAAAGTATGCGGGAGTCACATGGAGGAGACTGGCACAAGACAGACCGTTGTGGAGGAAACTTGGGGAGACCTTCGTCCAGCAGTGGATTGATAATCGTTGACAATGATGATGATGATATGTCTCTATAGTATTCCACTGGATTGTGAAAACTTTTCAGCTAAAACTTCCATGCTCTAAGTTTCCAAGATCCAGCCAAAGTTTAAATTTCGTCACAAGCATGTTGAAAGCCATCACCTGAATATAAGGATTTTGGTATTTCACATTTAGCCAAGTATGATTTCAGCAGCAGCATCGCACTTCTGCTTGAAAGATCTGACAATATTACTTCTACACATTCAGTAAATAGTAGTAAACAGATTCAATTTCTCATTTAAATAAGAAATATTTGTATAAAGAACTTCACACAGACCAGGATGCTTATTTTATTTTTTTTTTTTGTTCTAAACTTATTAGCATTTAAAGATTTTTCTCTAAAGTTAAAACACAAAAGATTTTACACACAGTATCTGCCACCAATGAGTTCTTATGCATATCCCTGAAGTACGAGCTCTAAAAAAAAAACAAAAAAAAAACTTGAAATTGTACATCTTCTTTAGTTTCAGTTTAAAAAATTTCCATTTTTTGTTTACTTGGGGATTTAACAACTACTATGAGCAACTCCATGGGTTATTAGCAATGTTCTGCCCCAATTTGGGGTCACTGGTTCTAGGAGGAAAGGGAGAGAGCCAATACCATAAGACAAATATACCATCAATGCCTCACCCATCACAGATGAATGTTTAGAGGTCAGTGCCCATATCACTTGCTCACTTGGATGGTATTTTTCTGCTTACACACAGGCAATGTTTCAACTGTCATTCCAACATGGACTTCAATATCACCACTTAAACAATCTTCAACATCTATAAAGGACTGATAAATGATCTCCCCAAAATAATTTTTGCCAAACTTATAGTTTACCTTAAAATTACATACTTACCTTAAAATTTTTATTTTAAGAAGTATGTATAATATTAAGGTAAGGTATACTATACATTATACAGTTGCACATGTACTTTACCTCAGAAATCAGTGGTACTACATTTCCAATTCCTTGTGGTATGTACGAGGGGTGATCAAAAAGTAAGGTGAATGGAGCCACCCTTGCTGCAGAAGCAAAGGAGAGGTGTCTGACGTAAGCAGTCAGTAACCCTCAAGGAGAGGTGTCTGACGTAAGCAGTCAGTAACCCTAGCACATGTCGCCTGGCCAGAAACCAGTTCTGCAGCAAATGTCAGTAGTCTTCTGGACAGCAACGACTGTAGACGCATTTTCTTGTTTGCCCAACGCTATAGGGATGATAAAGTTCGAACAACGTGCACATATGAAATTTTGTTTCCACCTCGGATATTCGGTGAGAGAAACGCATGAGAAACTGACAACTGTTTATGGTGGAAGTGCTGTGACCCAAAAGACAGTGTTTAAGTGGATTTCTTGGTTTAAAGACGGCGCTTCTTCCATCGAAGATGAATCTCGTCGTGGAAGACCATCAAAGGCGGTAACCGTCCACGTCATGCAAATTCACGCTATGATCATACAAAACCGACGCTTCACCATCACACAAATTGCAGCTGAGACTAGTCTGCCATTTCACTCTGTTCAAGCCCTCCTCGCTGACAAATTGAACGCGAAACATGTCAGTGCCAAGTTCATTCCTCGTCTTCTGAACGACGAATAGAAAAGCAATCGTGTCACAATTTCGTCTGAGTTGTTTCATCATGTAACAATAGATGCAAACTTTTTACAGATAACTGTGATGGGTGATGAAACCTGGGTTATGTTTATGACCCTAAAACAAAGGTCCAAAGCTCTCAGTGGAAAACTCCTTCCTCCTCAAGACCCAAGAAAGCACGCCTGTCTCGATTCAACGTTAAAGTCCTGCTTGCGTCATTTTTCGATGTTGAAGGATTGCTGCATTGGGAATTCCTACCATGTGTCTCCACTGTTAATGCTGTACATTAGTTAGAAATCCTGAAACACCCGAGGGCTGCAATCCATCGCCAGAGGCCGGAGAAGACCCGTGGTTGGATGCTTCACCACATCAACGCGCTAAGTCATACTGCTTTGCCGATCACCCAATTCTTGGCTGCAAAATACATTCCGGTGTTCCCTCATTCACCGGACTTAGCACTGAGTGACTTTTGGCTGTTCCCAAAACTTAAGGCAGTTATGAAAAGTAAGTGTTTTGACTCTCTCTATGGAAGACATCAAAGGTAATATCGCGAGGATCTAACAGGGCGTTCCAAAACAGGACTTTTATAGGTATTTCCAACAATGGCAAAACTGTTGGAATAACTGTGTGTCCCAAGCGGGGATTATTTTGAAGGGTATTGCTCTGCTATGAAATGTGTAACTATACTATTAAATTTCTGTCTTCGGTAAAAACATTCACCTTATTTTTTTTATCACACCTGGTATATACCAATTAGAATTTTTAGTTTCATTAAACTTAACTCCTGGATTACTTTGTAAATCTGCTGAACAACAGTTGTGCTATAAGACTAAATTTGAGAATATGTATCATAGAATATATAGCAGATCTCGAAATGACAGATTTTAGGTACTGCACTTTATAACACAGTATACTGCAAACTTCCAAAAATTTAGAGTAGGGGTCATTCCACATGAGATCACCAGATTTTAAAAAAAATCGTAGTTAGAGGTTTTTCGACTTTCCTCATTTTTTTTATATGTAACAGTACAATATAAAAGTACCCTAAATGAACTAAAATAAGGATTATCGTTAATTAACACAAACTGAGTAATTGTGGAGATAATGACACTTAATGGGTGCCTAAATAGAGATAGTAACCTCATTTCCATAGCGTAATAATTCGACAGGTTGTAGGGGGATCAAAGTTCAAGGTGCCGATTTAGCCACTTTTCAGCAGCATTCTTATACCAGAAAGGAACTTAAACACAAAGTGAATATTTTTTCAGGCAATCCTCATATGTTGCTAAAAATGTTCAAGCGTATTTCAACTTGTGTTATGTTTCCCCTTTTTAATCAGATGTTTAATAACTGCAACATTGCCAAAATTTCCGTTTCTGGGATACAATAAATCAAAAAGGGAAGCAGATAAACATCTTATTTTTTCTGAGGACTATCTTCTATTGCATATCTAAATACCCTCAAAGTTTTGTTTTGTCATGATAATTAACACAGCAATCAGACATCGCTGAATTGAATGTGATTGCGATGTCTGACGGCTGTGTTAATTATCATGACTTATTTGCAACGTATTATGAGAATATTTCTTCCACTTTGTATATGTGTTTTGTGATTCACAATAGTTTCCGAAATAATAATAATACAAATTTGCCATTCATGGGCATATTTTTAGCATTTAATCTAACATGAAATAGTTAGTAATACATGCATTTAATAAATATGTTTACTTTATTACATTAAAAACGTATATAATTATTTTGCAAAGTAATAAGGCTGGTCATTATGCAACTTCAATACTCCCCCCTCCCCCCATTTGTTTCCAAGAAATGTTCCAAACAAATTCTTATTTGCATTCATGTTGTAGGTCTTTTGCTAAAATATAATGTCCTTGCCCAGTTTTAAGGGTTTTAGAAAAGTGATGCGATCATAAATTAACATGTCATCATTCATGGCAGCCTGATATGTCCATTTGAAGGACTTTCAGTGTTGGATGATAATGCTATACAATCAGATGTTGCATCATCCACCTCAAGGAGCAGAATTTAACTCCACTGTCAATTCAGTCAGCTTAGAACCTTTAAGGGTGAAACATACAAGTCTCTTAGCTTTGTTTCGAATTTATAATATCACTGTTGTAAATATGTATAATTTCTATGCAAATCAGATTTGCTGAATTACACTGACGGAAAAAAATCCCAACACCACGAAAAATTAGTTGTAGAAGAATGAAATGGCGGCAATACATTTGTATAGGTAACATATTTAATCGATTAAGGTTTCAAGATCACAGCTTATTGTAAGCGCGAGAAGAGCCATTTTAAATGTGAAATGCTGGTACATTAATAACCGGTGTAACCGCCAGAATGTTGAATGCAAGCACGCAAACGTTCATGCATTGTGTCGTACAGGTGCTGGATGTCAGTTTGTGGGATGGAGTTCCATGCCTGTTGCACTTGGTCATTCAATACAGGGACGGTTAATGCTGGTTGGGGGTGACGCTGGAGTTGTTGTCCAATGATGTCCCATACGTGCTCGATTGGTGAAAGATCTGGTGATCTAGCAGGCCACGGCAACATGTCGACACTCTGTAGAGCATGTTGGGTTACAACAGCGGTATGCGGGCGAGCGTTATCCTGTTGGAAAACACCCCTGGAATGCTGTTCATGAATGGCAGCACAACAGGTTGAATCACCAGACCGACGTACAACTGTGCCGTCAGGGTGCGTGGGATAACCAGGAGAGTACTCCTGCTGTCATAGGAAATTGACCCCCAGACCATAACTCCGGGTGTAGGTCCAGTGTGTCTCGGCCGCAGACAGGTTGGTTGCAGGCGCTCACCTGGCCTCCTTCTAACCAACACACGGCCATCACTGGCACCCAGGCAGAACCGGCTTTCATCAGAAAACACAACAGATCTCCACTCCGTCCTCCAATGAGCTCTAGCTTGACACCACTGACGTCGCAAACGGCAGTGCTTTGGAGTAAGTGGAATGCACGCTACAGGGCGTCTGGCTCGGAGCTGTCCTTCAAGTAACCGATTTGTAACAGTTCGTTGTGTCACTGTGGTGGCAACTGCAGCTCGAATTGCTGCCGCAGACGCAGTACGATGCTCCACGGCCATACGCCGTACACGGCGGTCTTCCCTCTCAGTAGTGCCACATGGCCGGCCGGAACCCGGTCTTCTTGAGGCAGTAACTTCCCTTGACCACCGCTGCCAACAATCATGCACAGTGGCTACATTCTTGCCAAGTCGTTCTGCAATATTGCGGAACGAAAATCCACCTTCTCGTAGCCCTATTACACGACCTCGTTCAAACTCCGTGAGCTGTTGATAATGGCTTCTTCGTCTTCTTAAAGGCATTCTTGACTAACATCGACACACTACGTCGAATCTCAATGATAACTAACGCTCACGGACGTTACAGTGCGTATTTACAGCAAACCTGCTTTGCATGTTCCGAGGGGTGCTATTAGCCCCACACGTATGCGCCGAGCGCGAAATTTGCATAGACGTCATCTTACAGATGTACTCTCACCGCCTACCAACTGTCGTTTATCTAACACAACCCCTTCTTGGTGTTGGGATTTTTTTTTCCCGTCAGTGTAGTTTTAAAGTTGTGTAATCCAATTTTTTGATTAATACTACAAATTCAGAAATTATTTATATCATAAGTGTATTTAGTAATGTAGTGTTGTGTTGGTGTTTTGACTGAGGAAGACTATACTAATGCATTATACTGCTCTTTAAGGAAAATGACTAAAATTTGTGAGTATTCACCTCAGCAACAGAAATGATTAAAAATGGGAATTAAAGACAATATTCAAAGTGCATGTGAGCACCATAAAATTAAATATTTGAATAAATACCACCACTTATGTGGAAATACATGTTGTGATCCATACAATATCCTTAAAATAATAATAAAGAAATCATTGTGTGAGATAACCATCAGCTTTGCTGAAGAACACTCACATCTGGAACTAGGGCTTGTGCCTGGGAAATCACTATGTTCTAACTGTCAAAAAATGGCCACTAAGAGTGACAAGACTCATCATAGAACAGGAAAACACAAGAAAGTAAATTACAAGGAATCATACTCTGAATCTGATATTTCAGACCATGATGCTGAAACTGATGAGAATAGCTTGTATGAACCAAAACATGTTAAATTGGAATCAGTTAATTAAGCATGTAGCACTTTAGAAATACCTCCAGTGAAAGCTCAAACTTTGCCAACACCCTCTAGAGGAGATATGCTGCCACATAAAAAAAAAGTTACCCAAATATGTGGTATTATTTCACATAAACTGCATTATTTGTTTGAGATTTATAATGAACCCAGTACTTCAAAATCAAAGGAGACAAAACAACAGAATGATGAATATGAAACATTAATTTCAAACCTTAAAACAAAGATAAATAATGTTACTAGTTTTGAAGAAAAGGTCAGGATTATTAGCTTGCTTCCACCATCATGGTCAATCTCCAAAATTTGTGTGCAATTTAAAGCCAGTGAATATCTCGTACGAACAAGAAGAAGAATTGTACAAAATCATGGTGTATTACCAAGTTTCACTCACCAAAAACAAAGTGGCAAGAAGATTTCAGATAATACTTTATCCCAAGTAATCAGTTTTTATGAGGATAATGAATGCAGCAGACTGTGTCCAGGAATAAAAAAAATGTCACCATAAGAAACATCTTGGGAGAAAAAGGACAAAGGCAAAAGTTCCTAGTACTATGCAACTTAAAAGAACTGTATGAAAGGTTTAAAGAATTGCATTCAGAGGCAAAAATTGGATTTTCCAAATTCTGTGAATTGTGTCTAAAAGGGTGTGTGCTAGCTGGAACAGCAGGCACACATTCAGTATGTGTCTGCTGTGTACATCAGAATGTCAAGATGATTAATGGGGAAAAACTTAATTATACTTACAAGGAATTGCTTTCACAGATGGTTTGTAGCATGAACAATGAAGTGTGTATGCTTCATGGATGTCCATTCTGCTCTGGGCAAGATTTTGTTTTAGAATGCTTGGATTCATTCCAAGATGATATATTCCAAATATCCTACAAACAGGGGTTACAACAGATCGATGCACTTTAGTGACAATTGTGGAGCCATATGCAGAATTCAAGGAAAATTTGCTTGGGAAACTGAATACTTTGAAAAAATATCATTACATAGCAACAGAGCAATCACATTTCCTTAAGACAAAGAAAGCACTTCTAAATTTTGAGGAGTGTATACTCATCAGAATTTAACTTTGACAGAATTTTACTTTGGGACTTTTCAGAAAACTTTACTTTTGTGGTATAAGATGAAATTCAATCGTTCTACTGGGTAAATAGCCAAGCTACTCTTCACCCATTTGTTTGTTATTTTAAAGCTCATGACAAATTAAAACAAATAAGTTTTTGTGTAATTGGTGATTCGATGACACAATGCAACATCAATACATACATTTCTACGAAACATTTTACCCATCTTAAAAGACCATCTTCCCAATGTAAAAAAAGTAATTTATTTTACAGCTAATGCTGGAGGACAACATAAAAAATGAAAAAAAAAAAAAAAAATGTTAACCTACTTCACCACAAGAAATATTTCAACCTAGAAGCTGAATGGCATTTCTTTGCCAATTCTTATGGAAAAGGTCAATACGATGGAATAGGGGGTACTGTGAAGCGACATGCAACAAGGCCATCCTTACAACTTACTGACAAACATAATTTAACACCAGAAGACAAGTTCAAATACTGTACAGAAAAAATAAAAGGCATACAATTCCTTTTTGTATCACAAAAAGATATGATGAAGAAAATGTCATACTTGCAGATAGATATGCTTCTGCTTTAAAAATAGCAAACATTAGAATTCATCATTGCTTTATTTCAATGGAGAACAATAGATTAAGAATTCGACTTGTGTCAAGCAGCAAGAAATATGAAGTTGTTAACATATCTAAAGTTTTTGCAAATGCAGAACTTGTAGAGGAATCCAAAAAAATTGGTGATTATATTGCATGTGTGTATGAATCAAAATGGTGGCTTGGCATTACCAAAGAATGTTCTGAAGAACACAGAGATTTCAAAAATCAGTTTTTTCATCCACCAGGGCCAGGAACATCATTTTCTTTGTCAACTAATGACCAAGCATGGGTTCCACAGGCCAACATTTTAAAAGTCCTCACACCACTGCTACTGGAAGAGGACACAATATTACACCAAAACTGTCTTTGTCTTTGATGCAATTGCTAGTAAGTCATTTAAAACACATTTGAATGAATGTTCTAATTTGCTGTCTCATAATTTTATTTTTCATATTAACTTTGTACTATCTTGTATAAGCAGGTGAACTGCTTCTATGGTAGGCATATACACTTTTGTAGACTGAAATGGGTCAATTTGTATTATCATTATTTCGGAAACTATTGTGAAACACAAAACAAAACTTTGAGAATATTTAGATATGCAATAGATAGTTGTCAGAGAAAATAAGGTGTTTGTCTGCTACCCCTTTTGATTTATTGTATCCCAAAAACGAAAATTTTTGGCAATGTTGCAGTTATAAAATATTTTCTGAATAAGTTAGTAAAATCATACAATGCATTGATTATTATACACTTTCCAACATACCAGAGATCATTACTCAAGCTATGAGGATAATGGCTGTGGAATAAATCTCGCCCCTCTGTCCTGACCTTCGATCCCATTTTGATGATATTCAACAGAACCGGTTAAGTATACTTCCGGAACAGCATGATAAAGTTTTGTCTCAATCAAAGCACTTTTAGTCAAGTTATGACGCAAAAGGACAATGGAATGGATCTCGCTCCTATGTCCTAAACTTTGACCCCTTTTCGCCCATTTTCAACAGGGTTTGCCCCCATGTGGTTCCTTACCACATACTAAAATTTCATCGAAATCGAAACATTTTTACGTAAGTTATGACGCATAAGGGAAATGGAATGGATCACTCTCCTATGTCTTGACCTTTGACCCCATTTCGCCCATTTTCAGTAGGGTTCGCCCCCTACCACATACTAAAATTTCATCGAAATCGACCCATTTTTACGCGAGTTATCGTGCGGACGGACAGACGGACAAAGCTGGAGCACATACGCTTCTTCAACTTACGGTTGGAAAGCGTAAATAAAAAAGGGAAACATAACACAAGTTGAAATATGCTTTAACGTTCTTAGCAACATATGAGGATTGCCTGAAAAAAACATTCACTTTGTATTTAAGTACCCTTCTGGTATAAAAATGCTGCCGAAATCGGCATCGTGACCTTGGTCTTTGACCCCTACAACCAGTCAATTATTACGCAATGGAAATGAGGTTATTACATATCAATGTACAGGTTATTACTCTATTTAGGCACCCGTTAAATGTCATTACCTCCAAAATTACTCAATTTGTGTTAATTAACGATAACCCTTATTTTAGCTAATTTTTGAGTGTTTGAGGATACATATCTACAAAGGGGTTGGGAAAACAAATCCCAAACTTTGTTTTCTGGGTACTTTTATGTCATGCTGTAACATATAAAACAAGTTAGTAAAATCATGCAATGCATTGATTATGATACGCTTTCCAACATACCAGAAATCATTACTCAAGTTATGAGGACAATGCCTGTAGCGCTATCACACGACCTTTGACTCCATTTCGATGATATTCAACAGAACCAGTAAAGTATACTTCTGGAACAACATGAAAAGTTTTGTCTCAATCGAAGCATTTTTACGTATACTGCGTTCATTCCGAGTTTAACACTGGCCATCGTCCATTATTTGGCCGCCGAGGGGTGAAGTAGTAAATACTTAGTCCACTGCCTCGTGTGCCAACCCCCAGAACCCCACCTCAGCTCCCATTTAACAACCCCAGACGGTTCGGGAAGATCAGAGGGACCGCGGGTTGCCTAGTGGGCAACGTTCGTGACTGCCACGGAAAGGACCTCAGGTTCGATCCCAGGCAGGTACGAACGCTCGATCCACTAAATATCCACCGTGCGTCGGATGGGTGCGTTAAGCCGTCGAACCCCGGGTACTGGCCTCCCGGTAATAAATAAGGGCGTCTTCCTACCCTTTCTACTTCACTTTCCTATCGGGCACTCTAGCCCAAATCTCCTAGCTTCTTATTTTTAAGGGTTGTTTAAGACCTGGGGTCAGACACTCCGTTCCAAAAATCCTCTACATATGATCCGGATCCGGGAAGAAAAGGGCTTGTCCTTAGCGCTTCACCGCCCTGAGACACGCAGCCGAGCTTGACGTAGCTGGCTCTTCGGAAGCCACGGAGAGCTACTCTCTAAAGGAGCACCATAGAAAAGGCACTTTCAGTCAATGTTATTACCGTATTTAACATTTACAGTGCGTCATCTATTGCAATGCGCACTCAAATATTAGAAATTGTCTTTTTCGAAAACAAAAGTTAAGGATTAAGGGTCCTAAAGTCAGAAAACGTTGACGTAATAATATAAATGCGAAAATTTTAAATTAACAATTTCTGTCGTGAATGTTTTTTTTTAAAGTATTTTACTTACTATACTAACTAAATTTTTCTGATGGCAAAAACGCAGCGTATCTTTCCAGTCTTTTTTTATTAGTGATTCCCTAGAAAAGTTTACTGGTTTAAAACCTTTTTCTCTCTGTCACAAATATTAGTTGTTTAAAACTTTTAAAACACGGAAAGTTACTGAGTTCTGCAAACTCCGTAAAAGTAGTTCAAACACTCTGTTAATGTATAAAATAAAAATTATTTACCTTCATTATTCAAAAGTGGTGAACAACATTTATTTCAGTAAATGAAGGTATGTTCTTTATTGCACAAACTGGAAAATGTTTTTTTTTTCATTGTATGAAATGTAAAACTGTCTTCTTCATTGCCCAAATGAAAAAAAAAAAAAAAAAAAAACTTATACTTTTTTTCACTGCGTTTGAGTCAATCCATTTTTTTCTTCACTTTCTGCAGAGCTTTCCTGTGCCGCACTAATAGTTAATTTCTGTTCAGAAAACGAATTCGAATAAATGTTCGTATTTTGCAAAACCGACAAATAGCATCTTTGTTGACAGATAGAAAACGTTTTTCTAGATCATTTATGAGTTCCCTAATAACACCTTTCCCTTTTTTAAATGTCCTGTCGTGAACTGCAGAGAAAATCTTTTCAAACTGTTTAATATTATCCCAAGAACATGATGGTACTGTCAAATAGCCAACAGATATTAGTAAAAACTGGTAAGAAGGCCTAGGGCCTCTGAATTAATATTTTGTGCCTAAGTAAGAGCGCAATATTATTAACTTGATTTGACGTGTAAACGTTGTGAATATGGCATCGATAGAATAAAAACTGTTAAAAAGGCCTCGGCCTGGGGCCTATGATTTTAATATTCAGTGCCTACGTAAAAGCGCAATGCTATTGACTTGAATTGATACGTAATCATTATGAATATGAAGTCGGCGGATTAAAAGCTGTTAAAAAGGTTAAGGTTGTCCTGTGAATTAATTAAGTAAAAGAAAAATATTACAAACTTGAGATGTTATGTAAACATTTAGTGCTTGAGCAAAAGTGTGGCGTTATTAAAAAATCTCACCTTAGGGTCCTTTTCTGAACATAGCATGAATTATGCTGTAATTCTCACTTGGCTTACACAGTACGTTTTCTCGAAATTTATTTGGAGTTCTCAATTCAATTCTCAATATAGGCCAAGAAACGGTAATATTTATACACCCCCCCCCCCCAACCTTGAACTTTTGTGGCCAGTTGCCCTAAACGCGTATGAACCGACACAAAATACAGACAAACAAAAGAGCTCCTTCCCGTCGTTAGACACCTTGGAAAACTGCCACACATTCAGAGTGCTCCTCGGAAGAACAGCAATTTGTGGCCGGCCCCTTGATGAAAAACATGTGGCAGTTTTTCTGTGTGGCGGTTTACAGTGAACCCAAAAGAGAATGAGAATGTGTGTGTCGTGTGTGTGTGTGTGTGAGAGAGAGAGAGAGAGAGAGAGAGAGCTTGTGTCTAAAAGTTTTAATTTCTGGATGTGTGTTTGAAATTTTCGTTGTTTTTATTAATGTGTGTGTTTCTCTATGTGGTATTTTCACTGGAGTATGACAAACGGCGACCTTTGTAATGTGGGTGTGTTTTAAACGGTTATTTTCACTGTTTGGAATTATTGAAAAGTGTATTTTAAACAGCGACCTTTGTAATGTGGGTGTGTTTTAAACGGTTATTTTCACTGTTTGGAATTATTGAAAAGTGTATTTTAAACAGCGTTATAATTTATTACTTTATGTTTTAAATTATGGTTATTAACACTTGGGTAATGTCACGATAAGTTTAACTATTCATCATTTAGTATTCTAAGGGCAAAAAACTGCTTAAATTGATGAGTGCATCCAGGGCCAACTTCAAGAGTTTCTGTATCCTCGCATTCACGTTACATCTGTGGGAATCCTGGAAAACACAGACAGGATAGATGATAAGATACAGTGTTAATTTTTATTTCCGTTTTTTAACGAAATGTCATCATGTGCCGATGTGACATGCTGAAATACGCTTCTAAACACGAAAGGACAGGGCATTGTTTTCCACGTCTTTTCGTGTTTATAAGAAAGATCTTTATCGGGTTCCGATAAAAATCCTTCTTTAGGAACTATTTCAAAAAACTGCCCCGAAACTAATTCTGTTCAAGATAATTGGGTAAGACTAATAATATCTGTTGGCTGTTTGACAGTACGGTCATGTTCTTGGGATAATCAAAGTCAATGGAACCGGTATGGAAAACAATAGTATCTGACGGAAGAAAGAAGTTTTTCAATCGGGTTTTTAATCCCTCAGATATTGCTATAAACGGAATCGTGAGCTTACGTCCTTTGGTTGCAGACTTGTGCGTTAAGAAAAACATGAATTTAATAGAGAAACATTTCACACCGGAAACGCTCTCCAACATAGAAAGAATTTTTCAAATCGGACTCTTAGAAACAGAGATATCGACAAAAATAAGATGTGACTTTGCATCCCCTGGTGGGAAAACCATGCATTATTTTAGGAAGAAAGTATTCTCAAAAGATTTTTCCATATGAGCACTATCGGTCCAAGATTTTTTTTTTTTTTTTTTCAGGAGCCCAGATTTTGCTACAAATACATCAGAAGCAGAAATTAACACTTATGCCCCTGGTGGCCAAACCATTCTTTACCAAACATTAGAAATTATGTGAAAAATATTTTCTGCCAGGTCTTGTATGCGATACAGGAATAATTTTTCAAATCGGAGTTTTAGAAGCAGAAATAACGCAGAAAACGCAATTTACCTTTTTGCCCCCTATCGGAAAGGCTATGATTTACTTGAAAATTTTGAATTTATAGGGAAAACATTTCGCATCGGAAACACTATCCAACAAAGGACTTTCTCAAATCGGACTCCTAGAAGTAGAGATATTTACAAAAATAAGTTATACATCTACGTCCCCTGGCGTAGAAACCATGCATTATTTCACGAAGAAAATGTTCTTAAAAGGTTTGTCAACATGAGCAGTATCGGTCAACAAACCACTTTTTTTCTATCGAGATTTTAGAAGCTCATATTTTGCTGCAAATACATCAGAAGCGGAAATTAGAACTTACGCCGCCTGGTGGCCAAACCATTTTACAAAAATTGGAAATTATGTGCAAAGGATTTCCCATCAGAAGCTGTATCCGGTGCAGAAAGAATTTTTCAAATCGGAGATTTAGAAGCAGCGATATAGGGGGAAAGCAATTTACCTTTACGCCCTCTAGCGGAGAGTCTATGAATTAATTGAAAATTTTGAAATTATATGAAAAACATGTCACACTGGAAACACTATCAAACAAAGAAGGAATTTTTCAAATCGTACTCCTAGAAGTACAGATATTGACAAAAATGAGATATACATGTACGCCCCCTGGCGGAGAAAATGTGGAATATATTAAGAACATATTCCAAAAATGTTTATCGATGTGAGTGGCATCAGTCTACAAAAGAATTTTTTCAATCGATATTTTAGAAGCTCAAATTTTATGGCAAATACATCAGAAGCAAAATTTAACACTTACGCCCTCTGGTGGCTAAGTTATTCTTTACCAAAAATTTGAAATTATATGCACAAGATTTTCCATCAGGAGGTGTATCCACCGAATTTTTTTTTTTTTTCAAATCGGAGTTTTAGAAGAATTATCGGGGAAAATGTAATTTACTTTTACGCCCCTAGCGGAAAATCTATGCGTAATTGGAAAAAGTAACTATATCTAAAATACTCTTCGATATAAATGGAATCGAAAGAAAAAAGTATTTTTTCAATCGGATGCTTAGCAGCAAATATGTGGAAAAAAACGTATTTTTGAATTCGACCTCATCTGCATTTACGCCCCCTAGCGGCGAAATTGTACATGGTAAAAAAAAAAACGAAATAAAGGATCATCATTCGTATATTTCAAGCTTCCCAACGCAAAAAGAATTTTTCAAATCGGACCAATAGTTGCAGAGATATGGTGGGTACAGACGAACGGATGGACTGATGGACGGACAAACCGGTAACATAAGCAGGATCTTTTTTTACAAAAGACGTGCTAAAAAGGGAAAAGGTGTTATTAAGGAACTCATAAATGATCTAGAAAAACGCTTTCTATCTGTCAACAAAGCTGCTATTTGTCGGTTTTGCAAAATACGAACATTTATTCGAATTCGTTTTCTGAACAGAAATTAACTATTAGTGCGGCACAGGAAAGCTCTGCAGAAAATGAAGAAATAAATGGATTGACTCAAACGCAGTGAGAACAAGAAAGTTGACACCGAATTTTCGGGTGTAATAAGCACGTCTTTTGAATCCGTTCTGACGCAATTAAATTTATCAAAGCTATTCAAAAGTCAATGGAACCGGTATGAAAAACAATAGATCTGACCAAAGAAAGAAGATTTTCAATCGGGTTTTTAATCCCTCAGATATTACTGTAAACGGAAACGTGAGCTTACGAAATCTTAGAAATAGAGATGTCGACAAAAATAAGATGTAACTTTACGTCCCCTGGTGGGAAAACCATGCATTATTTTAGGAAGAAAGTATTCTCAAAAGGATTATCCGTATAAGTGGTATCGGTCGAAGAAAAAAAAATTAGTCGAGATTTCAGGAGCACAGATTTTGCAACAAATACTTCAGAAGCAGAAATTAACACATATGACCCCTGGTGGCTAAACCATTCTTTACCAAACATTAGAAATTATGTGAAAAATATTTTCCATCAGGTCTTGTATGCGATACAGAAGGAATTTTTCAAATCAGAGCTTTAGGAGCAGAAATAACGCAGAAAACGCGATTTACTTTTGTGCCCCCCCAGCGGAAAGTGTATGATTCACTTGAAAATTTTGAAATTATAGGGGAAACATTTCGCATCGGAAACACTATCCAACAAAGAAGGAATTTTTCAAATCGTACTCTTAGAAGTAGAGATATTGACAAAAATAAGATGTTCATCTACGCCCCTGGCGTAGAAACCATGCACCATTTTAAGAAGAAAATGTTTCTAAAAGGTTTGTCGACATGAGTAGTATCGGTCAACAAACGACTTTTTTTCAATCGAAAATTTAGAAGCTCATATTTTGCTGCAAATACAACAGAAGCGGAAATTAAGATTTACGCCCCCTGGTGGCCAAACTATTTTTTTACAAAAATTAGAAATTATGTGCAAACGATTTCCCATCAGGAGCTGTATCCGGTGCAGAAAGAATTTTTCAAATCGGAGATTTAGAAGCAGAGATATAGGGGGAAACACAATTTACCTCTACGCCCTCTAGCGGAAAGTCTATGAATTACTTGAAAATTTTGAAATTATATGAAAAACATGTCACACGGAAAACACTATCCAACAAAGAAGGAATTTTTCAAATTGGACGCTAGAAGTACAGATATTGACAAAAATAAGATGTACATCTACGCCCCCTGGCGGAGAAATGTACATCTACGCCCCTGGCGGAGTGCTCTGGGCGTGCATTATCTTGCTCGAAAACACCATGATGGACTGACCTTACAAATGGCACAACAACGGGCTGAATGATGTTGTTGATGTACGAGGTGCTGTTTAACGTACCCGGTACAAACACTAGTTGCGTACGGGAGTGATATCTGATCGCTTCCCACACCAGGAGACCAGGTGTAGGCCCTATGTGTCGCTGGCGGATGCAAGAAGGGTGAAGACGCACCCCTGTCCGTCTGCGAACACGCACACGGCCATCGGAGGCTCCCAAGCAGAATCTGCTTTCATCGCTGAACACGACAGACCGCCATTGGGTTCTCCAGTGCAGACGTTGGCGACACCCCTGCAGCCGTTCCTGACGGTGCATGGGCTGGAGTTAGAGGTACACATGCGAGAGGCACACGTGCACGTAGTCCTGCATCCAGTAGACGGTTGCGGATCGTACACGTCTTCCATGTCCAGGCATTGCGGCTTCTTCAGGGTCTTCGCACGTGTCCGTACGCCGACGACTGATTACATTCACTTCGCCGTACTCCTTAAATACCATCGACGATAATTTGCATATTATGCCGTGCTGTGGCGTAAGCGCTCACCGGTTGGTCCCGAAATTAACATCACACCTACGAAAACTCGACCCCATTAACATATGTAAATTTCATGATCGTCCACCAATTCCTTCTTGGTGCTCTTTTTCACTTTCCGGCAGTGTATATCTAAAATACTCTTCGACATAAATGGAATAGAAAGATATAATTTTTTTTTTCAATCGGATGTTTAGAAGCAAATATGTGGAATAAAAAGTATTTTTGAATTCGACATCATCTGCATTTAAGCCCTCTACCTGCGACATTGTACATCGTAAAAAAAAAACGAAATAAAGGATCATCATTTGCATAATTCAAGCTTCCCAATGCAAAAAGAATTTTTCAAATCGGACTAATAGTTGCTGAGATATCGTGGATACAGACTGACGGACGGACGGACAAACCGATAACAGAAGCACGATCTTTTTTTACAAAAGACGTGCTAAAAAGTATAGAGTTTTTTTTTTTCGTTTGGGCAATGAAGAAGACAGTTTTACATTTCATGCAATGAAAAAAACATTTTCCAATTTGTGCAATAAAGAACATACCTTCATTTACTGAAATAAATGTTGTTCACCACTTCTGAATAATGAAAGTAAATAATTTTTATTTTGTACATTAACAGAGTGTTTGAACTACTTTTACGGAGTTTGAAGAACTCAGTAACTTTCCGTGTCTTAAAAGTTTTAAACAACTATTATTTGTGACAAAGAGAAAAAGGTTTCAAACCAGTAAACTTTTCTAGGTAATTCCTAAAAAAAAAAAAAAAGGAAATATACGCTGAGTTTTTGCCATCAGAAAAATATAGTTAGTATAATAAGCAAAATACTTTGAAAAAAAAAAAAAAAAAACCATTGCGCGACCGAAATTGTTAATTTAAAATTTTTGCATTTAAACTATTACATCAACGTTTTCTGACTGTAGGACCCAAAATCCTTAACTTTTGTTTTCGAAAAAGACAATTTCTAATACAGTATTTGAGTGTGCAGTGCAATAGATGACGCACTGTAATACACTATCTACCAACAAGTAATTGGACACATGTGATAGCAAAGTTTATTCACATTCAATAGTTAGTGGAGCCTCCATGAGCGGCGATTACAGCTGCGGCACTCCGGGACATACTCTCAACCAGGCGTTGTACGACGGCTAGAGGCATTTTCTTCCACTCGGCTTGGAGAAGACAGGTCAATTCCTTCACCGATTTCGGACAATGGGGGCACCCCTTAAGTCGACGCTCCAACTCGTCCCAGAGGTGCTCGATATGGTTAAGGTCCGGGCTCTGCGCAGGCCAGTCCATTCAATTAACCCCATTGTCACCATACCAAGCCATGGTGGACCTCGCAACATGACGGTGGCATTGTCATCCTGAAAGTAACATTGGCCCACCCCGTAAAACTGCCACAACGTAGGAAGCGCATGGTCATCCAAAATGGTGCAGTAGGTCTCGGCGTTGAGTCTACCAGGAATTGCGACCAAGGGTCCTGTGCCATAATAGGAGAAACACCCATAGCGTAATTCCACCACCGCCGAACTTCACAGTTGGCACAATACATTCCGGCAGGAGGCGTTCTCCAAGCAGACGCCAAACCCAGACCCTGCCATCCGAACGGTAGAGGGTGAACCTTTATTCGTCGCTCCAGAGTACCTGTTTCCACTGTTCAACGGTCCACTGTCGACGGTCTTTGCACCACGTTAGCCGAGCAACGCTATTGGACTTGGTGATCAAAGGCTTGTGGGCGGCAGCACGTCCATGATAACCGAGCAGATGGGCTTCCTTACGGATGGTATTCATCGAAAGAACACTCCTCGCGGATGCGGCTCATCGATTTGGCGCGGTTCTTCCGAATTTCTCTGGCCAGCACCCGTTGGTCTCTAACTCCCAGTTTTGCGGGTCTGCCGGGTCGGGCCACATTCCGACAGTCACCTCTCATCTGTCACTTGCCAATCATGTAGGCCACTGTTGATTTTGGGTACTTCAACTCGCTGGATATGTCACGTATAAATCGGCCATTTATGTGATACCCTACGATTACACCTTTCTCGAAATCAGAGAGCTCCGAACTGCGTGGCATCTTGCATGCGACTGGTTGCGTTGTTTCCCACACGATATTTAACGGCGGCGGCCGTGACGTGTATCAGGACAGCAGATATTGTCGATTGCAGGGGTGTCCAATTACTTGTTGGTAGATAGTGTATGTTAAATACGGTAATAACATTGACTGAAAGTGCCTTTTCTACGGTGCTCCTTTAGAGAAGCTCTCCGTGGCTTCTGAAGAGCCATCGCAGCCACGTAAAGCTCGGCTGCGTGTCTCAGGGCGGTGAAGCCCTAAGGACAAGCCCTTTTCTCTTAGGCCCTGATCTTCCCGAACCGTCGGGGTTGTTAAATGGGAGCTGAGGTGGGGGTCTGGGGGTTGGCACTTGAGGGAGTGGACTAAGTACTTAGTATTTGACCCCTCAGCGTCCACATAATGGACGATGGCCTGGGTTCAACTCTAAATGAACGCGGTATAAGTTACAACGCATAAGGGCAAGGGAATGGATCCCGATCCTATGTCCTGACCTTTGACCCCATTTCACCCATTTTCAATAGGGTTCGTCCCCAGATGGTCCCCTACCACATACTAAAATTTCATCGAAATCTAACCATTTTTACGCAAGTTATGATGCATAAGGGCAATGGAATGAATCCCGCTCCTATGTCCTGACCTTTGACCCCACTTCAAATATTTTCAACAGGGTTCGTCCCCAGGTTGTCCCCTACAACATGCTAAAATTTCATCGAAATCGAACCATTTTTACGAGAGTTATCGTGCGAACAGACGGACAAAGCTGGAGCATATATGTTTCTTTAACCTACGGTTGGAAAGCGTGAAAAATTAATAAAATAAAAAAATCTACAACTACAAGCACCTGGTGAATCCATATGGAATGATTCATAGTGGAGTTAAAGAAAGTTAAACAAAAGATATTTTTTATAAGATTGACTCTCAGAATAAATAACGATGCAATTTACATTTTGATGACAAACTTCTGTTTTTCATCAAATTTAAATTTTTGTGAAACCGCAAACAATAAGTGTGACTTTTTGAGGATTTTATAGGGGAAAGGCCACAAATCCTTAAATAAATCACAAGACTAGTGAAGTAACACTAAACTCTGATGTGGAAATGACACAGATGATCAACTGCACATCATGCAGCTTACCCTTTTCAACTAACAATAATACTAGAAATCTTAAGATTTGAACACACTGATGCACTTGCAAAGTGAACAACCACTCAAAATGTGATGCTATTGTCATTTGCAACTTTGGTAATGCTTAAAAATGTGAAAACATTTTTTTTTAAATGTGAATAACAAAATATCTTAAAAATGTGAATAACATTTTGTCACATAAATACTTAGTACCTCACCCCTCGGCGGTTTTCTTCTCTTTTTCTAATACTTGAATAAATCCCTTGAATGATTCTGATAAAATAAAGCTAATTACATCAGCTCTTGTATTCATGAAGACCCTGAAAGTCTTCATGAATAGAAGAGTTAAAAAGAAAACAAAATGGAAAACAAACTTCTATTAATGAAGACCCTGGAAATCTTCATGAAGACTTCCAGGGTCTTCACGAATAGAACACCAATCAGCTGCTGATTTTCCAAATCATGATGTTAGAGATGTGAAGATCTACCAAATAATTCTTGATTAATTTTCAGATAGACATTAGTACCAACAAAAAACAAACAAAAAAAAATGGGGCTACAGAACTCTAAAACACAATTTCTGTTTACACAACTTTAATTTACATGAGGCACTGACAAAGTTTATGCATTTTTACATGGTTTTTTAAAACCTGTTCCTAATAAAAATATCTCTGATGAATCTGATCGACTGGCTTTAGGCTTCACACGTTTAACAGAAGAAAACAGCTTCTCAAAGTCCAGCACCATTTTTGATACATCACAGATGTCAAAAGACTTACACAAGAGAGACCCATCAACCTTAAGCACTTTGTATGAGAAAAAAAGAGCAGAGTAAACAAGATTGGTGATATGAACTACATCAACATACTTAACTCCACTTATATTTGGAGCCATATCACTAACCACAAGATCAGCTTTTCCATCGGGCAACAAAGCCTTGATTTCATCTTGAACAGAAGGCTGAGTGAAATCTTTCTCTCCAATAACTGTTGCACCATTTATTGGCTCCAAATATTGCAAATCAACAGCAATAATGGTACTTGGATGTATATCAGAACCTGTGTTTAAAAAAAGTAATATGTTACAGAAACAAACAATTATTTCATGAAGTGATTACAATACAAATATAACCAACACTACACTGGAAAGTGAGAAAAGAACACCAAGAAGGAATTGGCGGACAATCATGAAATTTACATATGTTAATGGGGTCGAGTTTACGTAGGTGTGATGTTAATTTCGGGACCAACCGGTGAGCGCTTACGCCACAGCACGGCATAATATGCAAATTATCGTCGATGGTATTTAAGGAGTACGGCGAAGTGAATGTAATCAGTCGTCGGCGTACGGACACGTGCGAAGAACCTGAAGAAGCTGCAATACCTGGACATGGAAGACGTGTACGATTTCAGCAGTTATCGGACTTTGAGCAAACTCGTCTAGTCAGACTCCGCGAGGCCGGGTGATCGTATCGTCGTATTGCGGAGCGAATTGGACGGGAAGTATCGGTGGTGGTACGATGGTGGCGTAGATGGTCCGAGGAACATTCCCACACGAGAAGACATGGAACCGGGAGTCACAGACGGACTTATGAGCGGACCGATCGACGCACAAGAAGAGCGGCGTTGCCAAGCAGAACATCCACTGCGACGCAAATCCGAGCTGCCGTTGCACCTGAGGTGACTGTGCAAACAATCCGCAACCGTCTACTGGATGCAGGACTACGTGCATGTGTGCCTCTGGCACGTGCACCTCTGACTCCAGCCCACCGTCAGGAAAGGCTGCAGTGGTGTTGCCAACGTCTGCACTGGAGAACCCAATGGCGATCTGTCGTGTTCAGCGATGAAAGCAGATTCTGCTTAGGAGCCTCCGATGGCCGTATGCGTGTTCGCAGACGCACAGGGGAGCGTCTCAACCCTTCTTGCATCCGCCAGCGACACACAGGGCCTACACCTGGTCTCCAGTTGTGGGGAGCGATCAGCTATCACTCCCGTACACAACTAGTGTTTGTACCGGGTACGTTAAACAGCACCTTCTACATCAACAACATCATTCAGCCCGTTGTTGTGCCATTTGTAAGGTCGGTCCATCGTGGTGTTTTCCAGCAGAATAACGCACGCCCACACACGGCACGTGTAACGCAACATGCACTTCAGGGTGTGAGACAACTTCCATGGCCTGCACGTTCACCGAATTTGTCCCCCATTGAGCACGTGTGGGATTTTATGGGACAACGACTTATTCGGTCTCCACGGCCAGCCACGACCATCCCCGATTTACGCATCCAGGTTGAGGATGCTTGGAACTCAATACCCCAAACTTACATCCAACATCTGTACGACAGACTCCATGCCAGAATTGCACAGTGTGACGCAGTTCATGGCGGTTCAACCTCGTACTTACCATGTTACATGGAAATGTTATTTTTCAGTTTACCAGCAAATACAGCTGTATTTTGCCATAATGTTTTGATCACGTTATCCTCTGTATTCCGTTATCATGCTGTATAAATTTCGTTGGTATCAGATGTCTCCTTCTTGGTGTTCTTTTTCACTTTCCGCCAGTGTATTAAAGAGTTATTTCTTTCACGCCATAAAAAAAATGAGATACAAAAAACCAAGAATGAAATGCATGCATGCCCAGCACCTAACACAGATTATTATAAAACATAATAATTAAACAAGAAAAAACTTCCCAGGGTGAACTTAATCAAATATAACCACCATCTGAAACCATATTATAACACTCACACAAGAATTTTTCCCTTTTTTATTTCTATCATCATCATCATCATGATCATTGTCAACCATTATCAATCCACTGCTGGACGAAGGTCTCCCCAAGTTTCCTCCACAACGGTCTGTCTTGTGCCAGTCTCCTCCATGTCACTCCTGCATACTTTCGAATTTCATCCACCCATGTCCCATGTGGTCTTCTTCTGGGTCTTTTCCTGTCCCTTGGAATCCAATCTAAAATTTTGGCTGTCCATCGATGGTCTGTCCTGGCAGTATGTCCAGCCCATTGCCACTTCAGGGATTTAACTCTGATCATGTCTTCCACTCTTGTCATTTTTCGAACCCACGAGTTCCTCTTCTTATCTCTCCTGGTTACACCAAGCATGCACCTCTCCATGCTGCTTTGAGTTGTCTGCAGCCTTTGTTTGTATGTCTCTTTTAGTTAAGGTCCATGTCTCTGCACCATACGTAAGCACTGGAAGGATGCGCATTGATCAAACACTTTTCTTTTAAGACATAATGGCATATTGCTCTTGAAAATTATGCTGTTTCTTCCAAAAGCTCTCCAGGCAAGTTTTGTACGCCGATTAATTTCTTCATCAATGTGACCCTCACTTGATATCTGCTGTCCAAGATAAACATATGTGTCTGTTATCTCCAGCTTTTCTCCATCAATCGATAAATCTTCATTTCTTGAAAAAGCATTGAACATCACTTTTGTCTTCTGAAATTTCATTTTTAATCCCACTTCTTTACTCTTGTCAGCAAGTTCCTGGATCATACTCTGCAGCTCTGATGGGGTAGTTGCAAAAATGACTATGTCATCAGCAAAATGAAGGTGAGTCAGATAATCTCCATTAATCTTTATCCCCTTGTTATCCCAGCTCAGCGACTGAAAGACACTCTCCAATGTAGCATTAAAGAGCTTCGGAGATATGGTGCCACCTTGTCTCACTCCCTTTCCTACTTTTATGTGTGCTGTATTCTCAAACAGCCGAATCTTTGCACTTGCATTTTCATAGATGTTATTAATAATATTAATGTATGCATCTTCAATACCACAGGATTTCAGAGCCATTGTAACTGCCGATGGTTTCACCGAATCAAAGGCTTTTTCATAATCGATAAAAGCCATGCACAATGGAAGTTCGTATTCCCTCGCTCTTTCAATTAGTTCTCTCAGTACCTGGATATGATCTATTGTGCTGTAGCCACTCCTGAATCCAGCTTGTTCTCTCGGTTGAGGCATGTCCAGTGTTAACTTCAAGCGGTGTGAAAGAACTTTAGTGAAGATTTTATAAACCACTGATAGGAGGCTGATAGGTCTGTAGCTCTTGAGATACTCAATGTCACCTTTTTTATGTAGCAGGATCAATGTAGCGTTGTTCCGATCCTCAGGAATCTTCTTTTCATTAAGGCATCGAGTGAAAATTTGGGCGAGTACTGTTTTGATTTCTGCACTTGCTTCTTGTATGATGTCTACAGTAATGCCATCTTCTCCTGGAGCTTTCCCTGCTTCATGTTCTTGATTGCATGTGCAACTTCTGCTGGGAGGACTAGAAGAACTCTGGTACTGGTACCTTCCATGATGTCTGGAGTACATGCATCATTCCTTTCATATAACTTGGAGTAGAAATCTTTCACTCTTGTTAAAATTTTGCTTCTATTTCTTGTTACAGAACCATCTTCTTTTCTCAGTGCCATAATCTGTTTTCTTCCCTTACTGAGATGTCCCTTTGCTATCTTTAGGCTTTGGTTGTTTTCAATTGCTTTCCTCACTAGTTCACAGTTGAATTTCCTTACGTCTTCAGTGATAGTTTTTCGTACTGTCTTGCATAGCTCTATATATTCCACTTTGGAAGTCACATCTTCTTTAGTTGTCCTCATCTCTCTTCTTTTTTCCATCAACATTTTGGTTTTTCCTGATAATTTGTTCACATGCAACTTGTTCTTAGACCCAGCTAATTTTGTTGCTGTTTCCATAAGAGTTTTGGTTACTTTTCTGTTAACTTCAGAAATATCCACTTCTTCCAATGTTAGGCCTTCTAAAGCAGAGAACCTGTTCTTCAGTTCCAACTTGAAGGTATTATGGTGTTTTTTAAGGTTGGTTATGTCAATACATTTTGTTTGTCTTACGAGCTTACCACGTTCAAGTTTAGTGTTGAGATGCATTCTTACATCTCACCAATCTATGGTCACTACCTGTGTTGAACTTGTTTAACACACTGCAGTCTTCTATGATGAATTTTTTGTTACACATAATAAAATCAATTTCACTTGTCGTTCCATTTGGATGTCTCCATGTCCATTTCCTGTGTGGCTTTTTCTTGAAAAAGGAGTTCACTCATGAAAAACCCTTCTGCGTCTGCAAACTCAACGAGAGTATTTCCACGCTGGTTTCTGTTGCCGTTGACCTATTTTTGCATTGAAATCTCTCATAATTATCTTCAAATGCTTACCTTTATTATTTAGATGACGAATTTCCTCATAAAATTCTTCAATTTCTTCTTCAGGATGACTTGTGGTGGGTGCATAAGTTTGAATTATCTGAGCCTGGTATCTTCTCGAGAGTTGGATAACGAGTCGTGCAACTCTGTCAGAGGAACTTTCAACTTCTACAACTTTATCCTTCAGTTTCTTGTTTATTATAAATCCAACACCACTAGTTCTGCCAGTATCTGTCCCATGATAGTAGAAGAGATGTCCACTTTTCAGTTCAATGAGATCTTCTCCTTTTCTCCTTAACTCACTTAGCCTGACGATGGCCCACTTGATCCTTTGTAGTTCTTCTTCCAATTCAAGAAGCCTTGAATCAGAAGATAGGGAGCGTCCATTATACGTAGCCAAGGTCAGCATCAGATGGCAGCCTAGTCCGGTCCTCCGGGGATTCTTAGCAACCTCTGCCTTCATGTCACACTGAGCGCTGCCTTGGCCAGATACATTCCAGCTGCCGGAGACTGAGGGCCAAGATTTAAGTTATGGAGTCATTTTAGAGGGGTTTGGCCATAACTCACCACGCTGGCCAAGCGGGTTGGTGAGTGTGGGATAGCATTTCCTCTAATCCCGATAGTATAGTTATACTGCTATTGGCGGTCGTCAGAGCCCCTTTAGTGGGAACAGGATGCACCACGAGAAGGCGGGGTTGAATACAGATATAATGCTAAAAAAACTGGAAAACATTTTGAATTAGGTATATAGAATTTGCTACATGTTTCATCATTCTTCTTAGTTTACGAAAAGTTTTGAAAACATCTTGTAGAACAGAACAAATACAAAATACTTAAATTATTAAACACAATAAAAACAGATCCTGATGAACAGCTAAAAAATTTGCATTTTAAAGTCTCATGCAATAATGTGAAAAGCAAAGTTTTAGAAACTGTAAATATGAAACATTTCACTAAAAATTATTCTCAGTATTTGTTATTACAGTCCAGTTTAAGTACTCAGACATGGAGTCAACCTGTAAACTGTCTCAGAGTGAAATAGTAAAATTTTCCTCCTAAAAATCAGTTAAAACTTCATAAACCATCCATAGCATTAGAAGCTCCTTGAACTGAAATGCCTCATTAACAGATGCAGTTCCAACACAAATCAAAAAACTCTCAGACTCGTATCATTTTCAATAACATATCAATTAAATGGTCTCTGTCCACTCAGTATTTGAAACATTCAGTAGTCCAGCAGTATAAGCTACACTAAATTAATAATGCACTGATTTGGATGGTTTGATTGGTCATAATACACTGAAGAGCAATTGAATTAGAGACAGCTGGCGTTATGCAAATGTGGCGCTGTGGGCGGCCCTGTAAACAGAAAAGACATGACGTATGCAGCGATCCGACAATATAAGGAGTGATGTGACGGAAACCAGTAAGAGTCGAACGCAGTATGGGTAAGACGAAGGATCTGAGCAAATTTGATCGTGGGCAAAGTGTCGGGGCCCGACGAATGGGTCACTCTATCTCGAAAGTCGTGCAGGCACAGGGATTTTCATGAGCCACTGTCACGGGTGCACCGTGAGTACATCGAATTCAGTAAAACCATCCCTGCAAGGGCCAACTGCCGTGGACAACAGCGTGTGGATGAGCGGGGTCATCGTCGGCTAGCTCGAATTGTAACAGCGGATAGACGGGCCACAGTGCAAGAAATAACTCGGCAATTTAATGCTGGTGCACAAAAACGTGTAAGCAGCCACACCATCCAGAACCATGTCCTCGCTATGGGGTACAGAAGCCATCGTCCCACGAGGGTACCGCTGCTGACCGCACATCACAGGGTGCAAAAATCAGCATGGGCGCGGGAACTTCGCCACTGGACCCTAGACATGTGAAAAAATGTTGCCTGGACTGATGAGTCGAGATTCGCGTTGGTACATGCGGATGGCAGGATACGAGTACGGCGCAAACCACATGAAGCGATGAATCCTTCTTGCCAGCAGGGTACTCTTCAAGCTGGTAGGGGTGGCATTTTCGTCTGGGGACTGTTTACATGAACTGAAATGGGACCCCAGGTACGTGTGACATCGTCCCTCACAGGTCAATGTTACCGGGATATCCTGGGCGACCATTTGCTCCCGTTTGTGCGTCTTCAACATCCCACTGGGGACCTCATCCTGCAACAAGACAATGCACCGTGCCATCGCTCCCGAATTGTATCCGAATGGTTGGATGAACACTCCACCGACGTGACCTCGCTTCCTTGGCCAACTAGGTCACCTGACCTCAATCCCATCGAGCACATCTGGGATGCCATCGAGAGAAATGTTCAAGGCTCTGATCCCCCTCCATCAAATCTTCGTGAACTGTGGGAGCTTGTTCAGGGGTCGTGGATCCGTATGGCTTCCCAACGCTTCCGGTGTTTTGTCGAGTCCATGCCGAGACAAATCGCCGCCGTCATCAGGGCGAAAGGTGGTGCTACACGTTACTAGACAGGTATCTCTAATTCAATTGCTCTTCAGTGCATGTATGTATGTATGTATATATATATGTTTTTGGTATGTGTCGTCCTGATGGTGCAACGCCGAGATCACTACACAGAGGAACGACCACGGGATGACGTGAGCATCGGACGTCGGCGCGTTGTAAAACATGCTCTCAGAGACAGAGCTGTGGAGAGTTCTGAAGCGTGAACACCGAGACAGGGCTGTGTGCCGAAGGGTGTTGCATTCGCCATTTTGTATTTCTTAGCGGAACGAGTAGGTTCCGTTGTTAGTGTAGCTTGTTGTAGCTTGATGTCAATTGTAAGTGTACACCATATTAAATGTTCGTGTTCGTCCAGCCCGCCCATTATTTAAGTGTTGTGATTCAATGGATCCGTAGTGGGAAAGTTTCCCAATACCCCACATATATATATAGGTATATAGGGGCTCTGACAACCAATGAATAGCGGAATAAACTATACCATCGGGATTAGAGGAAATGCTATCCTACGCTCACCAACCCACTTGGCCAGCATGGTGAGCTATGACCTCCCCTCCCCCAAAGATTAGCGGCCAGTGCGACATGAAGGCAGAGGGTGCTAAGAATTACCGGAGGACCAGACTAGGCTGCCATCCGATGCTGAGCTTGGCTACGTTTAATGGTCGTTCCCTATCTTCTGATTCAAGACTCCTTGAATTGGAGGAGGAACTCAAAAAGATCAACTGGGACATTGTGGGGCTTAGTGAGGTAAGAAGAGGAGAAGAGCTCGAACTGAAAAGTGGAAATCTTTTTACTATCATGGGATAGATACTGGCAGAATTAGTGGTGTTGGATTTATAATAAACAAAAGACTGAAGGGCAATATTCTGGAAGTTGAAAGTTCCTCGGACAGGGATGAGCGACTCGTTATTCAACTCTCAAAAAGATACCAGGCTCAGATTATTCAAGCTTATGCACCCCCCGCAAGTCATCCTGAAGAAGAAATTGAAGAATTTTACGAGGAAATTCGGAATCTAAATAACAAATGCAAACAGCGCTTGAAGATCATTATGGATGATTTCAGTGCAAAAGTAGGGCAACAGCAAAAGAATGAAACTTCGGTTGGTAAATTCGGTTATGGGAACAGAAATCAACATGGAAATGCTCTCATAGAGTTTGCACTTTGCAGAAGCAGAAAGGTTTTACATCATGAACTCCTTTTTCAAGAAAAAGCCACACAGGAAATGGACATGGAGACATCCGAATGGGACGATAAGTGACATTGATTTTATTATGTGTAACAAAAAATTCGTCACCGAAGACTGCAGTATGCTAAACAAGTTCAATACAGGTAGTGACCATAGAATGGTGAGATGTAAGATGCACCTCAACACTAAACTCGAACGTGGCAAGCTCATAAGACAAACAAAATGTATTGACATAACCTGCTTTTTACATCATAATACCTTCAAGTTGGAACTGAGGAAGTTTCTCTGCTTTAGAAGACCTAACATCGGAAGAAGTGGATATTTCTGAAGTTAACAGAGATCTCACCAAGGCTCTTATGGAAACAGCAACAAAAATAGGTGGTAGTAAAAACACGTTACATATGAAGAAAATTTCAGGTAAAAAAAAAAATGTTTACGCAAAAGAGAAGGGAGATGAGGACAAATAAAGACATAACTTCCAAAGTTGAATATATAAAACTATGCAAGACAGTACGAAAAAGTATCACTGAAGACGTAAGGAAATTCAATTGTGAACTAGTGAGAAAAGCAATTAAAAACAACCAAAGCCTGAAGAGAGCAAAAGGACATCTCAGTAAGGGAAGAAAACATATTATAGCTCTGAGAAAAGAAGATGGTACTGAAACAAGAAACAGAAGCGAAATTTTGACAAGGGCTATTCAAAACTATATGAAAGGGATGATACATCTGTTATAGACATTACGACAGGTACCAGCACCAAAGTCCCTCCAATCCCCCCTACAGAAGTTACATATGCTATTAAGAAGAACATGAAACGGGGAAGAGCTCCAGGAGAAGATGGATTTACCGTGGACATTATACAAGAAGCAAGTGGAGAACTTGAAACTACACTCTCCCAAGTTTACACCAGATGTCTGAATGGAGGGAGATTCCTGGGAATTGGAACAAAGCTACAATGATCCTGCTACATAAAAAAGTGACATTGAAGATTTCAGGAAATACAGGCCCATCAGCCTCCTATCAGGGGTTTACAAAATCTTCACTAAAGTTCTTTCACATCACTTGAAGGTAATACTAGACATGGCTCAACCAAGAGAACAAGCTGGATTCAGGAGTGGCTACAGTTCAATAGATCATATCCATGTACTGAGAGAACTAATGGCACGAACAAGAGAACATGAACTCCCATTATGCATGGCTTTTATTGATTATGAAAAGGCCTTTGATTCCATGAAACCATCAGCAGTAACAATGGCTTTGAAATCCTGCGGTACTGAAGATGCATACATTAGCATTATTAATAACAACTATGAAAATGCAAGTGCAAAGTTTAAGATATTTGAGGATACAGCACAAATAAGAATTGGAAAGGGAGTGTGACAAGGTGACACCATATCTCCCAAGCTCTTTAACGCCACATTGCAAATTGCCTTTCAAACATTGAACTGGGAAAACAAAGGGATAAAGATTAATGGAGATTACTTAACTCACCTTCATTTTGCTGATGACGTAGTCATCTTTGCAACTACCCCTTCAGAGCTGCAGAGTATGATCCAAGAGCTTGCTGACAAGAGTAAAGAAATGGGATTAAAAATGAACTTTCAGAAGACAAAAGTGATGTACAATGATTTTACAAGAAACCAAGATTTATCGATTGATGGAGAAAAACTTGAGCCAACCGATACCTACATTTACCTTGGGCAGCAGATATCTAGTGAGGGCCATATTGATGAAGAAACTAATCGTGGTTATCGCACATGCTGTAAAAGTACTTGAAAACTTGGATGGATAGCTTTTTGGAAGAAACAGTAAAATTTTTAAGAGCTGTATCTGATTATGTCTTAAAAGAAAAGTATTTAATCAATACATCCTGCCAGTGCTTACATATGGAGCAGAGACATGAGCCTTAACTAAAAAAAGACATACAAAGACGGCAGACAACTCAAAAAAGCCTGGAGAGGTGCATGCTTGGTGTAACCAGGAAAGATAAGAAGATGAACTTGTGGATAAGGAAAATGACAGGAGTGGACATCATGACCAGAGTGAAATCACTGAAATGACAATGGGCTGGACATGTTGCCAGAAGAACGGACCACCGATGGACAACCGAAATTTTAGACTGGATTCTGAGGGACAGAAAAAGACCCAGAAGACTTCATGGGAGATGGATGGATGAAATTCGAAAGTATGCTGGAGTGACATGGAGGAGACAGGCTCAAGACAGACAATTGTGGAAAAAACTTGGGGAGACCTTCATTCAGCAGTTGATTGATAATGATGACACTGCTGCTGATGATTATATATATAAATATACTGAAATTTTTGGGCAAAGTGCAGCGGCTCTTATGGTAAAAAAGTGGGAGGTTTGCCCATTCTGGGGTCTTATGAAATGAGACACTTACCCTGAATTTCCCCCTCTGAAACACTGCTTAGGAAGCACTAACTGTAATTGGTTATGTGATATCACTCTTACAGTAATTAGTCAGGAATTTTACCCTCACTTTGAATCATTCATTTATTTCTCCAAGGTTATTGAAAGCAACAGGATGATCCATCACCTGCATTTTACCCCAGTGATTTGCAATTTTCACTTTTCTTACAAAACTACAGAGAGTAAAAGTTTCACAAAACAGCAAATTATATCAAAAATACAAAAATTCAGCATTGTAATGCAACTAAACTTAACAATAATGGGAAAGGAATGGGATGATGGAGTTGAGGAACATTTCTCTCATACACAGTCAGCAGTAACTTAAAAGCCAAATTCAAATGACAGAAATTTATAGCAGTGATTTCACGTTTCTGTCATGTTACAACCTCAATCAGTTCTGCGAATTTAGTGCTGCTCCAGAAAAAAGGTTAAAACTCTTATAAAAAAAATAGCATTCATGGTTATCACACAGGCCGTAAAAGTACTTGAAACATAAAATGCAATTGATTTTTTTCCAGCACATTTTTATTTCATTCCTCCATATATTTATACCTTTTTGATTTCTTTATAAGAAATGGCTATTTAATATTTCTCCCTTTATTTTCGTTGAGAAACTTTTGGTGGCACAAATCATTTTTTTTTTTTCAAATAAAAATAACACTGGTACTTTCATGCAGTGAAAATGGTATTTACAAGTTGGAGTTTATAATCAATATCACCTTTGAAGAATGTTTATTACCTCAAATAAATAAATAAATAAATACGCTAATAAAGGAAAGAACATTCATTATTTTCAATGCCACCATCCATTTTATTTTCATATTAGTTCATTAAATTACTGAAAATAACTTAAAAGATATTATCAAAGTATGGAAAAATGGCTTTGAAAATATGTAGGAAGTTCAGATAGTCACCCAAATCAGTTTCAATGTTACAAATAAAGGTAACTTAACTTAATCACGCTAGTTACGTTACATGAAAAACACTTTTACAAGGAAGTTCGTAATTTGGGAGCTTTCGACCTTATCTTAGGTCTTCATCACACCAATGGAGGACTAAGATTGTTGCCAGATTTGACATTTGAATTTTTTTCTATTTTTGTTGCCAAAACTTAGAATTGATCTCCAGATCATCAGGATGTAGAGAGCAGATTCAGAATTGCAAGTCATTGAGTTGAAAATAATTTCCAGGCTTTCACGGTAACAAAGGACAAAACGATTGTCAAAAGAAGCAATTCTTTTTGCTTCGTTCCAGCGAGGAACTGCAGATGTGTCTTCCATTGTCAAAATAGACAAGGCTGTATTAGGGTTGGCTTTCAAAACATCTTTTTTATGTTCTAAAATTATGTGGTTAATGCTCCTGTATGTGCTTCCAATGTATAACTTATCACCTGTTGAAGAAGAGATAGGAATTCAGATTTTCAACTTTGTCTGTATCCCTTTGTAGAAGTTTCAAGATGTTTTGGGGGATTTAATGGCAAGATGGTAACCAAAACTTCTAAAAAGAATCTGCAACTTATAAGCATAGGAAGGATGGTAAGGAACAGAACCAGAGAATTTCAGGTTTTCTTTCTTTTGAGGAAGGAGGCATTCAATTTTTGAATTGTTTTCATATTTCTTTAAGAGGGAGTTGGCTGTAAGAGCAGGGAAACCATGAGAGAGGGCTATTGTAGAAATTTTGGAAAATTCTTCTTGAAGAGAAAATTGGTTGTTGCACATGATATGAGTCCTGTGGATGTAAGACTTCAATGCTGCAAGCTTGTAGAGATGCAGAGTGAAAGATTTGTAGGGAATGATGTTAGTGACCGCAGGAGGTTTACGATAGATGGAACGAGTGATGGAGAGATCAGAGTTACTGCAGATGGAGACATCCAGGAAATAAATTTTGTTGTTTACTTCCTTAGATATAGTGAGATTAATGGAAGGAAATTTTTCCGTAATGGAGTTGTTCAGTGTCTGTAATTCAGACTCGGTAACCAAAGCTCTTATGAAAACAGCAACAAAATTAGCTGTGTCTAAGAACAAGTTGCATGTGAACAAATTATCAGGAAAAACCAAAATGTTGATGCAAAAATGAAGAGAGATGAGGACAACTAAAGCAGATGTGACTTCCAAAGTGGAATATATAGAACTATGCAAGACAGTACGAAAAAGTATCACTAAAGACGTAAGGAAATTCAACTGTGAACTAGTAAGGAAAGCAATTGAAAACAACCAAAGCCTAAAGATAGCAAAGGGACATCTCAGTAAGGGAAGAAAACAGATTATGGCACTAATAAAAAAAGATGGTTCTGTAACAAGAAATAGAGGCAAAATTTTGACAAGAGTGAAAGGTTTCTACTCCAAATTATATGAAAAAGATGATACATGTACTCCAGACATCATGAAAGGTACCAGTACCAGAGTTCTTCCAGTCCTCCCAGCAGAAGTTGCACATGCAATCAAGAACATGAAGTGGTGAAAAGCTCCAGGAGAAGATGGAATTACTGAAGACATCATACAAGAAGCAAGTGGAGAAATCAAAACAGTACTCGCCCAAATTTTCACTCGATGCCTTAATGAAGGGAAGATTCCTGAGGACTGGGACAACGCTACAATGATCCTGCTACACAAAAAAGTTGACATTGAGGATCTCAGAAACTACAGACCTATCAGCCTCCTATCAGTGGTTTCTAAAATCTTCACTAAAGTTTTTTCACACCGCTTGAAGGTGACACTGGACAAGGCTCAACCCAGAGAACAAGCTGGATTCAGGAGTGGCTACAGCACAATAGATCATATCCACGTACTGAGAGAACTAATTGAAAGAGCGAGGGAATAGGAACTTCCATTGTGCATGGCCTTTATCGATTATGAAAAAGCCTTTGATTCGGTGAAACCATTAGCAGTTACAATGGCTCTGAAATCCTGCGGTATTGAAGATGCGTACATTAATATTATTAATAACATCTATGAAAATGCAAGTGCAAAGATTCTGCTGTTTGAGAATACAACACACATAAAAATTGGAAAAGGAGTGAGACAATGTGACACCATATCTCCGAAGCTCTTTCATGCCACATTTTGTCTTTCAATCACTGAACAGGGAAAACAAAGGGATAAAAATTAATGGAGATTATCTAACTCACCTTCGTTTTGCTGATGACGTAGTCATTTTTGCAACTACCCCATCAGAGCTGCAGAGTATGATCCAGGAACTTGCTGACAAGAGTAAAGAAATGGGATTAAAAATGAACTTTCAGAAGACAAAAGTGATGTTCAATGCTTTAACAAGAAATGAAGATTTATCGATTGATGGAGAAAAGCTGGAGATAACAGACACGTACGTTTATCTTGGACAGCAGATATTAAGTGAGGGTCACATTGATAAAGAAATTAATTGGCGTACAAAACTTGTCTGGAGAGCTTTTGGAAGAAACAGCATATTTTTCAAGAGTAATATGCCATTATGTCTTAAAAGAAAAGTGTTTGATCAATGCATCCTTCCAGTGCTTACGTATGGTGTAGAGACGTGGACCTTAACTAAAAGAGACATACAAAAGCTGCAGACAACTCAAGGCAGCATGGAGAGGTGCATGCTTGGTGTAACCAGGAGAGATAAGAAGAGGAACTCGTGGATCCGAAAAATGACAAGAGTGGAAGACATCATGATCAGAGTTAAATCCCTGAAATGGCAATGGGCTGGACATACTGCCAAAAGGACAGACCATCAATGGACAGCCAAAATTTTAGATTGGATTCCAAGGGACAGGAAAAGACCCAGAAGAAGACCACATGGAAGATGGGTGGATGAAATTCGAAAGTATGCGGGAGTGACATGGAAGAGACTGGCACAAAACAGACTTCTGTGGAGGAAACTTGGGAAGACCTTCGTCCAGCAGTGGATTGATAATGGTTGACAAGGATGATGATGTGGCCAGCTAATGAAAATGTCATATACATATCTTAACCACAGGGAAGGTTAAAAAGGGTGGTGAGGAATGATGAAAACTTCAATATGTTGCATGTAGATTTCTGCAAGAAGAGGGGAAAGAGGTGAGCTCATGGGGAGACCAGATTGTTGCTTGTACACAATCATAAAGATCTTTGATAAGAGTACTGGGTGGTTCGAAATGAAGAATCAATTTCTTCATGAGGAGCATGTACGACTCAAAATATGGTACAGAGGGGAACACGAAGATTCAACATCAAGAGTATATAGATTTACACTTGGAGAAAAGGAATGAGGAAGTTTGTGGATGAAGTCTGAAGTAGAGACAACAGTATGAGGATGGTTGGCTGCCAGAAATTTGCATTTGAGGACCAATTTCTTTTCACGGTTTACTGCTGGAGAAAAGAATATTCAACTAAAGGTCTGATGGGGTTACCAGCTTTATGCAGTTTAACTTGCACAAAAAGCCTGGGAGTCCTAAAATAAGGAGTGGGTGAGATATCTCCAAGGAAGGATTGAAGAGTTTCTTTCTTAGATAATCTGTCAAGTGAGTTTTTGAGTGAGTTGGTGGTTTCTGACTGCAGAGGGATGCAGTTAGCAGAAGTAAGAAATAAATGCACTTTTTGGTTCAGTATTTCTTTACCAATGATGACTGGTAAAGAAATACTAAACCAAAAAGTGGTAACGAAATACTCATCATTGGTAAAAAATACAAAACCAAAAAGTGCATTCATTTCTTACTTCTGCTAACTGCATCCCTCTGCAGTCAGACACCACCAACTCCCTCAAAAACTCAGTTGACAGATTATTCTCTAAGAAAGAAACTTTTCAATCCTTCCTTGGAGATATCTCACCCTCTCCTTGCTTTAGGACTCCCAGGCTTTTCCTGCAAGTTAAACTGCATAAAGCTGGTAATCCCATCAGACCTTTAGTTGAATATTCTTTTTCTCCAGCAGTAAACCTGGTAAAGAAATTGGTCCTCAAATGCAAATCTCTGGCAGCCAACCATTCTCATACTGTTGTCTCTACTTCAGACTTCATCCACAAACTTCCTCATTCCTTTTCTCCAAGTGTAAATCTATATACTCTTGATGTTGAATCTTTGTTTCCCTCTGTACCATATTTTGAGTCCTACATGCTCCTCATGAAGAAATTGATTCTTTATTTTGAACCACCCAGCACTCTTATCAAAGATCTTTATGATTGTGTACAAGCAACAATCTGGTCTCCCCATGGGCTCACCTCTTTCCCCTCTTCTTACAGAAATCTACATGCAACATATTGGAGTTTCCATCATTCCTCACCACCCTTTTTCAACCTTCCCTGTGGTTAAGATATGTATATGACATTTTCATTAGCTGGCCACATACCGAGTCTGAATTACAGACACTGATCAACTCCATTACGAAAAAATTTCCTTCCATTAATCTCACTATATCTAAGGAAGTAAACAACAAAACTGATTTGCTGGATGTCTCCATCTGCAGAAACTCTGATCTCTCCATCACTCGTTCCGTCTATCATAAACCTCCTGCGGTCACTAACATCATTCCCTACAAATCTTTCACTCTGCATCTCTACAAGCTTGCAGCATTGAAGTCTTACATCCACAGGACTCATATCATTTGCAACAATCAACTTTCTCTTCAAGAAGAATTCTCCAAAATTTCTACAATAGCCATCTTTCATGGTTTCCCTGCTCTTACAGTCAACTCCCTCTTAAAGAAATATGAACAACAATTCGAAAATTGAATGCCTCTTTCCTCAAAAGAAAGAAAACCTGAAATTCTCTGGTTCTGTTCCTTACCATCCTTCTTATGCTTATAAGTTGCAGATTCTTTTTAAAAGTTTTGGTTACCATCTTGCCATTAAATCCCCTCAAAACATCTTGAAACTTTTACAAAGGGATACGGACAAAGTTGAAAATCTGGAGCTCCCAGGAGTTTACTGAATTCCTATCTTTTCTTCAACAGGTGATAACTTATACATTTGAAGCACATACACATGTACAGGAGCATTAACCACAGAATTTTAGAACATAAAAAAGATGTTTTGAAAGCCAACTCTAATACAGCCTTGTCTATTTTGACAATGGAAGACACATTTGCAGTTCCTCGCTGGACGAGGCAAAACGAATTGCTTCTTTTGACAATCGCTTTGCCCTCCGTTACCGTGAAAGCCTGGAAATTATTTTCAACTCAATGACTTGCAATTCTGAATCTCCTCTCTACATCCCAATGATATGGAGATCAATTCTAAGTTTTGGCAACAAAAATAGAAAAAAATTCAAATGTCGAACCTGGCAACAATCTTAGTCCTCCATTGGCATGATGAAGACCTAAGATAAGGTCGAAAGCTCCCAACTTACGAACTTTCTTGTAAAAGTTTTTATGTAACGTAACTAGCGTGATCAAGTTACTTTTATTTGTTATTATTGTTATGTGTTTTGCCCATCATCATCAAGTTTCAATGTTATTTGCCAAAGCTCTTAACATTGATATAGCTAAAAGATTACAAAATTTAGGGTGTGAGGCCTACAACAAATTTGTTTCCAAAATAGTGATTCTCGTCAGGGGCAGTTCTTACACCCAGTTGTGAGAATGGGCAGGAAAGCAGTAGAACCCAGTTCCAGGGGTGAAACCCCACATTCTGGGAGCGATGTGACACCAAAAGAAACGGAGCCTTTAATTTGAATAAAACATTTTGCAGTTCATTATACATTTCAATTAATGAAACCATCTTGTATGAATTGTTTGCCTCTGAATAAAGAAAACAGCTCTGACTTCAGCTAAATGTCAGTATTTCATTTTAAAGTTTAATAATAAAATTTCCTTACATGGTTTTTACATCTACTGTTAATGGGTTTGTGCATATTAAATATTTATTGCATTCACTTGCGCATTGGGTTCCGTCAGCAAATAATTCCCATTTCCACCACTGCTTACATAGATATGGCGCTTAGCCAAAAAATTATTATATGTCTTTTGAATCATAATTATTAACAGCTTATATGAAAAATAACAACTATTTTGAATTAGTATATAAAACTAGCAGTGAACTAATTTTTTACTTTATTTCCTTAGTTTATTACACAAGCTGTAACCCTTAGTGGACAATCTAAAAGTCTATGGCTTTGAGAATTACTATTTGTGTAGATACACAAATAACATAATATGTGATGAATTTATAAAACTTCAAATTTAACAAGCAGGAGAATGATACACTGTTCTTCTTCGAAAAGTTTTTTTTTTTTTTAATTTAGTTTGGATTTTTTGAATTATACAATATGTCAGATGGTTCAAAAATTTTGAAAACATTACTGTAATTTTTAATCCAAGAAAAAACAGTCGAATTCGGATGTGAAACCCAGGCTTTAGATGAAACCATGGTCTTAATTTCAAAAGTGTTGAACTCTGGCTGAAATATGCAAATGATACATGCTTTAAATACTTCATAATACTTTCTTCCAAACTGGCAATCTTAGGTATTCATGACAAATGTTTGCCAACAACATACATGAAATGTTATTTTTAGCACATTTAGTAATGTACAGTAGAACCCCATTTATGTTTCTCACTTTTACATTTTTCTCATTTATACATAAAATGTCCTTGATCCAAAAATTCTGAATTGCCCTTAATTTAAAATTGTCCCTGTTTTGTTTACACATTTTTCAATTATACGTTAATTTTACTTGGTCCCTTCAAAAAAAGTATAAACAAGGTTACATTGTAGTAATGAAAAGCTAACAGCAAGGGCATAAATACTATTAAAATGGTACAAAAAGCAGTAAGTTTCAATAACATTTCAAGATTTGCTTCATTCATTAAGTCTATATTTGGATATTGCGTAAGCTGTTAAGCCCGTTGCAGAACTACATGGTAAAAGGTTAATAGCAAATTCTGAAGAGCATATTGCTTTCTTCTGAAATTCTCTGTTTCACATGTTTGAATTTACATCTGTGACCTTGGAAGGTCATGGGCGAAATTGTGCATAAACAAAAGAGAACAATGTTGATATGAAAATAAACATTGGTATAAAATTGAAAATCTTATTGTTTCAAGAATAAAGAAAAAGAATCGGAACAACCAAAAAAGTACAACAGGTACTAAATCTTGCTATATAAATAAATCTAATGTTGAGATAACAGCAATGCAAGATGCTGCACTTAATAAAGGATTAAAGTATGCATACCAGTATCAAATACCAAAAACTGAAGTAACAATACCCCAAATAGAAGATATAATTAGACAACTAGCAAAACCAAGACAAGAACCCACGAGATATAAGGAGGCAAGAAACATCAATAACATTAATAAAGGGGATAGAAAGAATATAATAAAATATAAAAGACAAGCACTATTAGACTTGAAGAACAATCCCAATATAAAATGTATTATGGCAGATAAGTCTAAACAATTAGTACTACTGAACTGAGAAGAGTATAAAGAGAAAATGTATAAAACTATAGATGAACTAAATGTTACCCAGATTAACGAAGACGCTACTGGGAAAATAATTAGACAACTAGCTAAAATAAAAAACTACAGTGATCTACCCCGTAATATAAAGAATAGAGCATATCCACCAATAGGTGCATCTGTTCCAGGACTACTTGGAAAAATTAAGATGCACAAAAAAGACAACCAATAAGACCAATAGTGGCCAAAAACCTGTCACCAACTATTAATTTAGAAAGAGCAATGTATCAACATTTAAAACAGCATTTCAATTATCATAAATATTAATCTAAAACTCATATGAAGTCATCAATACGATAAAACAATGTGGAAATCTAAAAGACATCACAATGATTAACCTGGATATTGTATCCTTAATCAGAATACCCCTACAGAAAAGTCAATACTTATTATTGAGAATAAACTAAAAGAACATGAAGTATTCCAAAATGAGATTAATAGTATAATTGCAGCATTGAAGTTCATCAATAGCAATAATTTTTTTCAATTCAATAAAAATATATATGAACAAATAACAGGTGCACCAATGAGCTCTCCATTGTCAGGTCTGATGGCAGAAGCAGTTTTACAAGATATTGAAACAAAAATATTGGTGCAAGATACAAACATTAAAAAACCTGAACTATACCTGAGATATGTCAATGACATTCTTATCTTCTGGAGACATTCTAAAGAAGATTTACAGCATTTTATAAACAGATACACATATTTATACCCAACTATTACATTAACAGCTGAATGTGAAAATTGTAAATAACTCTCATTCTTAGACATTTTATTAAAAAACATGTCCACTATAGAATATGAAGTTTACTACCGTCATACCAGCTATCATCCCAAAAGAGTCACATCACCCTTGGAGGTATAAAATATCCGCATTTACGTATCACATATAAAGAGCAATTACACATTCTTCATGTCAATATGCAGAAAAGAAAGAACTAGACTGGATTAAAGGCACTGCAGTGGAGTTTGGCTATGACATAAAACTCATAGACAGGCTATACAAGGAATGCAAAGTACCGAAGAGCAATTATAAAAAAACCAAAACTCAGAATGAAGAATTAAAATACTGTGGGAAACAACCATACCACCCTAATATAACAAAAAAATATTGAGAATGCCGACAAACTAATCTTACAATTGCTGATAACTGTTAAAGATATTGCATAAATAATAACCCAACACAGAGATCCAATATCAATTTTGGACAGAGCTGGTGTTTATAGGATACCAATTGCACCACCAAAAGAGAATAACTATGAATGATAACAAATCATATATCAGAAGTACAAAAAAAAGTTTAAATATCAGATTGAAAGAACATCTAGACAATTGGAACACAAAACAAGCAAAAACTATCTTCAATACTGTATGGATAATAATATGGAGCCCGAGTGGGTTAATATAAAATATCTTACATCTCACAGCACCACAAACAGATCCTCATATCCGAGGCCATTATGGTTGAAAAGACAAAGGAATCTAACTGTAACAATAATAGTCCATATGACCTATCATATGCATGGAAATTCTTGGTTGACCAAGAAAAACAACGAAAAAGAAAGGCAAAAAATGGTAGGGAAGACCAGGTGAACTCGTATGTAAGAACACCAACAGATGGTGCGCGACACGACATGTGCAATAACGATGATGATGTGGAATAAGAGCATGTCATGGCAAGAAATCAACACAGCATAGATGACTAGGCAGCTGGGGCAAAAACATTGCCGACCACTGACGAAGACTACAACTTCAGTACTTGAAACGTGAATGGAGCGGCTGGAGGAGTGAGTGAGTGAGTGAGTGAGTGTGTGTGTGTGTGTGTGTGTGTGTGTGTGTGTGTGTGAACAACATGTGCATATTTGAGGGTCCTTTTAGAAGATTCGCCACTACTGTTTTATGGTTCAATTTTTTAACATGGTTTTATTCAGAGTTTATCCGATGGAGTTTGTTTGACTTGTATTCCGAATTTTATTAGAATTTTAAAGTATTTTCATTCCTTTGTTGGTTTCATACCATTTCATCGAATATAGGATATAGATTCATCCAGTTTACGTCAATATCATCGAATTGTCAATATTTACTGCATGAACGGTGAACACCCTGGCGAAGTCCAAGAAAAACCGAAGGTGAGAATTATTTAACGCTTCAATTTTATTAACAATATAAAGTTTTCTAGGGAGACCCCCATGCACAACTTTGCACACAACCTTCTAAGGTCACAGACGTAAATTCTAACGTGTGAAACAGAGAATTTTAGAAGAAAGCAATATGCTCTTCAGAATTTGCTATTAAGTCTATATTTGTAATAAAATGAAAAGGTAACAAACATGGGTGATTAAATAACAGATTGCAACAACTGGTAACAATGAAACACGTAATTTCAACTCTTATCCGATACATACAAACTACAAAGTAATTTTGCAGTGATTTTCAATGGCGGAAATCAGTTTCACATAATTACTAAACCATTTTGATATTAATAGACCATGGTAATACATTATTTTTCTGTATATGAAAGTTATTGACCTTAGCCAGATGTTGACAATACATCAATTCGGGGAAGGGGGGCGGCAGGACCTGCCGAAAGAAATGGTTCTATGTGTATGCAATATATGACCAGTTCCCCTGGATGAAAACATGTTTTACACTATTTCATGAACACCAATTTATTTCATTATGCCCTCAGTTACAAACTAACATGACAAATATGAACTAATAAATTTTAATGTAGGATGAAATCATACTAATCAGGTACATTTTTCCCATTAGAAATCATACATAAATGGATAAAAACTTCTGACACTCAAATCTGATTAAAACATTTAAAACTTTGTTCTTTTATTTTGACTAGACTCTGGTTAATGCCTTTTTCTGATTTTTTTTTTTTTTTTTAAGCATTATATTACTGTACTGGCTACTACACATAATAAATTCTGTCTTTATTTCCTCGTTTTTTTTTTTTTTTTCTCTCATGTTTTTAAAGAGGATTCTTAGTGTTTCTACAGTTTAGGGACACACTTTTTCTTAAGCTTATTTTGATGTTTTTTACATAACTTTCACTGACTTTCATGAATAGAACCTGTTTAAATAACTGCAAATAAATTGCAGTATTACCTCTCAAACTTCAGTTATAGAAAAAAAAAATCGCTACACCAACAATTTTGCCTAGCATCATATTGACCGATTAAACATATGAATATAGAACACATACCTATCACTGTTAATGTGTACCTTAGCAAGCTTTGTCAGAACAAATATTAATGTGCTTTGTAATGAAAAGAAAATATGACCTGATAATCAATATCAATCAGTTACCAATTATCTACCATGTAGCACAGGAAAGCCAGTGGAAGAATTTTGAAAAATATCTCATTGGTCCTGCAGACAAGGGGATGAAATCATACTAATCAGCATGGTTTGCATCATTGTTACTGGCCCACAAATCTCCCAAATATTAATGCATTAATTAATATACAGTGAAATCTCCATTAACAGATAGCTCTGTGCCATGGAAAGTTTTGATCCGTACTACAGAACAGCTGCCGTTGGATTAACATTAACAACAACCACCTCACAACAAGACCTTAGCCAGATGTTGACAATACAAAAATTGATGCATTGTCAACATCTGGCTAAGATCAATTTATGAGGTTTGTTGTTAGACACTCCAGTCAGTCCTGAAAGAGATCTAACAAATACCTTGTCCCTTAGGATTTTACATAGTTCTTTGGTAAGAAGAACACGATAGAGACAAAGAATATTGCCAAAGGAACTTGCCTCAGTAAGGTCGGGTTGGATTACAGAAGGGGGGGGGGTACAACGGGGAGTTTAAATGAAAGAAAAATAGTTAAAGTTCACTTTCACGTGATGAGAGTTCCAGTTGATGTGCATGTTTTGCATCTCTCAGGAGGCTGCCATGGTGGTCGCTGGTGCCCGGAGTGTTGCCTGTTGGTGCCAGTATATCTTAGTTTGGTTCCTGTGGGTTCTGTTCCTGTTCTCCGGCACACAGCCAGCTAACTGTGCAGTTATACTTCACTGCTGTCAACATTTTTCATTTCCAATGGTGTAATCCTAACTTTAATCTCTTAGTTTGTTACTTCAAAAGACAGTTTAAGACCAGATATCAGACACTGCTTTCCTAAAATTCTCTGCACCATGATTTACTTATTTAATTATTATATTGACTTTGTATTTGGAGAAAGCACTGCAATCGTTTTCTCTGTGCATATGCTTCATGCACTTGTTCTGCTTTTATACAAATGCAATGGACTAGCAGTGTTAACTTAGGCCTAACCTCTGAATAATGGCTGCCTTCCAACAACTGTCATTTTTTTCCAGCCCAAGTAGTGACCATTATTTAGAGGTTTCACTGTATATATACACACTGTAATAGCATTATTTCCCTTCTATAAGGCAAGATACAGTGAAGCACACACAACTTTTATCTGAAATTAAGTAAACAATATATGTATTACAAATATTTTCACACAAATTACAAGTTGTATGCGAACTAATAAATATGTAAGTTACATTCAACTTTAGTTAGTATTCTGATAGGTGTAATGTTTGGCGGTAACAACCTTTTTTGTCTTTTCACCCAACTGGATCCATAGTGACACTGTGGTGTGGATCAAATTACACAATATCTGAGGTGTCCAGCAATACCTTATTAAGGGTGAAATAGTTTCTGTGTGTTTCACCAGTCTGTTTTGATTTCTCCCATACTTCTGAACCCATTCACACTTAGCCAATGTACAAAGAAAACATCAGTCACAGCCAAATATTTCTATGGTTAATATGATACAGTGAATGTATCTCCTCCCATGACAATTTACTGGGTTTTATATTGAAAGAATACAATTATTTTTTTAAAGAAATACACTCAACTTCTATGCTTGCCATTTGAATTTTGAATTATAGATCATTAAATTCATTAATCAATGCCCCAATTACTTCCTTTCTAGAGTTTTCTGGACTGGCATGCACTAAAATGAGAGTTACCATACTCTCTGTACAATATTCCTGCTGTGCAGTAAAGATTCTTGTCAGCAGCGTGTTTGACTGTTAAATCTGTAGCTTTCTAAGCTTGCCTGGGGATGCTTGCTTTCAACATAAATAGGCATTTTATCTCACCAATACATAGACAATGCAATTTTCATTCATGGGATTTTAGAGGAAATAGCAATAACTACTAAGGTATTCATTACACACCATGGTCGAAAAATATTTTGCAACTTTTCTTCACTGGAAAAAAAAAAGAGCTACAGCTTAGTTTAAACTCAGAGACAAATAAACTTGCCCCATTTATCAACAAAGCATCTTTCAAGAAAGCATTGATTCACCAAAAACTGCAATTCAGAGACCCCTAAAAAAATCCCATTTATTTGGATTTCCCTCCTAAAATCTGGCAACAGTTCCAGCACCCCAATTTCAAATTGTAGTTCTGGCAACCAGCCCATCCAGTCGACCGAGGGGGATCGAGGTCGTCGGATGACCGAAAGCTACCACTAAACGAATCTTTTTACCATACAGGACTTTGTGTGTTTTCGCTCAATTTCTATGTTCATGCTACAGCTTTTGTCTGAAATAAATGAAGTTACCTAAAATAAGTGATTTTGGTGGTTGAACTCGATTTTCAATAGCCTTGAACTAGTGGACCATCAAGGACTTTGAATACTAAAGCTCTTCAATCCAGGGTGAAATCTGATAAAAAAAACAAACTATATAGCAAAATTCACTATGCAATATTTTTTTTGAACAGCGATATTTTTTTTAATTTCATATTTACTATAATACAGGGTGTTCAGTTAATGCGGCGACAAACTCAGAGGGTTGTTAGTAGACATCAAGAGGAACAAAAGTTGAAATGGAACATGGCGTTGTAAACCACGTTTAGTCAGTGAAAATTGCGAAAATACGTATGGAGGTTCTGACGTCATGTGGGGACGACAAAAAGTACAATAATAACTACAAAAAGATTTATTTGACAGCATGTTTACAACACAGCTTGTGGTGCGCAGTACAATGCTGGAAAGGGAACGGTGAGAATGAGTGAACAAAATTATTACAGGCGTTGTTAAAAATTATTACGTTGAAATTATTACATTGTTGTGCACAGTACAATGCTGGAAAGGGAACGATCAGAATGATGTGAACGAAATTATTACAGGTTTTGTTCGAAGTGGCGGCCGCGGACGTCATCGCACAGTCTACAATGACGTAAAAATGATTCCCAGACGCGCTCGAAGATACCGGGTGTGCTATTTATGTCTGTCGCAGCAACGACGATCTGTGCCATGAGATCCTCCGGTGTGTCCACAGGCGTCTCATAAACAAGTGATTTAAAGTGACCCCAGAGGAAGAAGTTCAACGGATTGAGATCCGGCAAGTCCAATCCACCTTCCTGGGTATGTAGAATCGAGGTGTTTACGCACCTCGCAGGAGGGGAATGTGCTGGGGCACCAGCATGCATGAACCACATGCCTCGCTGCACTGCAGCCAGCACACTCTGCAGCAATTCCGGGAGGAGGTGTTGCAGGAAAACAAAGTATGTTGCGCCATTCAGGTGTTCAGGCAGAAGGTATGGCCCCCAGAGATAATCACTGAGGATTCCTGCCCACACGTTGACACTGAACCTCTGTTGAGGTTTCCACGGGACACTGGCATGGGGATTTTCCATCTGCCACATGTGTGCATTGTGCGTGTTGACAATGCCTTCTCACGTAAAGCTGTCCTCATCAGAAAATAAAACAGTGGCAGGAAACTGAGAATTAGTATGTGTGGTGAGGTCAAGCTTCCAGCGCACGAACTGTACATGACGGGGATGGTCGTCTTCGGTCAAGGTAGGTAGAATGAGAGAGGTAGGTCAAAGATCGTAAACAAACCGTGGGTGGTCTCCTCTCGCGGAGGCTTGTGACGCAGTTGGTCCCCAGCAGTCTTTGGGCATGGTGGTAATGAATGGTGAAATGCATGATTCTTAGTTCAAATTAAAAGGTTTTAAGAACATATAAGCGGAATTTTTTCAATAGGAATTACAGAATTAAAACAAAACTTACCGATTATTAAACCTTCGAACTTTCCCTAAATTGTTTCCTTTTTTTTTTAACTCCCTGGAATTCAATGCATGTGCTTGGTTTTTTCTCTTCATTAAGTTTTGTTGGTTGATATCGTTAATGTAAAAAATAATATGAAAAAATGTTCTTGCTCTCGCACAAGTTTTAATGACACCCACATCAACTTCTGGGAAGTTTAATTTCAATTTCGATTGAAGTTTGTTTATGGCCCCTTGGGATTTACATATGCCTGCTCCATGAAATTCTGAAAAAACTGATTCAAACTGTTTGACAGTTTCTATAGAAATGTTGTTTAGTATCATTAGCCCACCTCGTGATAAAGTCTCAATCCAGCCTTTATTTTGGTTCCCGGTTAAGTAGGAAAACATTCCTGATTCTTTATTCTTGTGACGAGAGGCTAAATATCCAGCAAAAATAGCGTATGGCTTCTTCCTCTTCAGGATTAGCAAAATTGCAAGTATTAATTGACACATTGTCCATCTCACAAGCATTTGAATTTTCTTTCTCGTCTTGTGTTTCCATTAAATTAAAAAATAAATTGGCACTCATTATTTTGTCTTTGTCGTTTTTAACGTTACCATTTGCCAGTAGCGGAAGCTTTGATCCAAGCAATAGCATTTTCATCCTGTGCTTGAAATCAGTTGGTAACGGATGATTATAAAAATTTCCTAAACCCCGAATTTGGAAGAAGAGGTTTTCTAATGCATCCTGGTCAGTGGCGTCGGAACTATTTTTTGACAGCGGGGGCAAGATGGGCAAGACGTCAGATGCAATTTTTGATCAGAGCATAAAACTGATCGCACTGTTGTAAAATATTGTGGTGACGTTAATAGGAAAAGCTCTACAGACAACATGATTATATTGATAAAACATTAACCAATATAAAACATTCGTTTTATATTGATATGGAATTTTATTGATGTAGAACATACTCATAGACTTTGTTAAATTATGTTATTTGGAAACTTTCATATCGGTACGAATTCCAGAACCTTAGCCGCTGACGTTACAACCAAACAGTGAATAAAGGTATATCACATTCCTCTCTTCCTACTTAAATTTTCTTAATTTGTTTTTTTGAGGAAGACTTATTTTTATGCTTAACAAAAAACAAAATATTAGTGCTCTGATATAAAAACACAATACTTTTCAGGAATTTCGGGAAAACTGATTTTTTAATAATTAAAAAACAATCAAGAATGAATTTACGGGCACTAAAAGTACCTAAGTAAATATCAATAAAACTCTTAATAAAGTCTTTGGACATAAATTTACAAAATAAGAGAGCAAAATATATGTAATTGATGTGAAATACCGTCTAGAAGTTTCCAAATACTGCTTTTCGTTCATTTCAGCTGGTAGCAAACTCTCTGGCCACAGTTTTTAAATCTAGATTTGCAGTTTGTTCTTCGTGCACATGAAGAAGAAGCAAATGGTTCAGCCTTTGTTGGGTCATCGTTGTTCTTAAACATGTCTTTAAACGATGAAGTGCGCTGAAAGATCTTTCACAAGCAGCAGCAGAAGCAGGCACCGTTAAAACTAAAATTACCAGGCAAGCAACTTGATCCAAAAAGATGCGAACAGCATGCGGTGATTCACGAAGATTTCTTGCGATCACGTTAGTGCTCAGTTGTGCTATCTGCTGGTCCATAATGGATGGAAGCATTGTCAACTGAGCATGCAATTTGGTTATGTCAAAATCGGATTCGTGCACACCGAGTTCCTCTTTCAAACTGTCTTTGGAAAGACATGATCCTTTAGCTGCTTGAATGAGAATGCTTTCAAGTTGGAGCAGCTGATTAAATCCTTCTTGTTCAAACCGTCTTTCAACTTCGTTTAAAAGACGGTCTATTACTTCATAAAATTATTTCTGAAGTTTCGATTTGGAATCAAGAGTGACTTCTTCAGCAGGATTTTCTGTTTGTTGTAGCCACTTCGGAGTTTTTTTATTCTGGTGGCAACAGGGAGTTTCAAATGTAATTTAAGTGCCCTATCCATTGCTTCGTTGTAGATTTCCTCAAATTTTTTCTCGCTGCGCAGGGATGATAGAGTATTTTTCAAAATCTGAACAGAGCTTTTAACTCCAGCAGTAGAGATATCTGGGGTTTGCAGTACCCTTGCAAGCTCCTCACAGGGCACAAAAATCTTAATCACTGTTACAAAGAAAAACAGGGTTTCAAATTTATTTAATCTTTTTAAGTACCCCTTTATAGCTGCTATGCGATTGTCCCTAACAGATTTATCATTCAATATTTCTTGTAAAGTGGCTTGAACCCTTTGATAATTTTCTAAACATCTGGTCATTGACTTCCTCTAACAGCCCACCGATTAGGACACAATGGTAGAAGTCGGGACGTGGGTATCCTTTCGTCGTAATCGTTACAAGGTGGTAAAACAACATTAGTGTATAGGCCTGTACGTTTTGCTGAATCCAGTATGGTACTGCAAACATCCTTTATAGTTGACAACATGTCACATATTGCATCACAACTTCGTGCCGCTTCTTGGAGCGCAAGGTCAAGAACATGGTTACTGCAGTGAACATAAATGACTTTCAGTTGTTCATTTTCTAACATTTTCCACACACCATTCATTCTTCCAGACATATTAGCAGCGCCATCGAAGCACTGGCCACAAAGATCGCCAAGACTGAGAGTTAACCTCAGTAGCATCTCTTTTATAGATGATGCAACTGTTGATGCTTTAGTATCAGGGGGCTGAAACATCCCTCAAAATAGTTATTCCACTACCAGCTTAATAGGATCAACATACCGTACACACACAGAGAGTTGTTCTTGTCCCAAAATATCTGTGGTTGAATCAGATATAATAGCATAAAATGATGATTATTTGATGTCCTTCAATAGATCTCGTTGGATCATGCAGGCCATTACTCTGAGGATCTCATTTTGACACTCCGCACTGAGCCACTTATCACAGCGACTGAGCCACGATTCAAGGGCAGCGACATCTAACTTTCTTTCGTGAAGAACAGCCATCAGATTACCCTTTTCTAAGGAGTGACCTCACAAAGCTTGTCCAGTACGAGCCAAATACCTGAGAGAGCTGATAATAGTAATCAGAGCTCGTCTGGAATCTTCTTGTTGTCTTCTTGTCTGTTCTGAGAGTAGTACTGTTACAGGAGCGACTTTTGTTCGATGAGAAATTAACTCAATGGCCTTACAGTGGTGACTACTTTTCTCGTGCATTTTAAACCTTTCTGGACCTTTCATCCAGTTTTTGAAACCTGTGCTCAGGAAAGCTCTGTCAGCACCTTGGATTGTGCTACGTTCCATTTGATATGCTTGTAATGCATTTAAAACTCAAGACGCAGTCTCTTTCTTCGTCGTAGTGAAGCCACACAAATTTTTGGAACCACTCAGACAGGCAGGATCGTTGTCCAGTTTTAGGAAATACATAGCCAGAAGCCGGACGATTTTTATTTTCTGTAACTTTCACTTCGTTAACATTACCAGAATGGCTTTTACTTTGTGATTGAAAGTTTTCCGCAAATTCGTTTGTTATAGCTGTTGAGCTGCATTCATTCGATGCAGAGACTTCGACTTCAGAATGACTTGCCTGCTGTGTTTCAAGAACAACTGAAGGTACTCTCCATTTTAAATTGTTTAACCACAAATCCAAAGCTATCCGTTTCTTCTCAAGCATATTTAGAATATTTTAATAGTTGAACACCTATAAAAAATTAAGAGTATCTTTTGAAAGTACAAGTAAAAATAAAACAAGAAAAGAACTTATTATTATGCCTATTATTACACAGTATGGCATAGAAGTCCCAAAAAACTCCATTTAAATTTTTATTGGCTGCTTTTCCAGAAAAACCAAGATAGCAATTTCTCTTTATGGCAAGGGTGACACTTCTGGGGTATAGAACTCTGGTGACCCCGAAGGGGAGGGGCTGGGCGTTACTCAAAACTTTTAAATAGAAAGAGGCATAGGACCTGGGGGTCGGTGTGACATATCATTGGAAAGATCCCCGAAAATGTAAGTTGGTTTTTAAATTTTTGTTTTATCTTTATTAGATACAAAGTTATAGCCCACAATAGCCACACTAAAATGCACTATGAGCGGTAGTTAAAATTGTGTTACTTCGGACACATTTGTGTTCTTTCTTTGGTTTGTGTGAATGTGCCGTACTTATTGTGTTTTATGGCAAGGAATCAAGTTTCTGGCCACGAATTGAAGGGTCCGGTGACCCTGTTGGAAGCGCGGATCAGGGTCTTTCAATTCAATAACTGCAGGCAGAAAGAGAGGGTAGGGGGGAGATTAGTGTAATACTTCGCTGGAAAGATCTTTGTATTTGGCTTAACATGGTTGTTATGTTTTTCCATATCTTTATTAGATGAAATGTTGTAGGCCAAGGTCGTAAAATTATTGTACTAAGAAAGATTTCGCAAATTTATTTTCTTGCGCCTTTTTAGTTCTGAAAACTTACCAGTCTTTTGATGGCCAAGGTGGCATGCTGTGGGAATAAAACCAAATTTGTATATGTTTGCAAACTGTGATGTTGCCTCGATAGTCTGCAATGAAGTCTGCTATTGCTGTTGCAGGCCATTAGTCAGCATCACGTTGTGACATGCAAATAGCGCGATGTGTCAATTATGCAGATTTCTGCCTGTTGTGTTTTTAATACATCATTGTTACGATGGCATATTTTGCAAATTTAATTTATTGCACTTTGTAGTTAAAAAAACATACAATAGTTGTAATGTTTTATGTCCAAGGGGACACTGTATAGGATAGGAACCGAGGGGTTTTGCGACCTTGTGAGGGTCCGGGCTTGGAGTTTCGCGAAATGCTGTATGCTAAAGTCGGGTCACGCCATATCATCGGAAGTATGTCAGAAATGGGAACAACTTCTGCTTTTAACATCTGTCATGGCTTTATTTTATCAAATGTGTTATGCCAAACTGTTGTGGTTAACGTGTAATCGGGAAACATAAAATACTGCAAAACATACGTCCAGTTTTACATCTTTGGAGCATGGGTGCAAGTTCTGAGATGTGGCCAAGACTGAAAATATTTTGAATATCCCCCCCCCCCACACACACACCATGCACACTCAGACATAAACACAATATACATTAAATATTATATGTGGTTAAAATTCATTATTAAATCAAAAGAGCTGATGTGCAAGTTTAGTATTGAAAAGGTCAACTAATTTATTATTTTTGAACATGTTTTCCTTCAGCTCTGAAAAAAATATCTTGAATACTATGTATGAGATGTTTACAGTTAACATAATTGAGAGTTGGTTGATTCAACCATTCTTCTGATATGAGGAATGTCCAGTTTCTCCCTTTGAAACTATTTATAGAAGAAAAATAACATTTAACAATAATTCAGGACAGTGGAAACATCGCGAAAAAAAATAAATTATGATTACGAAAAAATCTTCGCTTCGTCCGACTTCCGTTTTCGGAAATTTTCCCTCCGTTTTCAAGGTGAAACACAATCGGTTATCAAACAAAGTTATATTTTACAAAAAAATGAGCAGAGGAAATATTGCGATTACAGAATAAATCTGCAGTTCGTCTAACTTCCGTTTTTCGAAAGTTTTGAAAGACGAAATTCCGTCCCCAGCCGGACCCCTCCCTCCACCGCGCACCCCCCCCTTCAAAATTATCTTGTTTTGATGACAACAAACAGTTACTCTTCGAATCCGCGAAAGAAACTCGTGCCTAAAGTTTACAAGGAAATTTTTGCTCCGTCGAACTTCCGTTATCGGAAACTATTGTCTACACTTTCAAGCTGAAATGCAAACATTTATGCAATAAATTGATATTTAATAACAATACTGGACAGAGGAAACTTCGCGAGAAAAAGAAATTACGTTCGCGGGAAAACATTTCACTCCGTTTAGCTTTCGTTAGTTCTGAAAAACGGAATACCGTTCCCCAGGCTGAAAACGAGCCCCGCCTGATTTTGTATTTATATATATATTTTCTTAAAATTTCGTAAGGCAGGAGAATTCCGCCCTGAAATGGCAATTAAACGAACTTCAAAACACGTCGCTTTTCACTTCCTCCACGCCAAGGTTTAACGGCACCACGCTGCACCGATACACTAGCGTCTCAATCCTGACGCGGCTGAAATGCGCATGCCCATCGGTTGAGCTGCTCTTTCCCACACTGCCTGAAGGTTCTTCCGAATGATTGCCGAAAGCAGATCTCTAGCTGAACAGCTCGGCAATGGGAACCAAATCATGATTTTTTCATAAACTCTGACATAAAAGTTAAGATATAATTTCTTGATAAAAAAAAGTCATTTTTAGGCCATAATCGCGGTGTAATCACCGATTATAAAAGGAAACTTCATATGGAAAAACAATGCGTAAAAATACGTATTTCTAAATTTTAAAGCATATTCGGCGTTTTTAAGGCGTGAAATACGCGTGTAGAGGCGTTATCGCGATCTCTGGTCATGGGAATCAGTCTCATCTAACCATTCCCATCGCCACTTATTTTTAACACTGCTATCGTTCAAAGCCGACATAATTTTAGAATCTATGAATTCGATAGCTGACTGCATGTTGAAAAAAGAAATCACAAATTTACCAATACTTGGTTAATTTCGCATACGTAAATTAATATAGAAATGCGTACGCATACACGCGTAAATTACGGCAAGATCGACTGGTACTACTCACTCCAAAGATTAGCTGTGACCTACGGCGACAGAGCCAGTGGTCGATGGGTGAACCGGTTATGGTGCGTGACGTACCCGTAGCTGGGGGCTTCGGATATTTTCAAAAGACGGAATTTCGTCCTCTGGACGGAAAACTTGCACCCATGCTTTGGAGTCTACTGTAAAATGACACGTTTTCCAAGTCAAATTAATAGCTGCAGACGTTTCTACATCTGAAGCGGCTAACAGTACAAATTGGTCAAGTATCACAATACCAGATATTGTTACGCGATACCTAACGATTGCATGTGTTCGAAGTGACCACCATCGGCAGCAATGCACAGCTCAATCTTGTCACACCATGCACCCTTATAAAGCACAAAGTATATCCCGGGATATTTCAGCGACATTCCGGTGTATTTCCTCTCGGAGTTATGCCATGGAATTCGCAGGATAAATGCAGTTTTTGAGATATCCCCAAAGAAAAAGGTCACACGGTGTGAGATCTGCATATTGAGCAGGCCATTAGACAGGTCCGTTATTTCCAATCCATCTATTTAGAAACTTCTCATTGAGCCATTCTGTTGTTAGATGGGAATGATGAGCAAATGCTTCATCTTGCATGAAGTACGGCTGTAAGTCTACATTCGCATCCACAAATGGCTCCGGGGAGGGGGGATATATTTCATTTTCCAACAAATTTCGTACTTGTTGGAAAATGAAATATGGCTTTTAAAGTTTCCTTCAATAAAAAAATGAATCTATAATTACATCATCCCAGATACCACACCATATGTTAAGTTTTTCTATATACTGTGAATGCCTCCCAAAAAGAATATGAGGATTCGTGGACAACTAGTGGTAAGTCCAGTTTCAACTGACTTGCCCATGCCTGATGAACGTTGCTTCATCCGTGAAAATGTGGCTTCGCTTAAAATTTTCATTGCCTCGCATTTGTTGTCGTGCCCATAGACAAAACTGTAGTCGCCTATAAAAGTCGGTTGTTAGCAGATGCTGTACGAATTTTGGCTTGTAAGGACGACATCTGTTTGCCTTCAGTTTTCTGTGAACGGAAGTATGAGACATACCAGTTCCCTTGAGCACGATGCCGTAGTGATAATGTCGGGTTTGTTTCGACACTAGTTAAAACGTCGATTTCCTTGTCCGCATTTGTAACTGATTTTGATTTTCCCGCTCTGTTTCGCTCTTCGACGCTTCCAGTTTCCATGAAACAGTGTATTAAATTACAGACGGCTTTTACAGAAGGTTGTAGCCTGTCAACGTTTTGCTGGTGAAATTGCCAAGCTGCTGGAGAAGCATTATCACCATTCCTAAAGCATAAAACCAATAGCTAAATATAATCCTGAGTGGAATATATGTGGGTCATCTCCACAAATTAACTTAGAACATAAGTTTTACGGACCTTCGAATGCCAGCGGAAACTTTAAATGCCACTAACATTTCACTACTCTTCGAAGACAAAAACACAGCAGGCAAAAATCTGCATAATGTCACAACGCGATAATGACTGATGGCCTGCAACGATGATAGCAGATTTCATTACAGACTATCAAGGCAACATCACATTTTGCAAACATATGCAAACTTGGTTTTATTCCCACAGCATGTCACCTTGGCCATAAAAAGACTGGTAAGTTTTCAGAACTAAAAAGGTGCAAGAAAATAAATTTGCGAAATCTTTCTTAGTACAATAATTTCACGACCTTGGCCATACGATAAATACCACACCGTATGTTAAGTTTTTCTATGTACTGTGACCTTTTCACCTAACAAAGATATGGAAAAACGTAACAACCGTGTTACGTCAAATACAAAGATCTTTACAGTGAAGTATTACACTAACCTCCCCCCCCCTTTCCACCTGCAATTACTGAATGACCCTGATCTGCGTCCCCAATGGGGTCACCGGACCCTTCTATATATGGCCAGAAACGTGATTCCTTGACATAAAACACAATAAGTATGGTACATTAACACAAACCAAAAAAGAACACAAATGTGTCAGAAGTAACAAAATTTTAACTACCGTTCATAGTGCACTTCAATGTCGCTATTGAGGACAATAACTTTGTACATAATAAAGATAAAACAAAAATTTAAAAGCCAATTTACTACATTTTCGGAGATCTTTTCAATGATATATAAATATCACACTATCCCTCTTTCCATTTGAAAATTTCGAGTAGCCCAGCCCCTACGGAGTCACCAGACTCCCGGTTTTATGCCCCAAAAATGTCCTCCTTGCCATAAAGATAAAAAAATGGCTATCTGTTTTGTTTCGCTTTTTCTTTAAAAGCAACCAATAAAAATTTAAATGGAGTTCTTCAGGACTTCTGTGCCATAGGTTCACTGTAAACCGCCACACAAGAAAACTGCCACACAAGAAAACTGCCACACCGGAAGATTGCCACACAGGCAAACTGCTACACGCTTTTCATTAAGGCGCAGGGTACAAATTGCTATTCCCCCAAGGAACACTTTGAATGTGTGGCAGTTTTCCAAGTTTCCGAATTATGTGTGGCAGTTTCCCAAGGTGAGTTCGAGGGGTGGGAGGGGGGTATAAAGATTGCCTTTTCCTGGCATATATTGAGAATTGAATTGGGAACTCCAAACAAATTTTGAGAAAACGTTCTATGTATGCCAAGCGAAAATTGCTGTGTTCAGTAAAGGACAATAAGGTGAGATTTTTTAATAATGCTGCACTTTTACTTAGGCACTAGATATTTACATAACATGTCAAATTTGTAATATTTTTCTTTTACTTAATTAATTCATAGGCCCTACACCTCAGCCTTTTTAAAAGCTTTTAATCCGCCGACTTCATATTCATAACGCTTACGTATCAAATCAAGTCAATAGCATTGCGCTTTTACTAGGCACTAAATATTAAAGTCAGAGGCCACAGGCATAAGCCTTTTTAACAGTATTTATTCTACCAGTGTCATATTCACAACATTTACACATCAAATAAAGTTAATAATATTGCGCTTTTATTTAGGCACGAAATATTTATTCACAGGCCCTAGGCCTAGGCTTTGGCTTTTTTAACAGTTTTTATTCTACCAATGCCATATTCACAACGTTTACACAGCAAATCAAGTTAATAATATTAGGGTTTACTTAGGCACGAAATAATAATTCATAGGCCCTAGGCCTTTTTAGTAGTTTTTTTTTACTCGATCAATGCCATATTCACAATGTTTACACACAAAAAAAAAACAAAAAACGTAATAATATTGCTCTTTTACTTAGGCACAAAATATTTGTTCATAGTCCCTAGCCTAGGTCTGGGCTTATAAATTAATATTTCGTGCCCAAGTAAAATCGTAATATTATTAACTTGATTTGCTATGTAAACGTTGTGAATATGGCATTGATAGAGTCAAAACTATTAAAAAGGCCTATGAATTAATATTTCGTACCTAAGTAAACATCCAATATTATTAACTTGATTTGATGTGTAAACGTCATGAATATGACACTGGTAGAATAAAAACTGTTAAAAAGGCCTATGCCTGTGGCCTATGACTTTAATATTTAGTGCCTAAGTAAAAGCGCAATGCTATAGACTTGATTTGATACGTAAGCATTATGAATATAAAGTCAGCGGATTAAAAGCTGTTAAAAAGGTCGAGGTGTAGGGTCTATGAATTAATTAAGTAAAAGAAAAATATTACAAATTTGACATGTTATGTAAATATTTAGTGCCTAAGTAAAAGTGCAGCGTTATTAAAAAACCCACCTTATTGTCCTTTCCTGAACACAGCAATTTTCGCTTGGCTTACATAGAACGTTTTCTCGAAATCTGTTTGGAGTTTCCAATCCATTTCTCAATATAGGCCAGGAAACGGCAATCTACACAACCCCCTCCCCTTGAACTTCTGTGGCCAGTTGCTCTAAGTATGAACCGACATGAAAATTCAGAAGAACAAAAGAGCTCCTTCCCATCGTTAGGCACCTTATGAAATTGCCACACATAATTTGGAAACTTGGAAAACTGCCACACATTCAAAGTGTTTCTCCGAGGAATAGCAATTTGTGCCAGGCCCCTTAATGAAATGCGTGTGGCAGTTTTCCTGTGTGGCGGTTTTCCGATGTGTGGCAGTTTTCTAAGTTGCTGAAAGATGTGTGGCAGTTTTCCTGTGTGGCAGTCTTCTGCCAACCCTGTGCCATACTGTATACTTGTATATTACTATTATCCTTTTAGTAAAAGTTCAACAACAATCATCCATTCCACTAACTTTACAGGGTTACTGTGCTGTTAGAAGAAGAAATTGCCTATTCCTAGGGGGAGGGGAATGTCATTATGCAATCAGACTAGAATTGAATATTTTTGCTTTTGTCTTTCATCGATTTTGCAGCTACGTTTCGCAGGGAAGGGGCGGGGCTCTTTGGAGAAATTTTGTTTATACAGCAGAATTAGCAGCTGTTAAACAGGACTTAGAATATCTAATAACACATCAGTCTCAACGATACCCCTGTGGCCGATCGTAAAATCAGTTAACGGTGGACACACAAACGCCCATATTTCCGTAGAAATTATTTGGTGTGCAGAACTACAATTATCAAATACGATACCTCTTGCATGAGCTTAAGGCTGCCTTTCGAGCCTATACTGACCAATGTCGGAAACTGAAATTCACATTCTGGAATATAACAAACAAACTAAAACCTTTAAAAATCCGTGACACGATAAGAAATTCAAAGTTGAATGTATGGCGTAGAAGCCGTGAAAAATTAAGGTATTTATAGGAATAACAATAATTTGAATTTTAAGGCATGTGGCAAAATCTACATTCCGAATATTAGTTAGGAAGAAAATAAAATATAAAACTGAACGTTCAGCAAATACTTATTACCACAAGTCTTACAATACCTATTTTTCTACAGCTGCCTTGAAATTTATAATTTTCCATGATGTAAAAGTTTATGAGAATGTAAATTTTCAATATTATGCCATTGGTTCTACGCGGTTGCTAAATATCTAGATTTCTTTTGCCACACCAGATAACACTACTATATTGCGTTTGCTTCAGTTATCGTAATAAGTATTTTATGAACATTTAGTTTTATATTTTCTTTTCTTTCTCACGAGTTTTCAGAATGCAGATGGCGCCATGTACCGTTAAATTAAAATTACTGTAAATATAAGTACCCTGATTTTTCACAGTTTCTTCACCATACGTTAAACTTTAGTGCATTTCTTTTCATGCCACCAGTTTTCAAAGCTTCTGCTTCATTTCTTATATTTCAGAATGTGAATTTCAGTTTCCACCTTGATGACTATAGGCTCGAAAGACAGCCTTATGGGAGGAGACACAAGACGCATCACAGCATTGTATAACTGCAAGTAAGTACACAGCAATGTTGCTGGCTGCTGCAAAACACTGTGGATGTTACACAAGTCAACTTTATGTTTTACTAAAACTTTTAAAACCTTGCGGTGAATTCATGATATCTCTATACTTCAAATATGTATTCTACTTCTTGAGGTGCTATGTCCAGACAGGGATGTTTGGTGACTCATCATCATAAGCTGTGCAGTCTCAGTGACGAACATTCTGATCCGCCCCAGTGGCGCAGTCAGTGATGTATTCAGGTTTCTGTTTTGGGAGTGCTTAGCCCCACGAAAATCCATGGACGGCCCTCGTAGGTTTTTGGGTGATCATCCCTTATATTTAGTCTAATTGTTTTTGTTTATAGATGAATATTTAGAGAAATTAATTTAAAAAACTTAAGAAAATGAGGGAAATATTATAATAAAAAAAAAAAGCATCCACATGGACTCAGTAGCATTAATATTATTTATGTTTTAAATTAACTTCTTTGTTTTATACACTAAAACTGCCATCTGCATCTTTAATTAGGTTTCCTAACTCCAACGAGTCAATGCAGCCAATAATGTATACCCCCGACAAAAAAAAAAAAAGAAAAAAAGAAAGTAATTTCTGTTGTTAATTAGAACCATAAATGACTTCATACAAAGTGTTAACACTTTAAATAACTTTTTTTTTATGTCGATCCAAAATCAAAGTAGTTATGGAAATGTATACACTCTATAAAGCAAAATATTTGTTGCTCTAGATGAGAATGCTTTTGTAAATTTGTTTATTAAATGGAACAATTGTCCATGTTAAAAATCTAATATGAAGTCCTACCAAAATTACTCAATACTTTCTCTGGATAAAAATCAAGAGTGTAGAAAAAGACCAGTTGATCTTGATTATATGTGCAAGAGGAGAAAACAAGAAAATTGTTTCACAATCTGTAAATTTTTTAAAGCCTTTTTATTTGATAGTTAAGTTTACTGTGGATTTGTAATCCCAACAGAATGCTGTTTGCACTGCAATACATCATCATATTGTGGAAGCTGGGCTGGTATTCAGCTGTATTTCAATCTTCTGGATGCCGAGTGTCCATGTATAAGATTAAGGCTCAGTGTAGCTAACGTGACGCTAGGGCTTCCAATACAAAAAAAAATATTTGTGCTACCTATTTTTTAATGATAGCAAATTATTAAAAATTACTCCCATAAAAAGGTTTCTTTTTTTTTTTCTGGCAGTATGTGCCTGTGACAAAAAGAAAATTAAGGAATTTCAGACGATTAATTTAGTATTTTTTTTTTTTTACTACTACACTGGCATGCAAAAACTAAGGACAAGATGGTTTTTCGAACGTAACATTGTGCAGAAAAACTCCACATCGACTCAAATCATACCTAAAGATTCCCAAGATGTAAGAATATGGGACAAGTGAGCAAAACCGTCCAAACAAGGAATCCTAAGAATACAAAGGCACTTTATTGAAAAAGTAGCTTCGAGCACAACTGGACAGAAGACAGAAACGTCCATGTGACAGGCGGCTGCCAAGAAAAATCCAGTCTTTAGTAGCAGATATGATCACCCCTGACTGCGTTGCAGGATTTACAACATCTGTCCATGCTGATGACGAGGTTGTTGAGGAGCAGTTGAGGCATCGCGGCCCATTCCTCTTGTAGCAGCAATTGCAGCTGCAGAATCGTTGCTGACGGCTGGTGACGTGCAGCCAAGTGTCTCCCGAGAAGGTCCCACACGTGTTCGATTGGATTTAGGTCCGGGGACCTAGCGGGTCAATCCATGCGTTGAATATCTTCACTCTCCAACAGCTCTGCGACAGCCACTGTACGATGAGGTGTAGCGTTGTCGCCATGAAGAGGAACTCAGGACCCACAGCACCTCTCAACAGACGCACGTGAGGCAGGAGAACCTCGGTACAATAGCGGACACCAGTGACTGAACCTCCTTGGAAGATGTGGAGGTCAGTACGGCTACCAAGCATGATACCGCCCCAAACGAGAACTCCGCCACCTCCAAACCGGTCCCTTTCGATGATTTTGGAGGTGTTATTGCATGTTCCCTGCTCTCTCCAGATGTGTATACGTCCAGAATCGCTTGTCACACTAAATCGGCTCTCATCCATAAAGAGAACTTGACCCCATTGCTGATGTGTCCAGTTCTTGTGTTCCTGGCACCACAGCAACCGCAGTCTCCGATGAGCAGGAGTCAATGCAACACACTGTTCTGGTCGTCATGTAAATAGACCACCTTTCTGAAGCCTCCTGGCCACGGTAAAGCACGATAACAGATGCCCAGTTGTCTGTTGCCCGTGCCTTGCGATTTCCCCGTTGTCTGATGCACGTGCCTTGCGATTTCTCTCGTTGTCTGTTGCACGTGCCTTGTGATTTCTCCCACTGTCTGCCGTCTGTCTCTTCTTGTAGGACAATATACCGGTCATCCGCCGCCGTGGTTGTTCGTGGACGACCATGCTAAACTTTCAGACAGCTGTACCTGTCGTTTGAAATGCTCTCCAAGCTCATGAAATGATGCTGTGAGCGATCCTGAACACCTCGGCCACACTAGTCACACTTCTACCTTCTTCCAACTTCCCAATGACGCGACCTCTGGTAAAGTCATCCAGATGTCATCTACTGGATTGCCTGTTGGCCATATCACACGGTGGCAGCAACTCGACATTGTTCAAACCGATGTATACCGTGCAATAGCTTTCACTGAATTGCTGAATGTACACCACCCATGTGCTTTATATCCTTCTGACACTCCCGCCCCTACGTCATGCTGCATATATGTGCATGCCCTACCGTACCGGACCTTAGTCTATCTCCTAAGTTGTCTTTCGGTCCGTTCTGCCTGCTCATTCCGCTGTTATGCTAATTTATCCTCTTAGTCCTTAATTTTTGCACACCAGTGTACATGCAAATCTAAATAATCTAAAGGAGCCAAAACCAAGTGGTAGGGGAATGGTTTACAGTATACGTTTACGGTTTTCAGTTAACACTGTAATGATTCCTTTGTAATCAGAAACACGCTTGTAGTAAAACGAAGATATTTTGTCACTTCTAATGTTTGACGGGGGGGGAGATTTTCTCCAGCACAGCGTTATCTTACTAGCATCCTTGATATTTTATACCACCGCATGGCGAAATTCGCAGTGCATTACTGAATTAGAATAAAGGTGTAATATTTTTACATTTTTCATCACTTGTATGTTTAGATTTGTTGGAATTTTTTGCATTTGCGATATACGAGCACAAATTTTTTTATACGCTAGTAAAAATTTTGTTATATGTATTAATGTATAATATATTATAAGTAACATAATATATATTAATGTACACATAAATGACAAATAATAACAAGTTTGAGCCCCCTCAAGATTTGTAATTGCCCTCCTACCCCCAGAAAAACCCTCTCTGAATGCAACGGTGGGAGCAGTGGTCGAAGCGTTGGCTTGTGATCATTCGTCCGAGATTGGTCTGGGTTCAAATCCCTGTGAGGCATGGATGTTGTGTTTGTCTTACGGCACTGGCTCTCTCCCTTTCCTGGAACCAGAGGCCCAAAATTAGGGATGGGCGACTGATTATAGCTCACTGCGTTGCTAACGGTGGTCGTTAAACTTCCAACAACAGTAACAAATAAAATATCCTGGAGAATATAATGGGTTGGTTTCCCATTGCATTCCTCATTAAGCGTCATGGGCCAATCAGCAAAAATGGCTCGATACGTCCAACCCCGATTTTAGGGATCCATCCATGCGTTTGTGTTACATTCGCGGAAACCCTAAGAATAAAAAAGAACTGCAGACTTGCAACCAGGAGAAGGGCCGTATTAAGATGAGCTGAGGGGCCCGACATTACCAACGGCCCAGCAGGCATACTGCTCCACAAGAAATACACAGGCTCTCTTTTTTTCCTCTCTATATGTAGTTTCTAATCTTCTACTGCTGGTTTCTTTTACAAAATGTATGTAAATATATATAACAAAAAAATGAGGGGGATATATTTATAAATATATATATATCATCCTCATTGTCAACCATTATGAATCTACTACTAGATGAAGGTCTCCTCAAGTTTCTTCCACAACGGTCTGTCTTGAGCCAGTCTCCTCCATGACACTCCGGCATGCTTTTGAATTTGATCCGCCCATCTCCCACGTGATCTTCTTCTGGGTCTTTCCTGTCCCTTAGTATCCAGTTTAAAATTTCCGTCAGTGATCCGTTCTTCTGGTAATATGTCCACTGTCCAGCCCATTGCCACTTCAGGGATTTTACTCTGATCATGATATCGTCACTCTTGTTTTTTTTTAATCCATGAGTTCTTCTTATTGTTCCTAGTTACACCAAGCATGGACCTCTCCATGTATATACATACATCATAATGATGCGTGTGCGTGAATATTAACTGAAAAATAATACAACTAAATTTTTCAGTCATAAATAACTGAAATAAAAAATTTAGTGGTTTTTCATCATTTTAGAATTGAACAATCGCGTAAATAAACCAAGCATGTGAACACAAAATTTTGTGCAATTTGCATGATATAAAAGATGCGCCAAGAAAAATATACAGTTTTGAATCATTAAAAAATTCAGAGCAAAATCTAGGCATGTTCAATTTTCAACATGTCCTTGTGAGAACAGTGAAAAAGGACTTGTTGGTATGAAAACTGAAAATAATTTATTATTTTGAAGAATGCACAACCTATTAGTTATCAAAAATTCAATGCATATTGCTACAGTTTATGTTTTAATTGATTTCAAAATTATTCTCCATCATCATTTCTTTGGGGGCCCATTCAGACATCTTAGCCCAGGGGCCCACTCTGGCCTTAATCCGGCCCTGCCCAGGAGATTATTTCACCGAAACTCGTACCCCGGAGTCTGGTATCTTCAAAGTCAACGATGTTACTGTGATGTTATGGAAGCATATACAAACTTCAAATTAATGACAGCTCATTACCCCCCCCCAGTGCACCCAAACAGATTAGCTACAACTCAAGAATGACACATCAGATCATCACCAAATTTGCTGTAACCGAACAACGGCGTGTCAGACGCCGCTGAAATCTTAATAATTTATTCAGTGTCACTAAATTCTAACTGTCTTGAATCTGCGAGAAGACGGTTGCCCATATCCCCCTCCCTGCGTGTCTTTTGCTAACTGTAAATCCAAAATGGCATACCCAAAATGATATTCACGTAATTTTAATCGTTTTTACAGTGTGACTTAATGCACATTTTGAAAAAGAAGACTTGAATTATCTCGACTGGGGGAAAGGGCATATAGACCCCAAATGAATGCACAATGCGTCCAACTTCAATGCGATACCCAGATCTCTACTATACTATCAGAATTTACTCAGCGCGACCAAATCTGATTCTGACAGATGATCCCTTCCCACTCGACTGTAAAAGGGGGTTACGCTACAAATATCATTTGTTTATTCCTGAGTGGCATTCCAAATGATTTCCACGTAGTTGAAATCCTTTCGGAAACCGAAATTTTGCTTCAGGACACAAATGACTAAAAAGTGGGTCTGCTTGAAAACTTCTATTATTGATCGAAAATGCAAAATGTAATTATCGACAGCGATGCTGACCTTCCCCCTCGCCCAGGTTCAGTAATGCACACTACCTCCAAAAACCAGAATTATGCTGCTTCAGTATTCTAATAAACAAAATTCTACATTAGTGGTTCAATTAGTAGATTAAAGACAATACATTGCATTTCAGGGAGAACCCTTCCCCTTCAGATGGAGCAGCAGGAAGTCCCTTCAGAAACTGCAATTTTGTTTCAGAAAACAAATGATGTTATGATGAAAGTGGGTTTGATTGTAAACTAACGTTATTATTCGAAAATGCAGCTATCAGCAGCAATGCTGACTCCTCCTCCCTCCTACGAAGCTTAGAAGAGGCACAGCACCTCCAAAAATCGAAAATTTAGGTTATGTTAGCATTCTGAAGAAAAAAAAATCTACATTTGAAGTGCAATTCTCAGTAGAACACCCACTCTCCACCTTCAAATGGAGCAGCAGAAAACCCCACAAATTATGCGAGTTTACTTGGTAATGTTTTGGATCGAAAGTACAGTAAACAACATCAAACCCTCACTTCGAAAAGACCTGCAGAGGCACATTACCTTCAAAAATCGAATTTATGTCACTCTAGTTAATACACTATGAAAATTTTTTCTACATGAGCCATTTTCCGGCAAAAGTTAATGTATCACATTTCAGTGTCTAACACCTTCCACCAACCAGGAATTTATCCACACAACACTAACACACGCTCAACACACCCCAAAATTTCCTTAACACGCCCATAAAAAAATCTCAACACCTCTCCATTTGGAGGTATGTAACATACACATACAGAAGTATATATATTTATATACCTTTTCATTTTTGTATTAGTCCTTCTTATTGTCATATAAGCACAGCTGTCAACAGAAGTTAGCATTTAAATGAATTTCTTAGCTTTAACTTAAAGTATCTTCTACCACAGTGCAATATTTTTTTCTTAATTTGAAGTCTGTGTATGAAGAAATCACATATCTTTTTTGTTTTTTCTCGTTCAATTCATATGTTTAAAGTCAGTCATTGCAACCATAAAACATTTGCATTTATTTCTTCATTTTAGTGTGATACCTATTTACAGGTATACTTCTGAATCATGTCAGAATACACAAGATTTGTGAAAATATCAATATCTACTGTTTCAGCAACCCATGTTAGTACATCTTGCTTTCAGAAGCATTTAGACATGAGATAAAAAAAATAAAAACAGCACAAAAACAAATGAACCCGTGCGTAGTTTTTGGAAAAACGTTTTCCAGTTATAACCGTTCTTTGCTAAAAAAATTCAGCCATTCTCCATTTTTTTTATCCTGGGTTTAAAGCCTAATTATTTCACTATATGAATTTTCAGCATTCAAAAAATTTCTTTTCATCCAACACCTCCTCCCCAAATCTTTTTGCCCCTACCCCTAAATGAAATTCCTGCCACCAACACACTAATCAAACTAAATCTAGCAGTAGAACCCACCCTCCAAAACCAAATTTTAGTACCAGAGTAAAAATCAGTGAAGTTGGTCAGTTTGGAAACTAACATTAGTAATCGAAAATGCAGTTATCAACAAACGGCAATTCCTTAACAGCAATGATCTTCCTTTAACGCAGTTGGTATACGCTCCTTTGGCTGGCCGGGCGGAAATTAACACATAAAGCAGGAATTATTTGGGTAATGATAACGATCTTATGTATATGAATTTACCGGGTATCAGTCTCCCGTGCACCAGTTTGCCAGGTACCTATCTCTTAGGTACGAGTTTTCTGAAAAGTTTGTTTTACGGAAATGTCGTGATTGCTTCAATTTGTGAAATAATTTACGAATTTGAAGATAAAAAGTATGCATCAAAATAATTAGAAGTAGTGAAGCTGATGCTAAAGCCAGAAATTCAGACATTAAAATTGAACAGATAACAATAAGAGATAAAACTGCATGTGTACCAGTATCCTGTGTACTACAGTACAAGTTTGTCTGGGACCAGTTTTCTGGGTACACTACTACATCCTGGATCCGGTTGCCACAGGCACAAACTTCCCAAGCTTGAAGCACGGGTCAAATGGAAAAACCCTTGAGATACATCATGCATGGCTATAAACATTTTTTCCGCTTCAAGACTCAAGTTATAAGTGGATGAAACTTTGAAACATCTAAGTAAGCGTGTTAGTTTGATATTAAAATTTTAATACTGACTTAGCCTACTTATTTTGTATGGTTACTTAAAACAAGTACACTTTAAAATACACATTCAATCATACATATTTTAAAACTTACTTGTTCTTTACTCTCAAGATTGTAGAAGTCATTAATTTTTTTTGATAAACGTATTTTCAAAGACTTCTAAATTAACTGAGGAAATTTTTGGTTTCAGCTGTTAACTCTCTCTCATCTGACTAGCATATTTTGGCTGCTTCCAGGCGCCACATTTACACCTCTTCAAATTAAGATCGACAGGCAATAAAAGTTAAAATCCATGGCCCACCCATTCCAATGTCCTTCAGATCAGAGGTGGCAAAGTGAATGGGGGGAAGGGGATCTTTGAACTAAGGCTAAGACTAAGAGAGGTCGAGAAAGCGAAAGTAACCACTTATTCGCAACGTAATAGGGTCCAGCAAAAAGAAAAGGGAGGGGGGCAAGGAACTGTTACATGAAACGAATCTCTTCTCACGAGATCCTTTTGTAGGCTATTTACTGGGGCTGGTATTTCCTGAAACTTTTTTTCCCTCAACTGGACACAGATTTCTTGATGGTTCATGTTCAGTTCATGAAAAACGATACTAATTTTATCAAAAGGAACTTTAAATGACAAAATATAAAAGGAATTCTAAATCTCTATGAGAATGCGAATCCCACGAACATAATTTGAAAGATAAAAAAATTAGGGGGCAAATGTGATGGTTTGCCCCCACAGGTAAATTAGTGTGGGGACAGCTGCCTCCTCTGCCCCTGCGGTCCCGACATCACTGATCCTGGTTGAGCCGACTCAGTCATGATGCTTTTTATCCCATACTGGGCAACACTTTGATGCAAACCTCTTAAACTAGAGATAGATGCAAGTAATCCGTTTTGAAAGGGAAGCCTCTTTAATTTATTGCCAACTCGCAGTTCTGTGATGTCCCTCTTCATTGTGTTCAATACTTTCTTTTGTGCTTCCATATCATTTCCATAGGCAGAACGAATATTATTATTGGAATCAATTGGAACCCTCGAGTTAAAAACGTCAAAAAACTCGCTAACTGTTTAAAAAAAATCACTCATAATTTTTTCTTCCGGGGAAAAATGTTTTCAGTGCACAGGCTGTATGGTGTGAAAATAATTGCACTGCATAACATACTCGCTGTCTTTCGCTGCCTCTAACCTCAATATGTTTTGATTTTAATTTTGGACAAAGCCTCATTTCATTTCCGTCTGCTTTTAGTATTTCTTCGATTTCTCGCTTTTGCATTAGTTTTCCACCTAGTTTTAAGCCACTGTCTAAAAAGTGATTTTTTATTAATTTGATCGTATGAGGAATATCTGCAAATGCCCACACTTTTCTTTGTTCATCAACTGAATTATTAAAAAAGGATTTAGTAGAGCTAATGCCCAGTTGGTTCCACAAACTTTGATTTGTGGCCCCTAAATCTGAAATAATAGCAACAACTTTGAAATCAATATTTTCTAATTCTGTAATAACATCAAAGAACACAGGTTTTGTCATTTTTTCGTCAAAATCATGGTAAATTTTGTTGCTTCCAATTATGGGTTAATCCTCTAGCTAAAATTACTTGAGTTTCTAAAAGGGCCTAAAATGCAATCAGTGGCATGATCATAAACAACATCACTCTTTATGTTCATCTTATCGAAAGACAAAACTAATTTTTTCCATTGCTGTTATATTTTTACCTTGCATATCCATCATTTGAATTACTTGAGACAGTATGCCAGGGGAACAGTGGAAACCTCAAGTCCAAAGTTTAAGAGTACTAATGCTTGGTAGTGGAATCTCGCGCTTTACTCAAAAATTGCTCACAACACTAACCCTTACTGAAATTGCTCACAACACTAACGCTTTAGTGTTGCGAGCAATTTAGAGTAAGGTGCAGTGTTACTCGAAATTGCTCGCAACACTAACGCTTTTGCAAGATCTGCATCTTGCCAGGGTGTTTTCATGTTGTCATTTAAGAGTTGTACAATTTGCCCCGGTGTAAAACATTTCAACAATAAACGCACAGTTTCCTTATGTGCTAGTTCTTCCTTTTCCTTTTCCAGCATTTCACATTTTGCGGTTAGAATGCCAAAATCTTTTCGCAGTTCCTCATTTTCTCTTCTTAAATCTTTAATTCTACTTTCAAGAACCTTATTTTTCATTTTAGAACCATGCGATGCTTCTTTCAATTTCTTTAATTCAGAATGTAAATTTTGATTTTTTTTATACAAGTGCTGATTTTCTATATTGGGATCATTTGCAAAGGACAATACCTAAATATTGAAAGCTGTTCAGAACTGGATCCGAATTCTCCAAAGCATTGGCGTCATTATTAAAGTTTATTAAGTTATTGATTTCCTTTTTCTGCGTGCGCCGATCATGCCTATTATTTCTTCCAGAGTCACCCGACGCATTGCGATTAATCATAGGTAGTAACAATGTTGGTACGGCATCTGGTTTCAAACGTTTTTCTTTTACGGTAGGTCTAACAATTCTGCTTGTAAGTCACGCAAATAAGATGCTTCATCAAAATGTGCAGAACAAACACGTGCATTCTTGACACGGAAAAATCTTGCCTTCGAAATCTCAAAGTCCACAGTTTACGCAATTCAACATTCTGTGGAAAACGGTGAAATGAAATTCCTTTACTGGACTTTCTGTTTTTGCATAAAGCGACAGCACAATAAACCATTTTCACCAGTTGTTGATTAAACAAAGAAATATAACTTCCTGGCTCTGAAACGAATTCAAGATACCAAGTGGACGTCTGCACTGGGGAGCAAGAGCATGGCTCCAAGAGGGTTCCACTGACGTCACTGATTCCTGGAACCCTAAGCCGGAGTGGGTTGGGCGAACTCATTGATCTACCTTCTCTCATTCTAACTACCTTGGTCTTCTATTAGGTGTTGTACCCTCTGGATGTGGAAGGGGTACATCTTTTCACTATGCAGAACATTTTACACTGATGTGTGCGGAACACCGAGTTCAGCTGCAACCGCTCGTGTACTTGTCAACGGGGGTCGGCAAACCGTTGCAGCACGATTTCTTCCATTTGAGGTGTGCGTACAATGCGCGGTTTCCCCACATCACACCGTGCTGGCTGGAAGGTCCCCGTCTCCCGTAGTCGATCGATCGTGGCAAAGGTGGTACTGTGCGGACGCCTCCTCCTTGGATATTGCTGTTGGTACGTCCGCTGTGGTCAGCGTCCATTATCATCTGCTCGACCGTTAATGAGATGCATATCAGAGTATTCCTCGTTCATGTAGTCAGCCATCACAATCCCCACTGAAACAGACAACTAACTGCTTGCTATACGTGCCTACCACCGCAATGGCGCTACCTTACGTCGCCCGAAACACGTGCTCCTACCCCAGTGCATGCGTTTCGTGACGCTGCTTACGTCAGACATCATGAGTGAACACACGATCACATTCGGCGATCAACTGACATCCGCTTTCCCTCTCCTCTGGAGTCAGAGCCTGCATACGTATTTTTGCGATTTTCACCGACTAAACGTGGTTTGCGATACCATGTTCCATTTGAATTTTTGTTCCTCTTGATGTCTACTAACAACCCTCTGAGTTTGTTGCCACATTAACTGAACACCCTGATATAACAGAGTATTAACAGATATTATTACACCATGTGGGCCTTGGTATATGTTTCATCTTAATTCCCAGTCTTCCACACTAATTTTCTTCCCGGCCTCTGCTCCACAAGAAGAACAAAAAAAAAAAAAAAAAAAAAAAAAAAATTCACACACATAAAAACAAAATATTATTTGAAATTGAAAATGTCATTTATCAAATATTTATGGGGAAAAAATTGCATCTTCCAAAAATAACAAGAAAGATGATATCAAATTTTCGGTTGTAATGAGCATGTCTTTCGAATCCTTTCTGATGCGAATTAAATTTATCAGTTATTCAAAAAACAATTAACCTGGTTTCTACAATTGATAAAACATTCAGAAACAGAAACAGCTACTTACTTCCACGAGCGGCTAAAAAGTATGTCACAAAAATCCACAAATGGGGAACAAAAAGTTTTTTATAGCACAAGGAAGGAATTAGAGGCAAGGATATTTGCAAATCATGCAGTTAAAAGAGGGAAATATAGAAGGAAACATGATATAATGCAATGCCTTCTAAAAGAAATATTTTGCATAGTGAAATAAGTTGAAAATAAGTGAAAATTACACAGGTCTGCAAAAAAAATTTTTTTTTCAGCTGCATGGGATGTTTTTGGTAAATATTATGTTTTCGAGTGTGCTGAATCCAAAAAATGACCTCCATTTCCCTCCATCACGTACAGTTTTTTTTGCAAAATACAAGATGTTTGCATAAAAAATGCATAACAATAATGAGAAAACCACCATTTCATTACAATGAACTAAAAATATTTCTTATAATAAACAAACAATTTCTTCATGAAATGTACTTAACATTCCGTGTTCATTCTTTTTGTCTATGAAACCTTTTCTTCTTCTCTTTGATACTTCTCCGAACACGCTTCCGCTTTCCACTTTCTGTTTCCCGCTTGAGTATCCAACAGTAGTCAGCTAGCATACTGACGTCCCATCGTCCTTGGTAGCGTTTCTCGATATCACGGACATCCTGGTGAAATCTTTCACCCTGCTCTTCACTGAGGGCTCCCAAGTTTTCCGGAAAATAGTCGACATGGGAGTGTAAGAAATGAACTTTTAAGCTCATCTTGCATCCTTGAGCTTTATACGCAGCCAACATGCGTTGTACAATGGTTTTGTAGTGAGGGTCTTTAGTATTACCCAAAAACTTGAGCACTACGTCTTTGAAATAGTCCTACGCTTCTTTTTCTTTCTCTCCCATTGTTTCTGAAAAGAGGGGATCGGATAACAGTTTTCGTATGTCGGGGCCAGTAAAAACTCCCTCTTTCAACTTGGCTTCAGACAGTTTTGGAAACTTGGAACACAGATTATCTGAAACATTCCCCATCTTTTGGCAGTGATTTCACAAACTGCTTCATAAGCCCCAATTTAATATGAAGAGGTGGTAATAAAACCTTTTCAGGAGGAACCAAGGTTGTATTAATGACGTTATTTTTGCCGGGGATTAAGGTGTCTCGAAGTGGACAGTCAGTTTTTGTTCAATGGAGATCTCTGGCTCGACTGTCCCATAAGCAAAGGAAGCAGGGATATTTCGTATAACCTGCCTGCTGGCCCAACAACACAGTTAGTATTTTGAAGTCTCCACAAAGCATCCAGTGATGTTCTTGATATTTTATTTTCTTAAGAATCATTGTCACATCGTTATAGTTTTTCTCCAAATGCACCGAGTGTCCTACAGGAAGTGATGCAAATTTATTCCCATTATGCAGCAAGACTGCTTTGAGGCTTGTTTTTGAGGAATCAATGAATAGGCGCCACTCAGATGAATCATATTCTATTTCAAAACACTTCATTAGCCCTTGAACATCACTACAAAAAACGAGATTTCCCTCTTTAGAGAAAAATGTAGTGAATTCTCTCTCTCGGTGCCTGTACCACGAAAATGAGGTTCCGGGTGACAGCAGGTTTTTATTTTTTAATCTTGACCCCAGCAATTCGGCAGCATCTTTTGAAAGGCCTAAATCTCTAACCAGGTCATTGAGCTCGCTCTGATAAAAAAATTGGGGTCCCTCATCAACAGAAAAATCTGAACTAGATTCGTCCTGGGGAGGTAATGTGTTTCCGTCCTCAGAATCACTCAGGATATCATCCAAACTGGAAGGTGGGTGTGGAATTGGTACTGCAGAGCTATGAGGCACTGGACGAATAGCTGAATTTAGGTTTGGGTAAGATTTTATTTTTATTTTTTGAATTGAAACCTTTCACATCTACCGAACAGAAATAACAGTCGGAAGTGTGGTTTTACTGTTCATGCCACATCATAGGAATGCCAAAACAAAATGAGTGTTTCCTACCCTTAAACCACAAACGGAGATCTTCCTCGCACCTTCTGCACACCTTGTGAGGAGCCCAGGCTTTGTCTTGATCCCCAAGTTTCAACTTGAAGTAAACAAAATACACTTTCTTCACGAAATCACTTATGTTTCTTTGTTGACTTTTAACAGTGTATTCACCACAAATAAAACAAAAGTTGCCAGGAGAAATAACACAACCTCTTGGAGCCATAATATATAACTAAAAACACGAGCACAGTCACGTTTGAATGCCAAATGTAAACTGAGTGTGGCTCCTCGCTGTTTGTATACACCGCATTGAGCACACACACTGACTCTCCGTATATCTAGAAGCAAACGCTTTTCCTGTGGTGAAGTAGATGGAAACTGGCCTCGCTTCCTTCAAAAAGACCAGTGAAATAACACGTAAAACATAGGTGAACACGAGAGCGAACAAGGTTACGTTGACACTTGCGCGTCTGCCGATCGTCTCTCTCTGTAGCTGGGCAGGTTAATCAGCCACACCTGCTTCTTCCTCTGGCTCGATAAAAAAAAAAAATTCCAAAATGGCGCTGCATACAAATAAAAGAAAACAGCAAAAAGTTTCTTTTTTTTTCTCGTTCTTAAAGATAAAAATTAATGCTTTCGAGGGATTCTCTAGGTACTTTTAGCCTCGAATATCCAGTAGTCATCTATATAAGCTATGCAACATAACCAAAGCAACCTAGATCCTGAACTTATTTAGCATGTTGAAACATGATCAAATCTGACAATACGCTTGTTTATACTCATTCCTAATACCCTAGAGAACGTGTATAAACATGCTCAACCCAGCCAGTAAGATTCCTCACTTTTCGCTATAAACAAATTAAACCGGTTGGGACATGATCAACCTGAGCTTCCTCACACTGCCAACACTACCCTTGCTCTGCCACCCTTCCACTGCCCCCCCCCCCTTCCACTCATTTTCTCTTTATATTTATTCTTGAGTCTCACTCTAATACATATTAAATGAAAGTAAGAAATCACGTTTGCACAGGATTTTTAGAATCAAGAATAGGATACCAGATTTCGAGTTAAACTGGAGTTTCACTCGAAATGAAACTACAAACACGAGTTTTGCAAGAAAACCTGACGTGATGGATTTTTTTAGTATTTTTCCTGCTTTCAGGGAGTAAAAAACTATAAGAAACAGTATAAAAATCCTGTGCAGTTTTTTGGTTGCAGACTTGTGTAGTCTACGTTGACCTCTGTCATCAATGATGTGTGGTCAGCCTCCGCTTGCTTTCTGGGCACTACTACATCAGTTGATGGCATACTCATGGTACACCCTTGATACGGTTACCCTCAGGAACCCTAAGGTTCTTACCACTCTGGCGATAGAATGACCCATCTGCCTTGTGATGACAATGTGTCCAAGATCAAAATCACTTAGATCACCACCAGAGATCGCAATAACGCCTCTACACGCGCATTTCATGCCTTAAAAACGCTTTAAAATTCAGAAATGTGTATTTTTACGCATTGTTTTTCCATATGAAATTTCCTTTTCTAATTGGTGAATACACCGCGATTTTGTCATAAAAATGACTTTTTTTTTATCAAGAAATTATATCTCAACTTTTATGTCACAGCTTATGAAAAAATCACAATTTGGTTCCCATTGCCGAGCTGATCAGCTAGGAATCGGCTTTCGGCAATCATTCGGAAGAACTTTCAGGGAGTGTGGGAAAGAGCAGCTCAACTGATGGACATGCGCATTTCAGCCACGTCGGGATTGAGATGCTAGTGTATCGGTGCGGCGGGGTGCCATTAAACCTTGGCGTGGAGGAAGTGAAAAGCGACGTGTTTTGAAGTTCATCTAATTGCCATTTCAGGGCGGAATTCTCCTGCCTTACGAAATTTTAAGAAAATATATATATAAATATAAAATCTTGGGTCCGAAAATATAAATATGTAAACTTTCAAAAAACGGAAGTTAGACGAACTGCTGATTTATTTTGTAATTGCAATATTAGACCCGTATGAGCAGTTCATACGAGTCTATATTGCATATGAGCAGTGTACGGGTCGAATCAGGCATGAGATTGTTCTTCGGATTTGCGGAATTCCCAAGCGATGAAAAAAAAAGATGTTTTATTTTCTGAGGATTAGTGTGTGTGTGTGAGAGCGGGGGTGGGGGAGTGCTCATTTTCCGCCTGGGGAACGGTATTTCGTTTTTCAGAACTAATGGAAGCTAAAAGGAGTGAAATTTTCCCCCGCGAACGTAATTTCTTTTTCTCGCGAAGTTTCCTCTGTCCAGTATTGTTATTAAATATCAATTTATTGCATAAATGTTTGCATTTCAGCTTGAAAGTGTAGACAATAGTTTCCGATAACGGAAGTTCGACGGAGCAAAAATTTCCTTGTAAACTTTAGGCACGAGTTTCTTTCGCAGATTCGAAGAGTAACTTTCTGTTGTCATCAAAACTGAAGATAATTTTTTTTGGGGGTGGTGTGTGCGTGCGTGCGTGGTGGCGGTGGAGGGGTTCCGGCTGGAGATGGAATTTCGTCTTTCGAAAGTTAGACGAACTGCAGATTTATTCTGTAATCGCACTATTTCCTCTGCTCATTTTTTTTGTAAAATATAACTTTGTTTGATAACCGATTGTGTTTCAGCTTGAAAACGGTGGGAAAATTTCCGAAAACGGAAGTCGGACGAAGCAAAGATTTTTTCGTAATCGTAATTTTTTTTTTCGCGATGTTTCCACTGTCCTGAGTTATTGTTAAATGTTATTTTCCCTCTGTAAATAGTTGCAAAGGGAGAAACTGGACATTCCTCATATCAGAAGAATGGTTGAATCAACCAACTCTGAATTATGTTAACTGTAAACATCTCATACATAGTATTCAAGAAGATATTTTTTTCAGAGCTGAAGGAAAAAATGTTCAAAAATAATAAACTACTTGACCTTTGCAATACTAAACTTGCACATCACAATGTCCAATGAAGGTTTATTTTATTTTTTGTGATAGAGATAGACTGTAGATTTCCTTCCTCCACAATAGAACTCTTTTTGAAGTTTGAGTGTGTAGAATCTGAATCTGTGAAGCAACACACACACAAGTTTTGGTACAGTCTTTCGAAAGCAAAACAAAATTTTTTGCAGCCTCATGGATAAAACAAGACAAGTAGGTAAGATTTTGATAAATTAAGACTTATTTTATATAAAAGAAAATCAATTACATGCTAATTCATGTTTACATATTTATATATAGATATAATTAGTTGTTTTAATATAAAATATTATTTAGCTAAAAATTTAATGTGATAATTGTTTGTTCTCTAAAATTACTACTTTGAAAAGAAAAATACTCCTTCAAAAATTGTAAAGGAGTATTTTTACTTTTTGAAAAATCCTAGCATGATCTCTGATCACCACGGTTACCCATCAATTGCGATACACTGTTGGGAAGGCCTGCTGTCTGCCTATTTATCACCTACATTTGATTCGGGTCTGTTCCATTCTATGCAGGGGATGTGCATGTCAACTTCCCATGACCCCTATCTTTAATGTTTTGTCTACTGAGTGTACATTACACAAGCTTGTCTGACTCCCGCACCAATGGAAAACCAATTAGATAAAACACCATGTACAGTGAAACTTCGATTAATTGGCCCCTCCCCACAACTACTGTTACCTGCAAACAACTGCAACATTTGGTTGATACAGTAAAACTGCACTAGGATTAAAATTAACAATGACATCCAAATAATAGAACCTCTTAACAGCAGCCAACAGAAGTCTCAATCAGTCTTGAAGAATATCCAATGGTCATCTTGTACAGAAACTTAGGATTTTACATAGCTCTTCTGGTAGGCTACTTTGAGGGGGGAAGGGGCAGCAGCGGCAGGGACAAACAATGTTGATAAAGCAATGCTACCTCAGGCAGAATGGAGTTCCAGTATGATGAGCAAAATGCAATGGCATGCTTAAGTGAAAAAAGAAAGAAGTTAACACTTAACTAGAGTTTATCTATTCCTAATGAGCAGTACGGGATAACGAGATAATACTCATGCATTTAAATTTCTAAAATCATTGCTGTTATTTATTTTACTGCTTTAAAAAATTTTCAGCAAAAATTCAATTCCATTTTACTGATTGTTGTGAATCTGGACATTTTTGACCACCAACTAAACTCAGTTTCTTGTAGGTTACCATCATTCACTCTCAATTCTGATCTTTGCACTACTGACCAGATCTGTTTCTAAACAAAAGATTTTATCTTTCTATATTTATCTTTCTATATTCCTTTTCTCTTTATATTGCCAGAAGCTTGATTCACACCCACACTAGTGGAAAATCTTCTGCAGGACAAAAATTGTCATAATTTACAAAGAGTACATTTACTAGAAGTTTATATTTGGGACAAAAGTTTTTTTTTAAATGAAGAAAGCTATTGAGTGATGGCTTCTGATCAATCATCTGCGATGGATCCGGGTTAAATCCCGGTGAGGCATGGATGTTGTGTTTGTCTCATGGCACTGGCTCTCTCCCTTCCCTGGAACCAGTGGCCCTTCCCTGGAATTAGGGACGAGCAACTGCTTATAGCACATTGAGTTGCTCATGATGGTCATTAAACCTCAAATTTAAAAAAAAAAAAAAAGAAGTAAAAAGTGGATATGTATTCACCAGTTAGCAGAACATTATGGTTGTGGAAGGACACAAGTAAATGATTTACTGAAAAAATAAAAAAATAAAAAAAAACAGTGGCCCAAACAAGAAACACCCAAAGCAAAATTAGAAAAGGAAACCAAAGGCATTGAATAAATGCTTCTAGAATGGCTTTGTAATTATCGATCAAAGATCGTTCCTGCATCTGGACCATTATAGCAAGAAAGCGCACGTCTAAATGTCACTCAAAAGATGGGCAAAACTGATTTTAAAGCTTCCAACAGATGGCAAGAAGAGTTCTGAGTATGATATGGAATTACGAGGGTTGTACCGAAAGTAATGCAAAAGAGGACACAACTTTTTTATTAACTAACAGAGGTTGTTCAAACTGCACATGTTGGTAGAGTAACTCTTCCACTGTAGTAACTCTTCTTCTTCACCGCAGGTAGATAATGGATTCCAAGCAGAAGCAACATGCCGTCATTGAGTTCTTGACAAAGGAAGGGTGCAGGCTGTCTGACATCCACAGAAGGCTACAGAATGTTTACAGAGATAACACCATTGACATGTGCACAGATGGATGAAGAAGTTTAAAGGGGAAACCAGCATTGAAGACAAACCACACAATGGGAGACCATCATCTGCGACCACTGACACAAATCGTCAGCGAGTGGATGAATTGATTCGTGCGGAGAGACGAGTCGCAATCCGTGAGCTTGCTGCCCAACTAGACTGTGGTCACAATGCCATACAGAAGATGGTGGAAGACTTAGGGTATCGGAAAGTGTGTTCAAAGTGGGTACCTCAACAGTTGACACCCGATTTGAAGGGGAGAAAGGTGGAAGTCTTCTCTGATCTGCTGGAAGCGTTTGAAGCCAATGAAGACACGATTTTTTTTTCAATCTGGTACAGGGGATGAAATGTGGGCATATCTTTATGATCTGGAAATGAAGAATCAATCCATGGAATGGTGTCACATATCTTCACCAAGACCTAAGAAGTTCAAGAGCCAGCGATCAGCACGGAAAGTCATGGCGACTGTTTTTTGGGATGACAGGGGTGTCATTCTCTTTGATTTTCTGGAACGTGGCTCTACCGTGACCAGCAAGCGGTACATTGAGACACTCGAGAAGCCATAAGGAGGAAGAGACTGAACAAGAATCTGAAAAGCATTTACATTCACCATAACAATACGAGACCGCACACATCTTTGGCAACAAATCAGGCGATCAGCAAATTAGGCTGGCCGGTGGTCCTAGATCGGGCACCTTCCGACTTCCATCTGTTCAGTCTAATGAAGGGCAGTCTCCGGGGACAAAGATTTGATGACACAGATGAGGTGAAACTGGCTGTGTAGAAGTAGGCACCCACCTGAATTTTTTCAAAAAGGATTCGAGAGTTGGGTTCAACAATGGCGCAAATGCATCGCTTGTGATGGAAACTATGTTGAGTAGTACCTTTGTATAGAGAAAGAGTTATTCTACCAACATGTGCAATTTAAAAGACCTCTGTCAGTTAAAAAGTTATGCCTACTTTTGCATTACTTTCGGTACAACCCGCGTATGTTCCATACAATACATGAAAATGCTGCAGTGTAGACTGTGAAAGAATGGAAAAGTACTATGATGAATACTATTTCTGAATATGAAGATAGGCATATTTCTAAAGGTGATGAAACTCATCTGTTTCTTCATGCTTGCCTTTAAAGGCTGATGCCCTTAAAGGAGGATGGAATCACCTCTGATACATTTTAGTACAACAGTGAAATACATTTTGTCATCTACAATCAGGGTTGGAACAATTACTTTGAAACATTTGCACAATCCAATATGCTCATATTCTGCCTGACCTTTACATCAGAAGTTAAGTTTGTAGGATGCAGAAATAGGAATCGGGGCGGATCCCAGATTTACGTGGGGGGGGGGGGAGTGCAAATGTTGGGAATAACCAACACCTTTCGGATATTTTCCCGCAAAATTAAAAAGTTTTCTTATATCTATAAGTTGTTCCAATTCATTAATGAAAGTAATATACTTTCAAGTAATACTTTCTTTCATGCAAAAATATTCAATTCGTAATTAAAACCTAATAAATCAAAGCTTTTCCTTGGTTACTGAGGAGGGGGACCTTCCCCTCTGGATCCACCCCTGATAGGAACATGCATGAAATGGAAAAATAAAAGTGAAAGGCTTTCTGATTAATACCAACATTAATCTGAGCAGCTGAGTGAAAGATTGAATCAGTTGAATTCATGTGAGACTCATGTTGAAAAGAAATGGAAAATGTAACAGTGGACCCACCAATCAAGCAGAAGTTAATATTAATATATTTTTTTTAATATCCTATAAGTTAAAATCATTTGACCTTTTGAGAGCTCTTGGAGAGATATTGAGATGTCCCTTTTCCTAGTTTTCTGCCAGCCGTGTTAATGAGAGAGATGATTCCAGGAGTCCAGAGGATTTAATGGTTACTGTCCGAAGGGTTAATGGAGTTTTGTTTATGTTACTTTATTGCTTTGTGAGGGAATGGTCAATGATCTTATCATTTTCTTGCATCAGAGTTCTCATAAGAAGAGTATTCATGCACATGGCTTTGCTTACAGCTTCAGGTTTTAATGAGGGAGTTTTCATAATCGATGAAAGTAGTGTTAACAGGCATTCATTCTTCAGCTGGCCAGATGTCTGTAAAAGGAAATGCACAAATGCAAAGCAAATTGTTAGCAAAGGGGTGCAAGAAGAGAAAGTGACAGAACCTTATCTAGTGGACCAGGAAGCAATAAGGGCCCATTCCATCTCAATTCAGGCAGAGAATACCAACATGTGTCAGTTGACCCCCTTAGATTTGTTCAAAAAAATTACAGTAGCTACTCCTACTACAGATATAAGATATTCCAAAGGGATTTGCTCCAAAAAAATTTATATCACTTGCTGCGCCATTTTGAAATTTGGTGAAAAACTCGTTTTTTGAAAGGAATGTCAAAAACGGCATATTTTAAAAAATGTTATTGCTTTTAAACTATTTGGGCGATTCAGCTCATTTTTGTTTTGTTTTGTAGCTAATGAATTGATTTTTAACTTGATACTTTAAATATGCATGTTATAATTATTAGTAATTAAAAAATCCACTTTTTAGGTACAAAATTTTGGTTTTTCTGACATTTAACGATTTTTTTTTCTTACACTAAGAAAAGTTTTTTTAAATAAATAAAGATGGCAATGTGTAGTCCACCAATGGTAGTTTTACAGCAAATTTTATTTATTGCCTAACATATATACAGTCTATACACTTCAACTTCAAAATATGCAAAAGTACGAAAATGCACTATTTTCAAGTAGCAATAACTCAAAAACCCCATTTTTTTTTAAATCTTAAAACTTGACCTTATGTTGTCCTATTAGTATATTATCAATTGGTGGGGGCAGAATTGTGTGTTTTTGCCTTGTAAATTTTGAACGTTTTTTTGAAAATGACACTTCTCCAGCATTTGCGGATCGCAAATAGAAACGATACAAAAGCGTATACAATTGTTCTTTACAATGAAATTTTAAAGCCACCCTGATTTTTAAGCTCCACTGAACACTTTTATAAGTAAACTTAAGTTACTCATTTAGAAAAAAATAATGAAAAAAGAACAAAAAGAAAAACATAGAAAATGTGGAAAACCGAGAACTTATTGAACTGTTTGTCTTTTTACAATTTTCTGATTTCTGTAACACTAAAACAAATAATCGTAAACAACTCCATGTTAGCTGAGATCTATAAACATTATACTAAAATAATTACAGAGTAAGTTTACATAAAGTTCAGACACTGAAGATCTGTTGGATCTGGTTCAGCTCCTTGGTATCGAAAATGTGGAGTCGAGCGGATTGTCCGCTGGGAATGGGTTCCTTCACCTTTAGCACTACATTGTTTAATGGCACTGCACATACATCCTCTCTCTTTCCACATTCCTCTGGCCATTGGAACCCTTTAGCTGGGCCATGGGGATGCATAAACGATACAGTAATGTCTTCGAGCTCTAGAGATATGCTCTTTATCTGTCCCATCCACCAATAATCATTATATACACACCCAACAAATTGACCTACTATGAAATCACTCAAAGAGTACCTGTTTTTTACTTGGCTTGTTATTTCTACTTTCTGCATATTATGTTTAATTGTTCTTGCCATATAAGCTTCATTATTTTGCACCAACCAATAATGCTGAGATTGTAATCTTACAACAGGTTTTACAGTGATCCATTCTTTTTCTTTACAAGACCTGAATTTTTGAACAACTTCACTTTTGAGGTGTAGCATTTTCGTATTAGGTATAAGATTTGAAACTGTACAAACAAATGAAGCTGCGTCTCTTATGGCTTCCACAGATTCTTTTTGCAGATTAAATCTTGTAGCATAGTGCTTGCATATGCCACCTATACCATCGCATGCACTCTTACCATGCCCAGTAGCTGAAAATATCCACTTTCTTTCTATAGTTGGATTACCCTTAGACAACTCATGAAGTTGATATCGATTTTTGAAATGTGCGGCAGCTCCATCTGAAACGTAAACTACTGAGGTCTTAGTTTCCAATGGATACGATTTTGAAATGTCATTTTTTATAAGACCTATGGCACAGAGAGCATGAGCTGTGTCATGGGTTATATCATCAGACACTACTGCAAAACTTTCTTTCACTTGACCAATTTGTGCAACACATGTAAACAATGAGATTTGTACATTTTGCCAGCGATATCTTTGTATCTCATCAGGCAATATAACTGACCAGTTCTCTGCAAAATCGAAATGTAAAACACACACAGAACTCCCTTTCGCAGAGATTTTAGCTTTGGCTATTCTTTCTCTCTGGATTTTTTGGATATAATTATGAGGAATTGCTTTATTAATCCAATGTCTAGCATCTTCGAGGAACCTTTCAGTAGGTACAGTTTTCTTTATAAGGTCATTACGTTCCCAAATAGCATATGTAACTTCTTCTTCATTCAACAAGCCAAGAGTATCAGCTGTCAGTGCATCTGTACCGAGACAGTCACCACACATTTGAAGCCAACAATCTTCATTGTCTGTTTTGTTACACAAACACTTAAGTAAAAGAGCCTCTTCAGTATTCTTTTCATTAGTTACATTTTGGAGAGCTATGCTTATTAGTGTAAGATTACTACAGTAAATGCAAGTACAAACTGCTTGTATAGGTTGAATTTTCACCCACTTTGGACATAGTGAATAAAATTTTGAAAGTCCAATTTTTATTCCTTCGTTTTCCTTTTTCAATATACTGTATGTCTCTTTGATTGATCTTGTCATAAATCTTTTTGCCTTTTTAACTTTCTCACCATTACCATCTTTAACACATATAACATTTTTTTTGTTTGGACTCTCTCTTGTGCAGTCTTTGCTGTCATCTAGGTAGTATGACAAAGCAATTGCCTTAGTATCTGCAGACAATGGATGTCCACTGTAGGGATCAGGTTTAGCATAAATTCCTTTTTCTTTTTTAACACTACGTGACTTATCTATGATGTACTTTGATACTGAAGGTAACTTTGCCTCCAGTTGCGTTTTAGTAAAAGTATGTGATAACAGTGTCAACAATTGCACTTTTTCATTGTATTTAGAATTTTGAAGAGCTGTGTTAATGTTAAAAAATCACTGATTGCAAGTATAAACAGTCAGGTTTTTCAGCAGAAGGTTCACTTGAAATGTCATCATTGACACTATACACTTCTTCTAATTTCTTCACAGATGCAGTTACTAGTACTTCCTCTAATTTCAACTTTTTTCTTTTTACATAACTTTGCCTCCTCTCAGGCCTAACTTGTGAAGGGGATTTTAATGGCGACATATTTACATCAAGAATGTTAATACTTTTGTTGACAGCATTTACAATCTCCTCACTTGCAATAAAAGGTTCATCAGATGAAATTTCTTGTTCAGGTTCATTTGTAAGTTCCCCAAATTTTTTTTTATAAAAAACAACACAATTACTACACAAACTGTAATAACTTTTTACAATAACAGACCTACCTACAATCCTTTGAATTGAATCAGCTAAATCGCCAACACCACATAACCTCACACTCTTACTTTTGTATACAGTTTTTTTGTGTCTTCTAATATAGTCCACACACTTAATTCGTTCAGAACTATGATAATCTGACATTATTAAATAGGCCTATTCAGCAAAAATGTAAAAAACATATCTGAGAAATCACAAACACATATCAAGTGTTACTCTTCCAAACAAAAGAACAGACTGCACAGTAGTTATAGCACAGGTGGGTGTGGCCATGGAGGGGAGGGGCTAGTGAGACAGTTGATTAGCTGTGCAGTGAGCAAACACTGGTCATGCATGTGCATGTATGATCCTGTTGATTCAGCATTGCACAGGTGTAGAACAAGCTTATTTGTTGTTTAAGCATTAAGACTAGGTCAGTTCATTTAACAACTGTAACTTTATTACAGAATTTATTATATAATAATTAAAATTATTTTATATTTTTTATTTACTAGATTAATATTTTAAATATTTTTACTTTAAGTATTATAATTAGTCTACTAGCCTATATTTTAACTTTCAGAGCTAATTTAAAACAAGACTTTGTAGTGTTTTTCTGTGACCTGCAAATGCTGGAGAACTGTCATTTAAAAAAAAAACGTTCAAAATTTACGAGGCAAAAACACACAATTCTGCCCCCACCAATTGATAATATACTAAGAGGACAACATAAGGTCAAGTTTTAAGATTTTTATAAAATGGGGTTTTTGAGTTATTGCTACTTGAAAATAGTGCATTTTCGTACTTTTGCATATTTTGAAGTTGAATTGTATAGACTGTATATATGTTAGGCAATAAATAAAATTTGCTGTAAAACTACCATTGGTGGACTACACATTGCCATCTTTATTTATTTAAAAACTTTTCTTAGTGTAAGAAAAAATCGTTAAATGTCAGAAAAACCAAAATTTTGTACCTAAAAAGTGGATTTTTTAGTGGATTATAACATGCATATTTAAAGTATGTCAAGTTAAAAATCAATTCATTAGCTACAAAACAAAACAAAAATGAACTGAATCACCCAAATAGTTTAAACGCAATAACATTTAGAAAATATATGCAGTTTTTGACATTCCTTTCAAAAAACACGTTCTTCACCAAATTTCAAAATGGCGCAGCAAGTGATACAATTTTTTTGGAGCAAATCCATTTGGAATATCTTATATCTGTAGTAGGAGTAGCTACTGTAATTTTTTGGAACAAATCTAAGGGGGTCAACTGACACGCTCTGCCTGAATTGAGATGGAATGGGCCTAAGGTAGCTTGTGCTTTTTCTCAAGGAAGGAGAGGGCACAAAATAAAGGTGAGATTCATTAGGGTTATGCATTCTTTTTCTTTTTTTTTTTTTTTTTGAGGAAAAGAGAAGACACAAAATAAAACAAAAGATTGATTTGAGACTTGAAAGCAGTAAGAAGCAGAGTTCGAAGGAGGATTCTCTATTCTTCATTAGGCACGGGAAGATTTCTTTGATACCAAGATGGAATAAAGAGGGAGATATTATATTTAAACACAGATTAAGGTGTAAATAATAAAAAGAAATCAGGACAAATTATCAAATGTGACCTTTTCCATATACAGCATTGAACATAGAGTACTGCTGCTGAAGAGCAATTTCCATTTAGAGTTAAAACCTGGTACTGTTTAATTTCCTTATATGCAAAGGTCCACGTGACAGGGCACAGAAAAAAATGCAATCCTGTAACAAAATGCTTAAGAACTAGTTGTCACCATTGCAGCAGGGATATGTGGTATTGCAAATGTAGGCAAGTCTACAACACTTGCAATACCACATATCCCCGCTGCAATTTGTCTGAGAAGGGTCAAGGTTCAAATCCCAGTGAGGCATGGAGGATATGTTAGTCTTACAGCACTGATTCTTTCCCTGAAATCAGTGGCCCTAAATTAGGGATGGGCAACAGCTTATATAGCCCACCAAGTTGCTCATGGTAGACATTCAATAAAAGAAAAAAAAATGTGGGTATAGAACCCATAAGTACATAAAAAGGAAATATTTTGGGAGAAGAGGTGTAACTAAACATTTCTGCACCTAGGGAAAACCACAAAATATTGAGCTAATTTAGGTTAATGGCAGTTGTGTATATTCGAGGCTAGCTGCAAAGCCCAGAGAATGCACAAATAAAAGTTAATTAAATATACACAAATAAAAGTCAATTATCAATGGTATAAAGATATGTCAATGCTTTCGGTGCAAAAAAAACACAAGCAGATTCGCTTCTTTCAATTATGAGAATCAGTCTGGCGAGCGATGATCAATGGCATCAACGTAACGCAAGTAGGTCTTTGAGAGACCACTGTTCTGATGCGAAAAGCTTCAATACTATCTCCTGCTAACGTTTCCATGACAACATGAATGAGCTACGAAGCTCGTGAGTGGCCATTGCTTTGGCCAAGGGTTCGCTCTGAAAAACGAAGCCTTCAGACTACTTCATTCCCTCCATGCTTCCAGCGTGTGTTTCGCGAGTATTGTTTCAGTTTGTGTGAAGTGTCAATGAATTAAAATCAGTGATATTATATCTTAAATTCATGGCTTTGTTGGATTCAAACTGTTTTGATAGATTTTGTGAAAGATTCCGTGAACATCTACTATCAGAGCTTAAAGAACTCTATGCTTCAAATTTTGATACAGCTCGATTAAAAAATTAACTGAAGGTGTTTAATGATGAATACAAAACAAATCAGTAAGAAACATTACTTGTTACATAAAGTTGAATAATTGGACATAGTGTTTATTGAGGTGTACAAATTAGCAGATCAATATTAAACTGTTAATCAACAACTGCAACTGCCGAAAGAAGTTTTTCCGTTATTCCGTATTAAAAAGAATCAAGATATATCTTAGAGCCACACAAGGACATGCACATTCGAGCAACTTGGCTGGTTTGTTAACAGAGAAAAACATTATTTTTAAATATGAAAAAGTACTCGGAAGAAACATTTTTGTGAAAACGTAACACTCAAGTTCACACAAAAGGAAAGAATGGAGTTCATGTATAAATAAGAGTTCAAATCCTAATCCTCATAATTATTTGGTATCTGTTAGCAATAGCATGTACCTAAAACTTAGGGGGAAATGTTACTTCTATTACTTAACAAGGCTAAACTTCCACATTCGGCCCCCAGCTAGTTCCGAAAGCAATAATAGATGGCGCCACGGTAGCACTTCACCTATGCTGCGCTCTTCTTGCACGTGAAATGCATTCAGCCATTTCAGGACTCTTGTGTGTCTATGCGTCTCATCGTTTAGGACAATTCATGTGTCGGAAGAAGCACACTTCAGGGAAAGATGAGTGCTCTTCCCGTACACTTGGTACGTGGTTTTTTTATGCTCAGATTCCTATTGATAGAGTGATGATTCTGACGTATTGTTTCACCAAAGGATTGTCTTACAATGAGGCGATCGAAGAAACCTCACATGGCTCCATCCACTGAGACAGTTAGTGACTGGTATTCGTATTACAGACAACTAGTCTCACAGTTTATGGTAGCCTCGCAATGTAAATGTACTTGGGAGACCATATTCTGGAATATTCATTCCGACGGAATTGCAGTCTTTTTCTCTGAACATTGCTTTGAAGTCCTGATTCCTGCAATCAGATGTAGCGATAACGTGTCGCCATCTATCGTCGTTTCATAAAACTATTTCAGGGCCGAACGCGGAAGGTTTACCGTCTCAGACCCAAGATACGCCACTCGTTGATGGTGTATATACATGAAAGAAAATAAAAATAATAAATATGATATATTTTTTTTTTGATTGGAGGTTTAACGACCACCGTGAGCAACTCAATGGGCTATAAGCAGTCGCCCGTCCCTAATTTAGGGTCACTGGTTCCAGGGAAGGGAGAGAGCCAGTGCCGTAAGACAAACACAACATCCATGCCTCACCGGGATTCGAACCCGGACCCCGCTCGGACGAATGATCAGAGGCCATCGCTTAGACCACTGCGCCACCGGAGCAGCAAATATGATATCCCAGTGTTATCTCTATGGGAGAGGCAAAAGCAAACTGTGACTGTTTGTGCTGCTTTTCCCAACTCTTCAATACTACATCAGATGGAACGAACGCAGCTGGCTGACATGGCTCGCAGTCACAGCAATAATCGAATAGCTACCAGAGTAGAGTAAATAATAATTAATAGTTATTAATTACCTTACCAGAGTAGAGTAATAAATAACGGCGGCTGAATAAAAAAATTTCGGGTGCTGTGCGTTGCTTAAACATGGAAAGAGCGATGGATTTATTTACTCAACTGACGCTACGTATTTAAATGATTTTCACCTTGGATCTCGCACTTTGGATTATTGCTATAATTATATATAGCCAGTGCCATTAATGCCCAACAGATGGAGAAGTCTCAGTAGCTGAGACTTTCTTACCGATTTATGATGTCAGATGCTGACTGAAAAAGAAAAACGCACATAGCACCGTGAATTGTTGGCCATTGTGGTGTGCCAACGCTCTCGGCTAGATATCGAGGTTCGATTCCCCGACAGCGGCCGAATAACAATTTTTCGGTTGCTGTGCGTTGCTTAACGTGGAAAGAGTGATGGATTTATTTACTCAAATGACGCCACGTATTTAAATGATTTTCACCAGCTACCAGAGAATCTTTAACAATGTGAACAAAATTATTTTGCAACATATGTACAGTCCAACTAAAAAATAACCCGCAGATCTCATTGTCGTCAATGGAGACCATGGTTCTTTAATTGAACAAACTATACAACCGCTCTTCATTTCTTAATGTGAGCAACTAACATCGCTGCACATTTTGAGGAAAAATGTGCATTTTAAGTTACCAAGATTGGGAACATGCAAGCAAAATCTGTAAATGAACAAATGACAAACCATGGTGGAAAAAAAAAAAACTATGTCAAAAACTGGTGCAAAAACCTGAATTCCAATTTTAATCAGTGATTTCGGTGCCCTCTCTTCGGGAGGTTGCTATGCAAAGTTTCTGAAGATGGTAAATTATTACAATAAATTACTTTGTTTAAAATAGTTCTGCAGGCGAAAATCGAGTGACGAAAAAAAAAATGTTAAAATAATCAAACTTTGATCAGTGTTCCTAACCTGAACTTTTAAGAAGCGAACAGTTCTGCAAAACTATTTAGTCGGCATAAATACTCATACGTACCACTGGAGTTCAGTTTCAACTTCTTTACTAAAACCTGGGTCCATGATCCTGGAGCTGCGCCACAATCCACGACGGCCATACCCGGCTTAATAATTTTGAAACGCTCATCAATTTCCAGCAGTTTAAACGCGCTCCTACATCTATAACTTTCAAATCTCGACTTTTTCACAAAATGGTCATTGAGTTGTCTTGTCAGCCAATTCTGAGAGCTTTTGGATTTATTCTTCAAATTATGTGGAACGATTTTCCTTTGGGTACAACTGAGACTAATTTTTCGCCAAAAATTTATCTGACAGTTACAAGTTGTTTTAAAGTACATTGTTACCAGTAACTTCTCGAACTCGGACACGCTACACCAAAAATATAAATATAACAGGTATTTCTCAGACTATTTTTCTCTACCGTCGCTAATTCTGAAATGCAAGTCGTTTTACTACTTCATTAAAACAACAAATACACATCACTACTTGGACACACAACAAACATTGTAAACAACATACCATAAAGGCAGTGTTGCCAGATAATTCAATGAGAAAGTAGCAGACTTAGCTCTGAAAAGTACCAAATTAATTCAAAAGTAGCCTAATTTTTATTTTTGTTTCTTCAATAAAAAAGCAAACAAACTAAACGCCCCTTTTGAAGATGTGAATCCGTTTTTGGGTGTAAATATGAGAAGGATGGTAAGTCAGATAATATCCAAAACCTTGAAAATTTGAAAACTATTATCTGACTTACCATCCTTGTCATATTTACACCAAAAAACGGATTCACATCTTCAAAATTTGTATTGTATGGTGTAATGCCGTATTCCATTCATAAAAGCTCCTTCGTTCATTACAGATCAAAATTTGTTAGTTTTTAAAAAGTTTACTTGCGAAATAAAATAGATATTTGTACTAAAAATTACCTATTGTAGAATACCAAATTTTACTAAATAAGTTACACAGTAGTCTATAGATATTTATCTATTTATCGCCGCCCTGGTGGCGCAGTGGTCTGAACGCTGGCTTATGACCATTCAATCGGGAAAGGTCCGGGTTCGGATCCCGGTGAGACATGGATGTTGTGTTCGCCTCACGGAACTGGCTCTTTCCCTTCCCTGGAAGTAGTGACCCTAAATTAGGGACGGGTGACTGCTTTTAGCCCATTGAGTTGCTCATGGTGGTCGTTAATTCCCAACCGAAAAGAAAAAAAAAAAGCATTTACCAATATGTCCATATGTATTTGCGATACAGTTCAGTAAAAATCTGTGTCAAATTAAAAATATATATATATATATATGTCCAAATGAGGTAAAAATCTATTTTAAAATGAAAAAAATAATTTAAATTAATTTATTATATGACTGGTAAGTAAATGAGATTCAAATTAAAGCATGTTGATTAGTGTATACAACTCTTTGGGGAAAAAATATCCCCAATTTAAGGTCACTGGTTCCAGGGAAGGGAAAGAGCCAGTGCCGTAAGACGAACACAACATCCATGCAAGATTCGAACTCGGATCCATCTCGGACGAATGGTTAGAAGCCAACGCTTTCATTACGGCGCCACCGAGGACGGCTTAATATTACGTTATCTACTCGAGATTTTAAAAAATCTACAAAGAAATCTACTTAAAACTGGCAGGGGAAAAAAGTAGCCCAAAAAGTTGCCAAGTACCAGACCGAAAAAAACAGTAGTAGGTGGCTTTTCAAAGTAGCCCAATCTGGCAACACTGCATAAAGGAAGGATGCAACCAATTGGGATGCAACGAGATAGAAGTACGTAGAGCCATCACCCCTAATCTATTAGCGGGTGATGGTAGAGCGCTTACGTCGGGGAACGGGTGAAGCCACCGGAAACAAGTGGCAGCCATGTTTGACGAGGTACAGAACGATTTCCGTTCCGTGTTAAGAAAAGGAGTTTTCGTAATACTGCATATGGTTTGATGTTAAATAAGGATATTACTCAGAAATGTTGTTATAAACACCTAGGGGGTGAGACTAAAACTTTAACGTATCAAATAACGCTTTTCATTGTTAGTTGTCGGCAATAGTGTTTTAAAAAGAAAATGATATTTTAATGGATGCAGCTTGCCCTCGTTGAATAAAATCTCATGCCGTAATTTTTTGACATTTCACAAATTGTTTGGAACAAATTTTCAGTGAAATATAAGTCGCGGTAATAGAGTAAATGAAAAAAAAAGAAAGAAAAAAAGAAAAACTACAGTTGCAGTCAATCCGCAATTTCGGTAAAAATCTTAGATATTCGTCGGTCATCACCATGAGAATGCTGAATCATCCCACAGCTTATCACTCCAAATGCGCCGCCCCGGTGGCGTAGTGGTCTAAGCGATGGCCTGTGATCATTCGTCCGAAAGGGGTCCGGGTTCGAATCCCGGTGAGGCGTGGATGTTGTGTTTGTCTTACGGCACTGGCTCTCTCCCTTCCCTGGAACCAGTGACCCTAAATTAGGGACGGGCGACTGCTTATAGCCCATTGAGTTGCTCACGGTGGTCGTTAAACCTCCAATAAAAAAAAAAACTCCAAATGCATTGACGCCAAATATTTTATGAGAGTTTTAAATGAAAAAAAAAAAAAGCTCGAAGAAAAACGGAAAACAAACAATGAGTTTACACACAGCCAAGATGTACAAATATTAAAATACAGTACTTTTACCAACTGCCCCTATCTTATATAATCAGAAGAAAACTACAACTTAACTGGTTTTTATTTAATAAAAATTAAAAATCCTTAGCACTGGGCATGTTTCTAATCTGTTTGTTAGCCTTAACATTCGACAACACAGATCTGTAAGCCTTATTCGTGGGTAGGCAAGGCAATTTTGGTAACTTGACCATAATAAAGGCATCTCCCAGCACATACACTAAATACTTCACACAGTATAATTCTCTCTCTGTCTATGTCATCATCATCATCATTTTCAACCATTATCAATCCACTGCTGGACGAAGGTCTCCCCAAGTTTCCTCCACAACGGTCTGTCTTGTGCCAGTCTCCTCCATGTCATCCCTGCATACTTTCGAATTTCATCCACCCATCTCCTATGTGGTCTTCTTCTGGGTCTTTTCCTGTCCCTTGGAATCCAATCTAAAATTTCGGCTGTCCATCGATGATCTGTCCTTCTGGCAGTATGTCCAGCCCATTGCCATTTCAGGGATTTAACTCTGATCATGATGTCTTCCACTCTTGTCATTTTTCGGATCCACGAGTTCCTCTTCTTATCTCTCCTGGTTACACCAAGCATGCACCTCTCCATGCTTCTTTGAGTTGTCTGCAGCCTTTGTATGTCTCTTTTAGTTAAGGTCCACGTCTCTGCACCATACGTAAGCACTGGAAGGATGCATTGATCAAACACTTTTCTTTTAAGACATAATGGCATATTGCTCTTGAAAATTATGCTGTTTCTTCCAAAAGCTCTCCAGGCAAGTTTTGTACGCCGATTAATTTCTTCATCAATGTGACCCTCACTTGATATCTGCTGTCCAAGATAAACGTACGTGTCTGTTATCTCCAGCTTTTCTCCATCAATCGATAAATCTTCATTTCTTGTAAAAGCATTGAACATCACTTTTGTCTTCTGAAAGTTCATTTTTAATCCCACTTCTTTACTCTTGTCAGCAAGTTCCTGGATCATACTCTGCAGCTCTGATGGGGTAGTTGCAAAAATGACTATGTCATCAGCAAAACAAAGGTGGGTTAGATAATCTCCCTTAATCTTTATTCCTTTGTTTTCCCAGTTCAGTGATTGAAAGACATTTTCCAATGTGGCATTAAAGAGCTTGGGAGATATGGTGTCACCTTGTCTCACTCCTTTTCCAATTTTTATGTGTGTTGTATTTTCAAACAGCCGAATCTTTGCACTTGCATTTTCATAGATGTTATTAATAATATTAATGTATGCATCTTCAATACCGCAGGATTTCAGGGCCATTGTAACTGCTGATGGTTTCACCGAATCAAAGGCTTTTTCATAATCGATAAAAGCCATGCACAATGGAAGTTCATATTCCCTCGCTCTTTCAATTAGTTCTCTCAGCACGTGGATATGATCTATTGTGCTGTAGCCACTCCTGAATCCAGCTTGTTCTCTCGGTTGAGCCATGTCTAGTGCTACCTTCAAGCGGTGTGAAAGAACTTTAGTGAAGATTTTATAAACTACTGATAGGAGGCTGATAGGTCTGTAGTTTCCGAGATCCTCAATGTCACCTTTCTTATGTAGCAGGATCATTGTAGCGGTGTTCCAATCCTCAGGAATCTTTCCTTCATTAAGGCATCGAGTGAAAATTTGGGCGAGTACTGTTTCGATTTCTCCACTTGCTTCTTGTATGATGTCTACAGTAATTCCATCTTCTCCTGGAGCTTTTCCTCGCTTCATGTTCTTGATTGCATGTGCAACTTCTGCTGGAAGGACTGGAGGAACTCTGGTACTGGTATCTTTCACGATGTCTGGAGTGCATATATCATCCCTTTCATATAATTTGGAGTAGAAATCTTTCACTCTTGTCAAAATTTCTCCTCTATTTCTTGTTACAGAACCATCTTCTTTTCTCAGTGCCATAATCTGTTTTCTTCCCTTACTGAGATGTCCCTTTGCTATCTTTAGGCTTTGGTTGTTTTCAATTGCTTTCCTCACTAGTTCACAGTTGAATTTCCTTACGTCTTCAGTGATACTTTTTCTTACTGTCTTGCATAGCTCTATATATTCCACTTTGGAAGTCACATCTTCTTTAGTTGTCCTCATCTCTCTTCTTTTTTGCATCAACATTTTGGTTTTTCCTGATAATTTGTTCACATGCAACTTGTTCTTAGACCCAGCTAATTTTGTTGCTGTTTCCATAAGAGCTTTGGTTACTTTTCTGTTAACTTCAGAGATGTCCACTTCTTCCGATGTTAGGCCTTCTAAAGCAGAGAACCTGTTCTTCAGTTCTAACTTGAAGGTATTATGGTGTTTTTTAAGGTTGGTTATGTCAATAGATTTTGTTTGTCCTATGAGCTTGCCACGTTCAAGTTTAGTGTTGAGGTGCATCTTACATCTCACCAATCTATGGTCACTACCTGTGTTGAACTTGTTTAGCACACTGCAGTCTTCTATGACGAATTTTTTGTTACACATAATAAAATCAATTTCACTTGTCGTCCCATTTGGATGTCTCCATGTCCATTTCCTGTGTGGCTTTTTCTTGAAGAAGGAGTTCAAGATGAAAAACCCTTCTGCCTCTGCAAACTCAACGAGAGTATTTCCACGCTGGTTTCTGTTGCCATGACCGAATTTACCTACTGAAGTTTCATTCTGTTGCCGTTGCCCTATTTTTGCATTGAAATCTCCCATAATTATTTTCAAGTGCTGCTTACCTTTATTATTTAGATGACAAATTTCCTCATAAAATTCTTCAATTTCTTCTTCAGGATGACTTGTGGTGGGTGCATAAGTTTGAATAATCTGAGCCTGGTATCTTTTCGAGAGTTGGATAACAAGTCGTGCAGCTCTGTCAGAGGAACTTTCAACTTCTACAACTTTATCCTTCAGTTTCTTGTTTATTATAAATCCAACACCACTAGTTCTGCCAGTATCTGTCCCACGATAGTAGAAGAGATGTCCACTTTTCAGTTCGATGAGATCTTCTCCTTTTCTCCTTACCTCACTTAGCCCCACGATGTCCCACTTGATCCTTTGTAGTTCCTCTTCCAATTCAAGAAGCCTTGAATCAGAAGATAGGGAGCGTCCATTGTAAGTAGCCAAGGTCAGCATCAGATGGCAGCCTAGTCCGGTCCTCCGGGGATTCTTAGCACCCTCTGCCTTCATGTCGCACTGGCCGCTGCCTTGGCCAGGTACATTCCAGCTGCCGGAGACTGAGGGCCAAGATTTAAGTTGTGGAATCATTTTGGAGGGGTTTGGCCATAACTCACCACGCTGGCCAAGCGGGTTGGTGAGTGTGGGATAGCATTTCCTCTGATCCCGATGGTATAGTTATACCGCTATGGGCGGTCGTCAGAGCCCCTTTAGTGGGAACAGGATGCACCACGAGAAGGCGGGGTTGACATTTGTCAAGGAGAGGCTGTGATGTTACGCATCACCTGACCTTACATCCCTCTGTCTATGTATATATATATATATATATATACTTAAGAGCAAAACTGAAGACTAAGGAAAAACTTTAGAATTTAAAACGAAAGTTGCAAAATAACCTGAAGATCAAAACGCGCAACGCAGCAGTTTTGAAAATTCAGAATTCACATTCTATTAAGAAGATACCTAAGCAAAAAAAATATATAATTTTGACTCACACCAAGTACAACATAGAAAAGGTTATGTATCTACCTGTGTGAGTAAAAGGAGAAAAGATAAAAAAATAAAATAAAACAACTGAATGTAGAAGGTGTCGAGAATACTGAGCCTTGGCTTTATCAAGGACCAGCAAAAACTCTGCATTTTCTCACTTCCACAAAGACCTAGTTGGAAATGGGTTTCTGCAAGGCCATAGATGCAAGTAACATTCCCACCTAAAATAGTTTTAAAAAATATATATATGTCATGTCCTCCGCAGAGTTGCATGACCTAGCACTAGTTAACAATTTCGCTTGCATCCATTAACCTTCCTGGCCCGACCCATGCTCTTCATCTGTTACTATTAAACAGAGAGAAGAAGATTAAAGAGAACTCAAGCTGTGAGAGTGACATAATAATTAGAAATAATTTTCAGCTATAACGAAATGCCAAGTTCGCCTGAGAGAGAATTTAAGCCGGAAAATCAATGCAAAAGAAATCCAAATTTTTACACTGCAATTTAAAAAAGGAAATATTAATTTTTAAAAAACAGATTTTTGAAAGAAAACTTGAGTCTAAAACCCCCTACTCTACAACTTATGACAGCACGAAAACGAGAATAAGTTAAAGACAATAATTAACTAAAGAAAACTTTGTGAAAGTTATATGCCTTAAACAGTTAGTTGCAATATGTACAAAGTATTTCAGCAGTGCTTTAAGTGCATAATTAATTAGTTATTAAGAACTTAACTACTTTGAAAATACAGCGCATAGAAAAGGAACAAGCTTAGCCATCTTCTGTTCCTAGGTACCCCAAAAGACGCGCAAAGTTACAAAGAAAAGAAAGAGTTAAAACCCGCAAAAATGTTAACAGACAAGCCAGTGCCTAAAAGCTGAAAAGCTAAAAAACAACAGAGAAAAAGTACATGAAGTACAAACATTGAACTTATAAAACCAGGACCCAAAAACAAGGAAAAGAGCTTACCTCTTGTGTGACAAAAACTTTCTCCTCACAAGAGTAAAACATGGCTGACCTCTTCCGCCACTCCCTAGTCGCTGGGGGCAGAGAGGGTGGGGCTGACGGCCTCCTCAAACAGAAAGAAGCCAACTCGCGGAGATTTTAACCAGAGAAAAAAATATATAAACATAAGACTGTGGATCTGTATGATCAGAAAGAGCAGAATTAACTCTCCAGAATACATGAGAAATATTATAAAATACACGAGTAGTGTACTCAATAATCTTTGCATGTATTAAATCACCTTAGTGAGCTTCTATAGATTAATCAGAATCTTATTAATTTTAATGTTGGTTTTACTATTTTTAGTATAGCTATCCTAGTGATGAATAACTAGTTTTCTTTTTTATTTGTTTTTATTTTCTTTTATAACCAGATTTTTAAGCTTTTTTTTGTGATTTTGTTTATATTATTTAATTTTTTTGTTTTAATAGGACCTTCATATCCATAACACTAAGGTTCCTTTAGGTAGTTAATAGGCATCCTCTAGCCAACTTCCTTACGGCTTTGATTGGTCAGAATCATATTATTAACTGTGTAGAAAATTAAAGCAGATCTGCCAACCTTACTCTATTATTCAGAATAATTTTTCTTAAAGTTCTTTTGATGAAAGAAGAAGGAATTTCGTTCTCTAGAAAACTATCTAATAGTATATTAATGTGGTAATTGAAGTCCAAATTGTTGCTGCAAATTCTTGAAATTCTTAGGACCTGAGAAATTAGTACATTCTCAATTACTTTGGTTGAAATGTTATTATTCCAGTGTAGATATTTAATTACTTTGAAAGGAAAATTAACTCTTTTATCAAAGAGGCTAATAGATGGGTTACCTCTGTTGAGCTTAATGCTTAAGTCTAGGAACTCAAGTTCCTGATTACTGTGGTTGGTTTTACATAAGTTAAGAGAGCTAGGATAGATATTATCAAAATCACTCTCTATAACTTCAGAATTATTGATACACAGCAGATCATCAATATATCTAAAAGTGTAAAGGTAGTTATCTGAGCAGGTGGGGTGATTTTTAATGAATTTATATTCCTTAAAGAACAGGAATAGATTAGCGATATTCGTGGACGTTGATGTTCCCATGGGAATACCGTTCACTTGCTTATAGAGAGTATTATTATATAAGATATGGTTATTTTTTATGCAGCAATTGAGATAAGAGTTCCAAGTTCCTACATTAACAAATTGGTTAAGTTTAAATTCTGCATACAGCTCTTTAAAGGTAGTGATTATATCTGATAGAGGCAGATTAGTATATAGGTTTTCAAAATCATAACTATTAATATCTAGGGGACAAACTTTGAGTATAGTAGAAATTACTTCTGCATTATTATTAATTATCCAAAAATCTCTGTACATCAAGTTAGAACAGTTTCTAATGTGTTTCAAAACCTTCTTTAAGACATCTTCAAAAGCAAGATCTATTTTCTTTTTATGACTTCTTACTCCACTAGCTATGAACCTGAACTTCACAGGATCCTTATGAAACTTAACCGTTGCAAAAAGAAATGGAAATTCAGGCTCATATCTTCTAGTTTGTGGAATTTTAAGTTTCTTGAAGAATGCCTTAAACCGATTTTCTAACTGCTTGGTAGAATAACTTACGGGCTCGTATGTTACTCTATTATTGAGTTCCATAGTTAACAATTCAAAATAGAACTTCTTACAGATAATTGCAAAATTATTGCTAGCTTTATCCGTAGTGGTAAAAATAAATTGGCCTTGTAGTTTGGAGAGTGACCTTTTAGCTTCTCCTGAGAAAAAGAGATTTCTGTCGAAACAAAAGTTCAGACCTGCCAACTCACCAGTGAAGCTATTGATTATATTATATTTCCATTCTGCGAAGGCCTCAATAGGCTGATTGTACGTTAAACTGGTTTTTACGATGTACCTATTAACATCTTGAGTGAAGCTCTCAAGAATCCTTTCTTTGGAAATTGTGAAGGAAGGTCTGAATTTAGAGCCATACTCTAATAAATTCCTAAGCTTTTCATTTTCAACAAAACTCAAGTTTCCGGTGATAATATGGTTGTAATTCTTATCATAGTGAACTGTTTCTTTATGTTCATCACAAGAACATGTAGTAATTACAGGAATGTAGCTCGAAGAGTTAAGTTTGTAGTTTTTAACTATTGACCCTAGGGTCTTAACATATTTAAAACTTACAATAGACTGGTGCCTGTGGATGGGAAAAAAATTGCATTATTGTAGAACAGCTTCCTTACATTGAGATTATCGTAGGCTTTATTTAGAAACCTGATGGTTACAAAATTACTGGAAAATTCTTTAAGAGAAATTTTATCTTTAAGAATATGTTTAAGAATGTCCAGAACCAAAGCAAAAACATGCTTATCAACATGGTCAGCAGTTTCATTCCAGAATTTGAAAAAACTTTTAAGGACAGAGTGCTTGAAGGACTTGAGAATTTTGTAAGTATTTTTAACAAAATTAGTGCCAGTTTTAAAGCTTTCCAGAGTTATTAGCAAGTTGGCAAAATCAACTTTGCTTGATGTGCGAAATAACCTCTGTCCTCTATTACCTCTAGTGCAGCTCTTATTATTAACAAGAAAGAAGAGTTCACGAATTGAAAATTTATGCTGATTATGCTTATTGTCAGATAGAGTGGAATTAAGGCCATAGGGATAAAGAGACTGATGCTGCAAAATTTCAAGGGATTCAGTTTCTAGCCGAGCATAGAGGTCAGGGATAATATGTAGTACCTCTATTTTCACTTTGTCAAAACCATGAGTATGGAAATGCTCTAATTCAAAGGTAGAGTACTGGTTGGCGTTTGTGGAGGGGTTCACTCCTGAATTAGATAACTTGTTAACTAGAGACCTGTGACCATTAATCCTAAGATGAAGAGGATTTTTACTTTGGCCAATATAGCTAAGGTTGCAGACAGTACAGGTGAGCTTATAGATGGTATTGTAGGCTTTGCAAAACTTGTTGGAGCAATTATCCTCAACAGAAGAATACAGGTTAGGATCTGCAGATTTACATGTCAAACAACGTTTGTCATTTCATAACTTTAGATTACCTTTGCCAGCGAGTTCATACACTATGGGAAAGGGTGCTAGCCTAACCGAGCGGGAGGACTTAAAATATCTGAGCTGACCTCCAATCCTTTCATCGTCCTTAGAACTCCACTTGGGCCAAAACATACAAATTCTGAGCAAACCAACTAGGAAAAACTTCTTAGAAATAAGCAGTCCAAGAAAAGACCAAACTCGAGTATAAACTACACTCCAAAAGGCTGCATCCAAAACATACTAAAAAGAAAAATTAGAAATAAAAGTGAATTGTAAATAAATAGAAAATGAAAAACACCTCAAAAAAAAAATAATAAAACATTTCAACTAGAATTTGCGCATGAGCTGCTAAATAATAAATTGAAATTAGTTACTTAAGAGCAAAACTGAAGACTAAGGAAAAACTTTAGAATTTAAAACGAAAGTTGCAAAATAACCTGAAGATCAAAACGCGCAACGCAGCAGTTTTGAAAATTCAGAATTCACATTCTATTAAGAAGATACCTAAGCAAAAAAATATATAATTTTGACTCACACCAAGTACAACATAGAAAAGGTTATGTATCTACCTGTGTGAGTAAAAGGATAAAAGATAAAAAAATAAAATAAAACAACTGAATGTAGAAGGTGTCGAGAATATTGAGCCTTGGCTTTATCAAGGACCAGCAAAAACTCTGCATTTTCTCACTTCCACAAAGACCTAGTTGGAAATGGGTTTCTGCAAGGCCATAGATGCAAGTAACATTCCCACCTAAAATAGTTTTAAAAAATATATATATGTCATGTCCTCCGCAGAGTTGCATGACCTAGCACTAGTTAACAATTTCGCTTGCATCCATTAACCTTCCTGGCCCGACCCATGCTCTTCATCTGTTACTATTAAACAGAGAGAAGAAGATTAAAGAGAACTCAAGCTGTGAGAGTGACATAATAATTAGAAATAATTTTAACCTTTTCTATGTTGTACTTGGTGTGAGTCAAAATTATATATTTTTTTTGCTTAGGTATCTTCTTAATAGAATATACATATATATAAGACCCAGAAGAAGACCCCATGGGAGATGAATGGATGAAATTCGAAATCATGCAGGAGTGACACGGAGACAGGCTCAAGACAGACAACTGTGGAAGAAACTTGGGGAGGCCTTCATCCAGCAGTGGATTGATAATGGTTGATGTTATACATATATCAGTAAAAAGAAGTAAAGCACACTCATGTAGTAATTAGACCACATCAACACTGGACCTTGCTGCAGGAATTAGACGTAGTAGAAATAAACATAGAATTAACCAGAAGTAACCCACTTTCATGATTCTAAACAAAAAAGACATAGAATAAAATTCTCAGGAACCCCAAACCACTCTTCAGTGAAAGACATCTGGAGCCCCGGAGCAAAATAATAGTTTAGGTGTTACAGAAAAAAACCACAGAAGACCCCATGGGAGATGGGTGGATGAAATTCGAAAGCATGTCGGAGTAACATGGAGGAGATAGGTTCAAGACAGACAATTGTCGAAGAAAGTTGGGGAGACCTTATATATATAATGATTATATACAGTATATATATATCGTAATGACGATGATGGTATATATACCATTATCAATCCACTGCTGAATGAAGGTCTTCCCAAATTTCTTCCACTATTGTCTGTCTCTAGCCTGTCTCCTCCATGTTACTCCGGCATGTTTTCGAATTTCGTCCACCCATCTCCCATGGGGTCTTCTGGGTCGTTTTCTGTCCTTCAGAATCCAATCCAAAATTTCAGTTGTCCATCGATGGTCTGCTCTTTTGGCAACATGTCCAGCCCATTGCCATTTCAGTGATTTCACTCTCTCTATATATATTCTTTGAGTTGTCTACATTGTTTGCATGTCTTTTTTAGTTAAGGTCATACATACAGTATATATATACATAAATGGGCATGATCTCACCCACCCTCTCTCTATATATACTGCATATATATAAAACATTACGTATAAATATTACTAACCTTTTCCTGCATTTTTTATTCTGTCGGTTTATTTTTTGATGTATTTTAACAGCAGGAATAGGTTAATCCTTTTTTGATGAAAATTATTTTATTTATGTTTATTTGCTGTGTTTTACTTAACTATCTTCCAAGGTCTATCCGTAAGAAAAAGAATTGAAAATAATTATTCTCAAGTGCAGTTTAAATAAACTTGGTGGCCTAATTTCTTATTTTATTTATTGAAAATAATTTATTTATGAAAATTATTTTATTTATGTATCTATATATGTTTATTTGCTATGTATTATTTAACTATCTTCCAGGGTTTATCCGTAAGAAAAAGAACTCAAAATAATTATTCTCAAGTGCAGTTTGAATAAACTTGGTGGCCTAATTCTGTTGTGCTCAAAGATATATATCTACTGTAGTAACCTATCATATGGTTGCTGCAAAAGGAATAACTGGCAGTTTGTTGCATGGACATACTGACTGTTTATCCATAATGAATCAGAGGTCACATTCTTCAAAAAAAATAATAAATAAATAGAAAAACACCTATCACACAAAAATCAAATGCAAGTAGTTTAATAAATAGGAATTGTACACCAAATTATACTAAAATCCGAAATTTCTTGACGTAGAATACAAATCAAACTTTTCAAGCTTTCGCTCATCAACCAGATGGCTTTCTCAAGGTAGACAACTTCTTTCCTTGAGAAAGCCATCTGGTTGATGTGCGAAAGCTTGGAAAGTTTTATTTGTATTCTACGCCAAGAAATTTCGTATAGTTATACTATTTTGAGTGCAAGTAGTTTTTACAAAAAGTTGCTAGTCCCTTTCTTTTGTATTATTCCATTTGCTGAGTATTATACTTTTTTTTTCAATTGTCATTTCATAATTTTTTGCGCATTTTCATAAATACTTTATGTTGTTTGAATTTTTGAGGTACCATTGCACTCCCTGTTTCCTAGTTTCTGTTTTAAATCAATATTACCTGTAGTTTTTTTTTTTTGCTATGAGAAAGATCACACACATTGTACTTACACATTCATAAATAAAGAGTATTCTGTCAAGAAATTTTCAAGCTCCCCATTCTCACTTTGTTGCAGTAATACTACAGATTAATCACTAATCAGAGACAAATGCCTAGAACACAAGCTGGGTGACACTGTGCTGTCAGATAGAATACTAGATTATTTCCTGACAGGCGTCAGCAAACAATAAATTTATATTACCAATCACAATTATTACTTCTGCAATTTAAGTAACAATAAATTGACTTCCTTACCAATATTTGCTATCTAATGATTATTCGCCATGGGTACATGATTTTTATCGCATAAAAAGAAATTGTAGGTTCCTAAGATTTTGAAATTTTGTTGCCCCTGGAAGACGTTACATGTAAACTCTACAGATTCTAGAATATGTATGCAAATATTAGTTGCAAGACATGCTCAGCATATGTAAAAAAAAATACACTTACAAAAGTAAAAATTGTTCCGAAAAAAACCCTCCAAGTTAGTAACCCATGCAGTTAACCTCAGCTCCCCATAGTAAGTAGTAATCATAATTCAGTGTCCGCACTGAGTACGACTTTGTTTACAAAATATAAGGAATAAAGTCTTAAAATTACACAGATACTAAAAAGGTTTATCTCCTGCTTTAATCACCACCTAAACAGATTAGATGTTTTATTTCTTGTGCTTGATTAACTGGGCATTTACAACTCAACCTCATTAAAAAACGAAGCTTACTTGTAAACTGTAGTTCCGCAATACTTGTTTCTTTTATTCTTACAAAAGCTATAAAATGAATTTTAATGTTGATCGTATTTATCCAAAATGTGCTGATACTTGAGAATATTTACAAAACTGTAGCCTTAACTCTGTGATGGAACAAAACACGATCGCCAAACAGCTAAAAGAACTGAGGTGACTTCCTGACACACACAGAAGTTGTACCTCATCAAAGATGGCGGCCTCTCCTCTCGTTGGCTTCAGCTGCCTCAACGGAGAACCAATCACAGAAGCACTCTATGTATTTCTATCTCGTTGGAAGGATGCAACATACCCTGATGTCTCACGGTCACGGTGGAGACCTTAGAGAGAATAAACTGGCAAACCTAATGCTGCGCTTCGGAGGCAGCGAACAGCAATTGGGACAGCAGCGCCATCTTTTACCGCGAGGAGTTGGTGAGAAATTCATAGTTTTTGGAAACGTACATACAGTGTTTGATTCAATACATAATATATCGTATAAATAGCGCAGAAGGAATATTCGGGTGCGAATGCAAACCAACAAATTCTTAGATCAAAATTTAATTAGCAAGTTCTCAATTTCGATAAAAATTAGCTATGAAATAGAAATTACGCCGTACATACAACGAACACCTGATACGTAAAGTTGCAGCAATGCGAATTTAAATATACCGCATTATCGTTCCTTCATATTACCCTTAATCACCCGATTTTGTTCTTCAAATTGTTTTATTAAAAAACATTTTTTACCCATGAACTCATGAAAAATGAATATCGCATGAAGTAAAAAAGGGAGTCCACAGATATCGTGTTTACAAAACTATCACAGCTTTTACCTGAGAAATGCAGTGCTCTTTATATCTATTAGTAATTGCAGTGCCGTATTCACACTCAATAGACTAATTTTAAAAGTTTCTCTTGCATATAATTTGAAAGAATAACACAGCATTTTTATCTCATCTAATTTTCTAACCAAGCACCTCTATGCCTCAGTAAACAGTATATGTTCTTATGAAACAAATGAACAATTAATACATCACTCCCACAAACTGACACATGCATATAGAATTCCTTTCCTTATCTTATTTTTCTCTTTGACTATAGACCTTAGTGAACTGTTTTTTTTTTTTTTTTTTTTTGCTAAGAAAAGATGACTGTTAAAACACTTAAACGTTTTTTCAAATTTTCATGTTTTCTTGTAAAAGATCAAGAAGGAGAGCATAGCACAGGATAGAAACTGAAATAGTGGTAAACAAGCTTTATTTTTGTTTCTGCAATTATGATTCAGTCAAATGCTATTAATATGAATTGAATGTCCACAAACTGTTCTGTAATCAAGTGATATTTTTACCCACTCAGCACGGAATACGCATATCCCTATGAATGTAAATTTTACCGATGAGATTGTAGGAGGTTTCTCTCGATAGCGAATCTGAGATGTGCTGAGTTATTTTCAATAGTGCACCTTATATGCAACGATCGTGGAGAAACATTTGACAAAATTCACTTCGCCAAGCTTTTACCCATTGGCACCTTGTATTCAACGATTTTATGCTGAAAGCAAGCACAGAATAGTTGTGTTTATTGCAACCATAGCAAACTGAATGGGTGAAAATACAGAAAATTCACTTCATCCAGCTGTGATCGAATAAAATGAGAATTGTGTGACACTTTGACACGAACACATTTTCCATTTGAAATTGTTCTGGTTGTTATACAACACAAAGTTCACTTCACCCAGCTGCGATCAAATAAAATGAGAATTACACGACCACCTGACACTTTGACATGAGCACACCTTCCATTTGAAACTGTTCTGTTAACACATTGACACCTTGATATTGTGCAGTGGCTCAGCGTTACTTGGTAACCATGTTACATGGGCTTATAAACCTGACATCATCATCATCATCAACCATTATCAATCCACTGCTGGACGAAGGTCTCCCCAAGTTTCTTCCACAACGGTCTGTCTTGTGCCAGTCTCCTCCATGTTGCTCCCACATACTTTCGAATTTCATCCACCCATCTCACATGTGGTCTTCTTCTGGGTCTTTCCTGTCCCTTGGAATCCAGTCTAAAATTTTGGCTGTCCATCGATGGTCTGTTCTTCTGGCAATATGTCCAGCCCATTGCCATTTCAATGATTTTACTCTGATCATGATGTCTTCCACTCTTGTCATTTTTCGGATCCACGAGTTCCTCTTCTTATCTCTCCTGGTTACACCAAGCATGCACCTCCCCGTGCTGCTTTGAGTTGTCTGTAATTTTGCATGTCTCTTTTAGTTAAGGTCCACGTCTCTGCACCACACGTAAGCACTGGGAGGATGCATTGATCAAACACTTATCTGTTAAGACATAATGGTATATTGCTCTGGAAATTTATACTGTTTCTTCCAAAAGCTCTCCAGGCAAGTTTTATATGCCGATTAATTTCTTCATCAATGTGACCCTCACTTGATATCTGCTGTCCAAGATAAATGCAGGTATTGGTTATCTCCAGCTTTTCTCCATCAATCGATAAATCTTCATTTTTTGTAAAAGCATTATACATCACTTTTGTCTTCTGAAGGTTCATTTTTAATCCCACTGCTTTACTTTTGTCAGCAAGTTCCTGGGTCATACTCTGCAGCTCTGGTGGGGTAGTTGCAAAAATGACTACGTCATCAGCAAAACGAAGGACATTTGGGTTATTAGACCAACGAATCTTGCACGTCACGTAAGAATTAGCTTTCAGGGGTCACAAATGCTGTGTATTTCTAGCTTCCGAGGAGACGAACTTTGAAATGTTCAATGAACCGTGTTGATACACTGTCCAGAAAAGCGGAGAAAGTTTCCGCATGTTTTTCGCCACGTTTCTGTCAATTTAATTCAACATATGATTAGAATTTTTGAATCCATAATTCATACTAGTTTCTAACTGGTGTGTTTCACCAAATTTAACAAAAAAGTAGGTTAATAATTTGTATAATCTTTCCAAAAAAACTGGAGCGTACAAAAGATGTTTACGCATAGAGCCTTGGAGGCTTTTCATCATGTTTTGGGCAATCTTACTTAAAAAATGTGATTAAAAATGCAAATCCATAGGAGAAAATCGTTTCCAACTGAAGTTTTTCAGCAAATTAAAAAACATGTAAGACAATAAATATACTTTATCTTCCCACAGGGGAAGAACAGCATGTCACTTTTCACAGGCGTGATTGTCGAGGAACTGTATTTGAATTTCTAGCTCTCCCAGGCACAATTTAGAAATTCCAATGTCTCGAAACACACAGTTTTTGATTTTTTTATTGAAGGTTTAACGACCACCGTGAGCAATTCAATGGGCTATAAGCAGTCGCCCGTCCCTAATTTAGGGTCACTGGTTCCAGGGAAGGGAGAGAGCCAGTGCCGTAAGACAAACACAACATCCATGCCTCACCGGGATTAGAACCCGGACCCCTTTCGGACGAATGATCAGATGCCATCGCTTAGACCACGGCTTTGATATTTTCAGTATCCCATGTTCGAAAACCTCAATTGCAAACAATCCTTAGGCCCCAAATATGACTATTTGGATGCCGAATATTTGTTTCGAGGTTTGATTTTTGAACCTCGAATACCAAAATTTGAAATGAACGGGAAAGGGTGTTCAAAAATTATTAACAGTCCTACATTCAAACCACGGTGTATGATAGTCAGATTATACAATTCTCCACAGAGTTAGCAGTTATAAAAATTGAATCGTTAATACATAGCTTGCCAGGGGGAGTGCAAGAGTTGTGGGTCGGTTATTTAACCTAATCCAAAGACCTTTGAGATACATAGACTGGAAGTTTTTGTGCAAATGAGTGGCAGCAGCTGGCGACATTTTGATCACAGAGCTTGTACGGATAAAACGGCGTGTGTCCTAAGCACGTCCTAAGTAAGCAACGTTAATTAAGCTATTTTACCTGCGCGAAAGAAGAAATTTTACGTTGTTTTAATACTGCGTATATTAATTTTTTTTCAGTGGGGTATAAATTAGACATTGCGCCTTTTAACTTACGATTAGGGCCGCGGGTGGCCTAGTGGGCAACGTTCGTGATTGCCGCGGAAAGGACCTCAGGTTTGATCCCGGCAGGTACGAACGCTCGATCCACTAAATATCCGCCGTGCGTCGGATGGGCACGTTAAGCCGTCGGACCCCGGGTACTGGCACCCCGGTAATAAATAAGGGTGTCTTCCTCCCCCTTTCTACTTTGCTTCCATGTCACTTTCCTATCGGGCACTCTAGTCCAAATCTCCTAGCTTCCTATTTGTAAGGGTTGTTTAAGACCTGGGGTCAGACACTCCCTTCCTAAAATTCCCTACATTGGATCTGATCTGATCTTAACTTACGACTAAAGAAAACATCATTATCGTAATGTTGGGGGATATGAAATAACTGAAGGGAAACGTCGCTTGTAATACGTGTAAAATATATTTCGGCTTCAGTTGCTTGCAAACTGCGTGATCTAGTTGCATGAAACTCGTATTTTACACTCTAAGTAATGTAAAAAAACATTTTAATGTGGCCATTTGTTTTTTCTTAAGAGAAGTTGCCGAGAACAAAACTTTTAATTTTGGAAGTTTTTCGCGCAGTATTATGAGTTCGTACTATCTAACGGGAGAAAAAATAGGTAAAATTAAATATGATAGAAAGAAATTTCCTCTTCATATAATTTAGAGTTTAGACAATTACAAATCTCGAGGATGAAAAGTCTCGGAAAAGAAACACGAGTTAGCAAACCATCTGTAGGTTTAACCAGAAACCTACACTTTAGAGCCATACATACTCTGGTGAACGACACAAGGTCTAGTAAAATCTAAGTCCCTCAATTTAATATTTAGGTATCAAATAAGTGAACAAGGTTACTAGCTAACTATCTTGCAATTAAAATACTAAAATAACTTTATTATTTCCAGGGAAAGATTAAAAAAGGAGGTGAGAAGCCTAGCTTGAAACTGCAAGTCACGGTAAATGTGACAAGGTTCTAGTAAAAACTCTTTCCTCAACTTAATATTTAGGTTACTAACTAATTATCCTGCACTTGAAATACTAAACCAACTCCATTATTTCAAGGGAAAGATTAGAAAAGGAGGTGAGAAGACTAGATTGAAACTGCAAGTCACAATAAATGTGACAAGGTTTTAGAAAAAACTGAGTACCTTAACTTAATGTTTAGAGATAAAGTAAGTGCAAAAGGTTACTAGCTAACTATCCTGCACTTAAAATACTAAAACACCTCTATTATTTCTAGGGAAACATTAGAAACGGTGGTGAGAAGCCTAGCCGAGATGTGACAGATTCTTGACGTACAAAACTGAACTTCAAATGTCGCCCGGTTAACTTACGGTTTCCCAGTCTATGTATCTTAAAGGTCTTTGCCCTAATCATCATACGAATACAGAGCGTTTATGATTTCATCAGTGCTAAATCTGCGTTTATCACAAGTATTTTTTAATTACGTACATTATGTAGTTGTGTGGTAGCGAAATTCCGGAAACGTTGAAGTTTCTCTGCAGCAGTTAAAGCACGTCAACTCTTTTTAATTCAGAAGGAAACTAAAACTTATAGCGCAGCTGTGTGCCGGACTAGAATCAGTTCAATTTTTACGTTTTTGATAGGAGGCGAATGCGTTTTGTATCAAACTATCGGACAGATTATTCCACATGTACAGAACGTATATCAACCTCTAAAGCCCCAACAGATGAAAAACAATCACTAATTTATCGTTTGATATCAACAGAACTCTGGCAGCGTAGCACGTCAAAACATCGCAGGTCAAAACATCGCGCGACATAACATCGCGGACATAACATCGCAGGTCAAAACATCTCGGTGACAAAACATCGCAAGCCATAACATCGCTGACACAAAACATCGCAAGCCATAACATCGCGGACACAAAACATCGCAGTGACAAAACATCGCAAGCCATAACATCGCAGGTCAAAACATCGCGGTGACAAAACATCGCGGGCACAAAACATCGCAAGTCAAAACATCGTGGTGACAAAACATCGCAAGCCATAACGTCGCGAGCCATAACATTTCAGGATCGCGCATTAATTAACCGGCTTTTTTCTTTTCAGTTTTTTTCTTTTGTATTTTTCTAAACATTTGATCTTTGGTAAGAAAAATTCGTTCAGACACTGATTTAATTTGCGGAAGACTAGTATGTGGCACTTATCAAAATATTTCAGGAGGGGGCACTGATTAAACTCTCATCTCATACAAATTTTCGTAAAATCTACAGTTTTCAATTTAGAACCACCAGATTTGGTATACTAACTCACGGTGCTCTAACTTAGCACGCAGAGGGTATTTGGAAGGGGTAGGGGGCCCGAGGTCGAGGGGACCCCATAGAAAATTTTCGTAAAATCTACATTTTTTCAATTAAGAACCACCAAATTTGGTATACTACCTCATGGTGCTCTGACTTTGACCTTCGACGGTTTTTGGAAGTAGTCTGAGCCCGGGGTCGAGGGCCCCCTAATACGCAATATTCGTAAAATCTACAGTTTTCAATTTAGAACCACCAAATTTGGTATAATATCTCATGGTGCTCTAATTTAGACGGTAGAGGGTTTTCGGAACGGGTGGGGTGGGGGTGGGGGGAACAAGGGGGCCCCATACGCAATATTCGTCAATACAGTTTTCAATTTAAAACCACCAAATTTGGTATACTACCTCATGGTGCTCTAACTTAGACCGTAGACAGTTTTTGGAAGTGGTCTGAGCCCAGGGTTGATGGGGCCGCATAGAAAATTTTCGTAAAATCTACAGTTTTCAATTTAGAACCACAAAATTTGGTAAACTTCCTCATGGTGCTCTAACTTAGACCGTTAACGGTTTTTGGAAAGATAGGGGGCCCGGGGTTAAGGGGTCCCAATACGCAATATTCGTAAAATCTACAGTTTTCAATTTAGAACCACCAAATTTGGTATAATATCTCATGGTGCTCTAATTTAGACGGTAGAGGGTTTTCGGAACGCGCGGGGGCCCGGGTCCAAGGGGGCCCCATACGCAATATTTGTCAAATCTACAGTTTTCAATTTAGAACCACCAAATTTGGTGTACTACCTCATAGTGCTCTAACTTAGACTGTAGACAGTTTTTGGAAGTGGTCTGAGCCCGGGGTTGATGGGCCCCCATAAAATTTTTTCGTAAAATCTACAGTTTTCAATTTAGAACCACAAAATTTGGTATACTTCCTCATGGTGCTCTAACTTATACCGTAGAGGGTTTGGGGAAAGGGGTGTCGAGGGGGCCCCCATATAAAATTTTCGGCAGTTTACAGTTTCTTCAAATTAAAGTGCAGTTCTCGCTTGCCTTACGTAGAATGTTTTCTCGAAATTGTTTGGAGTTCCCACTTCTACTTTAAAATATATATATATATTTTTTTAACTGACACCCATTCAAAGTGTTCCTCGGAGGAACAGCAATTTGTGCTCAGTCCCTTAATGAAAAGCATGTGGCAGTTTTCCAAGTTGCTGAAAGATGTGTGGCAGTTTTCGTGTGTGACGGTTTATCGGAGACCAAGAATTTTAGAAAGTTCTTTGGATCGAATTAAAACTTTAAATTAAAAAAAATCCCGTATCAGCGGCGGGGTAGATTCGATTTAGGACGAAAAAGATAGTAATTTCGCAACTTCATGTATGTTCGAAATGTGAAAAGATGAAGGAGTGTAAAAGACTGCAGGAAAAAATATCTGATCTTGAAAGTGTACTAGGTGGTTTAAAGAATGAGAAACACGACATTATTAAATATCTCTGCACAAATCAGAAATGCATACATCATTACAAGGTTCTGGTCAAAACAAATTATCCAACTCAAGAAGCAATTAAAAGAAATTAAGAGAAACTATAGTACGTTGGAAAGATTAGGTAAAGGTATTCATGATATATTTACGACGCCCAAGTGATCTTACGAAAGAAAGCAATGGATAAAATGGGCACCTGAACATGTATCGAAATGCATCGTAATAACAGCTCTCTTTAGAAAAATCATGTATGACTTCTGGAGGGGGAAAAACATTATTCCATTACTTTGAAAAGATGGTGCGCAAAATTTACCCGTAATCCAGGCATTCAACACGATGTCTTTTTGTTGATGGGGGACAAAAAGCTATGAAAGTTTAAATCGCCCTGTAAAGCTTTATGTTTTTAGCTTTGACGAAATTCATATTGACTCTAGGCTATACTACGACACCAGAATGAACAAAATTCTTTGCCCATTCAAGAAAGCCCAATTTTTCTTAATCCGAGGATTATTATCGCAATGGAAGCAGCCAATATTCTTTAACGTGCAAATGAAAAAAATATTGCTTTTTTTAATAAATCAAGGTTTGGAATCTACTGGGGTTGAACTAAAAGTTATTTCTGACTTGGGATGATGCAATACGTTGTGGAGAGAACTTGAAATTTCTATGGACAGGTCATTTTTCGATAATCCTTTTTTTCAGGGGTCAAAAATATGGGTATTTGCTGATAATTTTAGCTTTTAGATCTTCGAATATGAAACATTCTGCTTAATGATTTCAAAACAAATATTCCTTCTGTTTCAATGTGTTTCAGTGATGTTCATTGGATTTACTGGGGTATAAACATGGATTTAATTCCTTCCCAGGCTTGCTTCGTGCGCTTAGATATCGGAGGGGATTAGATTACTCTTGCGAAGAGAGATGGCACCGCAACTATGCCACAGCCTCCCTCTTCGGGAAGCACAGTGTGCTTCGCTAAAAGAACCAGCCTTTGTACCAATAGCCCTGAGTTTTTGCGCTCTTTTACCTCCTCCACATTGCGCCGTTCTGTGGAACAATAGCAAATCAACCACTCCATTTCCAGATGTTTACTTGCTGCGGTTTACTTTTAAAGACCAAATCCATTGTCCTCATTTAAGGAAGTAGTCTCGTGGGGAAGGAATCACAATGCGACGGGCACATACTAAGATTGCTTCCCTTATGAACAAGGGGAGTGGTGAAAAACTTAACTATACCAATGCTTCTTCATCGCCCAAATCCAGATGGCTTTGGGAATTGTGAGCTATTCTTATAGATCACATGTCACCCAGTGACGACGCGCATTTTTCCGTTTTGTGGAAAAACAAATTTTAAGTCAAAAGTCGGAACAACAATTTACCACAAAATAAATGTTTTGTTGCAATTATCTTACTATTTATTAATCAATACATGAATCAAACTATTGATCAGTCAATAAAATGAAATTAATAAATGAAAAATAAAGGTCCTTATCATTTGCTGAAAATAACTTAAAAACTGATGTCATAACTTAAAGGAACTGCAACCACATAAACTTGATACTTTAATTGAATCCTTACTGGATGTTTTTCACTTATATAACAGTAGACAACACAGGTGCCGACTTGAAAAATTATTGGGGGTTCCGGAAATTTTTAATCGAATTACGAATTCATTTTTCAGAGTATTTAAGTCTAATTTAAATTTCATTCAGTGAGATTATCAGGCACAATAAAGCGCATGAAATGCTAAAATGAAGCAAATTATAGTTAATTACAGATTTTTTTTCTCTAGATAATTATTTATTTCATTTATTTTGCTTTTGTAGGCGCGGCATTATCATATACAATACACAGATACTATGTGAATATTCAACTCAGTTGTCTTATAAAAATAACTAAAACATGTAAAATATATTTTAAGGTTTTTTTCACCAATTTTAAAAATTCCAAACTTTTTTTCTTCAAATGATTTCTGAGTTTAAGAAGGAGGTTAGAAGGGAGAGGACATGGCATCAGTCTCATGCCCTACGTTTTCCGTGGGCTCTACTTCGTATCAGCTGTGTATGCCCAGGATGCTCAACTTGGGCTGCTTCTGTACTTATACTATGGAGAAATCGTTGAATTTGAAGAGGTTTCAGAGGCACTTGTGCATTATGTACAGTCAGGAAAAAATGAGACCGAAATATACATGCACATAACTAAAAATTTGCAAAAATTTACAGAAATACTGTTTAATATTTTTTTTTAATTAAACAAAATAATGCTTTGTCGAGCGGAAGTGCATATTGCGTATTAACCAATCACGGCCTTGCTAAAGCTGTGGGAATTTTTGTGACTTTCATGGAATGCTGCTGAGAGTAAGAGACGGCCGCTATCAACATGTGCTAGAGCACAGGTCTTCAGTAAGTGACGTCACGCCCCTGAACCTCCCCAACCGGAGGGCCCAAGAAACCAGATGATCAGACTAGGCTTCACCAGCGGTTGCTGATGCCATCTTCTCTCTCTTCTAACCTTCTTATTTCCTGACTGCCCGAAGATAGGGCGGGTCAACTGACTGTGCAACATATTTCCACCTTTATCGCTATGACCTCGAATAGGTTCTCGTCTCCGATTGCAGAGTTAGACTTTTGTATTTTGTGGGAACCCAGACAAACCGAAGAATTTTCTAAGGGAGGCAGTTTTAAATGCAGTCTTAAACAACGGTACTTGATGTATTGTCTGTCGCGTCAAATTTTATGAGCACGAACAAACGCTAATTCTTTTTTGAGGCACAATAAACAGTCCGAGGGGTAAATTTATATACACACTTTGTATATACTATAATAAACGGAAAATGAATAATAAAAACCTTGAAGAACTGATAACGAAAACCAAAATTTATGCACATATGCGTACGTGTATTTTTTCCACGAAATACGCGCAAAAATATTAGGGGTTCGAGGAGTCGGTGCCTATGCTAGAAAATATAAATATATTTACACACAATGTTCAATAATCCAATAATGGATCCCGGGAGATTGGTACCCGGCAAATTGGTGCCCAGCAAACTCGTACCCATGCAGTTCCGTTTCCTCCTGTTCAGTTTTAATGCCTGATTTTCAGGATTTGGCATCATCTTCACCTCTTCAAACTATTCCGATACATTTTCCCCTCTTAATTCGAAAATTATTTCACAAATTGAAGCAATCACGGCATTTTCCTAAAATTGAATTTTAGAAAACTCGTACCCGGGAGATTGATACCCTTCTGTTAGTGAGAGGTTGCGGGGTCATATACAAATTGCATTAAAGGAAGGTCTTTCCTCTTTGGTGATTGTCGTTGTTGAACAGCTGTTCTCTTGGCGGAAAACTTCTATTCTTTCTTCCACCGGTAGCAAAACACACCGCATAAAACTCCTACACCTTAGACACTAAGTCTCCACTTTATTATGACCACCTGACAGTTTTAAGCAAATGAGCTATGGCTGCATTCTGTTGCCGCCTGAGGGCGAAGCTAGCATAAAAAGGGAAAGCTTAGGGCTTGCGACAGTAGTTGAAGGGATTTTTGGGTGACGAGATGGGTAAAAAATGCGATTTGACGGACTTTCAACATGGAATGATTGTAGGAGATCGGAGCCATGGAGCGAGTATCACCGAAACCGCCGAATTCGTGAAATGTTTCAGAGCGGCTGCTGTTAAAGTGTTTAAAAGCTGGACTGTCAGCCATAAAACTGGGTCTCTACGTGTAACGTATGGACGTCATCGACCAGTGGCTGCTCGGGCGGAACGAAGAGTGTCCAGACTGGTAACAGACAACAGAAGGGCAACAGTGCAGCAAATTACAGACCATCTTAATCAAGGATTTGTGGCAGTTTTCCAAGTTTCCGAATTATGTGTAGCTGTTTTCCAAAGATACATTGACATACACACTGAATCTGGTGGACAGATACATACAGTATAGACATTCTGTGTTTCAACGACAGGAATGTACATAGGTGAACTAGGAACTCAGCGAATAAACCTCCGAAAGACAAACGCAAACAACCATTGCCCGGGATTCTAACGCAGACCCCCTCCGTTGGACGAATGACCAGAAGCCATCGCTTAAATCAGTGGGCCACCGGGATGGCCGTAGGACAAACACGACATCCATGCCTTACCGGGATTCGAACCCAGACCCCTCCGTTGGGTGAATGATCAGAAGCCATCGCTTAGACCACTGCGACACCGAGGCTACTCCCCAAAGAGATCAAGAGCGACGTATGTCACAAATTAAACATGCAAAAATATTATTTTACATGTTCAAATAATTACACAGTGTCTCCTTCCCAAAGAGATTAAGAGCGACATACGTCAGAACAAAACATACGGTTGTGACGTGTATAGTATTTGTCATTTTTTTCTTGTAGGACTTCCGTCCACAGTGAGTAGAATTTAGGTCCCCTCCACCTACAGCGAGAGAAGATCTCATTGATCTGAAAAGTTGACATCTCTTCTACTATCGTGAGACAGATACTTGCAGAACTAGTGATGTTGGATTTATAATAAACAAGAAACTGAAGGATAAAGTTGTAGAAGTTGAAAGTTCTTCTGACAGAGCTGCACGACTCGTTATCCAACTCTCGAGAATATACCAGGCTCAGATTATTCAAACTTATGCACCCACCACAAGTCATCCTGAAGAAGAAATTGAAGAATTTTATGAGGAAATTCGTCATATAAATAATAAAGGTAAGCAGCACTTGAAGATAATTATGGGAGATTTCAATGCAAAAATAGGGCAACGACAACAGAATGAAACTTCAGTAGGTAAATTCGGTCACGGTAACAGAAACCATCGTGGAAATACTCTCGTTGAGTTTGCAGAGGTAGAAGGATTTTTCATCTTGAACTCCTTTTTCAAGAAAAAGCCGCACAGGAAATGGACATGGAGACATCCAAATGGGATGACAAGTGAAATTGATTTTATTATGTGTAACAAAAAATTCGTCATAGAAGACTGCAGTGTACTAAACAAGTTCAACACAAGTAGTGACCATAGATTGGTGAGATGTAAGATGCACTTCAACACTAAACTCGAACGTGGCAAGCTCATAAGACAAGCAAAATGTATTAACATAACCAACCTTAAAAAACACCATAATACCTTCAAGTTGGAACTGAAGAACAGATTCTCTGCTTTATTATTATTATTTTTTTTATTGGAGGTTTAACGACCACCGTGAGCAACTCAATGGGCTATAAGCAGTCGCCCGTCCCTAATTTAGGGTCACTGGTTCCAGGGAAGGGAGAGAGCCAGTGCCGTAAGACAAAACACTCTCTGCTTTAGAAGGCCTAACATCGGAAGAAGTGGATATTTCTGAAGTTAACAGAAAAGTAACCAAAGCTCTTATGGAAACAGCAACAAAATTAACTGGGTCTAAGAACAAGTTGCATGTGAACAAATTATCAGGAACAACCAAAATGTTGATGCAAAAAAGAAGAGAGATGAGGACAACTAAAGAAGATGTGACTTCCAAAGTGGAATATATAGAGCTATGCAAGACAGTACGAAAAAGTATCACTGAAGACGTAAGGAGATTCAACTGTGAACTAGTGAGGAAAGCAATTGAAAACAACCAAAGCCTAAAGATAGCAAAGGGACATCTCAGTAAGGGAAGAAAACAGATTATGGCACTGAGAAGAAAAGATGGTTCTGTAACAAGACATAGAGGCGAAATGTTGACAAGAGTGAAAGATTTCTACTCTAAATTATATGAAAGGGATGATGCATGTACTCTAGACATCAGGAAAGGTACCAGTATCAGAGTTCTTCCAGTTTTCCCAGCAGAAGTTGCACATGCAATCAAGAACATGAAGCGGGGAAAAGCTCCAGGAGAAGATGGAATTACTGTAGACATCATACAAGAAGCAAGTGGAGAAATTGAAACAGTACTCGCACAAATTTTCACTCGATGCCTTAATGAAGGGAAGATTCCTGAAGATTGGAACAACGCTACAATGATCCTGCTACATAAAAAAGGGGACATTGAGGACCTCAGGAACTACAGACCTATCAGCCTCCTATCAGTAGTTTATAAAATTTTCACGAAAGTTCTTTCACACCGCTTGAAGGTAACACTGGACATGGCTCAATCGAGAGAACAAGCTGGATTCAGAAGTGGCTACAGCACAATAGATCATATTCACGTACTGAGAGAACTAATTGAAAGTGTGAGGGAATATGAACTTCCATTATGCATGGCTTTTATCGATTATGAAAAAGGCCTTTGATTCGGTGAAACCATCAGCAGTTACAATGGCTCTGAAATCCTGCGGTATTGAAGATGCATTCATTAATATTATTAATAACATCTATGAAAATGCAAGTGCAAAGATTCGGCTGTTTTAAAATACAACACACATAAAAATTGGAAAGGGAGTGAGATAAGGTGACACCATATCTCCCAGGCTCTTTAATGCCACATTGGAAAATGTCTTTCGATCACTGAACTGGGAAAACAAAGGGATAAAGATTAATGGAGATTATCTAACTCACCTTCGTTTTGCTGATGACGTAGTCATTTTTGCAACTACCCCATCAGAGCTGCAGCGTATGATCCAGAAACTTGCTGACAAGAGTAAAGAAGTGGGATTGAAAAGGAACTTTCAGAAGACAAAAGTGATGTTCAATGCTTTTACGATAAATGAAGATTTATCGATTGATGGAGAAAAGCTGGAGATCACATATACGTACGTTTATCTTGGACAGCAGATATCAAGTGAGGGTCACATTGATGAAGAAATTAATCGACGTACAAAAGTTGCCTGGAGAGCTTTTGGAAGAAACAGCATAATTTTCAAGAGCAATATGCCATTATTATGTCTTAAAAGAAAAGTGTTTGATCAATGCATCCTTCCAGTGCTTACGTATGGTGCAGAGACGTGGACCTTAACTAAAAGAGACATACTGAGACTGCAGACAACTCAAAGCAGCATGGAGAGGTGCATACTTGGTGTAACCAGGTGAGATAAGAAGAGGAACTCGTTGATCTGAAAAATGACAAGAGTGGAAGGCATCATGATCAGAGTTAAATCCCTGAAATAGCAATGGGCTGGACATACTGTCAGAAGGACAGACCATCGATGGACAGCCGAAATTTTAGATTGGATTCAAAGGGACAGGAAAAGCCCCAGAAGAATACCACATGGGAGATGGGTGGATGAAATTAGAAAGTATGCGGGAGTAACATGTAGGAGACTGGCACAAGACAGACCGTTGTGGAAGAAACTTGAAGAGACCTTCGTCCAGCAGTGGATTGATAATGGTTGTCAATGATGATGATGATGTAGAATATATTTTCATTTTTTCGTATTAGTTTGGGAGATATTTTCTTCGGGGTATTTTCATTTGCATCTTCAAAATTTTGGGATACCTCATAAAGAAATCCGGAATGCGCCACTGAGCTCTTGGTAACATGTGATTGACCCAGGTAAAGTACTTTTATATGTCGGAACAAAGCGTTTACAAGGCCCGTTCTGATTGGGGTGTAGGAGAACTGGCCACCCGGAGAAATGCCCACCGGAGAACTGGCCACAAAAAATTTAAGGGGCAGTATAAAAATTGCGTTTTTGACCGCTTCGTGGCCACGACCACCAGAGGTTGGTTATCTGAGTCATATAAAGTTTCCGTAATTTCGTCTTTTCTTAATTGCGATAAATAATGTAATTCTTTATAAAAATGTTTATGATCTACAACTCAACAAAAGATTTCAAGGTTTACAAAGTACGCACAAGTCTGCAAATTATCTGAGGGCATGTGCTGAGTGCTGACTCAGGAAACCTGTGTGTGTGTGGGGGGGGGGGGTACCAAAAGTGTAAAATATGAGGAATTTTTGGTCCGATCAGGAAATTTTCGGTAATTAGAAGCTACAACTCGATGGGCTGAGGGCATGTGCCTACTCAGCAAACCTGTCGGGGGAAGGGGGATTCTAAAAGTGTAAAATATAAAGAATTTCAGGTCCAATTAGGAGATTTTCAGCATTTAGAGCCTACAAATCAACAAATTATCGGAGGGCATGTGCTGCCTCAGGAAGCCTGTCGGGGCGGGGGTGGGGGTAACACTAAAAGTATAAAATATAAAGAACTTCTGATCCTGTCGGGAGATTTTCAGCATTTACAACCTATATCTCAACAAACTCTGTGAGGGCTTGCGCTGACTCAGGAAACCTGTTGGGGCTTAATTTATACCTAAAATATAAAACAAAGTATTTCTGGTTGTAAATGGTGAAAATCTCTCGATCAGACGAGAAATTCTTTACATTTTACACTTTACACTTTTGGTATTACCTCCCCCCCCTCCTCCCCGACAGGTTTCCTGCGTAGGCACATGCACTCAGACAATCTTGTAAACATTGAAAACTCCCGATCGGACCGGAAATTCTTGATATTTCATATTTTAGGTTTTAAGCACCCCCCCCCCCCCCGACAAGTTACCTGAGTTTTCACATACCAGCAGAGAATTTGTTTAGCTGTAGTTTATAAACCTAGAAAAATATCGTAGCTAAGAATATACGAAATTATGGAAATTTTATGTGTGTCAGATATCTCGGGAGACGTAGCCACAGAGTAGTCTAGAACGCAGTTTTTATACGGCCCCTTAAAATTTTTATGGCCAGTTCTTCGTGCGGCCACTTCTCCGGTGGTCAGTTCTCCGTACCTGTTGTGGGGTTGTGATTGATAGGGAAATTTTATATCAAGTTTGTTAAAACATATAAAATTCTACTAAAGAATAACAGACTTACTTTGCCGGTAATAGGTACACTGCTGGACAATTGCTAAGGACGGATCATAAACGGCTATATAGCGCATAAAAAAGTAAGTGTGGTTGGATGCCAAGTGAAATAAAATAATGTCAGAATGCCAGGACATTACAAGAAAGACAATATATTGTGCTCTGAAATCCAGAAGGCTTTGGAACGTGTTCAAGGGACAAACAGGCCATTTTGTGCAGAATACGTAAACGTGTAAAAAATGCAATTACCGTCCGCAGGCGTTCCGGCGTAAGATGTCATTACGGGATATGGCCACCATGGAGGGCGATGCAAGATTCCACACGTCGTGTCATGCTTTGCACAACATTATCAAGCAGCTGTTGGGGTAATTTATCCCATTCCTCTGTCATTGCACGGATGAGGGTGTCCTTGTTTATTGGAGGGCATTGGCGACCAGCAAGACTCCTCCCCAAAGCATCCCACACATTTTCAATGGGATTCAGATCTGGAAAACGTGCTGGCCATACGAGGCGTTGAATATCCTCGCTCTCAAGACACTCCTGGACAGCGACTGTTCGATGACATGTTGCGTTGTCGTCAATGAAAATGAATCTATCACCGACATCACCACGGAACATGCGAACATGAGGTAGCAGAACATCATTAATGTATCGTTGGCCAGTCATAGTCCCAGTTGGAAGCACATAGAGGGACGTACGGCCATTGATCATGATGCCAGCCCATACCATGACACTTCATGTCGGATATCGGTCCCTTTCCTGTATGTTTGCAGGACAATATGCAGTACCACTATCACGACAGATCAGTTGTCGTCGACAATCAGACGATAGACTGTATCTACTCTCATCTGAGAAGAGGACAGCAGACCAGTCGTTATCAGTCCAATTGCGATGTTGATGGCACCATTGCAAACGGGCGGTACGGTGACGTCTGGACAATGGGATGCACACAACAGGACGGCGGGCGTATAGTCCTCCTTCATGCAAACGTCTGGCGACAGTTTTTCGGGAGATCCGCTTGCCAGTAGCAGCCATAAACTGATTTGCTACCTCACTTGCTGTGCTGCGCCGGTGTCTTTTTGTTGATAGCACTATGTACCGATCTTCTGCATGTGTCGTACTGCGAACACGACCTCTCCCGTGACGTTTGCTACACTCTCCATTTGTTTGAAATGATTTCCAAAGCCTTGAAACAACACTGTGGCTGACGTCGAACTCCCTGGCAACATCGGTTATTTTTTGCCCTTCTTTAATCTTGCCAATAATACTGCCACGCGTAAAATCATCTAGGTGATGTCGGGAAGACATACTGAAAATTGCAAGTTCGTCAATTGATTCTTTCCCTTTCAACTTTGCGTTTGAACAACAACGGTCAATACGCGTCAAATCCTTTATATCTCTTATCAGCGCTATGACGTCACGAACAAGTTCAGCAATCCAAAATTTGCATACGCACAACACGTCCTACTGTATCCCGCACTTATGCTAATTTCCACATTTTCCTGCCTTCCATTTTATGGTTGCTATCGTTGCTATTGTCATCCGTCCTTAGCAATTGTCCGGCAGTGTATAATCAATATTTGATTCTAGCTGCAATGCATCGAATATTTGATCCGATATTAAAAGAAAATATTCTGCACACGACCTCTTCCCTCTGAACTAGAGCCGGATGGAGGAAGCTTTTACAGGGCCCGGGGCGAAATTTTGTTGCGGGACCCGAACCAAAAATTCATTGCTGGCACTAGGAAATAAATCTCATAATTTAATAAAGTCGTTACGTGAAATATGTTCTCAAAGAAAACACACGATATGAAACTCACAAATTTTGACGGTACAACGAATCCTCATCCCTCTACTCCAGAGCCGAATGCTTTACCAATTAAGCTACACCGAAAGAATTTATTGTTGCAACTTCTCCGTCCTGACATGTGCTTCACCTCTGTAGTATTTCATAAAGAAAACTATCATAAAGACGAAATGATTATGTCAAAGAAATATTTGCTTTAAGCTTAAGAAAAGACCCTAATATGATTAAAAGTTCAGCAATAGAGAGAGAAAGAGGGAGGGAGAGAGAGATAAAGAAAGATAGAGAGAGATAGAGAGAAGAGGGAGGGAGAGAGATAGAGATAGAGAGAGCAGAGGGAGGGAGAGAGAGAAGAGGGAGAGAGAGAGAGAGAGAGAGAGAAGTCACTGAATAAATGGCCTCTATATGTAACCCGAAATCAACTTTGATATAGTTCTTTTTATTTCTTTAAATTTAAGTATCTGGTTTGCACGCAAATTGTTAAATACATAAAAGTAAAGGCCACAAAATGATGAAATTTAATTTGCTATTTATCAATGCGGAAAATAGAAACGTAGTTTCAATAACCACTTAAAATCCCCAAATTTCAGTATTTGTACGGCGAAGGACGATAACCTATTCGAAAATGGAGTGATTGTAAGCAAAAATAAATAAATAAATAAATAAATAACTTTTAAAAAATAACTTTTTAAGGGATTCGCACCCCAAAACTTACACACACACAAAAAAAAAAAATAATTGTTAAAAATTCTACCAAAAATGATTTTTTTCCTAAACTGCGGGGCCCCTTGAAGGCGAAAGCTCCAGTTCCCCTTATGGTCTAGGTGGCTTTGCTCTGTACTGTGGATTCAATTTAAGGCTTTGCTGAAGGACTGATTAAAGCAGACGGGAACAGTTCAAGGGTTCTTTGTTCATCAGCCTCATATTCCTTTTCCGTAGAGCTAAAACTTACGGGGGGGGACACAATTGTTTAGACACAGGGGACATCCTGCGTGACCTTGTAACATTGCTCCTGGGAATAGGTAACATTCGAGTTTTGACCTCCCCGATGTTTTGAATGTTCTTAGATTCTACCTTTGATTCTACTAACGGATATTTCACTTACAAACACGGGACCTAGAAACAGCGGCGTCGGAACCGCGGGGGCAGAGGGGGAAGTTGCCCCCGCACGCAGATGAGTGTGGGGGCAAACATCACATTTGTCCCCTCAGTTTTATTCCTTTTTAAATTACATATGTTCGTGATTGTAGATCTCAAACATTCGTTTTTTTGGGGGTTTTTTTTTTGAAGTTCATTTTGATAAAAATTGAGTATTGCTCTTCATTTTTTACCATGAACTATCTAGAAATCTGAATATTTTTTCTTAATGTCATTCACTCCTGAGACGCCAAGAAATGCTAGTTGCATTAAACAGTCCAAAGGGCTGGTTCCCGTTTGAAGACCAGCAATGTTTTGTCTCATTAGGAGTGCAAAATTAGTCTTTCTCTAAAAAAATGAGTAAAAATAAATAGGGAAGTGGAAGTAGGATGAGGAATGAGATATAAGTTCTTTCAATATTTAATTATAGCGTCTACGGCCCCAATTCCTGCGGAATTCATATCAATCCGGAAGTATCAAGATCTATAGTTTAATGCCGTTCATGTGTACAGTTAGTTTACATTGAGAAACTATGTGGATATGAAAAATGCTTTTCTTTTATAGATTAATGTTTAATAAAAAAAAGTTTTTCAGCAAATTTTCGTATTGAAGTCAGCACATCTTCTTTTACAGTAGTACGATAAATTTTATGCCAGGGTGAAATATTTTGTTCTCCGACATCTTGCCCCCGCTGTCAAAAAAGAGATTCGACGCCACTGCCTAGAAACGACAGCCACGGCCAGGAATAACAAGACGCTGAACGCGGTTCCTTTCGTAGCATGAAACTGGCACCCTCTATGAAAATAGCGTCACAGAACACGTGATAATGTGCCTGTATTATCGTTATTATTTTCTTATATTTTTACCAATTAACAAAACAACGGAAATAAAAAAAAAATTTAGTTTTATTTTTGGTATTTTGAGGCCCCTGCCATTCCGAGGCACCAAGCGCACGCTTCCTGCCCTTGTGCAGTGGTCCGCCACTAGTAGGGGCTATTTAAAGTTTTTTTTAATTGGAGGTTTAACGACCACCGTAAGCAACTCAATGGGCTATAAGCAGTCGCCCGTCCCTAATTTAGGGTCACTGGTTCCAGGGAAGGGAGAGAGCCAGTGCCGTAAGACAAACACAACATCCATGCCAGACCGGGATTCGAACCCGGACCCCTTACGGACGAATGATCAAAGGCCTGCGCCACCGGGGCGGCATTTTTAAAGTTTTGTAATCGAGTAAAAGCGCAACACAATAAATTTGACTTCCTGTGAACATTTTATGCATATGAGCACGGTTGGGGCTGATTGAAAACTGATAAAAAGGCTTAAAACCTGTTTATTGCCGCCCCGGTGGCGCAGTGGTCTAAGGCACTGGCCTCTGATCATTCGTCCGTATGGGGTCCGGGTTCGAATCCCGGTCAGGCATGGATGTTGTGTTTGTCTTACGGCACTGGCTCTCTCCCTTCCCTGGAACCAGTGACCCTAAATTAGGGACGGGCGACTGCTTATAGCCCATTGAGTTGCTCACGGTGGTCGTTAAACCTCCAATCAAAAAAAAAAAAGCCTGTTTATTAATTTTTGTGCCTGTGTAAAAACGCAGTACCATAACCTTGGCATGTTATCGAAACCTTATGAATACGTCGGACTAAAAATTCCTAAAAAAAGCTAGGCCTAAGGTCCTACAATTAAGGTTTTGTGACAGAGTAAAAGTGCAACATTAATAACTTGACATGTTATGTTAACATTGTGAATATGAGCACGACGGATTAAAAATTTCAAGAAATCGCCTTTGGGATTAATGTGTTGTAGCAGAGTAAAAGTGTAATATTATCTTTGTTTTCTATATAAACCATACTACGTGCTGAAATGGTCCAACTATATATACGCATACTTCAACCATAGACCGAAGCGCGGACACGGGGAAACAAAAGTGCGATTTTGTACGGTCCCTTAAAATTTTGTGGCCAGCCCACATGGAAGAGGTCACGTTGATGTCAAAAACGTACTTTTCACACGGCTCCATAACAGATAGCAATGGACATGTCGCAATCTTTTTTTTTAGTTGGGAGGTTTAACGACCACCGTGATCAATTCAGTGGGCTGTAAGCAGTCAGCAGTTCCTAATTTTGGGTCACTAGTTCCAGGGAAGGGGGAGAGCCATCGCCAGAAGTCAAACACAACGTCCATGACTCACCGGGATTCGAACCCGGACCCTTCTCGGACTAGTGATCAGAAGCCAGCGCATAGGCCACTGCGCCACCGGAGCGGCTCACGTTAAAATCATCCATGTACTTTTCATACGGCCTTAAACGCTCTTATGGACATACTAATGGAACTGGATGCAAAGAAATCATTAATGTAATTTGTACTAGCATTGTGGTATTTCCCGGATAAATATTTGTGCAATCACCAAGTTCAGCGGGTGAACGTTAATGAATGAAAAATATATTTCTGTACTTTTCCAGCAAACTTATCTTTAATATTTTTATTTAGTTAATTTAATTTTATGAAACAAAAAAGAAAGGAAGAGGAATGGAAATACTTATCTCCGAGGAGACACCTACAGAACAGCTGACGTTGGCATTGATCATCTTTTTCTTACCATTTTAAATTTTGAATATCTGGAACTCTCTATTACATTACATTGTATTTCTGCTTGATAAGCCGCCCGTTGGTGGTGAAGCTAACCTTTATTAATTTGTGATTTTAATACACCATTAACCGGATATTTTTGCACTTGATTGTTATCTACGGTCTGACACTTAGACCGTAGGTCGGGTATTGGAATGCTGAACTGTGTTGCAGATCTTAAGAGTAAAAAATGGAACTTTTTAGGAAAATTTTGTATGGGGGCCCCTTGACCGCGGGCCCCGATCCGTTCCAAAAACCGTCTACGGTCTAAGTTAGAGCGCCATGAGGTAGTATACCAAATTTGGTGGTTCTAAATTGAAAACTGTAGATTTGGCGAAAATACTCTATGGGGCCCCATCGACCCCGGCCTCCGACCACTTCCAAAAACCGTCTACGGTCTAAGTCAGAGCACCATGAGATAGTATACCAAATCTGGTGGTTTTAAATTGAAAACTGTAGGTTTGACGAATATTGCGTATGGGGGCCGGTTGACCCCGGGCCCCTACCTTTCCAAAACCCTCTACGGTCAAAGTTAGAGCACCATGATATAGTACACCAAATTTGGTGGTTCTAAATTGAAAACTGTAGATTTGGCGAAAATATTCTATGGGGGCCTCTCAACCCCGGGCTTCGACCACTTCCAAAAACCGTCTAACTTAAAGCACCATGAGATAGTATACCACATCTGGTGGTTTTAAATTGAAAACTGTAGATTTGACGGATATTGCGCATGGGGGCCCCCTTGACCCCGGGCCCCATATCTTTCCCAAAACAGTCTACGGTCTAAGTTAGTGCACCATGAGGTAGTATACCAAATTAGGTGGTTCTAAATTGAAAACTGTAGATTTGGCGAAAATACTCTATGGGGGCCCCTTCGACCCCGGCCTCCGACCACTTCCAAAAACCGTCTACGGTCTAAGTCAGAGCACCATGAGATAGTATACCAAATCTGGTGATTTTAAATTGAGAACTGTAGATTTGACGAATATTGCGTATGGGGGCACCTTGACTCCGGGGCCCCTACCTTTCCAAAAACCGTCTACGGTCTAAATAAGAGCACCACGAGGTAGTATACCAAATTTGGTGGTTCTAAATTGAAAACTGTAGATTTGGCGAAAATATTCTATGGGGGCCCCTCGACCCCGGGCTCCGACCACTTCCAAAAACCGTCTACGGTCTAAGTTAAAGCACCATGAGATAGTATACCAAATCTGGTGGTTTTAAATTGAAAACTAGATTTTACGATATTTTTGATTGAGTGGACCTGGACCCCGCGCCTGGGCATTGTTGAAAAGCGGTACGGGGAACCCCAATTTTTACCAAAATTTAATCAGGACATCAATTTCTTGAAGTCCCCCCCCTCCCCCTTAAATATATTTTTTTTTGCAATTCATCAAAATCTATCTAAAGCAATTTATTTAGGGATTACTGCGGTGTTATGACCTGCGATGTTATGGTACCACAATGTTTTGCCCTGCGATGTTATGGTGCCGCGATGTTTTGCCCTGCGATGTTATGGGGCCGCGATGTTTTGACTTGCGATGTTATGGTGCCGCGATGTTTTGACCTGCGATGTTTTAGTACTGCGATGTTATGGAACCGCGATGTTTTGACCTGCGATGTTATGTCGGCGATAATATGTCGTGCGATGTTTTGACCTGCGATGTTATGTCGTAGACCGTTCTGGCAGTGTACGTTGTTTACGTCCTACATGCGTGCCGCCATTTCTATATGTATGAATGGTGGCCAGCATGAAACCATACCAATCGCGCACAGATAAACATTTCGTTTGTTGCTTTTTCTAATTAAAGAAAAGCCATTTTACAATGAAAAAACTATTGACCGCCGCTTTAAACTTGCTGTTCTACATATAAAAAATTAAATTATCCTATACAATATAAGGGTGTTGAAACATGAAATACAATGCGTGCCTACTAATCAATGCGATTATCAAACATAAACATGCGTATATATCGCCATAATTGACATGCACCTGGCAGGCACAAAAGTGCATGTTTACGAAGCGTTCTAGGTTTTGTTTTTTCAATTCCAAGCAAAACAGCATTTTTAAAACACGGATACTTCGACCCCTTCCTCTCGTAAGAAAACATAGGTTGTATCTAATCATCGGCCCACACGTTGGTCGCGCCATCTGGTGACAAGTGACATTAACGGGCGATTTTTGTTTCCAGAGTCGGGCCACCTGACTATCATACACCGTGATTCAAACCAAAAAAACATTGTTCTATAGATAATTATTATATTTTGAACATGATGTAATGTCCATATATTCTTTCATACTTAAAGTATATATTCCTTCATACTTAAAACATGTATTCCTTCATACTGGTAAAAAGCATCATGTATGCAATTACAGCGCATTTTCGAGTTCTCGTAATTTGATCTGTTGAGTGAGTGTTTTCGTGTTCTGGGTGGTTCTTTTTGTTCCAGCCTTCAGTTAAAGGTCAGAGGCTTCGTTTTGGTTTACTTCCCGCGCTGGTGAGTGGTTATTTTGTATTGTTTCTTCGTTTGTTTACGTTTTGACCGGGCCGGTTGGCCCTGTCTAGGCGCCGCCATTAAAGATTGCGACTTCCGGAGGTGAGAATAAGTGTTCCGACCCGACCTCACTTCCGTTGTTAAGTGTTCCGACCTCACCTCACTTCCGATGGTAAGTGTTCCGACCCGACCTCACTTCCGATGGTACTCGTTCTTCTTCTTCCCTGCCTGGCTTCACTACGCCGTCTTCCCCTCCCGGTGGAGTTCAGCTGCCTTCCGATGATGCTTCTTCTCGCTACCCTCCTGCTGTGATGTCACCGATCAGCTCGACTTCGTCAGTGCTCCTCAAGGATCCTGTTAACAAGGACACTATTCCTGCTGCATCCCTTGGGCCTATAGCGTCGTGCCAAGCAGCTCCACCTTCATATTCAGCTGCGATCACAAAATCTCGTCCTGCTGTTGCTGAGATGTACACTGATGCACCTAGTTTGAAATCTCACCTTCACCGTGTTGGGAACTCTTTCCAATTGGACATACCAGTAGCTTCTCCAGAAGGACAAGCCTTCACTACAATCCTGCATCGAGGAGTTTGTTTTGTCGCCTAGCCGAATACACCTCTCTATGTGTATGAAGACGCCCTAAAAGGTATGTTTCCATCTGATTGTATTCAATTTATGGCGCGTCGTCCTACTATTGTAATTGTTTATTTTACAAAAGCTGAATATGCTCACGACGTTATTTTGAAGGGTCTCGCTATTCGAGATCAGCATTTGTACCCTGATCCCGTTGCACATCGTCCTGTGAGTGTATCATTCTATCCAGTGCCACCAGAAGTGTCAGATTCCATGTTATATGTTGTTGCTTCTAGTTTGGGTCGTGTTGTCGGCCCGATACACACCCATTCCTCAGCGCCCGCTAAGCCGGATGGCCGAGCGGTCACCCGTTCTATCCAGGGAGCTCGACGAGTTGCACGGATTGTATTCCCTACACAAGATTCCATTGAAGCCTGTCCCACTCAGTACAATGTTAAATGTGGTTATCATGTGAGACGTATTGACGTGCTTACTCAATTTCACTGTGGGAAGTGCAAAGAATTTGGACATAATCAGACAGAGTGTAGATACGTCTCCTCTCGACCGCTTACTACTCTGGATCGTTTACCTCCTTCTCGGAACGCATAAGCAACTGTCTCCGCACGTCCTTCTGCAGCATCTTCCACAACGTTGGATGCTGAGTCGGCAGTACCCCAACCACCACCTGCCACTGTTGCTCACTACCCTGATCTTCCATCGACTGCACCTTTCCGCACTTCGGATGTTCCTGGACATTCAGATGGTGGCAGCGGTGTTTCGGATGCTGAGGCTTCAATCGCAGATTCAGAGGATACCTGTTGTAGTACTGGTGACCCTGCTCCCAGTGATGGATCTGTGGCAGACTCCAGATCTCGAAATGAGAAGCGACTGGCTTCCCGCGGTCGCGGCGCGAAGGCTAAACGCGAAAAGCCTCCTGGTCACTCTCCTCGTGCTTCAAGTAGGAAGCGTACTTCTCCATCTGCGTTCAAAGATTATGAAATGTCTATGGACATTGAGGTGTCCTCGGGTGTTCCTCCCTTTGATGATTTTGCACAATAGCTGCGGCATTATAAAATATTAGAGCAACCTTTATCTCATAAGCAAATTTATAATTTGCTCTGCTTTGATGTGAAAAGGCCTGCAATAAAAGCTCTTGTTCTTGAAGTGGGTGCGCTCATACCGTCTGTTCTTCAACAGCTCACCCATGTGGCAGCGGCTATTCAGAGTGTGGACGAAACTTCTGGTGATTATGGCGAACTTGTTGTAACGATTCTCCGCCAAGTATAGAAGTTTAAGACTGTTACTTCCACAATACATCAGCCGACAGTGGATTTGACTATTCCAGATCACGACGTTTAATTGTAGGGGTTTTGCTACCCCGGAGGTTAACTCTCTTGTGTACGAGGATTTGGTTTCTGCCCAGGCAGATCTTCTACTACTACAGGAGACTAACTGCGATGCACATACCCCATACCATTTATGGCGTACATGGCCATATACCTTTCTCCATGACTATCGTGTTGGGAGACGGGACGGTGTAGCAGTTGGTGACCGTCATTGTTTGTTGCATCGCTTCTCGTCTTATGCAGTTCAATCTATATCTCCGGGTCGACTACAATGTTTTTCGTTTACTATTGATAATGTTACCTATCATGTGCTTAACGCACAATTCCCGCAGAATGAATCTCTGGTGACAACCTTTTGTGATTGTCTTCGAGATGCCCTTGCTGCTCTCCCCGCTCAGGATTTTGTTATCCTGTCTGGGGATTTCAACTGTACTCTCGAGCCTTCCCTCGATAGGTGTTCATTAAGAGGTGAATACCGTCGTAATCTCACATCTTTGCTTTTACCTATCATTCATGACTTTCAGCTTGTTGACGCTTTTCGGCATTTACGACCAACTGACATTTCCTACACGTGGCATGGTCCGGCGACACTTGGCTCTCCATTGGCACGACTTGATCGTGTGTATGTCTCTACGACGCTGACTCCGTCCATTACAGACGTGGTGCACCTTCCTACGGTTTCCTCTGACCACTGTGCAGTATTTCTCCCTGTCTGTGAGATTTCTACTCCTTCTCGTAAACGTCGCACGTGGACTTTTGATGATGAGCTTCTCACGGACTCTGGATTTTGTGCCGCAGTAAGCAAATTTCTGGCCGATAGGCGATGTCTTTTAGACTCCACACCGAGTGCTGTGCATCTTTGGTTGCAGGTTAAGAGTGATCTGCAGTTCTTTGTTCGCAATTTCTCCTTTACTGTTTGCACCGAACGTTTCCAGAAGATTGCCAATCTACGAGGTCATCTGTCAATTCTGACTCCGGCAGACCCTCAGTACACCGTGTATCAAAGTGATCTCTCTGCACTTCTTAAACCATTGGCACGGCGAGCTGTCCGGCGGATGCACTGGCGTCATATCTCCTCGTCTGCGCAGTCGTATGAATACTTTGCTAAAATGGAGTCTAAGAAGCGAGCCTCAACCTCCATACGACATCTCCACCTCGCTGATGGTACCGTTACCGATGATCAATCCGTCGTGTGTTCCCGTGTTCGGAATGCCTTTGTGGACAAGTACCGAGCGATACCGCAGACTACTGATATTTCTTCTTCCTCACTTCTTTCTAATCTCCCTCAGGTCCCAGCTCACCTTTGCTCTTTCTTACAATCGGATTTTTCCCCTTCTGAACTCCGAGAGGCATTCGCGTCTCTTAACCCGCATGCTTCTCCAGGACCTGACGGTCTTCCACTTTCCTTTTACCGTGCTTTCTTTCCGTCCTTACTACCCTTTCTCTCCGCATGTTTCTCTTGTGCTCTTTCTTCTTCTGCGTTACCGCCGGACTTCACTGTAGCACATATTACTCTCCTGCCTAAAAAGGGAGACCTTTTGGACTTGACGAATTGGCGCCCCATTTCAATTCTCAACTTAGATTATAAATTTTACACTAAATTACTTTCTCGCAGACTAAATACTGTCCTTCCTTTTCTTGTTTCTCCCGACCAGTCATACACTGTGCCTGGTCAGTCCATTAATAATAATACCACTTTTCTAATTCTTCTTACCTTCCTTGCTCGTAAATTTTCTGAACCTTTGGCACTCCTTAATATCGATCAAAAATCTGCCTTTGATAACGTTTCTCACGATTATCTCTGTACTGTTCTTGCTTCTTTTGGTTTCCCTCCTTCTCTCGTTTCTATCCTTCTCAGTCTGTACAGGGGTGCCCGTCTTCACGTTCGGACGGCCTTCTTTTTGACGGCGGCTGTGCCTTTCCAACGTGGCATCCGGCAGGGTTGTCCCCTTTCGGGACAACTCTTTGCCTTGGCCTTTGAGCCCTTTCTTCTTGCAGCGAAACGATCCCTTCTCTCTGCTATGCCACCCACAGTCGCTAGCACTAGGCATCACTGCGGTGTATATACTGCGTATGCCGATGATGCTACGTTCTGCTTGCGTTACGACCATCTCTTTGATGTTTTATATCAAGTTTATCGAGCCTATGCGGACTTATCTGGTGCTACTCTTAATGCTGCAAAAAGCACCGGCTTTTGGTGTGGGTCGTGGGTGGGCCGTACTGATACCCCGTGGGTTGCGGTGTGGTCCTCTTCCTCTCAGAAAATCCTTGGTACTTACATTGGGCATCCGTTTACGGCAGCAACTGCTTCGTGGAATGCTTTACGCCCACGTCTTCACCGTACGGTGGGATTCTGGAAATCAACGCACTCGTACACTTCTTACCATCAGCGTGCTGCCATTGTACATAGTTACCTCTTTCCACTTTGTTTCTTTACCTGGTCTTCTACTGTACTGCCTACGTTTCGTCTTGGTCATATCAAAAGTCTGTGTATATCGATGATTTGGACCACTAAGCACTGGGTCGCGGCGGCGACGCTCAACCTTTCACAGGAGCACGGAGGCATCAATTCACCAGATGTGAACATATATTATCGTGCTCACCGACTTGTTTCCTTTCTTCGGATCTTGGTTGCTCCCACTCCGTCCCTTTCTTCTACCCTTGATGTTCTTCTCTCTCTTCACGATCCATCTTTCTCCTTTCCCCTTTATCTCAAGATGGATTCCTTCTCTTCTTCTTCCATTGATTTTCCTTCTGTTCTTTCTGAAGCTCTGACGTTCCTCCGCGCTCTTCCTCTTTCCTGGGCCCCTCCGACCACCACCCTTGATCTCTTGGATGAACCTCTTTTCTTTTCCACCCTCGTCCATTCCTCCCGACAACCTTTTTTTCTTTTGCCTTCCTGGATCCGCTCCGGTATACTAACTGTTCGCACACTCGTTAATCCCGACTTGACCTGGAAACCCCTTACTTCCTTATTTTCCGATCCTTCACCTTCCCATGCTACTGATTATGCTCTTCTTCGCTCTTCCCTCGGTTTTCTTTATCTATCTCTCGTCAATTCTCATGGCCTCGTCTCTGTCCTTGGTCCCAGTCTCCCTATTCCTTTTTTTCTCTCTATTAGAGGCGTTTCTGTCCCTATTCTCTCAGTTTCCACTGTTTCCTTTTACCGTTTCTTTCGTACACCTACCGCAGCTCCGCACCCAATTTCTGATGTTCCTACTTCCCTCTCTCAGGCCATCTGGTCTGCCTCTTCTTCTCCTCTATCTGCTCCGTTGGAGTTTAACATTCACTGGCGATATCTCCACCGCCGGCTTCCTGTCCCTCTTGTTCAATCCCGTATGTCTCTCCTTTCTTCCTCCTTTTGCCCATTTTGTGAGTCCATAGGAGATATCGACCATATGTACTGGCATTGTCCCATCCTGATTCCTGTTTTGCATTGTGTATTTCGTTTCGTGAACCATATCACTTCTTGCAATCCACCTTTTCTCGCCTATTCCTGGTTGCTTTTAACGAAGCACCCTCCTTCTCGTTTGCCGGTCGTTTGCGCCTTTCTCTTTGTTTTGGTGAAACAAGCAATATATATCTATCATCTTTATCTCCGGAATGCCGCAGACTCTTCTAATCCACCTATTGCGAGTGACAGAATCCTCACCTATTTTCGCAGCCGCTTAACAGCCCGCCTCAGCTTCGAATATGCAGAAGCACAATCAACTAATTCTTTAGCACGGTTTCGTCAGGTCTGGGCGCAGGATGCCGGTTGGTTCCGGATTGATGGTACCACCATTAGTCTATCGTTTTAACCACTCAGTGCTTCTTGCAAGTTGGAACGTGAGAAGTTTTCTTTGTTCTGTAGCCTTTTGTTTGTTGTTTCTCCCTCGGATTGTCGGGACTATTGTGCTACATTTAAATTGCATTAAGAGGATAATTATTTTGGAGCTTGACTACTGTGCCTCTGTATCTTTCCTCCTGACACAGGTTATCCACCATGTGTTGTTCTATTATGGTGGTGTCCTCACGAGTTTGAGGACTTGTTTTCGAATGTGTTAAACGGCCTGTTCTAACTTTTTCATTGCTGTTCTGTAGTATATTTGTGATGGAGCTGTAATCCCGAGCAATTCGTATTGTATCTTGGTACTGTGCTGAACCATTGACTTGCCTCAATATTACTATGATCTATTGTACCATGTGCTAATGGAGGAATTGTTATGTATATATGATTATTGTTTATAAATTGTGCATTTTCTGGATGAGTTGCTTGATGCCATGGAAATCGGCTGACTCCTACGTTTCTCACTATGACATAACCCAGGGTTCGTTATGAGAATTTATTTGCTTATTTCCTAGTACTTCTGTCTTGTTGTTTATCTCTACCGTATTGTTGCATTTTGCTTATTTCCTTAGGTATCATTATATTGTTTTTCATGTACTGTTGTGCCGCCGTTTTTGTTTTTGACTATGTTGCGTAATGTGCAAACTTTCAGTGCAGTGTATAGCGGAGGGGTTTTCTTTGTGCCCACGTGTTTATCTGTTAATCACTTGCATAACTCCTTGCATGCGGCATTTTTTTATTTTTCTGTTTTTGAGATTTGCACATGTGTTTTATTTTTTATAGTGTATAAGTTTGTTGTGTTTCCTCCCTGCGATTTTGCATTGTGTTTTTTATAAATTGATTACCTATGTCGACCACTATGTTTTCCTGTAAAATTTGCACCATGTTTTGGTCTATTCATGAGAGATTGTTGACAATGCATCGCCACTTGAATCTTTTAACTTTATGTTTTTTACGGAGGCTAGTTTTGCTCCGACATATGTAGTTCTCATATATTTTTATCAAATTACTCCTTGAGGTACCCTATGTGTTCTTATTCCTTTAGCTTAATGTTCTGATTTCTATGTGTACAATTGTAGACACTGTGATAGTTTCTCACCCGTTTTAACTTTCTGGTTTATTTCCGGATGGGGGTCCTGCTCCGGCATTTGTAATTATTCATGTTTGTTCTCAAGTTATTTCTCATGTTTTAACAGCGCGTATGATTCTGTAGCGCTTTTCGACCAATAAAGATTGTTTGAACTACAGCGCATTTTCGAGTTCTCGTAATTTGATCTGTTGAGTGAGTGTTTTCGTGTTCTGAGTGGTTCTTTTTGTCCCAGCCTTCAGTTAAAGGTCAGGGGCTTCGTTTTGGTTTACTTCCCGCGCTGGTGAGTGATTATTTTGTATTGTTTCTTCGTTTGTTTACGTTTTGACCGGGTCGTATGGCCCTGTCTAGGCGCCTCCATTAAAGATTGCGACTTCCGGAGGTGAGAATAAGTGTTCCGACCCGACCTCACTTCCGATGGTAAGTGTTCCAACCCGACCTCACTTCCGATGGTACTCGTTCTTCTTCTTCCCTGCCTGGCTTCACTACGCCGTCTTCCCCTTCCGGCGGAGTTCAGCTGCCTTCCGATGATGCTTCTTCTCGCTACCCTCCTGCTGCGATGTCACCGATCAGCTCGACTTCGTCAGCGCTCCTAAAGGATCCTGTTAACAAGGACACTATTCCTGCTGCATCCCTTGGGCCTATAGCGTCGTGCCAAGCAGCTCCACCTTCATATTCAGCTGTGACCACAAAATCCCGTCCTGCTGTTGCTGAGATGTACACTGATGCACCTAGTTTGAAATCTCACCTTCACCGTGTTGGGAACTCTTTCCAATTGGACATACCAGTAGCTTCACCAGAAGGACAAACTTTCACTACAAACCTGCCCATCCATTGCATGTCCATCCCATTGCAATTTCAGGAATTTTGACCATGTCTTCCACTCTTGTCATTTTCCCGATCCGCGAGTTCCTATTTGTATCATTCCAGGTAACAACAAACATGCATCTTTACATGCCTCTTTCAGTTGACTGCAACGTCTGCCTGTCTATTTTAGTTGAGGTCCATGTCTGTGCTCCATGCGTAAGAACTGGAAGGATGCACTGATTAATCAGTTTCTTTTTAAGAAATAATGTATCCGACGAAGTTTTATAGGTCGATTATTTTCTTCATAAATGTGACAATGTGGCCATCGCTGAATATCTGTTGCCTGATTTAGGCATCGGTACCTTTACATTTTCCCCATCAATCGCTAAATTTAAAATCTAAATATTAATTTCTTGTAAAAAAAGCACTTTCGATCAGTATTTATATATATTATTGTTATTGTTATTATTATTATTATTATTATTATTAAACGGACAGCGTCAGCACAGGCGCAGTAACTTAACTTTCGAAGTGGTATCGAGATATCTACAAAATTAAGATGCAGCCCCCATCTCAGCTTACCACGAGCCGCCACTGCAATCGCAGGCAGTTATTGTTGGAATAAACGCACAGATTACTTCAAACGATGCTTGCAAGAGTATGACTGTATGAGGTCAGTGGAGCTACTCCTTAATTAACCAATGAAAACACTTTGAGTCTCTCTTTTGTAAGAGCCGCTGACCTTGCCGGAGCTGTGAACTTCGCCAAGGTCACCGCCTCTTGCAAGGACGGTGGGAGAAAGTGTGAGAGTGGAACGAAACGTAAATAGAAAAGTTGCACCTGTTTTTTTTTTTTTGTTTTTTTGATTGGAGGTTTAACGACCACCGTGAGCAACTCAATGGGCTATAAGCAGTCGCCCGTCCCTAATTTAGGGTCACTGGTTCCAGGGAAGGGAGAGAGCCAGTGCCGTAAGACAAACACAACATCCATGCCTGACCGGGATTCGAACCCGGACCCCGTTCGGACGAATGATCAGAGGCCATCGCTTAGACCACTGCGCCACCGGGGCGGCAAGTTGCACCTGTAACTACGCAGTTTGTTTTTGACTCATATTTACAAGCGAATTACTAATTATTCTTCAATGATATATCCCCTTAAACGTCTGAATTATTATCTTTGAATAATAATGAATATTCGAAATTTGCCGCCACCAGCAATGTGTCGCCCGCGGCGTCCCCTCCCCCACTGGATGCAGCATTAACAGGTTGCCATCTAGCGCCACTTGGGAAAACTACTTGGGGGCCGCCTGCAGAAATTTAACCAAATGTGGTGCTTTTTATATGCTATTTAAGGAGACATACGCATCAGTGACTTCGGTAATGTGCTCTTTTTATCGTAGCTTGACAAATTATGCATGATTTTTTCAGAATTGTGACTACTTTTTTTAAGCTAGAAATTTAAAAAAGTGATTTTTTTTTCTTAAAAATTGCTCATTTGGTCACCTTAAGGTAGACAAATAAGAAAATATTTTCCTTATCCCTATTTTGCATTATTTGAATTCAGTCTCATTAATTTTTTGCCAGACTTTGTACGATGTGATTTTCAGATAACTGATATTGTTCACACTTAAATGCTTACTTTGAAGAATAGCTTGTGGTTCATTTGAAACAGCAATATACTTCTATTAAACCATAATGTTTTCTTCTGTTTTCAGGTGCTGCATTCCCAGTCACTGTCCTTGCCACGTATTTCACAAGTGAATGTACGGAATTGCGATTAAAGCCATTTCCACCACGCGATTGGTTCAGAGATACTATGAGGAGAGTCATTTGACAGCAACACTGTCTTTTATCGGGGGAAGTTTTGCTTGCTAAGAAATTCGTTGTGAGGTTACTTAACATATGTTACAAATGATCAAATTGAATTATATCGTGGAAAGTTCTGGTTCCTAAGAAATTCATTGTGAGGTTACGTTACATATGTGGCAAATGATCATATTGAATTATATCGTGGGAAGTTCTGCTTCCTAAGATATTCACTGTGAGGTTACACCAAGAAGGGGTTGTGTTAGATAAACGACAGTTGGTAGGCGGTGAGAGTACATCTGTAAGATGACGTCTATGCAAAATTTCGCGCTCGGTGCATACGTGTGGCGATAGTAGCGCCCCACGGAACATGCAAAACAGGTTTGCTGTAAATACGCACTGTAACGTTCGTGAGCGTTAGTTATCGTTGAGATTCGACGTAGTGTGTTGATGTTTTCAAGAATGCCTTTAAGAAGAAGAAGAAGACATTATCAACAGCTCACGGAGTTTGAAGGAGGTCGTGTAATAGGGCTACGAGAAGGTGGATTTTCTTTCCGCAATATTGCAGAATGACTTGGCAGGAATGTAGCCACTGTGCATGATTGTTGGCAGCGGTGGTCAAGGGAAGGTACTGCCTCAAGAAGACCGGGTTCCAGCAGGCCACGTGGCACTACTGAGAGGGAAGACCGCCGTGTAAGGTGTACGGCCGTGGCGCATCGTACCGCGTCTGTGGCAGCAATTCGAGCTGCAGTTGCCACCACAGTGACACAACGAACTGTTACAAATCGGTTACTTGAAGGACAGCTCCGAGCCAGACGCCCTGTAGCGTACATTCCCCTTACTCCAAACCACTGCCGTTTGCGACGTCAGGGGTGTCAAGCTAGAGTTCATTGGAGGACGGAGTGGAGATCTGTTGTGTTTTCTGATGAAAGCCGGTTCTGCCTGGGTGCCAGTGATGGCCGTGTGTTGGTTAGAAGGAGGCCAGGTGAGCGCCTGCAACCAACCTGTCTGCGGCCGAGACACACTGGACCTACACCTAGAGTTATGGTCTGGGGAGCAATTTCCTATGACAGCAGGAGCACTCTCGTGGTTATCTCACGCACCCTGACGGCACAGTTGCACGTCGGTCTGGGGATTCAACCTGTTGTGCTGCCATTCATGAACAGCATTCCATGGGGTGTTTTCCAACAGGATAACGCTCGCCCGCATACCGCTGTTGTAGCCCAATATGCTCTACAGAGTGTCGACATGTTGCCGTGGCCTGCCAGATCACCAGATCTTTCACCAATCGAGCACGTATGGGACATCATTGGACGACAACTCCAGCGTCACCTCCAACCAGCATTAACGGTCCCTGTATTGACCGACCAAGTGCAACAGGCATGGAACTCCATCCCACAAACTGACATCCAGCACCTGTACGACACAATGCATGAACGTTTGCGTGCTTGCATTCAACATTCTGGCGGTTACACCGGTTATTAATGTACCAGCATTTCACATTTAAAATGGCTCTTCTCGCGCTTACAATAAGCTGTGATCTTGAAACCTTAATCGATTAAATATGTTACCTATACAAATGTATTGCCGCCATTTCATTCCTTTACAACTATTTTTTCGTGGTGTTGGGAATTTTTTTCCGTCAGTGTATGTGACAAATGATCATATTGAATAATAAGGTAAAGTAATTTTGTGCACGATATCATAAGAAATATCTGCACGTTTCTCAGATTAATACAAGTCTATCTTAATATTGAAATTGAGGACGACTTCAATAAATAACTATTTGAATACATACTCCGTATCGGCCAAAAGATGGCAGCACGTCAACTTAGTACCCATTACGATTCTTGCTATTGTGAAAGTGCGTATATTAGGATACTAAAAAGTGCCCTTTTAAAGGTACTTTCTAATTACCCTTAAAGGGACCTTTAACAATGAAAAGTATGTCTCTACACCGTAATTTTTATTCTGAAGATCAAGTTTTTTCCCTCATGAATGTGAAGAGGTCTAGCTAAAAAAAAATCAAATAGAGTGATTTTGTATTTGCAAAGACACAAAGTAAAACCTCAAAACAGTGTTCAGTTGAAGTAAGACAGTTCCGTAGGAATAAATACTCCAGAATGTTTTTGCCATATATTATGTCTGATAAAATAGTAAGTGATCCGTCATATATATATATTTTTCTAATATTTAGAAAATTCGTCATATTTTTGTCCCTTCAAACTTCATCAAAAATGCCTTCAATTCCACTCTGAAACGAAAAAAAAAAAAAAAAACCTTAAACAACTCATGGTTCCTCCATACAAAACACATCAGTACTAACCCTGAGCTAAAGGAGGAGTGAGCGCTGACATCTCTCGGCTATGTGAGAAGTGAGAACTATATAGAGCGAAGGCACTTCGGAAGATAAGTCCATGAAGTGATGTTGACATAAATACTCAAAAGTTCCCCTACTAATACAGTACATTCTGTGTTTACCTCCTTTCGCATTCCGACTGTACGGATAAAACAACTGAAGGCAACCATTGTCGCAATGAAAACACCCGAACATTAAAATGGCTTACGGCGAGTGCAGCAAAGCCTACCTTGCTCTGTCACTCTTCTCATATGCCCCGCCTACTCACAATCTCCAAAGTAGCTCTGAACCAATCGCGTGGCGGAAATGGCATTAATCGCAGTTCCGTACATTCACTTGTGAAATACGCGTCCCTGCCACCTTTGTGCTCATGGATTGTTATATCCAAGGATGGTAGTATTATTTGTGCTCATTGCAACTGTATGACTGGCTTAGGAGAGGCATGCTCACATGTAGCAGCCACTTTGTTTGCTTTGGAAGCCAAAGTACGAAGCATTCATGACCTTCCTTGTACTTCTATGCTATGCCAGTGGTCATGCCTAGCACTTCATCGTCAAAAATATATTTTTCTGAATGTTTCAAAATAAATTTTAGAACAACACAGTCACAGCAAACACAAAAAGATGTATACTCTGAGCAAGATAAATATTACCAGAGTTCAACAATTAAAGCTCCAACAGATGAAGAAAAGCAGAAATTTTATCATGAGTTGCATCAAACTGGTAGTAAGCCAGTGGTGCTATCCTTAATACGAGGATATTCATCCGACTATATTCGTGCATCACACCCTGAGCCCCTGACAGATTTATATAATGAAGTTTTATGTGGTAATGATTTCAATAAAATAATTGAAAAATGTAAAGAAATATTTGCTACAATGAACATATCAGATCAACAGGTATGGTTTACTGCTACTCTTCTTTATATCAAAGCTTTGATGCATGAAATTATTTAGTTTCATTTTTGTAGAGATGCTCACAGTTGTAAATAATTTGCCAAAAGGGTCATTCCAGCTGAATTGATTCAATATTATTTAATTTTTGAACCTTGATCTCTCGGATTTGCATGAAATTTTGTATACTTACTGCGCCATCGTAGATATTTAAAAATACTGAATTTTAAATTTTTTTACCAGTTTGTTTTTGTTGTTCAGAGACCTCAAATTGAAAGAATTTTGACCCTACCAATAATCATATTATTGCTAATAACTTGAGTTACACATGAAATGGAATAATAAATAACATACTGTTTTGTTTCTTTTTTAATACACTTTAAACTGGTATGTCATAGAATTACTTTCAGACAAGCCAAATGTCAGTCACTGTTAAAAAATTTTGACCTTGAATTTTCAAAAAAGTATTCATTTTCAAATTAAAAAAAAAGCATGTTAACTTTTTCATGTACCAATAACATGTACATGAATTTTGGACATGGAATTGTGTTTTAACAGATTTTTAATTGCATTGGTGTCTTTGAAAAGCATCTCGAAAAAGTAATATCCAGTTCAGAATCTTGGTGAGGACAAAATCTCTGTTGCGTTCAATTTTTTTCCTTGCCATGCTGTTACTAACTTTATACTCTGTTTTAGTTTTTTTGCCGTGACTGGTTTTTAGTAACTGTTAAAATTTGATTTTTTGACTTCTACTAAATGTTTGTTGAATTTTTTCTTTCAGTTGTTTTATGATTTTAGATTCTGTTTCATGCTCCTCATTATCACTTTCATTTACTTCCATTGAATTATTTTTCTGTCAAACACTTGGTTATTTTTGTTAATTTATTTTAAAGTATTTTCGGATATGCAGTAGTTTCTTTGAGACAGGTGACTCTTCACGAAAGAGAGAGACCTATTTAAGTAATCTAAGCGTAGGTCTCAGGTCATAAAGTCAAACGAGTTGTGAAGATGGAAACATATGGGTCCCAATTGTGGTAAAATAACCCCACTCTGAACTGCTTCTTGAAGCAAGAGAATATTGCAGTAGATGAAAAAACAGAACGGTGGAGTGGGGCAATATAAAGAGGAATTGCCCATGTTGACGCATGCGTCCAGTGTCACTTTGCGCATCAAGCATGAGGTGACCGGCAAGCTGAGAATATTCGTGGTCTGGATCCTTGAAAACTGCCTGTATTTGTAAACAGTTCAGTCATCGTGTATTAACAAAAGGAAAACATTGATGCTTTTTTTTTTTCCTATTTTAGCATGTTTTAAAATTAAAGACAATTGTTTATTTTCAAGATGTATGTGGACAATAAGGACTGTGTGATTAAAAAAAATGTTAGCAAAATCCTTTTCAAGTATTCAAGGCTTTGCTATTAAAAATGAGATTGTTCAAGCCAGTAGACCTGATCTTTAATGCAACAGCATGAAGAATGAAAAACTGAAAGGTTGGGCATTAATGGAGGTAGAAAAAGGTCTGCTTGAAACTCCACGATCCCGAGAAAAATTTTTTGACTTGGTCAAAGAATTTGTGAAGAAGGAGCGTAGGCTACATTTTACCTACAAGTAAATAAATGTATTCAAATTCCTCATTCCACAGTTTAATTTTATTATATTATAATGAAATGTTATGAAAATGATTTTCAGGCTCTGCCCTCCCCCCCCTTAATTTCCAACTTTCATGAAAAAAAAATGCTCTTATGATTTAGCTCAAGCAAAGCTCGATGCTGCATGATGTGGCCAAATACATATGAATATGATGATCTAATTAATCGTCGCCAATCTGTTTCACACATTTTTAATCACAACAAAAAACTTGAAAATTTCATCATCCTGGAGCGGGAAACGAATCTGCATCTCCCGATTACCGCTCCAGGACAAGAAATTTTCAAGTTTTCTTTTGTGATTAAATATGTGTGAAACATAATGGCAACGATTAATTAAATCATCATATTCATATAAAATGCTCTGAGTTTGTACTGATCTACAGTACAAAGTAGCCCATATTAAATGTGTGCTAAAATGATAACATAAATTTTGTTCAGCTGAAAATTATTGAAATCATGAATGTCAAGTAAAAAAATCAAAATGGACACGAAAATATTTTATCCTGTCCCCATTTTTAGAGTTGCTTACCTAGGTCATGAGTTGCCAACTGCCCCTGAAAATTATATCATTTTGATTAAGTTTTTAGTACAAGATGAAATTGGTTTTTGTGCAATAAAAGATTTCTTTCAGGCTGTTGACATTGAAGCAGATACTAGGAAGCAATATAGAAGTCAGTTGTGGTACAATTTAAGAGCTTATAGGATCACTGCTTCTAATCTGAAAGCTGCAGTTGTTACCAAGTTTGATAATCCATCTGTAAGTCTGATCAAGAAGATATGTTACCCTAGAGCTTACCAGTTTTCTAGTACAGCAATAAAGTAAGTATTCCACTCAATCATTTATTGCATTGGTAGTTGTGTGAATTGAAATTTTTACTATGTATGGGTAGTGGGATGTGAATTGTAAACTAGTGAACTGAATTAAAATGCCAGTTATTTTCATTTTGTACTACTAAATTTTCAGGCACTTATTTTACATTTTTAACCAAAGACCTTAGCCTATTCAGTACAAATTATGAACCTTGAGCCTCAGATGTGAAATGCAAGGGTTATAATGTGCTCTGTTTGATGCATGTGTTCAAATTTGGAATCTTTTTTTAGGATCAAGCTGATTGTTTATCAGCTTCTTCATCCAAAAAAAAAAAAAAAAAAACATTCATCATGAAAATTATGAATACAGATATATTTTATATCAATATATATAACTTATTTTATATAAAAACTATATATGCAATCACAACAAAATAACTAAACAAATCCGCTAAAGCTCCACTTCATTAAACAAAAATGCTGGTTGCAAAACTGATTAAAGTTTCCAGTCAGATACCTTCACGATAAAATCCAGAATAGTTTTTAAATGGATAATCTAGGTATAGATCTATCCTTGTCACAAAATGAATTATTTCTTCATCACATCACAATTCTGAGCAAAATATTGAGGGCCACAATAAACAGCTCCAATCACTTCACTCAATAAAAGATAGTCTCTGGATTAATTAGGGAAAAAAATAAAAATGGTACAGTTGATTGACAGAGATTACATAAAGCACAACTAACATAAACAATTTTGTCTGAAGTTGTGTGCATTTTTTTTTTTTTGTGTACAATAAGGTGACAGGTGCCGGACCTTGTAATATTGTATATTTTTGTCTTACTAAGCCAATCACCCTCTCAACATGAATTCTTACACTGGCCAATTCTTTTGTTCTTTCTACTTCAACACCACTCAGTTGTCTTTTACCTCTTGTGAAGGCTGTTATTTCTAGTTTTGCCCCATGTAAGGCTATTTTGTTAGCAATATCAAAACCTCAATATGCTAGTACACAATCGCCAAAATTTAATTTATCCAAAAAACCACATTTCTGTGTAACATATCTGTCTGTTGTTCGACCACCCCAACCCTTTGATATAAAAGTAACTGCACCTTGTGGTGCAATGCCTATCAGATATTTTACTGTATTGTGAGATTTGTAATGAGAAAATGTTTGAGCTCTTGCTCTGAGTTCCCCTGGTTTATCAATGAAAATTTCAAAACAATCAATAATGCAAACACAATTAGGAAACACATTTAAAAACATTCTCGGCATTGTTTTAAGAAGTTCTTCTTTTTTTCACCACCGTATCATAACAGGTGTAAATTTTACATATAGAATATCTATTACCCTTTGAAAAATTATACTTATACTAGAGAAATGCATCCCAAATAAATATGACAAAAATTCAATTGTAAGGTTTAGTGTCTGCCGTATAAGTGTTCTAATAAATGGTAGAAACTCATTTCCAGTTGGTAAGTCTTTTTTTATGAAATTAAAAGTCAACATCATTATCTGAAATGATGGCAGACCAGTTAAATGTTGGAATTTATCATCATTTCCGTTGAATGCATCAATGTTAAACTCTGTTTTGTCCAGTTTTTTCTCAGCAAAATGTTTTCAGACCGAAACTCTTATATTCCATCATTAGTTGGTGAATTAAAGCAACTTTTGCAGAATCGCCAGTGGAAAGCTCTGCTGTGAAAACAACAGACTCATTCACAGTTTCAACAACTTCAGTATTGGGTACCAAATGAACTTCTGTGTCAGGGACATCTTCCTCTCTCTCTTGACATGTTTTCTTCCTTTTTGTACTTCTCTCATAACGACAAAAAGCATCTTTCCTTGTCTTAATTTTATTTTTTTCATTGAAACTAAAAATACTGAGCACATAGTCTAGACACAATGGATCATCACTTTTCCCCCTGGAAATAAATGAAAAGAAAACAATTACTACAGGGGAATTTCCAATGCATTTCCACTACATATCCATATAATATATATTGGAAGGGTGTTGGACTGCTGAGATAATTAAAGAAAAAAATATTCTCAAAGAACAATGAGACCTATACATACGATATACACTAAGTGAGCATTGAATTATGACCACCCCTGTTCAGAACATAACAAACCTAGTACATTGCAGTAGAAAAGGTTATGCAGTACCACACACAAACTCAGTGTAGAGTGATCTGGTCATGCAAGCCACAGTGTAAATGTTACAGTCATGGGGAAGTTACAGTTCCAAACGGGCATGATAGAACAGAAGCTCGTGCATTGGGTACCTCAATCTCTGAAACGACACACAATGTTTGTAGCCCATGATGGTTAAGGTGTGGCACCAAAGAGGCAAAGTCACCTCTAGTCAACAAAACTGGTAAGAAATGAAAATAGAATATGACATGTGCTGCGCTCTAACATGTATGGCATTAAAAAAGCTGAAGGCTTGCACGATACAGTCTCTTCACCAAAAAATGTAATCAGCTACTGCTATTGTACCAGGAGCATGTTAGTTTGACAATCTAAGAGTGAAAGTAAGTGTACTGGTCATACAAGAAATTTCTACTACACTACAGACTTCTTTGTGCATAGTACAACTCCATAACATCATGCCTACTGTTCTTAACAGTGGCATCATGATATGGAACATGTTTTGTTATGCAAAATTAGGATCCCTGATGTATGGTCTGATGTGATCAACTGGCAGCTCTTATCTCATTGTACTGTGCGATACTGCACCCAGGGCCGTAGCTGCACAACAAGCAACTCCCTCTCCAGAAAACTACGTAGCATTTGCCAGAAAAATAGGTCTCTTTATAATAATGCTTATGAAAACTCAGTGCTGTTTCCTGAACCAATCAACTTCTTTGTCAGGATCCTGGTTACCCCTGTTCACCGACAGAGACCAGGGCCCAAGTTACACAGAATCGTGCCCTTGGCACAGCACAAGATGAAACCTCCACCATCAACATTCTTGAAAGTGTATATATATTTATGTCACCAATAAACATTTACAATCAATTTAAAGGTTAATTCAATAAATGGGACATTGGGAAACATAGGAAATACTATTTAGTTTTATAAAATCCTCATACTAACCAGGAATTCATAGTTGAAAATATAGATGGGTAAATAAAATACTTCATTTAGTAGTTTAGTATAGGTATTATAGCATTCAATTGTGTAATAATTCAAATAAGCATAGATGTTGTTATTCGTCCCTTATTTTATAACCAATGAACATACTTTAGGTGTGATATAGGTTAATTTGGAGGGTGGGAAAATTTCCTTTTAGGAAGTTCATTTTTTTTTGGTTGAGCACGCACACACACACACACACACACACACACACACACAGAAAAATCAGGAAAAAAATGTTTTACTTGTGCTGTGATTCTGCCCCACCCCCTACTAAAATATGGGGCCCTAGGCCCTGTGGGCTTCAGCATAAATCAGACAGATATTATTCCACGACAATATCATGTCACTGTACACCGAAGTTCAAACTCCCCTTCGCTACAAATTATAGCTCTATAAAAACACACATGATCAGGAATAGGAATTCCCATACCATTTCTTAAAACAAGGTATTAATATTTCACTAAGAGTATAATTTAGCTCTATAAAAACACACATGATCAGGAATAGGAATTCCCATACCATTTCTTAAAACAAGGTATTAATATTTCACTAAGAGTATAATTTAGCTCTATAAAACACACATGATCAGGAATAGGAATTCCCATACCATTTCTTAAAACAAGGTATTAATATTTCACTAAGAGTATAATTTAGCTCTATAAAAACACACATGATCAGGAATAGGAATTCCCATACCATTTCTTAAAACAAGGTATTAATATTTCACTAAGAGTATAATTTAGCTCTATAAAAACACACATGATCAGGAATAGGAATTCCCATACCATTTCTTAAAACAAGGTATTAATATTTCACTAAGAGTATAATTTAGCTCTATAAAAACACACATGATCAGGAATAGGAATTCCCATACCATTTCTTAAAACAAGGCATTAATATTTCACTAAGAGTATAATTTGCTTTTCCTGTCACCCTGTCTCTCATACCTTGTAGTCGAAAGTTCTTGGACGCCAGATAAAGATACTGCAGATAAATGTGACATTCCTCAGGAAACATTACTAATATACTGTACTTGCCAAATCAAAGCTGAGGTTTAAGTTTATTCTGTTGCTTTTATATTGTAAAAAATAAAACTGCATTTTTGGCATGATGTATAATAATCTGTAATGGGTAATAGTGCATAATGGCACCCGTCCATTCATGAGGGTAAAATAATTTAGGCACTTACCAACAATTAGAAATAAATGTGAAGCTGAAAGCTGATAAACATTGATGTATATGTGTGATCACTGAGCAGAAACTTACATTAATGGCACGCCGCCCCGGTGGCGCAGTGGTCTAAGCGATGGCTTCTGATCATTCGCCCGAAAGGGGTCTAGGTTCGAATCCCAGTGAGGCATGGATGTTGTGTTTGTTTTATGGCATTGGTTCTCTCCCTTCCCTGGAACCAGTTTCCCTAAATTAGGGATGGGCGGCTGCTTATAGCCCATTGAGTTGCCCACAATGGTCATTAAACCACCAATTAAAAAAAAAAAGAATTAATGGGGAGCATAAAGATTAAGTTTCATCTCCGAATATTACCTTTTTGCAAGAAAAAAAAGAAAATACCGACTTATCATATCCCGAAAAAGGGACTATTTTTTCATCAAAAAAAAAAAAAAAAAAAGGAAAGACCACACAATAATGTATGACAGCACCCTCTAATTCTATCTGGACGTATATCCTTAAATTTCAGTTCGGGAAAAAACAGGCATCTGTTTCAGTATTTAGAAATCAGTAACAGTACAAAATCTTGAAAAGTTCACAAAAGCTTAGCAATTTCGGATTCGACAGCAGAGTTAATCCGTCATGTATTCTGAGCATTTTAAACAGAATAACAGGAATTTACGTAAAAAATTGAAAATAATACATAGGTGTGAGCAAGAAAATGTACCGATATAAATTCGACTATTTACGTAGTAAAATATACAGATTTAGGATACCTGAAATGAAGTGTTTCTACAGATCCTGTCATACGGCCTGGGCGACCACGCCTTCTGATATACTGCTGTTTTCCACATAATCAGGCGTTTTTCTGCCGTTGGAAAGCGATAAAATGAAATTCCATTACCTTTCTCGTACTTTGAGAAGCACCCATACGCCACACAACTTTTGACCATTTCTGAAACTTCAAACAAACGAGTGGCAGAGTGTCCAAAAATCGCTTCCCAATGTTAACTCCATGGGAACCTGAGCAGCCGAACTTTCTCATAACCACCCGGAAGTAACCATGACGTCGGTTCAAAGGCTCTGTATTCATGAACAGCTTTCAGTCCTCGCTAATGGCGGAGCATCCGGTTTTCAAACACTGACGGAAGTAGCTGGGTATTCGCCAGTCTATTCTCCTCCAAGGTCTTTGCAAAGACCTTGGAGAGAATAGACTGGCAAACCAAATGATGCGCTTCGGAGGCTACGAACAGCAATTGAAACAGCAGCGCCATCTGTTACCGCGAGGAGATGGTGAGAAATTCATTGCTATTGGAAAGGTACATACAGTGTTTGATACAACTCATAATATCTCGTATAAATAGCGCAGAAGGAATATTCGGATGCGAATGCGAACCAACAAATTCCTAGATCAAAATTTAATTAGCAAGTTCTCAATTTCGATGAAAATCAGCTATGAAATAGAAAATACGCCGCTACATACAACGAACACCTGATACGTGAAGTTGCAGCGATGCGAATTTAAATACACAGCATTATCTTTCCTTTATATTTCCCTTAAACACCCACCTTTGTTCCTCAAATTGTTTTATTAAAAGTAATTTTATCAAAAAGCAAATTAAAAAAATGTGAGGCAATGTAAATACTTCATCTTTCCACACGGTAGGAATACACATACATAGCTATTTACGCAGAGAGACTAGGGGGCTTTTCATCATGTTTTGGGCAATATTATTCAAAAAACGTGATTAAAAATTTAAATTCATAGGAGGAAATAGTTTCCAACCAATGAGGTTAGAATAATATATCTGGAGATGCCCTTGTTAATGAAGCAGTACCACTTTGCATGAAGCCTATAACCGCGAGCGACGGCCGTCAAAGTGTGGGAAAGCTAATGGTTTTCAATGCTATTGCAATGCATTTTGCCTTCTTTCGTCGCAAATATTTCCAATTTCGCATCGTAATTTGTTGCCAATGTGTGAGAAAATGCTGAATTTATAAAATTCTTAATTATTTTGACGCTTCTTCCCATTTTTATTTTAAATTGAAAAACACGAACATTGGTGCGAATCCTTAACAAAACATAGCTTTAAAAATGTAAACTTCACTCGTGTAAGAAGTATAATTGATTCCGGTTTGATATTAACACGGTTTCTTTAAACAAAAAACACACAATTCCAGAATACAAACAGATGAAATTACATCGGTATGATGTAAACAATGGTAAATCTCCACACCTTGCGGCTTCACGGTTAAAAGACCAGAGCATATCCAGAAGTATTATTCTAACCTCCTTGTTTCCAACTGGTGTCTTTCAGCAAATTCAAAAAAACGTGAGGCAAAGCAAATACTTCATTTTTTCCACAGGGTAGGAAAACACATACATAGCTGTTTACGCAGAGAGCCTTGGAGGCTTTTCACTATGTTTTGGGCAATCTTATTCAAAAAACGTGATTAAAAATTTAAATTCATAGGAGGAAATAGTTTCCAACTGGTGTTTTTCAGCAAATTAAAAAAATGTGAGGCAATAAATATATTTCTTCTTTCTACAGGGGAGGAACAGCAAGTCACTTTTTACAGGGGTGATTGTCGAGTAACTGTAATCGCATTTTTAGTGCTCCCAGGCCCAATTTATATGTCACAAAACACGCAGTTTTTCAAATTTTTAGCATCCCATGTTTTAAAACCTCAATTGCAAACAATTATTAGGCCCCAAATGTGACTATTTATACCGCGTTCATTCAGAGTTGAACCCTGGCCATCGTCCATTATTTGGCCGCCGAGGGGGAGGTATTAAGTACTTAGTCCACTCCCTCGTGTGCCAACCCCCAGACCCCACCTCAGCTCCCAATTAACAACCCCAGACGGTTCGGGAAGATCAGGAATTAAGAGATAAAGGCTTGTCCTTAGCGTTTCCCCTCCCCCGAGACACATAACCGAGCTTGATAACGCAGCAGCGATGCCTCTTCGGAAGCCAAGAGCCACGAAGAGCTGTTCGCTAAAGGAGAACCGTAGAAAAGGCACTTTCAGTCACTGTTATTACCGTATTTAACATATTACAGAGCGTCATCTAATGCAATGCGCACTCAAATACTAGAACTGGTTTTTTTCGAAAACAAAAGTTAAGGATTTGGTGTCCTAAAGTCAGAAAACGTTGATGTAATAGTATAAATGCGAAAATTTTAAATTAACAATTTCTGTCGTGAATGTTTTTTCTTTAAAAAGTGTTTTGCTTACTATACTAACTATATTCTCGTGATGGCAAAACTCAGCATATCTTTCTGTCTTTTTTTTTTTTTTAGTAGTTCCCTAGAAAAGTTTACTGGTTTAAAACATTTTTCTCTCTGTCACAAGTATTAGTTGTTTAAAAGTTTTAAGACATGGAAAGTTACTGAGTTCGTCAAACTCCGTAAAAGTAGTTCAAACACTCTGTTAATGTATAAAATAAAAATTATTTACTTTCATTATTCAAAAGTGGTGAACAAAATTTATTTCAGTAAATGAAGGTATGTTCTTTCTTGCACAAATTGGAAAATGTTTTTTTCATTGCATAAAATGTAAAACTGTTTTCTTCACTGCCCAAATGAAAAAAAAACAAAAAAAAAACTTATACTTTTTCTCACTGCGTTTGAGTCAATCCATTTTTCTGTTCATTTTCTGCAGAGCTTTCCTGTGCCGCACTAACAGTGAATTTCTGTTCAGAAAACGAATTCGAATAAATGTTCGTATTTTGCAAAACCGACAAATAGTATCTTTGTTGACAGATAGGAAACGGTTTTTCTAGATCATTTATGAGTTCCCTAATAACACCTTTCCCTTTTTCAAATGTCCTGTCGTGAACTGCGGAGAAAATCTTTTCAAACTGTTTAATAATAATATTATCCCAAGAACATGATGGTACTGTCAAACAGCCAAAAGATATTAGTCTTACTCAATTACCTGGACCAGAATTAGTTTCGGGACAGTTTTTTGAAATAGTTCCTGAAGAAGGATTTTTATCGGAACCCGATAAAGATCTTTCTTATAAACATTGAAAGGACGTGGAAAACAATGTCCTGTCCTTTCGTGTTTAGAAGTGTATTTTAGCATGTCACATCGGCGCATGACGACATTTCGTTAAAAAAACGGAAATAAAAATCAACACTGTATCGTATAAAGCAAACCGTCTATTCTGTCTGTGGTTTTCCAGGGTTGCCACAGGTGTAACGTGAATGCGAGGATACAGAAACTCTTGAAGTCGGCCCTGGACGCACTCTTCAATGTAAGCAGTTTTTTGCCCTTAGAATACTACATGATGAATAGTTAAACTTATCGTGACATTATCCAAGTATTAATAACCATAATTTAATACATAAAGTAATAAATTATAACGCTGTTTAATATACACTTGTCAAAAATTCCAAACAGTAAAAATAACCGTTAAACCCACATTACAAAGGTCGCCGTTTATCATAATCCAGTGAAATTACCACATAGAGAAACACACACATTAATAAAAACAACGAAAATTTCAAACACACATCCAGAAATCAAAACTTTTAGACACAAGCTCTCTCTCTATCTCTTATTTTCTTTTGGGTTCACTGTAATCCGCCACACCGGAAGATTGCCACAAAGGAAAACTGCCACATGGTTTTCATCAAGGGGCCGGCCACAAATTACTGTTCTTCCGAGGAGCACTCTGAATGTGTGGCAGTTTTCCAAGGTGTCTAACGACGGGAAGGAGCTCTTTTGTTTGTCTGTATTTTGTGTCGGTTCATACGCGTTTAGGGGATTGTATGAAAGAATGCCCACGGAAAACTGGCCACAAAAGTTCAAGGTTGTGTGCGGGGGGGGGGGTATAAATATTACCGTTTCTTGGCCTATATTGAGAATTGAATTGGAAACTCCAAACAAATTTCGAGAAAACGTTCTATGTAAGCCAAGCGAGAATTACAGCATAATTCATGCTATGTTCAGAAAAGAACCCTAAGGTGAGATTTTTTAATTCTTTCCTCATACCGTTTAGATTGTATGAAAGAATACCCACGGAAAAAACGCCCACGGAAAAATCGCCCACGGAAAAAACGCCCACGGGCAACTGGCCACAAAAGTTCAAGGTTGTGTGCGGGGGTGTATAAATATTACCGTTTCTTGGCCTATATTGAGAATTGAATTGGAAACTCCAAACAAATTTCGAGAAAACGTTCTATGTAAGCCAAGCGAGAATTACAGCATAATTCATGCTATGTTCAGAAAAAGAACCCTAAGGTGAGTTTTTTTAATAACGCCGCACTTTTACTCAAGCACTAAATATTTACATAACATGTCAAGTTTGTAATATTTTTCTTTTACTTAATTAATTCACAGGACTTACACCTTCGCCTTTTTAACAGCTTTTAATCCTCCGACTTCGTATTCATAATGATTACGTATCAAATCAAGTCAATGGAATTGCGCTTTTGTGTAGGCACTGAATATTAAAATCATAGGCCCCAGGCCGAGGCGTTTTTAATAGTTTTTATTCTATCAATGCCATATTCACAACGTTTAAACATTAAATCAAGTTAATAATATTGCGCTTTTACTTAGGCACGAAATATTAATTCACAAGCCCTAGGCCTTGGCCTTTTCATTTTTTTACTCCACCGATGTCATATTCACAACGTTTACACATCATATAAAGTTAATAATATTGCGCTTTTACTTAGGCACAAAATATTAATTCAGAGGCCATGGGCTTTCTTACCAGTTTTTATTAATATCTGTTGGTTGTTTGACAGTACCATCATGTTCTTGGGATAATATTAAACAGTTTGAAAAGATTTTCTCCGCAGTTCACGACAGGACATTTAAAAAAGGGAAAGGTGTTATTAGGGAACTCATAAATGATCTAGAAAAACGTTTTCTATCTGTCAACAAAGATGCTATTTGTTGGTTTTGCAAAATACGAACATTTATTCGAATTCGTTTTCTGAACAGAAATTCACTATTAGTGCGGCACAGGAAAGCTCTGCAGAAAATGAAGAAAAAAATGGATTGACTCAAATGCAGTGAGAAAAAGTATAAGTTTTTTTTTTTTTTTTTTTTTTTTCATTTGGGCAGTGAAGAAAACAGTTTTACATTTTATGGAATGAAAAAAATAACATTTTCCAGTTTGTGCAATAAAGAACATACCTTCATTTACTCATTTACTGAAATAAATTTTGTTCACCACTTTTGAATAATGAAAGTAAATAATTTTTATTTTATACATTAACAGAGTGTTTGAACTACTTTTACGGAGTTTGACGAACTCAGTAACTTTCCGTGCCTTAAAACTTTTAAACAACTAATATTTGTGACAGAGAGAAAAATGTTTTAAACCAGTAAACTTTTCTAGGGAATCACTAAAAAAAAAAAAAAGACAGGAAAGATACGCTGCGTTTTTGCCATCAGAAAAATATAGTTAGTATAGTAAGCAAAATACTTTTTAAAGAAAAAGCATTCACGACAGAAATTGTTAATTTAAAATTTTCGCATTTATACTGTTACATCAACGTTTTCTGACTTTAGGACCCCAAATCCTTAACTTTTGTTTTCGAAATAGACAATTTCTAATATTTGAGTGCGCATTGCAATAGATGACGTACTGTAAATGTTAAATACGGTAATAACATTGACTGAAAGTGCCTTTTCTACGGCGCTCCTTTAGAGAACAGCCTAATAATCTTGAGAACAGCTATCTGTGTCTGTGGCTCTTAGCTTCCGAAAAGTCATCGCAGCTATGTCATCAAGCTCGGCTGCGTGTCTCAGGGGGGTGAAGCGCTAACTAAGGACAAGCCCTTTTCTCTTAAGCCCTGGTCTTCCCGAACCGTCTGGGGTTGTTAAATGGGAGCTGAGGTGGGGGTTGGGACACGAGGGAGTGGAGTAAGTACTTACTACCTCACCCCTCGGCGGCCAAATAATGGACGATGGCCAGGGTTCAACTCTGAATGGACGCGGTATTGATGTCGAACATGTGTTTCGTGGTTTAATTTTTTTTAACACTGAATAAAAAAAATTGAAATGAACAAGAGAGGGTGTTCAGAATTGTTAACAGTCCTATATTTAAACCAAAAAACATTGTTCTATAAATAATTATTATGTTTTGAACATGATGTAATATCCATATATTCCTTCATACTTAAAACATATATTCGTTCATACTAGGAAAAAGCATCATCTATGCAATTACAGCCAAATACATTATGAGCAACAATGAGCAAAACATTTAACTTGTGAAAATACTCGTTTTTTTATGTCTGCCGTTATGTTGTGTACATGTCTAAAACAGTACCTGACCCAAACCTGACAATATTTATTTTTTATGAGAACTATTTAAAGCACGATTTGCAACACGCACGCAACCATGATATGCTCCAAGGTAGTTAGAACGAGAGAAGGTATGTCAATGAGTTTGCCCAACCCACTCCGACTTAGGGTTCCAGGAATCAGTGACGTCAGTGGAACCCTCGTAGAGCCGTCAAACGTTCTCGTTCCCCTTGGGGCCGCTGGTGGCCCAGTGGTCAGCGTTCGTGACTGTCGTGGAGATAACCTCAGGTTCGATAATGGGCAGGTTCGAACCACTAAATACCAGCCGTGCGTCGGATGGGCACGTTAAGCCGTCGGACCCCGGGTACTGGCCCCCGGTAATAAATAAGGGCGTCTTCCTCCCCTTTCTGCCTCGCTTCCGTGTCACTTTCCTATCGGGCACTCTAGCCCAAATCTCCTAGCTTCCTATTTCTAAGGGTTGTTTAAGACCTGGGGTCAGGCTCTCCCTTCCTAAAATCCTCTATACCTGATCTGATCTGCTCTCGCTCCCCAGTGCAGACGTCCACTTGGTATCTTGAATTCGTTTCAGATCAAGGAAGTTATATTTCTTTGTTTAATCAACAACTGCTGAAAATGGTTTATTGTGCTGTCGCTTTATGCAAAAACGGAAAATCCAGTAAAGGAATTTCGTTTCACCGTTTCCCGCAAAATGCTGAATTGCGTAAACTGTGGACTTTAAGATGTCGAAGACAAGATTTTTTCCGTGTCGAGAATGCGCGTGTTTGTTCTGCGCATTTTGACGAAGCATCTTATTTGCGTGACTTACAAGCGGAATTATTAGACCTACCTTCAAAAAACGTTTGAAACCAGATGCCGTACCAACATTGTTACTACCTATGATTAATCGCAATGCAACGGGTGACTCTGGAAGAAATAACAGGCATGATCGGCGCACACACAAAAAGGAAATCAATAACTTAATAAACTTTAATAATGACGCCAATACTTCGGAGAATTCGGATCCAATTCTGAACAGGTTACAAAATTTAGGTATTGTATCCTTTGCAAATGATCCCAATATAGAAAATCAGCACTTGTATAAAGAAAGTCAAGATTTACATTCCGAATTAAAGAAATTGAAAGAAGCATCGCATGGTTCTGAAATGAAAAATAAGGTTCTTGAAAGTAGAATTGAAGATTTAAGAAAAGAAAATGAGGAACTGCGAAAAGATTTTGGCATTCTAACCGCAAAATGTGAAATGCTGGAAAAGGAAAAGGAAGAACTAGCACATAAGGAAACTGTGCGTTTATTGTCGAAATGTTTTACACCCGGGCAAATTGCACGACTCTTAAATGACAACATGAAAACACCCTGGCAAGATGCAGATGTTGCAAAAGCGTTAGTGTTGCGAGCAATTTCGAGTAAGGCATATACACATATAAGGGAGCAACTGAAGATTCCACTACCAAGCATAAGTACCCTTAAACTTTGGACTCGAGATTTCCACTGTTCCCCTGGCATACTGTCTCAAGTAATTCGAATGATGGATATGCAAAGTAAAAATTTAACAACAATGGAAAAAATTACAGTTTTGTCTTTCGATGAGATGAACATAAAGAGTGATGTCGTTTATGATCATACCACTGATTGCATTTTAGGCCCTTTTAAAAACTCTCAAGTAATTTTAGCTAGAGGATTAACCATGATTAGAAGCAACCAATTTACTACGATTTTGACGAAAAAATGACAAAACTTGTGCTCTTTGATGTCATTACAGAATTAGAAAATATTGATTTCAAAGTTGTTGCTATCGTTTCAGATTTAGGGGCCACAAATCAAAGTCTGTGGAAACAACTGGGCATTAACTCTACCAAATATTTTTTAATAATCCTAGCTACTTCCGTGAGTTTTGAAAACCGTATGTTCCGCCATTAGCGAGGAATGAAAGCTGTTCCTGAGCATATCCAAGGTAGTTAGAATGAGAGAGGTAGGTCAAAGATTGTAAACAAACCACGGGTGGTCTCCTCTCGCGGAGGGCTTGTGACGTAGCTGGTCCCCAGCAGTCTTCGGGCGTGGTGGTAATGGTGAAATGCGTGATTCTCAGTTCAAATTAAAAGGTTTTAAGAACACATAAGCGGAATTTTTACAATAGGAATTACAGAATTAAAACAAAACTTGCCGATTATTAAACCTTCGAACTTTCCCTCCATTGTTTCCTTTTTTTTAACTCCCTGGAATTCAATGCATGTGCTTGGATTTTTCTCTTCCTTAAGTTTTGTTGGTTGACGTCGTTAATATATTTAATACGAAAATTTTTCTTGCTCTCGCATAGATTTTAATGACACCCACATCAACTTCTGGAAAGTTTAATTTCAATTTCGATTGAAGTTTGTTTATGGCCCCTTGGGATTTGCATATACCTGCTCCATGAAATTCTGAAAAAACTGATTCAAACTGTTTGACAGTTTCTATCCAAATGTTGTTTGGTATCATTAGCCCAATTCGTGATAAAGTCTCAATCCAGACTTTATTTTGGTTCCCCGTTAAGGAGGAAAACGTTCCCAATCCTTTATTCTTGCGACGAAATGCTAAATATCCAGCAAAATAGCGTATGGCTTCTTCCTCTTCAGGATTAGCGAAACTGCAAGTATTAATTGACACATTGTCCATCTCACAAGCATTAGAATTTTCTTCCTCGTCTTGTGTTTCCATTAAATTAAAAAATAAATTGGCGCTCATTATTTTGTCTTCGTCGTTTTTAACGTTACCATTTGCCGGCAGCGGAAGTTTTGATCCAAACAACAGCATTTTCATTCTGTGCTTGAAATCAGTTGGTAACGGATGATTATAAAAATTTCCTAAACCCCGAATTTGGGAGAAGAGGTTTTCTAATGCATCCTGGTTGAGCCGACTGGTCATGATGCTTTTTATTCCATACTCGGCAACATCTTGATGCAAACCTCTCAAACTAGAGATAAATACAAGTAATCCGTTTTGAAAGGGAAGCATCTTTAATTTATTGCCAACTCACAATTCTGTGATGGCCCTCTTCATTCTGTTCAATACTTTATCTTGTGCTTCCAATCATTTCCATAGGCAGAACGAATATTATTATTGGAACCCTTGAGTTAAAAACGTCAAAAAACTTGTTAACTGTTTCAAAAAAATCACTCATAACTTTTTCTTCCGGCAAAAACGTTTTCTGTGCACAGGCTGTATGGTGTGAAAATAATTGCACTGCATAACATACTACCCGCCTTTCGCTGCCTCTAACCTCAATATGTTTTGATTTTAATTTTGGACAAAGCCTCATTTCATTTCCGTCTGTTTTTAGTATTTCTTCGATTTCTCCCTTTTGCATTATTTTTTCACCTGTTTTAAGCCACTGTCTAAAAAGTGATTTCTTATTAATTTGATCATATGAGGAATATCTGCAAATGCCCACACTTTTCTTTGTTAATCAACTGGATTATTAAAAAAATATTTGGTAGAGTTAATTAATGCCAGTCACAAGCAATTGGTAGAGTTAATGCCAGTCCAATGGTCACAAGCCAGTCTATTCTCTCCAAGGTCTTTGGTCTAGCCGTGTCCATACATAAGTCAGCAAACTGTAGGAACCCCATCCTGGTGGTGCAGTGGTCTAAGCGCTGGCTTGTGACCATTTGTCTGAAAAAATCCGGGTTGGAATCCCGTTAAGGCATGAATGTTGTGTTTTGTCTTATGGCGCTGGCTCTCTCCTTTCCCTGGGCGGCCCTAAATTAGGGACGGGCCAAGGAGGTAGAATAAGATATCTGGTGATGCCCTTGTTAATGGAACAGTAACACTTTGTGTGAAGCCTATAACCGCGAGCGACAGCCGTCAAAGTGTGGGAAAGCTCAAAGCTGATAGGTTTTTTTGGCCAATTAAAAAATTTTTTAACGTCTTGGAGTACGAATTAATATAGCTACAGGGAGAAGGAGAAATTAAATTCTTAAAAGAACAAATCAAGGTTGCAAAAATGTACCAAGACAATGTTGTGTTTGATTTTTATTTCAAAGAGATGCGGGACCAGAAGCATTTCTCATACACGGTATATTAAATTCAAAATCTTCCTCATTAAAGTGGGGAGAATATATTCGGTACTGTACATTGGGATGAAAATCATCACGTTTCGTATTACTCAGCCATTCCTTTAACAGTTCCGGCCTTTTCAAGGGGAAACTTAAGAACAGTCATTTTTGAAAAATCGCACTAGTATTAGAAATAACTTGACATCTTTATGATTTGATGCATCCGTATAGAACGAAATATAGCCTGTCTGATCAAGATCCTGGCAAAGATCATCTGCAAAGCGAGCGAGAACACTCTCAATTATTGCTTGCGTTTTAGTTCGACCACATGAAAACTGGGGATCACGGAATGCTTTCATGACTTTTGATATGGAATCCATTGATCGCAAACTAAAACTATGCTTTACAGTGTGAAACGTAAATGCACCTTCAGCAGCTGCTAATTCAGCTTTCTTTTTCCTTATGCCCGAAAACATTTTATAATTGTGTTAGAGGCAGAAGCTGCACAGCATTTTTATGCATGTTTGAATATGTGCTGCTATATGGGATTTCTCACCAGTTGCTGCGGAAAATGTAGCATAGCACATAGTACAATATACATCACTACCACTATCCTTCTTTGTTTTTTAATGAAGGGAAAGTCCCTGGACAAAGCATTATTAAATTTACAACACCGTTTGCCCGACGTTATTAACTTCTGAAAATTGCAACTACACTCAGCTATACACTTTTGTAGACCAACAAAAACTTCGGCAGCTTGGTAGTAAGTAAATACGATGATATATCTTGACAAAAATAATAACAACTTAGAATCAAGAAAATTTAAAGTTTAAAGCGTAGGTACAATCCCTTCAAAAAAGAGATTGAGCAAATTCAAATGAGAGTCACACACGGATACTTTAAACTTCAAGTCATGGCGCTGCTGCTGATGATGACATCATGTGACTTCTCCGGGCAAATACCCATAAAATTTAAATTTTAGTTAAAAATTGAATCAAATTAAAAATTTTTGGCAATTCTCAAAAACTGAGGACAAAAAATACAAAACTAAGGACATCTGACGTCCTCATTCAAATTTTAGAAAACTGAGGACGAATCTTTGAAAAGCATCACAGTGTATGATAATTCATAAGTCAGGTGATACGACTCTTCGTGATGTCAACAATTTGAATAAGTTTGTAAAATCATGCAATGCATTGATTATAATATGCTTTCCAACATACCAGAAATCATTACTCAAGTTATCACTCAAGTTATGAGAATAATGGCTGTGGAATAAATCTCGGTCCTGTGCCTTGACCCTTGATCCCATATCGATGATATTCAACAGAACCGGTTCGGTATACCTCCGAAACAACATGATAAAGTTTTGCCGCAATCGAAGCATTTTTACATAAGTTATGACGCATAATAGCGATGGAAGTGATTCCGCTCCTATGTCCTGACCTTTGACCCCATTTCGCCCATTTTCAATAGGGTTTGTGGCCAGGTGGTCCCCTATCACATACTAAAATTTAATCGAAATCGAACCTTTTTTATGTTAGTTATGACGCATAAAAGCAGCGGAATGGATCCCGCTCCTATGTACTGACCTTTGTACTGACCTTTCACCCCATTTCGTTCACTTTAAATAAGGTTCCTTCCCAGGTGATCCCCTACCAGATACTAAAATTTCATCGAAATCGAACGATTGTTACGCGAGTTATCGTGCGGACGGACATACGCACACAACGCGTGACGTAATGAAGCATATGGGAATCGCGACCATCTGCTCGCAAGAGTGTGACGTCATAAAACTTTAATAGGATCCACTCACAACGCGCTACGTAATGAGACAGATGGCGTGACCGCGCGCCAACATTATCAAACGCGAGATTGTGACGTCATAAGATTTCTAAGCACTGGAAACATTAATGGGACGATGCCATGACACTAAAAATGTTATAATTCGGGGTGGTTATTTAACCCACTAAACGAATTATCCTAAAGTCGAGATCAAGCTAAATCGATTTCTAGTACCAGGTAACGGTTGGTTAACGACTTTCATCAAAATTCTTAGAGCCGTTTTCAAAATAAAATGTACATACATACATACATACAAGAATTGCTACTTTAAGGTGGACGTCAAGTAATTTTGCTTCCTATACTTCCAATGGAAAAAACTTCTGTACATATTTTCTTCACAATTAATCCGTTCCCAAGAATGAAAATTTGAACATCGATTAAAACAGCTTCATTTCATAACTTGGAATACTTAATATTTTCTAAACCATAACCGTAATTATGCAATCCAACATTTATTTGTTCACTGACGTCATCAAAGTACAAGTCGCACCATCTTTTTTCTGGTTTCAACACCACCAAAGGAAACGTTATTGTTTTTTAATATAATTATGCTTATGTTTTAGAAAATGTTAAGTATTCCAAGTTATAGTATGAAGTTATTTTAATCGATGTTCAAATTTCCATCCTTGGGAACACACTAATTGTGAAGGAAATGTGTACAAAAGGTTTTCCATTGGAAATATAGGAAGCAAAATTACTTGACGTCCACCTTAATAGTGTGGGATAAGTGCGATGGAATGAATCCCGATCCTATGTCCTGACCTTTGACTCCATTTGTCTCATTTTCAATAGGGTTCCTCGCCAGGTGGTCCCCTACCACATACTAAAATTTCATCGAAATCGAACCATTTTTACGCACCTTATGACGCATAAGGGCAATTGAATGGATCCCGCTCTTATGGGGTGACCTTTGACCCCACTTCACCCATTTTCAATAGGGTTCGTCCCCTGGTTGTCTCCTACCACATACTAAAATTTCATCGAAATCGAACCATTTTTACGTGAGTTATTGTGCCGACAGACGGACGGAAAAAGCTGTAGCATATACGCTTCTTCAACCTACGGTTGGAAATCGTAAATAAAAAACGTGCTGTTAATGTCACAGCTCGCCAGGGGGCGTGCAGGAGTTGTGGGCCGATCGTTCACGCTAACAATCATAGGGTTATATGGTGTTTCTGATTTAATCAGTGCAAAATCGGTATTTATCATGAGTATTTTTTATTTATTACTTTGTGTAATTATATTGTATGGACAGAGCCGGCCCGTGATATTGTTCATGCGTGCGCAAGGTGGATGTCTGGCCGCCTGTAGATGAAATTAAGATGTTTTGTTACACCCCCACACACACACATTTTTCTTGAGGCACGCAATCCACATAGTGATAGCATTATTTATGGAATTATCTTTTAAAAATTCAATGAAAACTTGCACAAATTGCCGGTTTGTATTTCGAGGGAGAATCCTGTAAGAATACACATCAGGAAAAAATACTTCCTATTGAAAATCGACTGTGGAATGTATATCAGGAATGACGATACGTTTCCCTTCGTCAGCGAGGGGGTCCAAACTAATTTACATGGAAAATTCCCAAATGCTGATTTTACACTTTAAAGTTCTCAGGAAATTTCTTTTTCCTTTCGATTAAAACATTAAGTTGGAGTCCCTTGATTCATGCAAGGCTCTAGACCAACTCATTAAGATCGGATACGGAGAAGTGCCCACCGGAAAACTGGCCACACGGAAAACTGGACACATTAGAATTTCAGTGCCATAAAATTGTTCTGCATAAACATATTTCGTGTGGCTATATTCCCCACTACTTGAGCAACTATTGTTCATAAAATATATATATTTTTTAATATTTTATTTTCAGTAAAAAATTTAGACATTTCCATGCTTTTCAGGCCAAAGACAAAGCGGAGAACTGACCACAAAAATTTTGCGAGGCCGTATAAAAATTGCGTTCTGGACTGCTCCGTGGCTACGTCTCCCGAGATTGGTTATCTGACACACAAAATTTCCGTAATTTCGTATTTTCTTATTTACGATATTTTTTGAAGGTTTATAAATACAGCTAAACAAATTCTCTGCAGGTATGTGCAAACCCAGGAAACTTGTCGGGGGAAGGGGTTGCTTAAAACCTAAACTATGCAATATAAAGAATTTCTGGTCCGATCGGGAGATTTTCAGCATTTAAAAGCTACAACTCATCAACACATTATCTGAGGGCATGTGCCTATACCCAGGAAACCTGTCGGTCAGATAACCAATCTCGGGAGACGTAGCCACGGAAAAGTCCAGAAAGCAATTTTTATACGGCCGCTTAAAAATTTTGTGGCCAGGGCCACTTCTCCCGATAGCGGACGAGAAATTCCTTATATTTTACTATTTTACACTTTTGGTATCTACCCCCCCCCCCCCCCGTAGGTTTGCTGAGTAGGCACATGCCCTCAGATTTATATATTACAATTTTGGTATTACCCCCGTCCACCCGGACAGGTTTCCTGAGTCAGCCCCTGGCTTCAGATAATTTGCAGACTTGTAGTTTGTAAACCCTGAAATCTTTTGTTGAGTTGTAGATCATTAACATTTTTTATAAAGAATTACATTAATTATCGCAATTAAGAAAAGACGAAATTACGGAAACTTTATATGACTCAAATAACCAACCTCTGGGGACGGTCGTGGCCACGAAGCGGTCAAAAACGCAATTTTTATACGGCTCCTTAAAATATTTATGGCCAGTTCTCCGGTGGCCGGTTCTCCAGTGGCCACTTCTCCTACACCCATTAAGATAGCACAGTATGTACGAAGGTATCTTAAAGAAAAACAGGGATTGAGGAGTTACCTGAATTTTGTAGTGTACGGATTTTTATTTAGTTTCTCTTTTTATTATATAGCAATCTGGTTTTCATTAGCAATTAGGTTAAAACAAATAACTCAAAATTCTTCGAAAAAAATACGTATTTCCTTTCCCACTGAAATCCGAATTTTATTTTGTCCTCTAAAATATTAGAGCATTTTTCCTGTATTCAGTCTCTTCACCTCATACGGGTAAAATGGGAATTGCTAAATCAGATGTTGTACAAACTAAACATGCCGATTTCCTACTCGGTCTTAGGAAGACAAATTTCCATTCTGAAAACAAATATGCCCATCGGACCGGTCATACCATCCTCCCTTTTATATGGTGCAATTAGTTTAAATTGCGGATGCGGTCACTTTGAAAATGATACCGTGCTATAGTGGTAGGGTAACGGGGAGAGCGCCTACGGTTGTTTCCATCGGTGGCGGAACCTAATATTTTCAGGGGGAGGGGGTCCAACTTCTCCGAGAGCGAAAACAATTTTAAAAAAGTAAGGAGAGAGAAACAAAACAACGTAGGGTAGATGAGTATATACTCGTACATACCATCATCATCAACAACAACAACCATTGTAAATCTACTGCAGGACGAAGGTCGTCCCAAGTACCTTCCACAACCTTCTGTCTTGAACAGGTGTCTTCCAAGTCACTCAAGCAGGCCTTCGTATTTCATCCACCAATCTTCCACATGGTCTTGCTCTGGATCTTTTCCTGCCCCTTGGTATTGTATCTAATATTTCATTTGCTCAAGCACGGCCAATTTTTCTAGCAATATGTCGAGCCCAGGCGCAGCTCCTTTATAGGCACGGCGGAACTGCAGCACCCCGTATTTTCACTCGAAATTATCGATAACATTCAATATAATGAGTCTTTTTTTTCTTTAATTCTTTCTTCATACTTGTATATTATATGTATAATCCTTAAGCTTAATGTCAGTAGCCATCCCCTAGTTCATGAAAAAATTACAAACATCCTTGTATGGAACTGTACGTTTTACAGTTCCAGCGACGCGGTGTTTGGCTGTTGTGCGCACGCGCACATGTCCGAGATATTAGGTAGTATTAACCTTGGGAGGTAGCACGCTACGTAGAGAGAGCACTGTCGATCACGCAGTGCCGACCCTGTTGGGCAAGCGTAAGGAAGTGTTTCTTTTGGCTCCGCGTGTGTTGCTCTTAAAAACTGTCGTACCATATTCTTTCTTGAATGTGATAAAGTGTAGAATTAGATGATCGTGAATTTGTGATGTTCCAGCTATTCTATTTAATTCATAGTTTTTTTTTTTTCGGTTCTTCTATTTTACAGAAAATTTTAATAATTTAACCATGGCTTCCTTGCATCCCCAAGAAATGAGTTCTGTGACTGTAAGTGAACTTTAACAGCTTAAGTTTTCACAGTTATCTCTCCATAAGAAAGTTACAGTGAAGAAAAAGGTCGTTCAACACCTGATATTCAAATATCTCAGCCAGGAATAAGCAACAACAAGAAGTATATTCGTAGCTTTAATTCTGAATGGTACCAACGGAAAAGTTGGCTTTGCGGCTGTGAAGTAAAAAATGCATTGGTTTGCTTCCCGTGTTTGCTGTTTGTAGGTGATATACCGCGGGCAAAAGACGGTTTTAGAAATATAAACAAAATGAAAGAAAAAACTGAAAAACATGAGAAGTCAAAGAAGCACGTTGAAAATGTGGTTTCACTGTCACTTTTAGGGAACGTAAATATTAAGGAGAAACTTAGTGAGGCATACAGACTTTCAATTAATGAGCATAACATCACCAAAAGTTAAAAAGAACCGTGAAATTTTATCAAAAATAATAGACTGTGTTTTCTTTTGTGGATACTTTGAAACTCCCTTACGTGGACATGATGGAAAAGACGATTCAGTAAATCCAGGGGTATTTAGACGATTAATAAATTTTGCATTTAAATTAGATCCAGATTTAAAGAATTACTTAGAAACCAGTAAGGTCTTCGAAGGTGTTTCTAAGACCATTCAGAATGAGATACTTGACTGCCTGCTACAAATATACCATGAGGAGATAAGAACAGAAATTAGAGAAGCTTCCTTTGTAGCTGTCATGGCTGATGACACTACAGATGTATCGAAACACACTCTAATGGTCCTTGTTCTACGTTACGTGTTAAATGAAGAAATATTTGAGCGTTTTTGAGGATTCTTTATTCCAGAAAAATCAAATTGCAGATGGCATATCCAAACGTATTCTAGAGCAATTAGACATAACCCTTCAAGGAAATGGACAAAAACTGATAGCTCAGACATTTGATGGTGCAAATGTCATAAAAGGCTAAAAAGCAGTTGTTCAAGCAAAAATTAAAGCAGTTTATAGTAATGCACATTTCTTTCACTGCTATGCTCATCAACTTAATTTAATAATGAGAAATGCAGCAAGTATTACACGGAAATCAAGAATATTTTACTCTAAAAGTTTGGCTATTCCAACATTCTTCTCAAGATCACCGCAACGTGTATCCATTCTGAAGAAGCATATGGACGTCAACATTCCACGTCCATCCTCTACAAGGTGGAACTTTAATATACGGACCGTAAACAATGAAAATTTGCAATCTTTAAAAAGCTGCCTTACTGAAATTCAGTCAACATCAAATGCAGATGGAACCATTGCAGAAGCAACAGGAATTTTAAAATACCTGAATGATGATAATTTCATGTTTTGGTTAGAGTTTTTTCATCAGATTATACCTCTGTTGAAGTAATTTACAACCAAATGCAATCTCGAGAAATTAGTGTGTTTAAGTGCATTCTCGAAAAAAGAACACCAAGAAGAAATTGGCGGACGATCATGAAATTTACATATGTTAATGGGGTCGAGTTTACGTAGGTAGGATGTTAATTTCGGGACCAATCGGTGGGCGCTTACGCCACAGCACGGCATAATATGCAAATTATCGTCGGTGGTATTTAAGGAGTACGGCAAAGTGAATGTAATCAGTCGTCGGCGTACGGACAAGTGCGAAGACCCTGAAGAAGTTGCAATGCCTGGACATGGATTACGTGTACGATTTCAGCAGTTATCGGACTTTGAGCGAGGTCGTCTAGTCGGACTCCGCGAGGCCGGGTGGTCGTATCGTCGTATTGCGGAGCGAATTGGACGGGAAGTATCGGTGGTGGTACGATGGTGGCGTAGATGGTCCGAGGAACATTCCCACACGAGAAGACGTGGAACCGGGAGTCACAGACGGTCTGATGAGTGGACCAATCGACGCATAAGAAGAGCGGCGTTTCAAGCAGAACATCCACTGCGACGCAAATCCGAGCAGCCGTTGCACCTGAGGTGACTGTGCGAACAATCTGCAACCTTCTGCTGGTTGCAGGAATACGTGCACGTGAGCCTCTGGCATGTGTATCTCTGACTACAGCCCACCGTCAGGAACGGCTGCAGTGGTGTCGCCAACGTCTGCACTGGAGAACGCAATGACGATCTGTCGTGTTCAGCGATGAAAGCAGATTCTGCTTGGGAACCTCCGATGGCCGTATGCGTGTTCGCAGACGCACAGGGGAGCGTCTCCGCCCTTGTTGCATCCGCCAGCGACACACAGGGCCTACACCTGGTCTCCTGGTGTGGGGAGCGATCAGCTATCACTCCCGTACACAACTAGTGTTTGTACCGGGTACGTTAAATAGCACCTCCTACATCAACAACATCATTCAGCCCGTTGTTGTGCCATTTGTAAGGTCGGTCCATCATGGTGTTTTCCACCAAGATAACGCACGCCCAGAACACGGCACGTGCAACGCAACATGCACTTCAGGGTGTGAGACAACTTCCATGGCCTGCACGTTCACCGGATTTGTCCCCTATTGAGCACGTGTGGGGTTTTATGGGACAACGACTTATCCGGTCTCCACGACCATCCCCGATTTACGCATCCAGGTTGAGGATGCTTGGAACTCAATACCCCAAACTTACATCCAACATCTGTACGACAGACTCCATGCCAGAATTGCACAGTGTGACGCAGTTCATGGCGGTTCAACCTCGTACTAACCATGTTACATGGAAATGTTATTTTTCAGTTTACCAGTAAATACAACTGTATTTTGCCATAATGTTTTGATCACGTTATCCTCTGTATTCTGTTATTATGCTGTATAAATTTCGTTGGTATCAGACGTCTTCTTCTTGGTGTTCTTTTTTCACTTTCCGCCAGTGTATAGCAGATTTCAAAACTGCTATTTTAGAAATAAGAAACTCGAAGTACTGTGTGAATCCTTCAAAGACACTCATGGAAGAAGCTAAGGAAGTGTGTGACTGTACATGTGTTGATATAATGGACAGATATTCTTCCACTAAACACTTAGTAGCTGCTAAATTGTTCAACAAGAAAAGCTTAACTGGTTTTAAGAATGAACTGCCTACAGAAGAGATAGTACTGACACTGAAGCATACCCCATGATTGACAAAGAAAAGCTTGAAACTGAACTAAAAGTTGTAGATCCGATATGCATGAATATTGCAAATTAATTGACCTTCTGAAATTTATCTTGGAAAATAATCTAGATGATGTTCTTAGTGAAATTTATCTTGAAAAATAATAAATAATTTAGATGATGTTCTTAGTGAAATTACGAAACTGATAAAAATCCTCTTGACAATTCCCAGACAACAGAACCAGAACGCTGCTTTTTTTTTTTTTTTTTTTTTTTTTTATGTACAGGATTTTAGGAAGGGAGTGTCTGACCCCAGGTCTTAAACAACCCTTAGAAAGAGGAAACTAGGAGATTTGGGCTAGAGCGCCCGATAGGAAAGTGACACGGAAGCGAAGTAGAAAGGGGGAGGAAGACGCCCTTATTTATTACCGGGTGGCCAGTACCCGAGGTCCGACGGCTTAACGTGCCCATCCGACGCACAGCGGTTATTTAGTGAATCGAGCGTTCGTACCTGCCTAGGATCGAACCTGAGGCCCTTCCCGTGGCAGTCACGAACGTTGCCCACTAGGCCACCCGCAGCCCAAGAACGCTGCTTTTCAACACTGAAAAGAATAAAAACTTTTCGAAGGAACACTATGAATCCTGAAAGACTAAATGCACTTGCAGTGCTTTCAATGGGGAAACATTTCCTTAACAGTCATCCAGAGATGAAGGAGAAAATTATTAATCTTTTCGCGCAAATTAAAACAAGAAAAATGGATTTCGTTTTTAAATGAATGGATCAAGCTTGAACTGTAACAATTTAGGCTATTAGTAAGTAAAAAGTATTTTTTTATGTATACATTTTCTTTTTATATGTGTTTGTTTCGTTTTACACAATATTAAAACAATGGATAAAAATTTTCTGAAGCAGCACCCCCACTAATTTTAGCTACGAGCCGCCACTGGTCGAGCCGATTGTCACTTGAGCGTCTTCACTTTGATCATGACGCCATCAACTTTTTCCTTTCCCTAATCCATGTGTTCTTCTTCCTATCTTTCTTGATTACACCAAGCATGCGTCTTTCCATGTTTTTCTGAGTTGTCTTCATCCTCTGTATGTCTTTTTCAGTTAATGTTAATGTCTCTGATCCATATGTAAGAACTGGAAGGATGCATTGGTTAAACACTTTTCTTTTAAGACATAATGATAAACTGCTCTTGAAAAACGTACTGTTTCTTCCAAATGCTCTCCAACTAAGTTTTGTACGCTTATTTACCTGGGCGAGTTAAAAGTTTGTTCCATTTTGAGCTCCACATAATGTTGGGTCTCCATTCCTGTGAGAAACGCGCTCCACGGTCGACTGCGCACAGCGATGACGTGGAACAACAAAAGGCCAATGACGTGTGTTTGGCATGGAGCCATATTGCGTTATCAGATGAGCAGCGGATGGAGGTCGATAAACTCACTGTTTGAGTGCACCTACGCCGTTATTGAAAAAATGGGTTAAACGCGGCAGCAGAGAGACAAACTTCTGTACTTGAAGGCGAGAAAACAATAGATAGAAGCACTGTACGAAAATGGTTTCGGCATTTCAACACTACGGACATCAGTCTCGAACACAAATCGAGGTCAGGAAGTCCATCGATCACCAACACCGACATCATGACGGAAGTTGTGACAGAGAACCCCGGTACCTATACACGACAAATGACAGCTGAGGTGGTGTCTTCCCAATCCATTTTTGTTCGTCAGCTGCACAAGCTTGTTTTCTCCTCCAGGTGCCATCGAATGGTTACCCATGCACTGACACCCCACCCCGCAAGGCGAAACAAGGTGTTTCTCTCTGTCGAAGTTGCTGTCAAATCCACAGGACGAAAGGTTTTGGCTTCCTATCGCCACAGACGCTGAAAAGTGTATAATCCTACATTATCCTACCACTGGACACCAGTGGCTGAGGACACACCAGGAAGCATAGCCAGTTGCATAAAGAGGGAACCTCGAGTGGAAAGTTATGTTGAGCCTTTGGTGGAATTCTGAGGGTCACCTACACTGGAAATTTGGGCCAGATGTTGAGGCTCAGGACGGAATCTCTATGTGAAACAACTGCCGCTACTCAGCACTCATCAATAGAAAGCGGCCGTGGATAATACCCCCAAGGTATACTTACAGAATTGTCCACCTGAAACTATAAGAATTGGAAGGGTTGTGATACTACCCCATCTTCCATACAGCTCTGACTTGGCTCCATCCGAATGCCACCTGTTTCGCTCCGTGGACTATTTCCTACGAGGAAGGCACTTCACTTCATTGGTGGATGTGGAATCTGACATCAGATAGTTTTTGTCCTCGAAACCTGCCAAGTGGTACCGCCGTAGGAATGTGGCTCTGATGGAACGTTGGCAAAAAAGTGTAGGAAACTACGGCTTGTACTTTGCAGAATGAGGTGAGCGTGTATGACTAGCCTGCATCATTCAACTTTTTTAGCGGCAAACGGGACGAACTTTTGACTCATCTTCGCATTTCTTCTCTATGTAGATCTTGCTTGATATCTGTTGTTCAAGGTAAATAAGTATCTGCCACACCCAGATTTGCCCCATCAACTTCCTAATCTTCAGTTTTTGTAAAAGCACTGTATGTACATGGATTTGTCAAATGTAAGTTCATTTGTAAACCTCCTTTGCTCTTGTCAGCAAGTTCCTAGATCATGTACTCTTAGCTCTGAGGGTACTCCCAAAAATGACTGTCGTCAGCAAAGAGAGGGTGGGCCGAATAATCTATATTAATATCCCCCGCGTTGTCTTCCCAGTTCAATTATTGAAACCCATTCTCCAAATAAGGCATTGAAGAGTCTGGGAAATATGGTGTCACATTGTCTCACTCCCTTTAAAATTTTTATAATCCTCACACAGTGGAACCTTTGTGCTTGCACTTTCATAGATGTTATTAATGATGATTATGTATTCATCTTCAATACCGCAGGATTTCAAAGACATCAAAACTGCTGATGATTTCACAGAATCAAAAGATTTTTCATCATTAGTAAAGGCCAGGATTTCGTGTTCATTCTTCCTTTCAATTAGTTCTCTCAGTACGTGTGTATGATTAATAGTGCAATTGCTGCTCCTGAATCCATCTTGTTCTTTTAGTAAAGTCTAGTCCAATTTTTCTTTTAAGTGATGCGACAGTGCCTTCCTGAAAATGTAGTGAAAAAGTGGTAGGAGACGGATAGGTCTGCCGTTCCTTAGGTCATCAAGGTCGAATTTTTTATGTGGCAGGATGAAAGAAGCATTGTTCCAGTCATCAGGGCTATTTCCTTCTTTGAGGCATTCATTGAAAATTTGGGCGAGTGTAGTTTGTTTCTCCATTGGCTTCACGTACAATACCCATGGAAATTCCATCATCCTCTGGAGTTGGTCCCCGTTCTGTGTTCTTAATGGCATGAGCAACATGAGCCAGAGGGACTACTGGCAGAAATTGCGCATGCAGTTAAGAGCATGAAACGGGGAAGAGCTCATATATATATGCACAGCAGTACAGGGGTTTATCAAAATAATGTAAACACTTACTGTTTGCGGAGAACTTCTTATTTATGAGCTGTAGGCCCAGCTCGGGCTTTCAGAATAGAAGCAATTCGATTTGAAATAGACTTATACAAGTCATGCACATACGATAATGGAATTTGGGACCATTATTCCTGTAAAAAATATCCACACTGTGCCGGTGAAGTTGGAGGTGGAAAGTGGGATGGACTGAGCTTTCGCTCCAGATATTCCCACAAATGTTCAGTAAAAATACTGAGGCTGGAATAACTCTTGTACCTCATCTTTATGCTCTGTAAACCACAACTTGACACGTTACGCACAATGCACGAGTGTATTATTGGCTTGAAACCAGCTACGGACATTAGGGAATCATGCCTACATTATTGAGTGCAGGTGCTCCCCATGAATTAATTAGTACATTGCAGATGTTACACGACCCCGCAGAACAACCAATGGCTCTAAAAAAAAATTCATGATCTGGCACCCAACAGCATCAGGGATCCACCTCCGTGCTTCACAGTGGGGATCAAACATCGGGTTGGTACGCTTCTGTAGGTTTTTGCCTGACGTGCACTCTACCAACGGTGGGAAACAATGTGAAGAACGATTCACCAGACCAGACGACACGTTGCCAGTCTTTAGCATCTCAGTATTTATGTGCTTTGCACCACCTTACATGTTTTTTTTTTTTGGCATTGATGTTGGTAATAAGAGGTTGTGGATTGCAGAACGGCCATAAATACCTGCACGATGGAATTCCCGACAAAGTGTTATGACGGAAACAGGGTCGTTCCGATTGGTGTTCAATTCTGCTTTTATTTGCAGTGATGTGGTCTTGTGTTTCTGTTGTACAATCCGCGCCAACGTTCGCCTATCCCTATTTGACATCTTCGTGTGGTGACAACAGTTTGCACGTTTGAAGGCAACCGCATATTCTTTTTGATAGGTATTCATAATCTTCTATACGATTCCTCGTGTTACAGTACTGTTTCTACCGTTCTAGTTAGTAAAGCCCCTACAAGGAGCGCAATAAAAGGAGGTCACTGAGATCTGGTATTGTAGGGGTTTTAAATCTGGCTTTGCCGCCCGGTAGCGCAGTGGTCTAAGCGATGGCCTCTGATCATTCGTCCGTAAAGGGTCCGGGTTCGAATCCCGGTGAGGGATGGATGTTGTGTTTGTCTTACGGCACTGGCTCTCTCCCTTCCCTGGAACCAGTGACCCAAAATTAGGGACGGGCGACTGCTTATAGCACATTGAGTTGCTCACGGTGGTCGTTAAACCTCCAATAAAAAAAATCAAAAAAAAAATCTGGCTTTGTCGACAAGTACTCTACAACAGCTGTTTCATCGCGACTATGGCACCGCTACGTGATAACCGACATCGTACCACGCCCCTTTATATACCTCACATCGCGGGTGACGTGGTTTGCATACAGCGTACTGCGTGTGCTCCAGTCGCAGTAGGTATTTACATTATTTTTATAAACACCTGTACATATAAATGTGTGTGTTGACAGAATATACATATTGTAACAAAGCTCAGAGCAGAAAAAACAACTATCTTTTTTCCCAGAAAATTCGAATTTTTAAGGAAAATCAGTTTGACAATTTTTTTAGCACAAAGTTGAGGAGCTAAAATTGTAATAAGTTGAGAACATTAATTTGTACCGTAAATTTAATGTTCTTTTTTTTTTTGTTTGAAGGTTTAACGACCACCGTTAGCAACTCAATGGGTTGCTCAAGCCACATTCGCCCGTCCCTAATTTAGGGTCACTGGTTCCATGGAAGGGAGAGAGCCAGTTCTGTAAGACGAACACAACATCCATGCCTCACCGGGATTCGAACCCAGCCCTTCTCGGACGAATAGTCATAAGCCATAGGTTAGACTACTGCACCAAGGGCGGCCTGTTCTACTTCGAGCGCGTTCTATTTCGAGTCTCCCCATGAATGTATCGCTTAGTCCTTCGTGCTTAGGTGTTTGTCATTCGCTACTTATTTTTAAATATATTTGCACACATTTTTAAATACATATTTCACGAATCATAGGAAATTTAAAATAGCGGAGATTTTTTGTTTATCGCTCCCCAATGCTTTAGGTGACGTTTTCCATAAGTTATTTTATTTGCATCTTCAATATTTTGGGCCACCCCGACAAATAAATTCTGGTTGCGCCACTGAGCAGATCTTTCATTTTCTAACAAATATTCGTACCCAACCTGAACAGCTAGACTGAAAACAAATATTAGAAAATGTTTGGCGCAACTGAAAATGTGTTATTACCTGTCAACTGATATCCAGAAGGGAGTGAATTCCAAAGCCAGTCTGTTGACTTGTAACATCTGCCTGCTAAATTGCAGGCGCCAGACTCAAAGGAGGCTAAAGGCTTACAGAGGTGCTGTGATTGGAAATCCCCCCCCACGTTCCATCCTATGAAATACGAAACGTGTGAAGTTGTAAAGCACGTCGAAATCCTTTCATCATATGAATGCCAGTAAACGTCATCAATGAATTAAAAGGGTGTCTGAATTTTTCAGATGCTTACTGCAGCTGACAAACCTCAAGATCTGATAAGCTATAGTTATATATGAACACCTAGTTGTACCTGGGATGGCAACAGCCATTTAGTATCGCAATTACCTATTTCTTGGGTTAAACGGGTAAGTCTGTTGTTGAAATGGTAGGAGCCACAGTTCTTGATCGGGCGCTTTAAAATTCACACCAAACCCAGTGCCTAAACAAATCTCTTGAATTTTTCTCTACCACATACAGGCATTGTGCATAAAAAAGACGTGTGAAAACACAAACATCAAAGAAACGCCGATAGATTGTTTCTACCCTCGGCAAAAACACCATCCAGAACGCCACAGAGTGTGAGAGGCAAGCGATTTCGATACCCTTATTTCGACAATAGTTGTTTTCACAGCAAAAGCACACACATTCGTCCAGGATCGTTTATCTTCTATGTGACAAAACACCAAGAAAGACCTGTGTTCTGTGCAAAACAAGTGGTATACTCACCGCTTAATTTTGAATTCGAGTTCTTTCATTCAGTTATTTATTTCTCTGATGTACTGAATGGGCTTTCTGATCAATTACCTAACTCTTGGGTTAAACGGGTAAGTCTGTTGTTGAAATAGTAGGAGCATACTCGGATTTGGAATAAAAACAAAACAAAGGAAGAACGCGCAGAGAGAATGAGAGACCTCTTCTCCGCCCTGGTTACTGCTTTAAAGAATTCTTTAACGATCTTTTTTAAGGAGAAAAACAGAGCATTGAATTAACTTTTCAGTAAATCTTGTGCGAAATCAATTTTCAAAATGGTATTTAAAGAGTTTTCCAGAAAACTACGAAGCATGGTGACAGTATCCAGGAAATCGTAAAAAAAAAAAAAAAAAACGCTAAAAATTGTACACTGAAGAGCAATTGAATTAGAGACAGCTGGCGTTATACAAATGCGGAGCTGTGGGCGGCCCTGTTAACGGAAACAACATGACGTATGCAGCGATAAGGAGTTATGCGAAGGGAATCAGTAAGAGTCGGACGCAGTATGGGTAAGACGAAGGATCTAAGAGCATTTGATCGTGGGCAAATTATCGGGGCCCGACGAATGAGTCACTCCATCTCGGAAGTCGTGCAGGCACTGGGATTTTCACGAGCCACTGTCACGGGTGCACCGTGAGTACATCGAATCCGGTAAAACCATCCCTACAAGGGCCAACTGCCGTGGACAACAGCGTGTGGATGAGCGGGATCATCGTCGGCTAGCTCGCATTGTAACAGCGGATAGACGGGCCACAATGCAAGAAATCACTCGGCAATTTAATGCTGGTGCACAAAAACGTGTAAGCAGCCACACCATTCAGAACCATCTCCTCGCTATGGGGTACACAAGCCATCGTTCCACGAGGGTACCGCTGCTGACCGCACATCACAGGGTACAAAGATTAGCATGGGCGCGAGAACATCGCCACTAGACCCTAGACGTGGGGGAAAATGCTGCTTGGACTGATGAGTCGAGTTCACGTTGGTACATGCGGATGGCAAGATACGAGTACGGCGCAAACCACATGAAGCGATGGATCCTTCTTGCCAGCAGGGTACTCTTCAAGCTGGTGAGGGTGGCATTCTCGTCTGGGGATTATTTACGTGGACTGAAATGGGACCCCTGGTACGTGTGACATCGTCCCTCACAAATCAACGTTACCGGGATATCCTGGAAGACCATTTGCTCCCGTTTGTGCGTCTTCAACATCCCACTAGGGACCTCATCCTGCAACAAGACAATGCACCGTGTCATCGCTCCCGAATTGTATCCGAATGGCTGGATGAACACTCCACCGACGCGACCTCGCTTCCTTGGCCAGCTAGGTCACCTGATCTCAATCCCATCGATCACACCTGGGATGCCATTGAGAGAGATGTTCGAGGCTCTAACCCCCTCCATCAAATCTTCGTGAACTGTGGGAACTTGTTCAGGGGTCGCGGATCCGTATGGCTTCCCAACGCTTCCGGTGTCTTGTCGAGTCCATGCCGAGACGAATCGCCGCCGTCATCAGGGCGAAAGGTAGTGTTACACGATACTAGACAGGTATCTCTAATTCAATTGCTCTTCAGCGCATGTGAACCACACGTTCTTTAGGACGTTTCCTGGGTGGACCCCCACAGTGAGGGGGACCATGAAATTCCAGAGGGGTCCGGACCCCCGCGTCCCCTACCTTCCACCGATCATGGTCGTTTCCGTCCTGCTCCTGCTTTGCAAAACTAGGGGTTGGCCAAGAAACGAGTGACAATCGTACTTTGGAGACATTTTCATGACTGTAGCCTCAAGGTGAGTAATGTTGTCTCAGGTCCAGGAAGAAACACCAAGTTACAACTTCAAAAATAGAAAGGCCAAATATACTGGCTTAGAAGAACGGCAGAAAATGAGAACTGCTATAAAATATTGCGATTAGGAATTCGCTTTTATGTAATAATACGGATGAAACAAACACGATTAATTCACAAAGAAAAAAGGGCAAATAATATGTATTTTATGAAACAGTATATTTCAGATCATTATCATATAAACATAATATATATATTTATCTGAAAAAGCTAAAGCAAAATAAGGGCAGTATATCGGCCAGCCACCCTCCATATGACCGCTGACGTGGGCTTGTGCCCATATCGCCCACGCCTAGGGCCCGTCCTGTGTATGGAGTTCCAGAAAATTCGCAGTTTCTATACAGAAGATAAAGTACGTCAACTGTGTTTTTACTTAATGGGAGATAAATTTATAGTGTAGATAAATATCGGACTAGAATCTGTTCAGTTCTGTTTTAGGAATGGACGAAACTGTTTTGTACCGAACTATAGGTTATTGGACAGGTTATGCAGCATATAAAGAACTTGTATCAGCCTTTATTGACCTAACTGCAACATAATAAAGAATTACTAAGGACCAGGGCCCGATTTACTACATGCGAGGCCCAGGGCACAAAACATTTCCGGGGCCCCCCTCCTTATTCTCTATTGACCAAATAATAGTCACTGTGCAAAGTAGCAGAATGTCGACGTACATGTGTACGCTGATAGTTTCCAAATCATTAGCAGGGTTTGCAGATAGTTTTTACATGTAGATTAAAAAAATAAAAATGTTAGGCCTATATACAGCAATTAAAACACTTACTCAACACTTTACTCAGATTAATATACTTAATTCTATTTTAACTGAAGAAAATTATTTTTCACATCTTCTGAGTTCTTTTGTTTTTACAGACATTTCTGGCCTCTAGATTTTATCAAGTCCTGTTCTCAATGTATACGAACTGTATTAAAAGTTTTGTTTACACAGAATTTAAATTTTATTGCCAGGTTCCCCTTTCAGTTGCCAATTAAATAAAAATAATTTCCTTATGCATTTTGTAAGTCCAGTATTTTTTAATTAACTTGTTGAAAATCATATTTATAATTTTTAAAGGTTCACTGATAGAACTGTTTTTCTGAATATAAAAACTTTCTTTAATTAATCTCTTGTTTTTATGAAGTTCGTCATCTAATATTTTAATATTTTGCCATAAAAGTCCATTTTACACACATTGCTGCACATTCAATTGGAATGTACTTATTTTGTCCTCATTGGAATCTGTAATGTTCTAATAATTATTTGTTTTATTAATTTTCCTTTAAATTATCTAACTCTATTGTTATCATGGTTTGTGGGTTGGCAGCGAGTTTTCTGTTTCAATAGCTGTGTACACAGATACATTTTATTTTTATACAACTCTGGCTGTGTGGGGACAACTGGTTGATCAGTTGTCCCTGCACAGCCAGGAGTTTTGCGTCTAGAACATGAGAACAATGCATCCAACAAAAAATGCGAACTAAAACAAGAAAAAAAATCCATGGTGACCTCCACTGGACTTCCTCATAAATAGAGATGTGAAGCTGCATACAAAATTGAAAAAGTGACACGGGAACTCCTACTTCCAGCTTCCCGGTTTCTACCAAGATCAAATCAGCGCATCATGATCAATATATCAGAAAACAGCAAAACATAAAATTTTGTGTTGATGGGGAAGAGTGAGTTATACAAAAACAAAACAAAAAAACATAATAATAATAATAATCTGAAAAGCTGAAGGGAACACCTAGTCCGGTTCAATTTTTGGTAAAAGTGTTGTACTTCGGCGTCATAAATTATTTGGTCAAAAGAGTTGTAAAAAAAAAAAAAAAAAAAAGCATATTAAAGATGTTTACTGAAAAAATTACCTCCAAAGTAGTCCAAGTAGGATGAGTGAACACACGCTGCGACGACGACCTAAAGCTTTGCACCGTTGAAAGGAAGGTTTGCTGCGACGGGGAATTCATGGACAGAAGAGTACAACAGGAATCAGGTATGCTCTTGTCAGGAAAGAGTAACAGAATATATTGCTACGCTAAAGAATGTAGTTTGTAATTTCTATCTCACTTTTTAAAGAAACATGCAGAGATTGTCTTAGTTCTTTGGCATGTAATTCCGTGATACGAAATAGTAAGTATGCACGTGCCTTTCTTGTTTCTAGAAAAGCGTTGTGTCGCATTCTCTCTAACAGAAGTTAGATGGCAAGTCTCGAAGTGAAACTTTGATTACTAAATAAAAAAAAGCTTTCACAGAAAAATGAGTTCATACATTCAGCATCGAAGAATCCCATGTGAAAAAAAACAAGAAACTGTCCAATTACACGGAGAAATGAGTTCATACATTCAGCATCAAAGAATCCCATGTGAAAAAAAAAACAAGAATAAATTCGGTCACGGCAACAGAAACCAGCGTGGAAATACTCTCGTTGAGTTTGCAGAGGCAGAAGGATTTTTCATCTTGAACTCCTTTTTCAAGAAAAAGCCACACAGGAAATGGACATGGAGACATCCAATTGGGACGACAAGTGAAATTGATTTTATTATGTGTAACAAAAAATTCGTCATCGAAGACTGCAGTGTGCTGAACAAGTTCAACACAGGTAGTGACCATAGATTGGTGAGATGTAAGATGCACCTCAACACTAAACTGGAACGTGGCAAGCTCATAAGACAAACAAAATGTATTGACATAACCAACCTTAAAAAACACCATAATACTTTCAAGTTGGAACTGAAGAACAGATTCTCTGCTTTAGAAGGCCTAACATCGGAAGAAGTGGATATTTCGGAAGTTAACAGAAAAGTAACCAAAGCTCTAATGGAAACAGCAACAAAATTAGCTGGGTCTAAGAACAAGTTGCATGTGAACAAATTATCAGGAAAAACCAAAATGTTGATGCAAAAAAGAAGAGAGATGAGGACAACTAAAGTAGATGTGACTTCCAAAGTGGAATATATAGAGCTATGCAAGACAACACGAAAAAGTATCACTGAAGACGTAAGGAAATTCAACTGTGAGCTAGTGAGGAAAGCAATTGAAAACAACCAAAGCCTTAAGATAGCAAAGGGACATCTCAGTAAGGGAAGAAAACAGATTATGGCTCTGAGAAAAGAAGATGGTTCTATAACAAGAAATAGAGGCGAAATTTTGACAAGAGTGAATGATTTCTACTCCAAATTATATGAAAGGGATGATACATGTACTCCAGACATCATGAAAGGTACCAGAGTTCTTCCAGTCCTCCCAGCAGAAGTTGCTCATGCAATCAAGAACATGAAGCGAGGGAAAGCTCCAGGAAAAGATGGAATTACTATAGACATCATACAAGAAGCAAGTGGAGAAATTGAAACAGTACTCGCCCAAATTTTCACTCGATGCCTTAATGAAGGGAAGATTCCTGAGGATTGGAACAATGCTACAATGATCCTGCTACATAAAAAAGGTGACATTGAGGATCTCAGGAACTACAGACCTATCAGCCTCCTATCAGTGGTTTATAAAATCTTCACTAAAGTTCTTTCACACCGCTTGAAGGTAACACTGGACATGGCTCAACCGAGAGAACAAGCTGGATTCAGGAGTGGCTACAGCACAATAGATCATATCCACGTACTGAGAGAACTGATTGAAAGAGCGAGGGAATATGAACTTCCATTGTGCATGGCTTTTATCGATTATGAAAAAGCCTTTGATTCGGTGAAACCATCAGCAGTTACCACGGCTCTGAAATCCTGCGGTATTGAAGATGCATACATTAATATTATTAATAACATCTATGAAAATGCAAGTGCAAAGATTCGGCTGTTTGAAAATACAACACACATAAAAATTGGAAAGGGAGTGAGACAAGGTGACACCATATCTCCGAAGCTCTTTAATGCCACATTGGAAAATGTCTTTCAATCACTGAACTGGGAAAACAAAGGGATAAAGATTAATGGAGATTATCTAACCCACCTTCGTTTTGCTGATGACGTAGTCATTTTTGCAACTACCCCATCAGAGCTGCAGAGTATGATCCAGGAACTTGCTGACAAGAGTAAAGAAGTGGGATTAAAAATGAACTTTCAGAAGACAAAAGTGATGTTCAATGCTTTTACAAGAAATGAAGATTTATCGATTGATGGAGAAAAACTGGAGATAACAGATACGTATGTTTATCTTGGACAGCAGATATCAAGTGAGGGTCACATTGATGAAGAAATTAATCGGCGTACAAAACTTGCCTGGAGAGCTTTTGGAAGAAACAGCATAATTTTCAAGAGCAATATGCCATTATGTCTTAAAAGAAAAGTGTTTGATCAATGCATCCTTCCAGTGCTTACGTATGGTGCAGAGACGTGGACCTTAACTAAAAAAGACATACAAAAGCTGCAGACAACTCAAAGAAGCATGGAGAGGTGCATGCTTGGTATAACCAGGAGAGATAAGAAGAGGAACTCGTGGATCCGAAAAATGACGAGAGTGGAAGACATCATGATCAGAGTTAAATCCCTGAAATGGCAATGGGCTGGACATACTGCCAGAAGGACAGACCATAGATGGACAGCCGAAATTTTAGATTGGATTCCAAGGGACAAGAAAAGACCCAGAAAAAGACCACATGGGAGATGGGTGGATGAAATTCGTAAATATGCGGGAGTGACATGGAGGAGACTGGCACAAGACAGACCGTTGTGGAGGAAACTTGGGGAGACCTTCGTCCAGCAGTGGATTGATAATGGTTGACAATGATGATGATGATGATATCAGGAAGAAACAGTTGGGTTGAATATTTTTCTTCTACATGTCCTAGATGCAAAGTCATGTATTAGAGAATCAGAATTTAAAGACTGTGTCACATCACTCTCCAAAGACAGCAGAGCTAATGATGCCAGTTTCGTTTGTTGCATGGTTGATCGTAAGGGAGTTTTAAGTCTTTTTAGCAAAGAAAATGATCTCTCACTTGTACAATTTGAAATTGGTAATGTCATGAACATTCTAAGTGCAGTCTCAGTGTTCAAAAATGTGGCTTCAAGGTTTGCAGCATCTGGGGAATGGTTGCATGCTCCCCCATCATTGAGGAGAATTGCAAAAACTCATCTGCAAACTGGTCGTCAAGGTCATTGTTATAGTATTCCTGCAATGCTTTTGCCCCTTCAAAAAATTCAGATCTTGATTTTTTTTTTGTACAAAATTCAAATTTTCTCATTATATTTTCATAAGCACTTTTTCTGCTTGAAAGCTGAGTGACTAAAGCATCACAAAGCACTTAATGAACCTGAGTTCTAAATATATCCCGTGCACTGAGTTCTATATGTTCACTGTTACATTCATCTAGGTGTTTATTCTTGGGCACTTTCTTTCTTCGGGAATCATGACCATGGTATTGCACATTTTCAGACACTAATCTTTTAGCTTCCTCTTTATAGACTTCAAAAATTTCCCTCACGAACTGAATGAATTCAATTAACGACTGGAAAATTTTAGGTACTTCAGAAATATTTCCTTTTGGATTCTGGCAAGTTTGGTTTGCACAGTTTAATCTCTGAAGTATTATAATAATGTGCTGTGCTGATCGATATTTCCATTGTTCGCATTTTCTTCAGCAGTGATTTTGCTTCATCTCTTGTCTGTGGAGAATCATCTACATTTTCTGACAGAAATACTAAAACTTTCTCTATTTCACGATAATTTTTCCTCACTGATCGTGTAGCTGCAGCATCTGCACACCATCTGGTAACTGACCGACTCTTCAGTGTGAGTGATGAATTTCCATGTGCTTCCTGGACTTTCTCCTGAAGCGTCTTCCAACGGTGAGTTGATGCAGAAAAAAAAGTATAAAGTTTTTGCAAAAATGTGAAAAAGAAAGAACTTTACCACAACTATCTATGCTATTCACACCAATTAAATTTAAAGTGTGAGCAGAACATGGCACATATTCCGCTAGTGGATTGATTTCCCTAATGCGTGTTTGAACACCAGAATACTTCCCAGACATGTTGCTGGAATTGTCGTAGCTTAGGCTTCTGACATTCATAATATCCAGGCCAGCCTCCTGTAGAAAAGATATCATGGTATTTGTAATGTTTTCTGAAGTATGTCCATGGAATGGAATAAATGTGAAAACCCGTTCTTTTATCTTCACAATATTTGTTGACATACCTTATGATAAAAGCCAGTTGATCTATGTGTGTAATGTGTGGAGTAGAATCAACTATGACAGAAAAATATTTTGACATTGTTATTTCATCAGTGATGGCATTAAAAACACGTACAGCCATTAATTCAACAAATTCCTCCACACATGTTGAAGATAAGTAACTGGTGTTACCACTTCCTGGATTCCCACATTTTCCCAAGTGTTGAGCTAAGAATGGATCAAATTCTGCAATTAATTCTAAGCAGCCCAGGAAATTTCCATTCTGAACTGATCCAATTGTTTGATCATCACCATACATTGGCAACCCACGAACTGAGAGATACTTAACTGTTGCAACAACTCTATGCAAAACATCTTGCCAGTACTTGGATTCATTCCGATACTGCACAACTATCTCACAGTCAATGCGTGCAGAAGCATTCATGCGTGATGAATAGTCACATACTGCTTGCCTGTGTATGTGTGAACTTCCATGCTCTGTAAGACGTTCACTTGCATGCTTCCAGTCAGAAAAACCTGTGGATCCTAATGCTGTAGTGCTCCTAGCATACAATTTGCATATCCAGCAGAATAGTAAACAAGTTGATGGGGATAAAAGAAGCCCGTCGTGTTTTACCTTCTCATTATTTTATTTTTATTCTGAAAAAATTACCTTCTGTTAGGAAACGTTTTTACCACAGAAATCCTTCCCTGTGAATGCCAGCAACTTCAAATCTTGGACTGGTGGATTGCTCAAAAAGCATTTGCGCATTTCTTCTGTAATTTCTCCCTGTAAGGCAGGATTCACTGCATTCATTGTGGAACTTGTGCTCTCTTCATAGATGAATTCAAAAGATTTCCCAAATTAGGAGCATCTGTGATGTTAGATCATTCTGAAGTCAGATTACTGGCTTCCAAAGACAAATTACACTCAAGAGACTCACCAGTAGTAAAATTCAACAACTAATTAAATTTGATTATATATAAAATTAACATATATTCAACATTCCATCAGACTACAACCAAGCAAGGAGTTTTTTTGCCACCAAAACATCGCGTTCGCGGGTTACAGTTACGACAACGACAAGCCGTGTGCAGGAAGTTGAAGGATCCGTTGAATTTAGGTGCGTTCGGAGAAGCATGAAAAGGTGACGTGAATCAATGGAAGCGATCCTCCTCCTCAATAGCCACCTTAATTTAAACCACTGAAACTTATTAATGGCCACGTGTTTACGTGAAACTCGAACTCACTGCGTGTAAGTACCACATTTTAAACACATGATTCATTAACATGCAAAAGTAAAAAAAATAAATTTTAAATATACACACACAAAATTCCCATTAACTAAGTACACATTTAATTCAAATTTGGGGGCCCCTCAAAATCGGGGGCCCTGGGCACGTGCCCCGTGTGCCCTCCCGTAAATCAGGGCCTGCTAAGGACGTTGGGGTTGTGGCAAGGAGGTATGTGTGGTAATGGCGGAGTTGTTATGAGGCGGACGAATGATTGTTGTTATGAAATAAAAGTTAATGTTCTCGAATGGAGTTCGTTACTGCTTAAAAGTAAGTACGTGTCTCTTATTAAGGCTTAATATGTAACACCAACAGAGTTGGAAAAATGGCGGCAAGCATTATGATGTGATGAATTTTTTCACAGCTTACAATGTGGAAAAATTTTACGTTTAAGAGCATTAACCGTTGTTTAAATGTGGGATCACAGATTTTATCCCTTGATATCTAATATGTTCATCGTACTATATGCACGCAAGTCGGGGAAATCTCCGACGAGAAAAAGCAGCCATTTTGTCAGGATGCACTTTCTCTGCCGTTATCGCCAGCACAGATAGAGGGGGAGGGGAGGGGGATTGGAGGTTTAACGACCACCGTGAGCAACTCAATGGGCTATAGGCAGTCGCCCGTCCCTAATTTAGGGTCACTGGTTCCAGGGAAGGGAGAGAGCCAGTGCCGTAAGACAAACACAACATCCATGCCTCACCGGGATTCGAACCCGGACCCTTTCGGACAAGTGATCAGAGGCCATCGCTTAGACCACGGCGCCACCGGGGCGGCACAGATGGAGGGAGGGAGCGCCTTATTCATTAGTATTATTAGGTACGAAAATAAAATAAATGTGTAAGATATATTGTTTATTACTAAATGAAAACATCAATAATGAATGATTTCTCGAGCTGAAGATTAATCAAAATTATTTTTTACGAAAATTTCGGTAAGTTTTCAAAGCCAACAGTTTGCGTTAACGTTACTCCAATGACCTACGCAAAAACGGATATTCCATGTTAAAATTGCTCCTCCGAATGTACAGCACCATCTCATTTTACAAGAAGTACAATTTTTTTTTTTACGATAAAGGGTCTATTCTCTATTGCCTCAGTGAAAAACTCAGCATCGTCTGCTCAGAAATCTTCACCTTAGAGTAAGCACTCTGTGGCCCAAAAAATATATATAACGCTTATTTGACGAATTCCATGTGATAGGCACAAAAGTGCATGTTTGCGAAGCGTTCCACGTTATTGTTTTTTTAATTCCAGGCAAAATAGCATTCGTAAAATACGAATGTTTCTGTCGCTTCCTCCCATAAAAAACCATAGGTTGTATCAAATCATCGGCCCACATGTTCGTCGCGCCATCTAGTGACATTAACAGGCGATTTTTGTTTCCAGAGTCGTATCACCTGACTATCATACACCGTGAAAAGCATTGAAACTTTTTTTATTAGAGGTTTAACGACCACCGTGAGCAACTCTATGGGCTATAAGCAGTCGCCCGTCCCTAATTTAGGGTCACTGGTTCCAGGGAAGGGAGAGAGCCAGTGCCGTAAGACAAACACAACATCCATCCCTCACCGAGATTCGAACCCGGACCCCTTTCGGACGAATGATCAGAGGCCATCGCTTAGACCCCTGCGCCACCGGGGCGGCAGCATTGAAACTGAGGACGTCTGGTCACCTTAGCTATTAGTAGTGAGGCGGCAGATCCAGTGGGTCAATCGTCTAATCGTTGGCTTATGACCTTTCGTCCGAGAAGGCTTCGGGTTTGAATTCCGGAGTGGCATAGATGTTGTGTTTGTCATACAGCACTGGCTCTCTCCTTTCCCTGGAACCAGTGGACCTAATTTTTTTCTTTTGATTAGAGGTTTAACGACCACGATGAACAACTCAATGAGCCATAAGCAGTCGCCCGTCCCTAATTTAGGGTCACTGGTTCCAGGGAAGGGAGAGAGTCAGTGCCGTAAGACAAAACACAACATCCATGCCTCACCGGGATTCGAACCCGGACCCCTTTTGGACTAATGATCAGAGGCCATCGCTCAGACTACTGCGCCAACGGGGCAGCGGCCCTAATTTTTAGAGAGGAAAAAAACAAAGAATGTAAACAACCATTGCTGGCCCGCGGCCACCGAACATATATCCCATGATGCAATGCGAGGTGAATAAGGTCCATTGAGTTGCCTTCGGTGATCGTTAAACTTTCAAGAAAAAAAAAAAAAAAAAAGAAAAACTGCATGTACTAAACAGACAATTCGTCATATTACGAAACCCATATGAAACAATACAGGAAGTGGACTAAAAGTTTTTTTTTTCTGTTGTTAACTTAAAATATGAATAATAGTTTCAGTGCTGCTTCTTTTAAGATGTTTAATAACTTGAACAAAAGGAAAATAAATCATTCAGGAGCGCCGGAACTATTTTTACAGAACGGGAGCAAAATATCCAGATATTATTTTGGTAGGAGGGAGTCGGTTCGTAAAATTTATAGTTTTATTGTAAATTAGAATCGCAGCTACGAATCAGGACGTGATGACGTCATTTTTTTGTTGGGGGGTTTAACGACCACCATGAGCAACTCAGTGGGCTATAAGCAGTCTCCCGTCCCTAATTTAGGGCCACTGGTTTCAGGGAAGGGAGAGAGCCAGTGCCGTGAGACAAACACAACCATGCCTTTCGGGATTCGAACCTGATTCCATCATCAGAAGCCATCACTTAGACCACTGGGGCAGCCTAAAAGTTTTTTGATCATCCCAGTATAAGTTTTAGAAAATACCGAGAAGAATGATAGATGTTCATAAATGGTGAAATAATTATTTTCCTCTGTTTAATGACTTCCATGAGCAACTCGTAGGGCTATAAACATCCACTCGTCCTTGATTTGAGGGTAACCGCCATTTTGAGGCACGGGGTTTAAGGAAGGGAGAGAGCCAGTGCCGTAAGACTATATTGATCTAAGGTCCCGAATTCTTGGCGACAGTTCTCAAATTGAATTCACTGTCTCCAAAAACATCTGATGTTATTGGGAACAGAAATTGTCCTCGAATTTTGATGTTTAACCTCAAATTTACACTTCATCAATAGCTCACTAAGTTTCTAATGCAAAATGTTCTTCAAAAAGAGCTTTCATTGCCCATCTGCCAACATGCTTATTGTAAAATAAAATTTCGACTGTACTTGCTCCGAGTTCCACCGCAACCTTTCACAAAATGAGAAAATTCCCCATGCGATTCGTTTTTTAGAACAAACTAAGGATTACACAGCTCTGTCTACTGCATTATATAACTTTAAAATCATTTAAAATGTTCAACACGTAACACTTGTTGTACCCATAGGTTCACACACCATATTTTATACACTGCTGGCCACCCAAAATGCAACACCAAGAAGGAAGCATCCGATTGGCCTGAAATTCGCAGCATGCTTCGCACGCGAGAGGACATGCAAACGATTAGCATTGCAGGGCATATGCAAATCATGTGCGCCAGGCACGCCACCGAGAAGCACTATAAGGGTGCACAGAAGGCAGCGTGTAAGTAGTGGAAATGTATTGTGTTGCCGAACCTGTGCGTGGGAAGCTTCCTCATGCCTCGTCGCAGTATACGGCAGTCATTCCAGCACGTTTCGGAGTCCAACAGAAGACGAATAGTGGCTTATCGCGACAGCGGTTTACGGTTTATCGTACCGAGACATCCGGCCACAGTGGAGAGTATGGATTCGATGGGTGCAGGAGGGACGGACGGACAGACGTGAGCGATTGCCACAGCAGCGGCACACCACCGAACGAGAGGACCGGCATGTTGTGCGGCGGGCATTGACGGCTCGCACCGCCACATCACGAACGTTAGCGCAGGAATTAGGGTGTGTTGCGCAACAATCTGTGTCAGCACGTACCGTTCGACGTAGTCTGCAGGAGCGGGAACTTGTCGCACGGCGCTTGTTGCTCAGATTACCATTGACGTTACATCACCCGCAAGTGCGGCGGCAGTGGGCCGTTGAACGCCGCACCTGGACTACGGAATGGCACGATATTGTCTTCTCCAACGAATCCCGCTTCTGCCTGCAACACCACGATGGTTGGATCCACGTGTGGCGGCACCGCGGCGAGAGACTGTATGACGCCTGCATTATGCATCGCCATACCGGTCAGTCACGTGGCGTTATCGGTTGGGCGCAATTGGATATGACACCCGCACCCCTCTGGTACGCATCGCCGGTACACTCAACAGCCACCGCTACATCTCCAACGTTTTGGAGCCTGTAGTCCTCCCTTACCTGCCAGTGGCCACGTTTCATAAGAACAATGCGCGCCCGCACATGGCACGCATCGTGTAAAATTCTTCACGGCCCACGAGTTCTCCCAATATGTCGCCCATCGAACATGTCTGGTCGCTGATCGGCAACAGAGTGGCCCGGCAAGCTCCACCCGCGGCTACGCCTCATGAACTGTGGCAACGTGTGGAAGCAGCCTGGACCGACATACCCCAAGCCCACATCCGAAGCCTCTTTCGTTCGATGCCGCGGCGTGTAGCAGTTGCTATTGCCAGCCATGGGGGCCACACGAACTATTGATGTTTGCGTGTTCAGCAAGTAACATGGGCCTGTAAGCTCAATCGTTTCATCTCTGTATCTGTTATGTGCCCAGTAGTTCTGGCTTTGCTATCTCGTGTCCTTCTTGGTGTTGCATTTTGGGTGGTCAGCAGTGTATTAAATAGGGTATAGTACTTTAGTGTATCACAATAATGGGGAGCTGAGGTCTCACTAAAGCTGAAGGGATAGTTTCCAATATCCAGCCAGAGTAACAAACCGCTAACACACATTTAAAAAATTCTTTTAGATAGTAAAAACAAAGAAACAGTCATTACTCACGATTAACACTATGGTGTGAACTAAATCCAATGATACTTGAGCTCTGAAGCGCTGCGCACAGTTGCGTGAATAAGTTCGCCGGGCCATAATTAGTAAAAGTAGGCTGTAGTTGTTGGCGGCTGGATTGAATATTGCTCAAATTTGGAAGGCACAGGAAAAGACACACTGACATTAACTGCTTTGAGCTTGTTCGGAATTCAAACGGACACAACATAACCTCTCATTAATGGACTCCAAACGAACCGAGTTACACTTCCTCGTCAAACTTGTGGTTTGTCTTAGCTATGCATTTCAGTACAGCGTGTACCATCTTCAGACCAGACCTGTCTCTCACTGTCACACGTGTGACCAGCCGCAGTAGGTCTCCGGATAGCACGACGGCCTATTGGCAGGTTGTGTTTCTCAATGATACGGAGAGATAGAGATCCTGTTCTTAGTTCACCCTATGAACAAATGTGGTGTGCACTTGAAATCTAACTCAACATCGGAGGAGAATAAAATATACATAGGATCCACACTTTGAACTCTTGCAGTCAGGTTATCTGAGAACTAATATTCCATCTGGTCTGGCCTGACAAACACTGCCCTTTCCAGGACTGTTGTGCAGGGGTGCCATACTCCAATATGGGACCAGGCCAGGATACTTACCTTTGCTTTAAGTAAGTGTATTGTTTTGTTTACAGAGTTTATACATATTAAAATATCAGGATATTGGTTGTAACAATGAAGTACCATTCAGTGTTCCTCAACCATGGAGATCCTTACTTCTGAACTTACCACAGGGGAATTTGGCATTGACATTGAGTTAATAATTATAACTTTTACTATATTTTGAACTTTTCTGATGGTAACGTGTTTTGTGATGCCAATGCATTTTGGTTCTTCACGATGTGTGTGTGTGTGTGTATATACCGTAGTCTCGTTCCTTAGTGTTAGGGCCGCGGGTGGCCTAGTGGGCAATGTTCGTGACTGCCACGGAAAGGGCCTGAGGTTCAATCCCCTAAATATCCGCAGTGCGTCGGATGAGCACATTACGCCGTTGGACCCTGGGTACTGGACCCCCGGTAATAAATAAGGGAGTCTTCCTCCCCCTTTCTACTTTGCTTCCATGTCATTTTCCTATCGGTCACTCTAGCCCAAATCTCCTAGTTTCCTATTTCTAAGGGTTGTTTAAGACCTGGTGTCAGACACTCCCTAATATCCTCTACATATGATCATTGATCCTTAGTGTTAGTCCTGAGGATGGGGTCACAGTGACCCCGAAAGATCTTGCCTTTAGATTCTTTTAACTAGTGTTTTTAGCTGTAAATAAACTTCATTTTAAAAATGTGGTTTGGCTAATTGTACATTGATTGAATCGTGCTTAGACACCTTTTTAGCTTGTCTACTATTATTTCAGCACAAATTGTTTGCTACCTCTTCGTCCACAAATCTCTCAACCTCTCGTTTATCTTTATCTCGGTGGTGCATGTTAGGGATGGGCTCAACAGACTTTTCGGTAACGTTCCAAAAAGGTAACTGTTACAAATAATGGCGACAATGTCACTGTTTGTGACAAGACCGAACACCTGTACCTGTATGCTCAAAGTAGTCACGTGGCGAAATCACAATTCACAAGAACGTTTTATTAATCGTTACTCGGCACTTCGCTTCGCAGTTTGAGTCCCCAAGAGGATTTCTGGTCGTGCTATTTACAAGATTTCCACTGACAGACTAATTAGGCACTTGTATTCTTAGTTACTTTTCATAGGCATTTTAGTTAGTTTTCATAGGTAAGTAACTGAGGAACATTAAATATGAAATCTTTAACTCCCGAAGAGCAGGTAGTAATCAAGATCTTATATGAAAATTTTTCAAGTGGAAGATAAATGAATTATTATTTATAATTCATTTATTTGGTCTGTAGACAGATCTAAACACGAAAAAGATTTTTGAGTATATTTTTTGCCAATAATTGCATTTTTCTGAAATTTTGTGCTGAGCCCTAAATTAAAAATCTTGGTGCTCTAGAACTTCATTGGACGGTGGTTTGGGTGCAAAATAGCATATATAAATGCCACTTAAAATACAAAAGACCAACACTATCAGATAAATAGCTTTAAAAGTGAGATTACTGAGTGAAAAGCTGAGAAATATCTATAGTATTTAATATCAGTGATTTTGGAGTGGTTAATAAGAGTAGCTTGATTTAAAAGTTAGATTACAGAGTGAAAAAGCTTGGATATATCTATATTTAATATCCAGTGATTTTGGAGTGGTTAATGAAAGTAGCTTGATTTGGGAATGCTTGATTTGCAACCTACCTGTCGTTTCCTGAAAGTAGCGTGAATTTGGAACAATTCAGGAACCAAAGTGTTCTTGTGATTTTGGAAACATAATTTTTGCCACTGATCACATAAACGTAGCAATGACATTTTAGTAACGTTACAAAGTAACTGTGACATGATTTTGTACCCACCTCTAGTGCATGTAACGACTTTTCGTTAGGTAATTGCGCAACTATGCTATTGTCACCGGTGTCGAATCTTCGCTATTTTTTTTGTTTTTCTTTTCTTTTTCACTGTTTTTTTAGCAGTTTCCAAGGTAGGGGAAGGTTGATGCAGTTCTTTTTGTTGCAATTAAAGTTGTAGGTCTTTTCAATGAGAACTGCCTCAGAATATCTTAAACCTATTTCTGTCAGTTGTCTATTATCTTTTTGTTTTCAAAGTCTGGTTCTACTTGATTATTAAGGCAATATTCTATCAATGCAGTTTTGCTTTCCTTTTTGCTCCAGTTGTTTTTATGTTGTCCGATTCAGTGTTTCAAGCCGTTTTTGGTGCTTCCTACATAGCTTTTCTTCTTGATTGGGTTTTTCTTAGATTTTATCGGAATTTCGTATATGTCAACTATTTTGAATGTTTTTTGGTTCTCCATTGTTTAGTATAATTTCTCTGTAGCTGGTAGAGGACCCTCTGAAATCTATTGTTTTTTCTACATTTCTTTTTTAGTATCTTGTTAATAGCTGGGATATGTGGGAGTCTATCTTTATATTTAATATTATTTTGTATTCGTGGTTTTGGGTGTTTATACTCGTAAATCAATTTTTTAATTATAGACTAGGTTGGTATCCAACGCAAATCAATTTTTTAATTATAGAGGTTGGTATCCAAATTTCTTGGCTGCATTTGTTTTCCAAGATATTTCTTCATTTTTAGCACGTTTTTTGTAAAGAAAAATAGTAGTGCTTATGTTCTCGGTTTGTTCGTCCGTCCATCTGTAGACACCACATCACAGTAACTATTAGTCCGATTTGAAAAATCCTTTTTGCATTGGGAAGCTTGAAATATGCGAATGATAATCATTCATTTAGTTTTTTTTTTTTTTTTATGATGTTCAGTTTTCGCCGCTAGAGGGCATGAATGCAGTGACATCGAATTCAAAATACATTTTATTTCGTATATTTGCTTCTAATCGTCCAATTGAAAAAAATTCTTTCATCTTTCGATTCCATTTATGTCGAAGAGTATTTTAGGTATAGTTACTTTTTCCAGTTACACATAGATTTTCCGCTAGGGGGCATAAAAGTAAATTACGTTTTCCACCAATATCTCTTCTTCTAAAACTCCGATTTGAAATATTCTTTCTTTAGCAGATACAGCTCCTGATGAAAAATCTCTTGCATATAATTTCTAATTTTTGGTAAAGAATACTTTGGCCACCAGAAGATGTAAGGGTTAATTTTTGCTTCTGAGGTATTTGCCAAAAAATCTTAGTTTCTAAAATTACGAATGAAAAATAAAAATTTGTTTGTGCACAGATGCCACTCACGTTGATAAATCTTTTCGGAATATTTTCTTTTTAAAATATTGCATGGAACATGCAACCCTTCCCGTGTTAAGCATGAGTCAACACAGTTTGTCACTTATAATAAGGCACTCAAGTTAAAAATTTTAAACTCCATAAAAGTAATAAAAGAGATACTCAGAAAAGTCCACATTAAGGATTTAATACAACTGATCATTTCTTTTATTGATCTGTGAACAAAAAAAAAATTGATGCGGCAAGTATTTATTACCACTATGAACTGTACAACACTTATATTTTCTCAAAAACAAGGTTATTTTCAAAGGGAAATTAAAAGACAAGTTTTCCATTTTATATTCAGTCGAAAAGATTTTGCACATGAAAGTAAAGTCATTTCTTCAAAACGTCCATTTTAAGATCTATTAAAAACATGCACATTTTATCACATACAAAATAAATGTTTTTATTTCTTATATATAATAGATGCAAATACATATATAAATTTGTATTCAGCCATCTTGCAGAAATAACAAATGGCACATCTTATTGTAACAAGCTGTTATTTATCCTTAGACAAAGATTTTCAGGTTGAAGGGTAAAATGATGTATATATAAAAGAGGCATGAAAATGTTTTTCAAAAATCAGTAGTTTGCTCTTTCTTAAGGGAAAACCTGCAGACTTGGTCATGAAAGAGCCAAATAATTAATGTTGTAATACAGTATTAAAAAAAAAGGGGAGGGGGGGTAAAGTAGTATACTTTGCTCTTATTATATAAAATTTTTGTGAGACATTGATTCAAACCTTCATCAGTCCATTCTCTTCTCAAGGAAGTTAATGTGTATTTAATAAAAATTTCCTCAGAAAGTGATCCTACCATATCTTAAGAAATAAACAACTTTACAATCAATATAATGAAGAAAAAAGAACCTGCTCAATGCTCTAAAACTACAAAGAAATCACAATTCTATTCACCAATGAAAATTATTCTGGGGTTAATTTAAAACACAGTAAGTGCAAAACGTTACATAGATACTATCTTTCTGAAGTTTCATGGATACAAAACTTTGTAATGAGATGATGAAACAGAAGGAAAAAAAATGTGGTTTAAAATATGAAATATGGTTACTTTAAATCACATCACAGTCAACAATGGTCAGAGCTAATTGGTCAATATAAATGCCAGCACACACGCACACACACTGTTAAAGACGTGTGGAATCCAAAAAAAAAAAAACCCCGATACTTTTATTGCATTAGCATGTGAGAAATTGATACTATGAAAATGTTCACCAGGAAATGCACATATCAAAGTGGCTGGAATATAAAATAAAGCACAGGCTGCATGCATATTTTAGGAAATGTGACACATGTAAAATTAGCTATGCAAAGCCCTTCTATATGAGATATCGAAAAACTGTTTCCAAAAGTGTGCAAAAATGAATAGTGACCTATCATTGGAATTTCACGGGAATGCAAAATTTTTAAGTACTGAACGTAAGCACCGCAAGCAAGATCTTATGATTACTATTACAATCTTATTGTGGAATTCTGCTTTAAGAAAAATGTCCAGTGAACCTGTTAAAATAAGAACAATCACAAAGAATTAAAAAAAAACATAAAAAAGTTTATGGAACACCAGAACTGAAAATTAACCTGTTAACTTAAAAAACTGGCCAAACTGATTTTGTACTTCTCTTTCTAAACATAATTTCATACAAAAGAAGAGGTAGTCGTATATGCCTACCAACTGTCACAAAAACTTCAAGGACTTAGACGTCAGTCAACTGGAGTAAAAATGTGTAACAAACTGGATTTAATTTGAAAAACAAAAGGAGTAAAGGAGTTCCTGAAATCTTAAAAGTGAATATATGTCTCTCTCTCTCTCTCTATATATATATATATATATATATATATATAAATCCATCGTACGCACATATATGTATTCAAAATAACATTCTAGAACAATTCAAAATAAATTTTCCTTTCAAACCGTTTGAGGCAGACATCCAACTTCATCCTCCTCACTCCCTATCTTTCCCCCAAAGGATGAGTCAGCAGAAACCCAAAGCCTCTTTCCAGAATAACAGGGAGCAGTCAAAGTTGAAGACCAGTTTCCTCACAAGAAAAGAGAAGCATTTCTCTTTTCAGCTGATGACTTCGCTATTCTCCCTTGCACTGGTGACTGCTTTGGAAGAAAGCCAAAAAAATCTTCACCACGCTATTCGTTGATCATTGGTGTGACGTCGTAGGCTGGTCGGGAATACTCGCGACTTCCCTGTGAAGAGAGGAAGAAAGAGTACAGAGATCCACTTTGTTTCGTTGGTCAGTGCTTTGTGGTTCATGTTTATTCCGCGGTGCTACAACAATCTCACGTGTAATGTCAAAAAAGGCCAAAAGATCAGGATGTGTGAGTTCATCCTTGTTGTACAATGCGCGATCAGAAGCAGGGCAGAGTCTACCGCATATTTACGTGAACGATACAGCTTTTTATCAGAGAAATAATGGCGGCGACTGGGGGAGGGGGGGGGGGTATTTTTTTTTAATGGTTCTGAAAACTGGAAAAAATCCAGAAACAGGACTGCCACTGGCCCGGACCTGTCCGAATAATCGGTTTGATACTGTATACATAATTTTTTTTTTCAGGGTTCGATGATCATCATGAGCAACTCTAAGGGCTACAAGCAGTCTTCCGTTAAAAATGTGGGGCCACTGGTTCCAGGGAAGTGAGAGAGCCAGTGCTGTAAGACAGACACACTACCCACGCTTCATCTGGGACTGAAACTGGGGCCCACCTGAACAAATGGTCAGAAATGAGCCCTTTAAAGCACTGCACCACCAGAGTGGGGGAAAAAAATCAATTATATATTCTGCAATGCTTGTAACAATACAGACAAATGCCAAATAAAAAGGCGGTTAGCAAAGGCTATACCCCACACCCCTCATCTCGGATAACTTGTTTAAGATTTTTAACATTAAAAAAAAAAAATCTATTTAGACAAATTTTTGAAATATTTCAAAAGCAGTAAAGCCAGGTTGGCCAATTATGGAAGCAAGATACGGCTGACGAGTTCAACAAATTTAACACTAACAAATGAAAAAATGAACTCGATGACAGAGGCAGCTCGAGTACGTGAGCTGGTCACTCTTCAGCACAAAAGATTAAACTGAAAAATTATTGCAGAATATAATATTTAGCAATTCAGTACTTTTTGTTTAACTTTTGTTTTATACCTCAAACGGCAAAAAAAAAAAAAAAAAAAAAAAAAAGGAGAGATAAATACTCTGAAAATAATATTTATATTTCAATATTTATGCATGCTTTTTCTAATCAGAAATTCAGCATTTTTTCAGTTTCTTTTTCATGAATATTTTGCAGAGTAAAACCCTGAGAGGACCAAGATAAAGAATTATTTTAAACCATGTAAATTTCTAAATGGTTATTACACTGTGAAAAAAGATTTCTCCTTGCTCATGTATAAAATTACATTTTTGATCTCTTGCAGTGAAAGATCACACAGAAATCCATGAAAGAATATGATAAGGTACAATGCACAATACTTTCCCTGATTTCAATTTTTTTTAACACATTAAACTGTCACGTGTAACATGTATTTTACAGTTACAAAAAAACCCCAACAACAATGTAAATGCAGCTGCAACATATAGCAATCTTAAAATAAAATGCAGTAACCTTTAAAGTGTGGAAAAAATAAATCTGCATACATGTGCAGATTGATGAATGTAAGTTTTGTTTTACATACATAAACATAAATAACAGGAAAGACAATGCACTCCTTTTTTGTGCACTGGATATCAGACCTTTACGACAAGCCAAACAATTAACTTTGAACTAGACTTTTATCTGTCAAACTGAGTCACCATCTAACCCAGCAAGATGTGGTTTCATTAACTGTTAGGGAATATCAATACATAGAAATACAAAGAAAAATCAATCTTTGGGAATGTAGTAAATTGGTTATCAAGAAGTTTAGTACTGTGAGTTAAGAAAATACTTAATTTTTCTTCCAACTAATGCACTTTGAGATAAAATTTCTTTATGTTTACTTCATAACATCACAAATGAGTCATTACTTTGACTTGATAGATGTTTTGGTAAAAAGAATTTTCAATGGACTTTTAGTTTGCAAATAAATTGCCAAAGTCCACAACTTATTAGTTCCTTATGGACCATGGGAGTGGCAACATCATACATAACTGATACAGTAATCACAAAATTTTAGAAAATTGAAAATAAACTTTTGTAACGTAATAAAAATTGGATGAAATTGGTGCAAAAATTCCACTGAGGACAATATCTTTACTCCTTTTCTAAAAAGAGAAAAATATATTGGCTACAGAAATACAAAATAGAATTACTTGGGAGGAGGGATAATTGGCCAACAAAGTAACCATCATATGCTAGTTCTCAGTGACAAAAGAAAGTTGACATTTTAGTTTGGTCTCTTTTCTAGGAATTATACATATATAAAAGTTCCTATATGCAATTCCTGAACATTTACACTGTGGGACTGTAACAAACAAAATACAAAGTCTGAGAAAAGTTATGGTTACTTCTAACATACTCTATATACATAAACATTTCTCTGCTTATTTATGTAAATAAAACAAATGTACAATCATACAATAGCTGACTGAATAGCACGTACTATATAAATATATGCTTAGCTTTTATACTTGAGCAGTAGCACAATGGAATTAGAGAAAGTATAAGGATATACAATATAAATATATAATTAGTATTGAAATAAATGTCTGAGACATATTTAACATATGAAAACATGAAACAATATACAGTGGCATCATGATTTACAATGCCAAAATCAAATAACATCTTTGTGCTTAAAGTTGTAAATAAAAAAAGGACGTGCTGCTCATTTCATAATGATGCTACGGCTGGAAGTCATGCACGCAGAAGGAAATTGCTTACATAAACTAATAAATCATGCCTCTCAAACAACTGACACAACAATTGCAGTTCTCACGGTGAAAAGAAATTCTGTTTGTCACTTGCAGCAAACCTCATCCTCCTTGAAATGCCACAGCTCTTCAAAAGCATGCTTTGACTTGAACCTGAAATTGATATCTTAAATTAGTAGATAATTTATATCTTTACAAAAATAATGCTGCACCTGATGAAAATTTTATGTAGTAAGAATTATTAAGCTTGCAATGAATGGATATCTAAGTTCTGGGTGAAAATATTTTTACAAAGATGTTTAATTGATGTAAAAAGCAAATTAATTGATTTAAAAACAAAACAAAACAGGAAGCTAATATATCCAAATGTGTACATACTGAATTCGTAAAAGGCACTTACCGTTGATATCCACAATGCTTGAAAACATTTCTTGCACATAATGTTATGCAATCTGAGAGAGGTACATGCTTGTCCACGACACTTGACATAAAATGCATGGTAATAACACAATATCAAGGAACTCAATTCATCAGATGTACAACTCTGTGAAAATGCTGGAAACTTTCCACCAACAACCTTTCAGAATGCTCATGAACTAAAATTACCTAGAACTATAAATAATGTCATAAAACAGCTGAAAATTATTTCACTCATAAATAGTTCAGGACACAGACACGAAAAACAAAGTCATGAACTGATTATATAATACAATTCACTTAATATACAACACCACATGGAAACGAAAGACGAAATTATTTAAATAACACAAAATTACTTCAAAACCCTCAAGGAAACAAAATTCAACCAGAAAAACATATATCACTCAATACTAAATGACAAAAAAATTTTCCCACCACAAACCAAAGTCACCTCAACTCAAACGTCCATGCAAAAACTTGGGTGAAAACTTAATAGACCTGTTTAGAAAACAAGTCCTCAATCCTAAAGAACTCCGTGAAAACTGTCTCTCGCCCGCACAAAACTATATAGCTCAAAGATTTTCCCCACTTGTTGCGGCATCAGCAAGAGCACCAACCAAACTCCTCAGTGAACACAGATGAATTGATGTCCCGAAAACTTTGACATCAATTCGTCTGTGTTCACTGATGAGTTTGGTTGGTGCTCTTGACGATGCCGCAACAAGTGGTGAAAGGCTTTGAGCTATATAGTTTTGTGCAGGCGAGAGACAGTTTTCACGGAGTTCTTTAGGATTGAGGACTTGTTTTTTAAACAGGTCTATTAAGTTTTCACCCAAGTTTTTGCATGGACATTTGAGTTGAGGTGACTTTGGTTTGCAGGGATTTTTTTTTGTCATTTGGTATTCAGTGATGATGTACGTTTTTTTCGGTTGAATTTTGTTTTCTTGAGGGTTTTCAAGTAAATTTGTGTTATTTAAATAATTTCTTCTTTGGTTACCATGTGGTGTATATTAGGTGAATTGTATTATATAATATGGTCGTGACTTTATGCTTTTCGTGTCTGTGTCCTGAACTATTTATGAGTGAAATAATTTTCAGCTGTTTTATGACATTAGTTATAGTTCTAGGGAACTTCAGTCATGAACATTCTGAAAGGTTGTTGGCGAAAAGTTTCCGGTGTTTTCGCAGAGTTGTACATCTGATGAATTGAGTTCCTTGATATTGTGTTACTATCATGCATTTTATGTCAAGTGTAGTGGACAAGGGTGTACCTCTCTCAGATTACATAACATTATGTGCAAGAAATATTTTCAGGCATTGTGGATACCAATGGTAAGTGCCTTTACAAATTCAGTATGTACATAATTTCGATATATTGGTTACTTAGTGCACATTTTTTTTTTTATCGACTATTAGCAAGGAGGATTATCCAGCAGCTAAAGTCAGTGATTTAGGAACAGGAAATTGTTTTGTTTCTAAGTAAATTATATGAAATTCTGAAAGTTCAAAACTCAACAACAGTCAGCTGATGTTTAGCTACATACCAGTGCAGTATACTTATGACAAGACAGTGCATGCAACACAGGTATCAACAAATGAGACCATATATGGGGGGGGGGGGCATGAGGTTAGTTAAATCAGCACACCAATAGCCATTCAAATCAATCACACTGTAAAGTATAGTGATACAGTATTTACAACAGTGGATTGGGGACAGTACCTTTACCCACTGCTAGGGGTCTGTGGCCAATATAGAACTACCACAGAATGAGAGGATCACATCATTTGGAGACACGCAAAGACAAATTACTCTGCCGCATATACATAGCTACTACTGTTAAATGAAATTTGTTTTCTGCATTAAATGCTCTGGTCTCAAGGATCATCTGAATTTTGATGAAAACTGGATTACATTCATGGCATCAATGCCCTGGTTGCCTCCGACAGCCAAATACGACCAACAACATCTGTTATGGTGTCAAAAGCATAATAGCATTTGAGTAAAAAATTGTTCCAAGCCATTTTCTTGGATGAATCCCACTTATGTCTTGAAGCAGATGATGGCCGTACAAGAGTATAGCATCACCAAGGGCAGGGTTGAAAAATTGGCTAGTCCGATACTGGGGAACATCAAGTTTTATTTAATTCAGTGTTAGAACATCTATAGCACAAGCCACAACTGTTCGTAATTTACGTGCATACAATTATAATAGGTTGCTTACCTTTTGAACACATTTCCCTGCACGTTTTATTCCTTTGGTTGTCTTGCTTGGTTCAAGATTCTGGTGCTGTGTTCCATTTTCGTCTTCAGGTTCATTCAATGCCCGGCGAATGCACAAGTCCACGAAGTGCACTGCATTAATGACTCTAGGCCCCAACAGCATCTACTTCCCCTCCAACTCTTCCCACCAGCGTGTAAAATCCAACTTTCATTGGTTGATTGACATTTATAAAAAACCCAATTCGTGAACTCAAAACCTACTGATATAACCAACGAACATAAACTTCCTATTTACATACATACAAAATTCTGAACAAAAATATTAAAAGCATATACACAATTATTTACACACAACTCATCTTATTCCCTTCTATGTCATTCTTTCAATTCCCTTTCCCAACACCTCATGACAACTAGAGCATTCAGTCACCACACTTGAGCCATTCTCACGCAGACTGCCTCAAGTACTTTCTACACCCTCCAGTGTCATCTTCAAGAGGCGTTCCAGATGTTATCTGTCCTGCTACCGCAGTGAGAGACACGTTTGTCTTCCTCGCCCCCTGCTCCAATATCACTTTTTATAAATGCCAATCAACCAATGAAGGTTGGGTTTTACACGCTGGGGGGACCTAGAGTCATTAATGCAGTGGACTGGAGCATTCGCCGGGCATTTGAATGAACCTGAAGACGAAAATGGAACACCGCACCAGAGGCTTGAACCAAGCAAGACAACCAAAGGAATAAAACGTGCAGAGAAATGTGTACAAAAGGTAAGCAACCTATTATAATCAAGTTTTATGTTTGGACTAAAACAAAATATTTTTTTACTTTCTGGTACTACCATTTAAAAGTTTGTTTCTCCAAAGCTGTGGTGCTGAAGCAAGTGTATTTTCTCAGATAGTGTACATGTCCCCCCCCCCCTTTAAATAAGGTATACAGCTGCTAAACTACACTTTATGATGTCAAACATTTTTCTATTGCAGGAACAGCATCTGTTGTGGTGTGTAGGGGTGGGAGTCAAAAGTAAAAAAAAAAAGATATTGAAAAAAGTTGCCTGCTTTTTGGTGTTAAATCAACTGGGTAATGAAAAAACAAAAAACAGCCCCTGAGGTTAGATGTGGGTGGGCTGAAAAAGAGTGTTTTGTATGCATGTCCTAGTTTCATAATCAACATTGCCTACATTTGAGCTTTTTGCTTTATTCTAATGAAATAGACAGAAAATAATTGCTTAATTGAGAGAGAGAGAGAGAGAGAGAGAGAGAGAGAGAGAGAATGTGTGGAGCAAAGTGAGATGATGCACATGACAAAATGATGCAGGTTCTTTGTAAATGCCAGGACTCAACTGTCAGACTTTTCTTAGTTAAAGTTCATTAACTGAACCAAGCAAAATTATTACAGAGTCAACACTACAAAAAAACAATCTATTCTAATGAAACAAAAATTTCCCCAGTGCTTCTTAAACATCTGAATTGGAACAACGATTCCCTGTTCTTTTGTGACATTACTTTGCTATAGGAAGGAGTTACTTTACCATTTAACAGAAAATTTCATCTAATATTTCAAATCCTGTCAACAGTAAAAAGATTTAAAAAGCAGAAATAAGCTATTTCATTATGGTAGGTAACACATTTACTTACAAAAGCATCCTGAGTTTGAAAAAAAACCATACTCACACCTTATGAAAACATTCAGCTTTTTGATAACAAGGAACAGTACACCAATTATGTGGGAAATAGTAACACTGTACTAGTGATCCGATTTATTGGCATAGGAAATAGACACATAAGGGTTTCCAAGTTTTCGCACATCAACCAGATGGTTTTTTCAAGGAAGTTAGACAGAAACTGCAAACTGAATAATTCAGTTTTTGTCTATTTTGAAAAAGCCATCTGGTTGATCTGCAAAAGCTTGGAAATGCTTATGTGTCTATTTCCTATGCCAATAGATTGGATCACTAGTATAATGTTACTATTTCCTACATTCAGCTTTTGATCTAGCCATCTGAGACAGCTAAACTGTCTAAAGTCTAAAAAAGATAAAGTCAAATTCAGGTTGATCAAAGATAATTAATCACTTTCCTGTGTTTCCAGATGATCTTTCTATGTGCCAACAGTGAGTGATGCATGCAGAGTTCTCTGGATCCCTGAAGAACTTCAGTGTTCTTCAGTTTATTGAAGAAAAATACTAAGAAATTACTTCTACAAGATACTGGACATGAGCTTTAAGGGAAACTGCTTTAAAAGTTTTGGGCATGTGAGCATACAGTGATGTGAATGAATTTTCAACTCTATGTACCTGAACAAAACTGAGTAGACATCTTCTCTGACATGTACTATAAAAAAGGATTTAAGACATTTACTTTAAATATGCTTCCCAAGTAAAAGAGAACAATTACTAATAACAGATGCACCATACTGATTTAAGTCAAATCAGTACATAAAACTTGCTACAATCCTTAAAATCAGCTTCTTAATTTCTTTTCAGTGAAAAACACAAAGTTTACTTAAAATATATGGAAGAAAAATCGGGTTTATTTATTTATTTATTTTTTAATTTCAAAGAAGAAACTATACAGAATACAAAATGAATGATACAAGAATGTGGCACTTTTTGTGCATTATAAGAAAAGTTAATTCATAAAGTTAATGGGCCCTTAAATGGGAAAGAGGGCTTAACTACAATAAGATTGTGCCCCTTACAATGTCCACCTTCTATGTCATGCTGCCCTTCCCCCCTTCTTCCAAGTTATGCAGGTCTTATGTGCAGTGTTCCATATTTTTCAAGCACACATTCTGGCATTCAGATTCATTCTGAGTAATATGGCTTTCATTTTTGAAGGCAATATCAATGTTCTTCCACAGAGATTGGATCATTGCAGATGATGTTAGCTCCGTAAAAAAACAACAAAAAAAAAAATTAGAAAATTTTTAATTTTCAAAAGTGAATGGCTGAAATGGAATTGCAACAGACAGAGAGATCTAGAAATGTTTTTCTTACACTTGTGACTTACATAGTTGAAAACCTCTTGATGATGAAATTAGTTAAAAGCAATAACTGCTGTTTGGAATGAGGTCAAACCACAAAAAATAACATCCACACATCTCTGCCAAAAGAGATAGGTTGGACGACTAATTCAGGAGAATAGTATTTTTAATACACTGTAATAACACAGCAGGAAGAGGTGATACTGGGATGCTCAATGGTAGAACACTGTTCTTGTGGTATACCTTATTATAGATGAAACAGTTGCATTTTTTGATTGTGTGAAAACACTTTTAAACATAGAGATCTTTGATTAAGATGCCTGGGACTTCAAACTTTTGGATAAGCCTCTATGAATCAAAACATGGAACAGAAAGATAAAGATAGTCAATATCTAGGAAGCAGTTTACCAGTGGAAATCTTAAAAGGAGTTCAAAGTATTTGGGTGATCAGAAACCAGAATTTTACATTTCTTTATGATCTTTTCTAGTTTTACCACAAGTGAAAAGCTATATTAGACCAATGGTGTGATTGGGCCATTTTTTTTTAAATACGGTTTAATCTACAGAAAGTGTCTAGTACTTTTGTATGTGCATGGAGAGGGGCCCCCAAGGAAGGCCTGTGAAGTGTTTCTTCAAGAGTCTTAACAGAATCACTGAGTGTGGTTTGTGGTGTCTCTTACTAGAACACAGTTTGTGTAGAGAAATGGGTGAACGTTTCAACTGAGAGCAGTATTTTTCAATGACAACAAGAAAAACAACTAACTTGTTTAGGAAATAGCAAGTCTATTTGTTTGAATGACAGATTTAACTTGTTTATGAAAATAAACAGAATAGTTTAAAGGCACTGATTTGTTCTCTGATAAAACCAGACTGTTTTAGCTCTTAAAACAATTAATGAACAGAAGTTCTATAAATGGCAATTTAAAGGAAGATATTGTATGGATATTGAGATCTTGTATGCCTTAAATGAGCACTTGAAGAAAATAAAATTGGACCTAATAAGAGAATTTTGTTAATTGCTGGTGGAATGAGCCATCACACTGTGCTCCACAAATGTGAGTTTTCTTATATCTCAAAGGCAGTGGATTGCTCATGCTTGACAGAATATACATACATGCACAACACATACAGTCCTGTTTTACGAAAAAAGAAGAAAAACAACCCAACAAAAACTGCTGGTACTTACTGTCAGCAGGAACAGTTTAAAATATCTGTTGTCTTTGCATGAAAAAAACATGATATTGCCATCTAATATTACAACTGGAATACAAATGGCAGGAAAGACATTAACACACCATTATCATGCATACATTTATTGCACAACAATTAATTTAAAAAATGCACACACAAAAAAACAAAAAAAAAAAACTGATTCATGCCAAATTTGTATATAATATTCAAATTTTTTGAAGTTCTTGTCTGACACAATACCCTAATTTTGTTTCTTACTGAAGCAGATGTGAAGCTAGATATTTTGCATTGTCAAAAAGTTTTGCAATTGGCTCTACCATTTACTATGAAATACCATAAACCATTACCAAAATGAAAGAGTTTCACTGAATATAGAGTTATCTTAGAAATAAAATTGATAAACTTGGTGGTGGAGAGGAGGGGTGCAACAAGTCCATGTAGGGTACTGGAAGTCAAAGTCTGAATGGGAATGGCTTCTGTAGATGACAGTAGTAGGCACTCACCATGCATTTAGGGCATCATCAGCAATAAAAGGAGCCTGTGTGCTGTATCATATTGCACTACACTGCACCATACCACACAGCAATGCATATCCATAACTATACGACATGTGTGTATACATTCGTTCTCCACCAAAAACTTTAATTAGTAACAGGAAGTTCTGTGGATTTTGAGCTCCCATTAACTGCAGAAATATGTGTAATACAAATAATGTTCTTAATTTTTGACTATGAAAAATGCTTAAATGCTGTACAAAAACATGACCAGTACTTGTTATATGGAGTTAATTATGCTTGCATTTAAGATCACTTTTGATAAGTTCAGGTATGCCTGAACTTATCAAAAGTTCTATGCATTAGCAATTTTAACAATTGATCAGACAATGCAACAAAATGGAATATTTGACATTACCTTAGTCTAAAGTGAAACAATTCGGACAGTAGAGCTGATTGTTTTTCACTTGCACATCAGTCCCTCGTGAACCATTACCAAGCTGTACACCACATACACAACAATGGAAGCATTGAATGTGGAAATACAGCTGTAAGGCTTCTATCCCCATAGCAGAGCCATCAGCTGGGAAGGGAAAAAAGCAGTGATATAAGGTTATGAATGCACAAATTTTACATTTCATTCACATTTCAAAAGAATGCTTTTGATAACACACAACATTTTATTCTTTCAGTTTAAAACAACCAGTAAATCATCTTTTCCAGATGCAACAGGCAGGACTTGACAAATATGTTCCAGATCTAGGAGCCAGGTGAAATGAAGTCAAATTTCAAAGAATAATGCATGAATGTAATGTGTGGTGATGATGCTGGAACAAAAATTGATTAAGAATATTTGTTATCAAATATTTTTTTTTTTTTACCCAAACCACTTATTACTAAATAAAGTTCCAATTTGCTCCTGATTTTCTTTTCCTCATTCTTCCATTTGCTGCTCTCCAAAAATTAAATGTTTTTTATTTTGATTTTATTAAAACATAATTTGTGGAAATCAAATTTTGTACATATTTCATAGTACCATAATTTCCTTCGTGTAATCTGCAGACAATAAAATCCAGAAGAAAAGAAATGCTTCACAAGATCTGCGGTGGTGTGCAATCCACAGACTGTGACAAATACATCTGATGCATAATTCGCAGCACGGCATATAATCCATAGATCGTGAAATTCTGATAAAAATATTTTTTCACTTTGTATAACCCTAAGCGGCGTGTCTGCAGACCATAAAATTCAGAAGAAAACAGATCGTTATGTAATCCGCACTTGTCAGGTTGATCAGAACCGTAATTTTCAACAGAAAAGCCGCAATTCACAGGATGACTGACGTAGAAGTCCAAAGAAATTAGAAAGAAATTATCGTTAAGAATAATAATAAAAAAAAAATGTCATTTTTAAGTATTTCTTTAACTTTTAAGTAAAGAACTAAAATTCCTGGCTTTTGCAGCATTATAGTAGTTTTTTTATTGGGGGTTTAACGACCACCGAGAGAAACTCAATGGGCTATAGGCAGTCGCCCGTCCCTAATATAGGGTCACTGGTTCCAGGGAAGGGAGACAGACAGCCAGTGTCGTAAGACACACACAACATCCATGCCTCACCGGGATTTGAACCCTAACCCTTCACGGACGAATGATCATAAACCAGCGCTTACAAGGAAACGGACATGTGGTTGTCGCTGTTTGCAAAACCAAACTATGTTGTTTCGATAGAGATTCATATGTTTATATCTAAACTTTGAGCTGCTATGGACAACAGAGGGAGCCACCAGAGCCTTGTTCATGAGCATTATGTTATGTAATGTATGTATATTATGAATGTCATATTAGAACTTCTTACAATTATTTTCTATAAAAATAAGTGTAAGAAGTACCTATAAAAATACGATTAAATTCATAATGGACACTGTGTTGGTAACATCAGACATGAACTTTTGGCACAGAGACTACTTTCTCCATCTGCAGTCTTTTGCTCACTATCAGTTTTCAGCACCTCATTTTCAAAACCTAATCAGCTTTGCATTTTATAAGAGTGGTTATATGTCACTACTCACCCTGGATACTTCCAAACACCTCTCCAGTATTGTTTTGAATCGGGCCTAATTGAGGAATGTGGTAGAGAAGAATGTGAAGAAACAGCATTCATGAAATGTGCTCACTGTAAGAACTACTTTTGTTTGGATCATTCCATAATTAAAGATCTTCCTATTTTTTGTCGTACAAGAAAGGTGAGCACAATGTATATCCATTACTGAACACGCTATACTGTATATCTATTAATGAATACTTTGTAATGTATACCAACTGCTTAAAACAACAAAAACCATTCCAATACGGACCACAAGGGTAATGGAGATTCCATGAATATTGTCTCTGCCAGTGTTCTTTGATGTCCTATAGCTTCATCATTTATATTCCATAGCACCTAAAAGTTTTGTCATTATCCATTACCCCTTCAGAACTGTCGAATGATATAACAAGTGACAACAGTCTGGACAGTTCCCTTGTTAGACCATTGCGCCACCGGGGTGGCTTAAAGAAATTAGAAACACCATCAGTTAGACCTAAAAAATCTGTAGAAGTTACAGCAATCAATTGTATTTTTCTCTTTTTGGAATATGTTTCAACTGAATAGTGAACAAAAGCCATTACTAATATGATTTGCATATCAAAGCTAAAGAATTCAATTCACAAATTGATTACATGTTACATGCCATGAATAACTGCAGGCTTCTGACAGAACATAGGCTTCTACGAGCACAAATAGTACTGCTTTCATTGCTTCATATTTTCTGTCAGAATGTTCTATTTCTGTATTTCATTACATTTTTCTCTTATGGCATTTTCAGTACTTTTCCAATAACACCACCTCTCCTGACAATTACCATGCAGATTTTTTAAAACACCAAAAAAATGTTTTTTTTTTTATCTTTTCATTATCTTCAGAACCAAAAGTTATCAATTTTAACAGATGATCTGCAGATTGCATGACAAAAATTATGGCACTGCAAATCACAAAATCTGAAGTAAAAAAAAAAAGAATTTTGGGTGCCAGGCACCTAGAATTTGTCGAGCCCTGATGACAGCAGTTACTGCCATCAGAATGTACATGACAAAAAATATTCTATTAGTAACATCCTGAAATGAAATTGAACTTTAAAAGTTTAATACAGGAATGCCAAGGGAAAGTGGGCTGTATTTAAAAAAGTAAACTAAACTCTTTCTATAGATTTGGTGTTAGAAATTACATAGAAACTAAGAGTATTTTGGCATGAGGATTTAAAAACACAAATAAGCATTTGTGGCAAACTGCGTTAAATTAAACTATAAATGAAATTTGTTTCATTTTGAGGGTACAGTAGACCATTGCTATCAAGTTTTAAATACAGCAAACCACTGTCATATAATGAGGGTTTAAATACAATATAGCAATGATATAAAATGAGAATGTATTGTATTAAAAATTAGGGAACAACAACTTGAATATTTATACTGCATCTGATGAGATACAAAGCTAATAGCATGTGCAGAGGGCGACAAGAACACATCCAGGACATCATAGGAACTACTGTATTTAAAATTTTCAAATTGTGTGACAGGATTATTTTTCAGTCACATTTAATTAGAAAAAGGAATTTTAAAAGATCTTCTTGCATGTATTTTATGTAATCATCATCATCATCATTGTCAACCATTATCAATCCACTGCTGGACGAAGGTCTTCCCAAGTTTCCTCCACAACGGTCTGTCTTGTGCCAGTCTCCTCCATGTCACTCCCGCATATTTACGAATTTCATCCACCCATCTCCCATGTGGTCTTTTTCTGGGTCTTTTCCTGTCCCTTGGAATCCAATCTAAAATTTCGGCTGTCCATCTATGGTCTGTCCTTCTGGCAGTATGTCCAGCCCATTGCCATTTCAGGGATTTAACTCTGATCATGATGTCTTCCACTCTCGTCATTTTTCGGATCCACGAGTTCCTCTTCTTATCTCTCCTGGTTATACCAAGCATGCACCTCTCCATGGCTCTTTGAGTTGTCTGCAGCCTTTGTATGTCTCTTTTAGTTAAGGTCCACGTCTCTGCACCATACGTAAGCACTGGAAGGATGCATTGATCAAACACTTTTCTTTTAAGACATAATGGCATATTGCTCTTGAAAATTATGCTGTTTCTTCCAAAAGCTCTCCAGGCAAGTTTTGTACGCCGATTAATTTCTTCATCAATGTGACCCTCACTTGATATCTGCTGTCCAAGATAAACATACGTATCTGTTATCTCCAGTTTTTCTCCATCAATCGATATATCTTCATTTCTTGTAAAAGCATTGAACATCACTTTTGTCTTCTGAAAGTTCATTTTTAATCCCACTTCTTTACTCTTGTCAGCAAGTTCCTGGATCATACTCTGCAGCTCTGATGGGGTAGTTGCAAAAATGACTACGTCATCAGCAAAACGAAGGTGGGTTAGATAATCTCCATTAATCTTTATCCCTTTGTTTTCCCAGTTCAGTGATTGAAAGACATTTTCCAATGCCGCATTAAAGAGCTTCGGAGATATGGTGTCACCTTGTCTCACTCCCTTTCCAATTTTTATGTGTGTTGTATTTTCAAACAGTCGAATCTTTGCACTTGCATTTTCATAGATGTTATTAATAATATTAATGTATGCATCTTCAATACCGCAGGATTTCAGAGCCGTGGTAACTGCTGATGGTTTCACCGAATCAAAGGCTTTTTCATAATCGATAAAAGCCATGCACAATGGAAGTTCATATTCCTTCGCTCTTTCAATTAGTTCTCTCAGTACGTGGATATGATCTATTGTGCTGTAGCCACTCCTGAATCCAGCTTGTTCTCTCGGTTGAGCCATGTCCAGTGTTACCTTCAAGCGGTGTGAAAGAACTTTAGTGAAGATTTTATAAACCACTGATAGGAGGCTGATAGGTCTGTAGTTCCTGAGATCCTCAATGTCACCTTTTTTATGTAGCAGGATCATTGTAGCATTGTTCCAATCCTCAGGAATCTTCCCTTCATTAAGGCATCGAGTGAAAATTTGGGCGAGTACTGTTTCAATTTCTCCACTTGCTTCTTGTATGATGTCTATAGTAATTCCATCTTCTCCTGGAGCTTTCCCCCGCTTCATGTTCTTGATTGCATGAGCAACTTCTGCTGGGAGGACTGGAAGAACTCTGGTACTGGTATCTTTCATGATGTCTGGAGTACATGTATCATCCCTTTCATATAATTTGGAGTAGAAATCTTTCACTCTTGTCAAAATTTCGCCTCTATTTCTTGTTATAGAACCATCTTCTTTTCTCAGAGCCATAATCTGTTTTCTTCCCTTACTGAGATGTCCCTTTGCTATCTTAAGGCTTTGGTTGTTTTCAATTGCTTTCCTCACTAGCTCACAGTTGAATTTCCTTACGTCTTCAGTGATACTTTTTCGTGTTGTCTTGCATAGCTCTATATATTCCACTTTGGAAGTCACATCTTCTTTAGTTGTCCTCATCTCTCTTCTTTTTGCATCAACATTTTGGTTTTTCCTGATAATTTGTTCACATGCAGCTTGTTCTTAGACCCAGCTAATTTTGTTGCCGTTTCCATTAGAGCTTTGGTTACTTTTCTGTTAACTTCCGAAATATCCACTTCTTCCGATGTTAGGCCTTCTAAAGCAGAGAATCTGTTCTTCAGTTCCAACTTGAAAGTATTATGGTGTTTTTTAAGGTTGGTTATGTCAATACATTTTGTTTGTCTTATGAGCTTGCCACGTTCCAGTTTAGTGTTGAGGTGCATCTTACATCTCACCAATCTATGGTCACTACCTGTGTTGAACTGGTTCAGCACACTGCAGTCTTCGATGACGAATTTTTTGTTACACATAATAAAATCAATTTCACTTGTCGTCCCAATTGGATGTCTCCATGTCCATTTCCTGTGTGGCTTTTTCTTGAAAAAGGAGTTCAAGATGAAAAATCCTTCTGCCTCTGCAAACTCAACGAGAGTATTTCCACGCTGGTTTCTGTTGCCGTGACCGAATTTACCTACTGAAGTTTCATTCTGTTGCCGTTGCCCTATTTTTGCATTGAAATCTCCCATAATTATCTTCAAGTGCTGCTTACCTTTATTATTTAGATGACGAATTTCCTCATAAAATTCTTCAATTTCTTCTTCAGGATGACTTGTGGTGGGTGCATAAGTTTGAATAATCTGAGCCTGGTATCTTCTCGATAGTTGGATAACGAGTCGTGCAGCTCTGTCAGAGGAACTTTCAACTTCTACCACTTTATCCTTCAGTTTCTTGTTTATTATAAATCCAACACCACTAGTTCTGCCAGTATCTGTCCCACGATAATAGAAGAGATGTCCACTTTTCAGTTCAATGAGATCTTCTCCTTTTCTCCTTACCTCACTTAGCCCGACGATGTCCCACTTGATCCTTTGTAGTTCCTCTTCCAATTCAAGAAGCCTTGAATCAGAAGATAGGGAACGTCCGTTATAGGTAGCCAAGGTCAGCATCAAATGGCAGCCTAGTCCGGTCCTCCGGGGATTCTTAGCACCCTCTGCCTTCATGTCGCACTGGCCGCTGCCTTGGCCAGGTACATTCCAGCTGCCGGAGACTGAGGGCCAAGATTTAAGTTGTAGAGTCATTTTGGAGGTGTTTGGCCATAACTCACCACGCTGGCCAAGCGGGTTGGTGAGTGTGGGATAGCATTTCCTCTGATCCCGATGGTATAGTTATACCGCTATTGGCGGTCGTCAGAGCCCCTTTAGTGGGAACAGGATGCACCACGAGAAGGCGGGGTTGACATTTATATATATATATATATATATATATATATATATATATATATATATATATATATATATATACACACACACACACATACATACATACATACCTTCCATCGCTGCTATGTAATATGATATACAAAATGAGAATCAGTAGCTTGAATTTTGTTTTCTTAAATACTTAGATTTTGTTTTTCTGATTTTTCATAATTTATTTTTTTGTCAGAAGTAAATCAATTAATATAAACAAAAATAGCAACAATTCTTTTACCACAGTACTTAAGTTTCACTTGGAGGACAAAAATTAATAAATTTACTGACAGTTATATTAAATAAATACAAGACTTATTAATAAGTTTGAGAAATATTTGTATGGCAAACCTTATTACAACTTTTCACTTTTTCTAAATGTCATTTATTGTTAATTTTATCTTATTAGCTTTCATGACCTTTTCAAGATATTGTTCTAGTTATCACCTAGAGAGAAAACTCCAAAAGATTTTCTCTCATCTAGTGTCCCCAGAGAACTTAATATAACTTTTATCAATAAGTGGTAATAGGGGCACATATATTTCATCACTTGCTTCTTGTATTACAAGATGTAAATGCTGAAAGCGCGGGGGGGGGTAAAGATTAAAATTAGCGGTCACCACTCACCATGTGGCGACTGGATAAAATAAAATGTCCAGTAGAAAAAGTCACTTTAGTCGCCATGCAAGAAAATTTGCCTGTCCGCATGGACTGGTGGCCAGCCAGGTTTTTTTATTGCTAAAGAATTTATTTGCATTTTTTAAAACACTCCTGTTATACGAAATGCATTTTGAAATCATCCAACTCACACGTGGTGAAAAATAGCCTTTTCCACGGCAAATAAGTGGGTACAATCTACTTATAGACTAGCTCTTCAAAAACGGGGCGGCAATTTTTGTTTTCCCACTTCAGTTGGGGCACAAAATAACCATATTCAGCAGCTCGTTTTTTAAAGTTTAGTTTTCCTGAAAATGCATGATTTTCCATAGCTTAGGCACTTCTTGCTTATCAGCAAACAAAATGAGCAAACATTTTCTTTTTTGTTTACAAAAAGAAATTAAAGGTTGAAAATCGCGACTTCACTTCCTGCCAATATCTTTCATTCCACGCAGAGCCGGGTCTCCTTTGCACGTGTGAATTTCGCTTAAAAACAAAATAAAAAGAACTCTTGTTCTGCCACTTAATATAGTAAAATGTTAAAAAGGAATGGGTAAACACAAGTTTTTCAGCGAAATTAAATATAAAAAATCAGTACTCTATTGTTCACTCTGCCGTGATAATTTTATGGGTCATGGAAAAGGCCGATTCCATCACGGGTGGAATAAGTATCGATTTTGAAATTCAATTTAGCTTTAATAAAGCAGAAAAGGAAAAATAGTTTCCGCATCGATTGGTTTTGAAGAGCATACTGTTAGAAATAACAAAAACTGCGCTTCACTACAAAAAAAAACTTCTTAAATACGAAGTTGTTCTTTTTTTTTCACTATTATGAAGTTATTAAAAACGAGAAACATAATCAGAAAAATGTAACAAAGAAGAATATAACCAGAAAGTGGAGAAAAAAAAACAAACAAACCACACCTTGGGGTAAGAAAAATTCGAAATTTAGAAAACTACGGGACATTTTTATCCGGGCTAAAACAATTATTTTCAAGTGACAGACGGCATGAAGACGCCCAAATTATATAGAACAAATGTCGTAACATTAAAAACATTCAGTAAATGGTCTTAAAAATGCTTGATGAATGTTACAATTTTGAAAACATGAAAATAAACTTTGAACAAATGTTGAATAACATTATTTCATACAGATTTTTTATTTCCATAGTATATTCGATGTTTCCCGCAGTGAATGACGATTTCCGTAGTGACTATGCAGAATTCGTAGCATTTGGAAAGTCTGTGGTGGGCAAACAGGAAAAAAAAAATGACAAATCATTAAAATTCTACCAAAACTGAATGTTTCCTGAAAAAAAAAAAAAATCACCTGACACGGTTTGAAAACCGGACAAAACCTGATGGAATCAGGATACTTCTGCATGTATTCTTATTTCATCATGACTATTTTCAACAATTGTGAAAGGTTATCAATGTTTTTAATGTAATATTTATTAGAACAACCCAGGAAATTACTGAACTTTTGTTTTCTGTTAGCGGTCAGGAATCATTGCGAGTCTGTAAAATAAAGTGAACAAGTTGGTATCGCATTTCTCCCAATCTCAGGTTTGGTAGATGTATGGCTATGATTCAGTACTGGCAATCACACAATACCACAAAGTGATTCTGCTATAAGATATAAAATTCATTTTTGAAAGCTATACAACCAGTTTTCATTTTGACACCAGAAATAACCTAACCAAAAATAAATGAAATGAAAAGAAAAATTTAGCAGAATGGAAGCACCTTGAAACATAATGTCTGAACATTTTTGACCATCAATAACTCACCAAAAACTGCTAGAGAATATCAAAACAAGCTATTTTTAGTACATGAAGGTCATAGCACAAATTGTTGAAATACTGCTGACCGTTATGCCAAGCAATGCAGAAGTTAAGAGAACGCAAGCATTGTGGGCAATGCTTTTGAGGACAAGACAATGCTCATGCAAAAAATGACTTCAGAAAATAGACAGCAAATAAAGTAAGCCACAGTATTGCTTGAAAATTTTGACCCATTTACTGCTATCAATTTATGGTGGAAACACAGATTTTATTTGTGAACATAGCAAGAGACCAAATAAAAATGATTAAATTATCTTTCTAATAAAAACTGTCTAGAAAATTTGGTTGATGTGGTTGAAGAAAAATATGACTTTTAAGATTACATTTGTTCATTTAATTGCACTGGACAACAGACAGTGGGCCCTTGTAATTACTGAGCTTAAATTTGCCCTTGTAATTACTGAGCTTAAATTTAACTATGTCTAAATAAATGAAAGGTATACAGTGCAGTGATAAAATGTGTATACAACACAGCTTTCACAATCTGAAAGCAACGAGAAGCCACTCTGCAATACAGCATGTAGTAAGGAAACTGAACACAAACTGAGTAATTGAGAAGAAAGGAATTTCACTTACTAAGTTCTTCCCTGCAGTATGAGCATCGTCTGAGCTCAACTGGGTGTCTCTGAGAATAGGACTGTGTCTCATATTGACTATGACTTAGAGGTGCCCTTGAAGATCCAGGATAACCTGGATAGCATGAACCCAAATAGGGATCATACGCTGGTGAACGAGAAGTTGCATCCCAAACTGCAGACTTTGGCCTCTGCTGAAATGAAAGTTCTCTGTCACCCCATGTTCTGACCGTGACATCAGGATGCTGCCTTGAGCCATACACAGGTGGCATGGAGTATCTCCGATCTACCACATTGTGAGGCTGAGAATCTGTTCTCTGGAGAGAATTTCTTTTTTCAGCTTCTTGAGCAAGCCAGAAGTTCTCGGTCCCACGATTTTCTTGAAGCACTGGATCCATAGACCTCTTTTTGCTTGAAGCAGCAACCTTTGGAAGAGAGAGATATATATCAGGTACTGTAAAATTTATTTCACTTTCTGCATAAACACCAACAAGAAAATTATAGCACTTAAGTAACGCTTAGAACTAATTTTTGACTTCTTTTCGAATGGTAAGCAGATTAAGTAAAGCTAGCACTTTTCATCATCAGTAGATCCAGGAAGTTAAATGATTCATGAATTAAACTGCAGTCACTAAATTTATTCTCTTTCAATAATGAAAACATATTATGTTTACTGTCAATGTTAAGTAGAAAATTTAGTAATTTAAGAACCTAACTCCTGTGGTGCTCTTTTTTAACTTTGCATGACCATTGTCAGCATTTTTGAAAGAAAACCTAGGGGATGCTGCTTTATTCTGACATTCTCTCTTTTTCCTCATTCTACCAATGCTGCGAGTTTTTTGCAACAACAAACACGTCTCATTGCTACTGTACATGAATCAGAGAGTTAAGGGTATAAAAAGGTTTGATACTGTCATTGTAAAACAAGAAGCATAGAGAAATATTCAAAGAACAACAACAACAAAAAAAGGACAATGAGATGCTAAAGAAAAGATTAGCAAATGACATATTGCTGGGTTTGCATACTTTTGAAGAGGGAAAAAAATCAAGCACTAAGCTAAATAGCACTGTTGATCAAGAATTTTTAAATAAACTTGTCACTGGGATGGTTTGTCACATTATAAAGCAATACAATGATCATGTAACTAAGGACACTTTTGAACAAGAATCAAGAACTGCTAGGACACTTTTGAACAAGAAAGGACACTTTTGAACAAGAATCAAGAACTGCTAGTTGGAGTCTATGAGCTACACAGTGTACTTGTATTACTTCAGGACAAATTCCGGTATACTTTGCACCCAGCCCTCTCTCTCACCTGGTGCCGATGGCAGCACCATTGGTACCAAGCAGGGGCATAACTACACATTTATGCACCAGGGTCAAAGCACAAAATATTACGGCCCCATCTATTTTATCATCGTCATCATCACCAACCATTATCAATCCACTGTTGAATGAAGGTCTCCCCAAGTTTCTTCCACAACTGTCTGTCTTGAGGCTGTCGCCACCATGTTACTCTGGCATGCTTTTGAATTTCATCCATCCATTTCTCATGCGGTCTTCTTCTGGATCTTTTCCTGTCCCTTGGAATCCAGTCTAGAATTTTGGCTGTCCATCGATGGTCCATTCTTCTGGTAACAAGTCCAGCCCATTGCCACTTCAAGGATTTTACTCTGATCATGAAGTCTTCCACTCTTGTCATTTTCCTAATCCATTTGTTCCTCTTCTTATCTTTCCTGGTTACACCAAACATGCACCTCTCCATGCTCCTTTTGGTTGTCAGGAGCCTTTGTATGTCTTTTTTACTTGAAGTCCAAGTCTCTGCTTCTTACGTAAAAACTGGGAGAATGCATTGATATAAACTTTTCTTTTAAGACATAAGGACATATTGCTCTTGAAAATTGTACTGTTTCTTCCAAAATCTTTTCAACCAAGTTTTATACACCAACTGATTTCTTCACCAATGTGACCTATGCTTGATATCTGTTACCCAAGGTAAATGTAGGTATTGGTTACTTCCAGACGTCGTCCATCAATCGATAAGTTTTCATTTCTTGTTACAGTACATTAATTTTGTTTTCTGTAAGTTCATTTTTAATCTCACTTCTTTAATCTTGTCAGCAAGTTCCTGGATCATACTCTGCAGCATTGAGGGGTAATTGTAAAAATGATTATGTCATCAGTTGTACATATATATTACTCACTTAATTGTGTATATTAATATTTATATACATAAATATACAAGTGAACGGCATCATTATCTTGCACCCTACCATGCTTTCATTTATGAATGTGAGCAAGTTACATACACTGAACATTTTGAAGAAATGTGAATTTTAAGTTGCTCAGGCTGCCAATACTGGTGAAACATATTTTAAGCAAATTCTGTAAATGGACAAATAAAGTATGGCACAAAGAAACAATCAGAAATGGAGCAAAAGTTTCATTTCCAATTTTAATCAGATTGTGGTTTTTGCACCCTCTTGAGTTGTGCTTGGGGCAGTCACCCCACCTGCCCTGCCCTAGTTACACCTCTGGTACCAAGGCCTGCCAACCAACCAGGTTTCTTGTACAGGATTTCTAATCGTTGGAGTGCAGTACTGACTGCTTCAAAATATTTGTGCTGCTTTGCTTGATAGAGGTTCCAAACAAAGAAACGGATGACGCACCTCACTATTGTTTATGTATCTGACATACATAACAATAAAAGACTGATTGGATGTATCAGTCGATCCATCTAACATTATTGTATCACAAGATGAATCAAAATATTGTGCATTAGTTCAGTTTGCATGCAAGATGAAATACAATCAATGGATGAAGTACCTTCAGTTCTGTTTTCATAACAATTGGACACATTGGCACCCACTTTTCAGATCAGTTTTATTTATTTCTCAAAATCTTGAAGTGGTTTTGAATGATAAGCTATAAAATATGCAGTATTAAAAAATATACACATTTGAGAAATTTGTTCTTGCAAAGCTTTATGGATGCACTTTGACAGAGGGGCAGAAACTGGACCCTATTTAACTAATTCTGCTTCTACACAACATTTATGATCTTTACTGGCATAATGAATCTTTAAGCTTTCCAGTTTAAAAGCTGCTGCATAGACATTTACAAGCTTAGAATTTTGATCACTAATGAGTTAGAAATTTTTTACAAAGGGAACAATACACCGATGAGCTATTACATTATGACCACCTACCTATTAAGCTAATGGACCCCCTTCAGCCTGCAAAACAGTGGCCAATCGGCGAGGCATCGATTTGATGAGGTGGAGATAGGTATCCTGGGGTATCTGGTACCATAATGTCAACAGTAAGTCCTCCAGTTCCCATAAATTTCAAGGTAGTGACAATTTAGCGCAAACCCGCTTTTCCAAGACGAACCACAAATGTTCAATTGGGTTCATGTTAGGTGAATTTGGAGGCCAAGGCGTTAACAGAAATTCACCAGCATGTTCTTCTACCACTTCTTGATGATTCTGGCAGTGTGGCATGGCCATCACCAGCAGGGAACACAGTCGCCATGAATGGGTGAACTCAGTCCGCAACAATGTTCAGATATCTGACAGCTGTTGGGGATTGTGCTATTGGGATAATGGGGCCTAAAATGTTACAAGAGAACATCGCCCACTGCATAACACCGCCGCCGCCGTCCAGTTTCTGCACAACAGTGCATCCAAGGTGCCATATCCTCCATTGGTAATCGGCGTATCTGTGCTTGGCCATCTACGTGATGCACCAGGAATCTTGATTTGTCAGACCAGGCCACTTTCTTCCCACTCATCCACGGTCAAATCTTGATCTTGGGCTCATTTCACGAGTTGTTGGCGACGATGTGCATTGAGCATGGGGACCCAGATGGGTCTTCCGCTACGCAGGCCCATGCTCAGAAGGCTGCGATGAACTGTGTACCATGACACATTGCCCTGATCACCACAGTTGTAGCTGCGGGTGATTTGTCACACTGTGGCCCTAAGGTCACTGAACAATGTGCGATAGTCCTCGCTCCCCTTTAGCATCAATGACCTGAGGACAACACACGGGTAGAAGACTGTTCATCGTTTGGCCATCTGTGCACCACTTTTGATACGTACTTACTACAGCGGCACGTGAACAATCCTCAAGCTGTGATGTTTCCGATATCGTAGGTCCGAGGCACTGTGTCATCACAATTTGTCCTTTATCAAACTCTGATAAATCGGCAGCTTTTTCCATTCTGACACTGAACACCCCACCAACCGAAAGCCGGTCCTCAGGTTGTATATAATACTGCTCTGTGAACTTCCCCTGTGCCCCCATTTGGTCTCCAGGTGCACTCATTTCTCTAGGCTGGGGGGTGGTCACTATATAATTACTCATCAGTGTATAGTAGGGTGTTTCTTGTACCGAGTTCAAGCCATGCAAATTTTTCAAACCAATAACTTTGGATCATTTGTTTACCAGTTATATAGCTTTTAAATTCTTTTCTTTCTGACTGACTGCTGGTTCGAACGGAACTAGGGACTACATGAATAAAATTTTAATCGCTGCTGGCATCACTGATTTCCCACTAATCCTGTTTATGTTCAGAATGTAAAATTATAGTCTCAGTTGAGTCAGATGGATCATGTGAAACTAAGTTTGAACTTTTAAAAGTTGCACTTCATTCACGACAGAATCGTCAATTACAGAATTTTTTTTTTTCTTCGAAGAAAAACAAGCGAACAAGTTTCTTTGAGACATACACGATAGTCAGACAATGCTTTTTTACTGCTTCCATGGCAACTGGAGCACTAAAGAAAGAAAAAAACTTTCTGCCAACTGAGGTTCTCCTCTGTGAATGAGTAATCTGTTCGGCAGCAGTGCACTAATGAGCCTCATTTATCCATTTCTGGTATGGGTAATGTCATGCCCCACAATATTTGCTGGCATGCACAAGTGGAAGTTCATGGGTTCACTGCTTAGACCTCTAGGTAGCTCAGCTCTGATGCAAAAGATATATGGAGTCTGTGGGACAGCCGCCATAAATCGGTATTCAATCTCTCTAGTTAAAGCTATTTCCCTTCGACCTGACAGGAAAGTATGGATAAGTGTGTTCTATAAAAATAATAAAGTGACAGAACTTTGTCATTAGCACTCTTCAAGAAAATTAAAAACTAGTTGCCATTGGTGACTGCTTATTTGCGTCCATGGTTTAAGGCGCATGTTGCCTAGGAATTTGGCATCAGATTATGTCCCTACAGGTTTTCTTTTGTGCGAGCGATCACTTGGGGTTGTACTGGCTGCAAACTTGTAGTGCATTTAACTTGAGGTAATGACATGTCATGCTTTATAATGCAACCTCTATTTTGGATTTACTGAAAAATGGAATAATTTGGATCTTACTACGCTGCTTTGCTAGCTGATAAATACAAAAACTGAACCACTTCTTCTCGATGGTACAGTTTCAGTGTCAGATTGTATTCAGATCAGTGGCACCTATCTCATGGGAGCACATGCTTTCACAGAACAGTGGCTGTGTGGGCATTACCTCCACAGGTTCCCTAAGCCCCAGAAACTTAGTAAGCATCATGTTTGCCTGTTTTCTTTTGTTTTATTTCTTCTACTTGCACCAAATGGAACATCAGCCTGCTTTAGGAATTCTTCTGATGTTATCAGCCTTTTTTTTTTTCAAATAGACATACACAGCTGTGAGCTTAGAATAACTTCCCTACACGCCCATGAACTAATTATATTCATTTCATTTCCTGCACTTTTCAACTACAACACAATGAGATAGAACAGCTTACTGCACCCTAAGGGAATGGAATATTTCTCCCACACAGAGCATGGGGACATTCTTCTATGTCACTCTGTTACAAAAAGTGCCAGCAAGTCATAAAACCATTCCATCACTTTAAAGTGTCATTAATTATCTAACTTACACTATGGAAGAGAATTCCTCTCATATGGTGGCTCCCCCACCCCCTTTCTTTCTGGTAGATGAGAAAGTTCTGAAGTCCAAACATTTCTTGAGGAGGCAGGACACATGGAAATTAGGTGCAGTCACTCAGACCACTAAAGATAAACAGAAAGCACTTTGTTTATTTTGTGTTCCTTTTGTCATCCACAAAACTTGCTCAACACTTCTCAAGGCTGAACAGATTAATAGGAACTGGATGACCTAGCCAGGATGTTTGTATCATGAACTGTTCCTAGGTAAAGTGACCAGATAATTCTAATGTTCTGTTCATAACACCCATTCAGTAAATGCTACCAATAATTCCAGCCTTTTTCGAATACTTGATTGATTGCCTTTATTTTTACCTTCGTGAAATATTAATTAAAACCGTTTTAATAGCACAAACACTTTATTTGTAGCAGCAACATCTTTTGTTATAAAAGTTTTCAAAATGATAATACTAATTAAGAAGTATTGTTTCGGAGTTTAACAACTGCCACAAGCAACTATGGATTATAAGCAGTTGCCCGTACCTAATTCGAGGCTACATTCTGAGTATGGAGCATGGAAAGTATTTTGCAAACTCTTTTCATATTTTGATGGTTGCAGTTTTAGAAATGAACAAGAACATGACTTAGGAACATAGCATGAAGGGTATATGCAAGATACTTCTCTTTAAAATATTAATTATTATTACATATGCATAGAAGCCAATTAAATAATATCTTAAGAATATGAGCATACCACACCTTTTTGATCTATTAATTTTCCCACATTTATAGCATATTACTACCTCAGACTGTTCATTTGTTTAATTAGTTTTGATTTGACATGTTTTTACTTAAAAACCTATTAAGAATGTTTTTGACATCCTTATAGGTAATTGCAATAAGACTATTTCCTATTTGCAATGGTGAACAAAAACTGGTTTCTAGTGTAAATTTGATATAACTGCTGGTGTGTTCTCACACAGGGGTGAACCTTTCATCTTGATTAATTTAAAAAAAAAAAAAAGCTTGCATCTCTTACATGAATAGTAGTCTAACACCATTTATTAACACAAAATGTTTTAGCCTGTTGGATGACTAATCAAAATGAGCATACCTTGAATTCCTTGTCTGCTCATACAACATTTGGACAGAAATTCCAATTCAAACATATCTTTGTTATTTCAGTTTTGTACACTTAAATCAGAGGCACAAGTGAACAAAATAATAGTTAAAAATACAAAGCAGCATGTCAAGTTGCACAACAGTAAAACATTCTCCATTTATCCAGCATGTTCAGTGTCTGCTTATAATATACACATGTATCAAAATTGTGAAACAGTTGAATTAACTATTAGGAAGTATAATGAAATAAATTGACGAGTGGATCAGCTAAAAGAACAAAGTCTCTTACCTTTTCTGTTTGTGTGATCCACTTATCACTGTCCATTATCTTTGCCCTTGGGGCAGCTCCCAGGGACTGAATGTGCTGCTTTGCTTTGTGCTGAGGACTTTCACTTGGACTAGTGCTCTCTGCATAACAAATCAAGACAAAAAAGAAAAATCCTTTATGCGAGGATGGCTAAATCACTAATAAATGTTACATATCATTACAATAATGATACTACCTCACCTTTATTACGACAATCAGATCCATAATTAAATTCATGTCCAAGGCAAAATTATAAAACTAGGCTCTCATGTTTAACAGTTTATATCTTCATGATAATTATTTCACAGTAAAAAATGCAGAAGTAATAATACTTAGAACACAATGTTTATTACTGCCATGAGATCTGAATAAACAATCAATTAAGAGATGCATCTAGAACAGGGTGAACTGAAGTTGTAGACTCAATCACTAATGACCGATTCCAATATACAGATTGATTCCTATATTACTAATGAAATTAGCCATTGGTGATTGAGGAATCAATCTGTTAAAGACAGAAATCCTGCAATTATTTATTCAAATTCACAGGCAAAAGGGCCATGGTTTACTGAACAGCATTGGACATCTCTCTCTCTCTCTCTCTCTCTCTCTCTCTCTCTCTCTCTCTCTCACACACACACACACACACACACACACACACTATGGATCAAAGACAACAGATCTTAACTTAAAAAAAGATATAGAGAGACTGTGGACAACTCAAAAGAGCATGGAGAAATGTGTACATGGTGAAACTATGAAAGTAAAGAAACTCACAGATCATGAAAATGGCAGGAGTGGATGACATCATGATCAAAGTAAAGGGGTGGACATACTGCTAGAAGAACTGATCACCATTGGACAGCTGAAATACTATACTATACACTAAGGGACAGGAGAAGATCACATGGAAAATGGGTGGATGAAATTTAAAAATATGCTGTGGTGAAAATGGAAGAAAATGGCTATGGACAGAGGGACTTGGGGAGACCTCCATCCAGCAGTGGATTGAAAATGGATGACAATATAAACAAAAAGTCAGTTAAGGCCAGTGGCACACCCAGGAATTTCTGTTGGAGGGAGCTATATATATATATATATATGTTTAATCGTGACGTACGTCGCTCTTAATCTCCTTGGAAAAGCCCCTCCGTCGGTGTGCCAATGGTTAAGGCAGTCCTTCAGTGGTGAGAAAGAGATGGATAAAGTTTGTTGCAAATGTGCATTCTTACGATTTAATTAATGTAAAAACGTTACCACTACTGTACTTCACGTTATTTTAGGTTTAATATATAGTGCTTTCTGGCTTGACCCTTCGTACAATGAAAATTGCATTATAAAAACATATCATACGATTCGTGAAGAATGAAATAGTAGGGCTACTCACCATGTTTCAAAACGTCACATATACAGGAATGGAGTATACAGGAAAAGAAGCCATTCCTGTATACATAACATGTTTGAAACATGGTGAGTAGCCCTACTATTTCATTCTTCACGAATCGTACGATACGTTTTTATAATGCAATTTTCGTTATACGAAGGGTCAAGCCAGAAAGCACTATAACCTAAAATAATGTGAAGTGCAGTAGTGGTAGCGTTTTTACGTTAATTTAATCGTACTTTGTGCCACGTAATGAATACATGCAATATAGCGTAGTTAATACGCTTATTTTGATGTTTTTTTTTAAATATGTGCATTCTTATTTTTAGCACGTCTTTTGCAAAAAAGAACGTGCCTCTGTTATTGGTTTGTCCGTCCGTATGAACCCACGGTATCTCTGCAACTATTAGTCCGATTTGAAAAATTCTTTTTGCATTCGGAAGCTTGAAATATGCAAATGATGATCCTTCATTTCATTTTTTTTTACGATGTACAATTTTGCCGCTAGGGGGCGTAAATGCAGATGATGTCGAATTCAAAATTACGTTTTAATCCACATATTTGCTTCTAAACATCCGATTGAAAAAATTCTTTTTATCTTTCCATTCCATTTATGTCGAAGAGTGTTTTAGATATAGTTTCCTTTTCAAATTACGCATAGATTTTCCGTTAGGGGGAGTAAAAGTAAATTACATTTTTCCTGATAACGCTTTTCCTAAAACTCCGATTTGAAAGTCTTTTTTTTCAGCGGATACATCTCCTAATGGAAAATCTTTTGCATATAATTTCAAACTTTGGTAAATAATACTTTGGCCACCAGGGGGCGTAAGTGTTAATTTTTGCTTCTGATGTATTTGCCATAAAATCTGAGCTTCTAAAATATAGATTGAAAAAATTCTTTCGTGGACTGATGCCACTCCCATCGATAAACCTTTTCGGAATATTTTCTTCCTAAAATATCTGACAGTTTCTCCGCCAGGGCATAGATGTATATCTTATTTTTGTCAATATCTCTACTTTTAGGAGTCCGATTTGAAAAATTCCTTCTTTGTTGGATAGTGTTTTCCGCGTGACAAGATTTTCATATAATTTCAAAATTTTCAAGTAATTCATAGACTTTCCGCTAGGGGACAAAGGTAAATTGTGTTTCACTCTATATCTCTGCTTCTAAATCTCAGATTTGAAAAATTCTTTCTGCACCGGATACAGCTCCTGATGGGAAATCATTTGCACATAATTTCTAATTTTCATAAAAAAATGGTTTGGCCACCAGGGGCGTAAATCTTAATTTCCGCATCTGATGAATTTGCTGCAAAATATGAGCTTCTAAAATTCTAGATTAAAAAAAACGGCATTTGTAGACCGATACTACTCATGTCGACAAACCTTTTAGAAAAATTTTCTTCTTAAAATAGCGCATGGTTTCTATGCCAGGGGCATAGATAGATGTATATCTTATTTTTGTCAATATCTCTACTTCTAGGGGTTCGATTTGAAAAATTCCTTTTTTGTTGGATAGTGTTTCCAGTATGACATGTGCTTCATATAATTTCAAAATTTTCAAGTAATTCATAGACTTTCCACTAGGGAGCGTAAAGCTAAATTGCGTTTCTCCCTATATCTCTGCTTCTAAATCTCCGATTTGAGAAATTCTTTCTGCACTGGATACAGCTCCTGATGGGAAATCGTTTGCACATAATTTCAAATTTCTGTAAAAAAAAAAAAATGGGTTTGGCCACCAGGGGGCGTAAACCTTAATTTCCGCTTCTGATGTATTTGCAGCAAAATATGAGCTTCTAAATTCTTGACTGAAAAAAAACGTCGTTTGTAGACCGATGCTACTCATGTCGACAAACCTTTTAGGAACACTTTCTTCTTGAAATAATGCATGGTTTCTACGCCAGGCGTAGATGTATATCTTATTTTTGTCAATATCTCTACTTCTAAAAGTCCAATTTGAAAAATTCCTTTGTTGTTGGATAGTGTTTCCGATGCGAAAGTTTTTTCAATAAATTCAAAATTTTCACATAAACCATTTAAGACTTTCCGCTAGGGTGCATAAAGGTAAATTGCGCTTTCTACTCCTAAAACTCTGATCTGAAAAATTCTTTCTGTATCGCATACAAGACCTGATGGAAAATATTTTTCACATAATTTCTAATGTTTTGTAAAGAATGGTTTGGCCACCAGGGGTCATAAGTGTTAATTTCTGCTTCTCATGTATTTGTAGCAAAATCTGGGCTCCTGAAAACTCGACAATTTTTTTTTTTCTTGGACCGATCCTGCTCATATGGATAAACCTTTTGAGAATACTTTCTTCCTAAAATAATGCATGATTTTCCCACCAGGGGACATAAAGTCACATATTTTTGTTGATAACTCTGTTTCTAAGAGTTCGTAAGCTCAAGATTCCGTTTACACCAATATCTGAGGGATTAAAGACCCGATTGAAAAACTTCTTTCTTCCATCAGATACTATTGTTTTCCCTACTGGTTCCATTGCCTTTGAATAGCTTTGATAAATTTAATTGGCATGAGAACGGATTCAAAAGACGTGCTTATTACACCCGAAAATTCGGTGTAATCTTTCTTGTTGTTTTGTTTGTGGTCTGCTCCAAAAATATGACTTAACACAATACTGGTGTACAAGTGAGATGATGGTGGCCATGATATGCATTTCGTGCATGATCAAAATAAATTTCCAATACAATTTATTTATCAGAAAGTATTAAATTCCTAGTAACATACACACATTTAGTTTGAGGTACATTGCACGGAACATGCCTGGGACTGAGCATGTATTTACTACCAGGACTAATATCAGCATGCACCTAGAGAAGTGCAAATGGCTAGAAGAAATGCAACTCCAGTCACTCTCCATGAGACAAGGGTAGATGCATCTGGGGTTGAGAGTGTACATACTACTGGAATTAAAACATTCTGCACAAATGAAGTATACTTGCATTTTTTTTTCCTGTTTATACATTAAATGCACATACATGTACTGATTGTTTACATAACAAAAGTGAGGAGTCCTTACCATGTAAACTGAAAAACTTCTTTCATAAAGTAAAAAAATGATAAAGATAAAAAAACACTACAGTTAACATCCAAAATACACGGAAGATAAAAAACAACAACATTAACTTCAACTGATATAATATAAATGAACAGAAAAAAATTATTTTCCTACTGTCACACACAGTGTTTATAAAAAAGCAGTTGAAGTAATGAAGGATTACACATTACTACCCTAATGTTTCAAATATTATGATCATAAAAAAAAATAATTTTCATGGGATTTTACAAGATTTTCACACAAATTTTTAAAGAGTACACCATATCAACTGTTCAGTGACATTCACTTCATGAGGGTTAAGACTTTGAAGCCATTGTTCTGAAAGTAACCAACTTTTGTGATAATTCATAAGCTGTTTTTATGATTTCAGATTGACGCAGACAATTTTTAGAGGTTCCCAATTCATTACAGATGAAAAATAAAAGGGATTTGTGACGTGCCTGCCATGCAGGACGCACACAAGATAAAGGCAGATAGCAATGAGAACACAAGTCCGCGTAGCTCAGTTGGGAGAGCGACTTACTCCGGAGTGAGGGGACCCAAGTTCGATGCCCGGCGTGGACAAAACTGCGTTTTCACATTGGCGCCCGAACTTCAAGGATGACCTGGCCATTAAGTTTCTCGCAATGGTGAGATGTTCTTTCCACACCGCGATACAGGAAAATGAGAATCCCTTCTTGAGTGCTTCGAAAAAATAAATGTATGTGTTTTCAAGTTTCCACACACCAAATTGTCTGGGATTTCTCAAATGCACGTTCTTCAGCGGATGACTGCCTAGAGCAACACATGGTCCCAGCTGACCTGTGGGCTATGCCCCCGGCCCTCTTTAGGTGTGTGTGTGTGTGTGTGTGTGTGTGTGTGTGTGTGTGTGTGTGTGTGACATGCCTGCCCATGCAGGACGCACACAAGTTAAAGGCAGATAGCAATGAGAGCACATGTCCGCGTAGCTCAGTTGGGAAAGCAACTTACTCCGAAGTGAAGGGACCCGGGTTCGATGCCAGGTGTGGACGAAACTGTTTTTTCACAGATTCTAAATGACATATTAGAAATCAATGCATAGTAGCTACATGACAAATAGTTAATGGAGGAACATTTCTGTAGTAACTTTTGTCAGCCTCAGCCTCACAATAAATTAAGATGACATGAGATGGTGAACACATGTTAAATCAGTTATTGCCAGATTTGAGAAGATATTTCTAAATAGTGGGGATATGACACGGCGAGTATGAATTGCAAGGATTAACACAAAAGTACATTTCTGAGCTTTCGCAAAATCTGAGGCATTGGCGATTCACGAAAATGGCAATATGTTTTGTGTTTTGCCAATCAAGAACTGGTCACCTAGTGTTAATAGAGATGATGTAAAAGGACTCCCTTTCTTGACATCGGAAATATATTCAGTCAAGCGCCAATTAATACTACTGTAAGTGCGTCCAATGTAAAAAGTTACTGGGATGGAATAAACACCTGGTAAATCAAGTGACTTAACTGGGTCCCTAGCATTAAGAATCAGTTTGAGAAGTTGGGGAGGCAGTTTGACTGGTAGCAAGTATCCGAAGGATTTAAAGATTTTGCAAAGCTTGTACATCCACAATTCCTGATGGGCAAAATATAATGCATATGGCCTCTTTCACAAATCACCAAAACCTCAGAGTTTTTGCAAAAGCTTAAAAATTGACCTTTGAGTTGATCCTTGCAATTCGGACTTACGATATCATGTCCCCATTATTTGGAAATATCTTCTCAAATCTGGCAACACGTGTTCACCACCTCATGTTTTCTTTATTCATGTAAGGCTGCTGAAAGTAGATAGAAGTTACTATCATTAAATGTCCCACCTTCAAAACAGATTTCTCCCATCCTTTAGGACCTACTTGGCCCATGTTCAACTGCTACTCACATTGAACCCTTCTCCACCTCAGTCCTGAAACTGCTATGCATTGATTTTTAGTATGTCATTTAGAATTCTTTTTACTTTTCATCTGTTTCTTGTTAGTGCTTCTGCTGCCTTGTTTTTATGGATCCCATTTCGTTATATATACCCAGTGTTTCTTATAAGTAAGTCTCTCCAATTGTGCTTCAGGGGTATGTTTTTTACTTACAATTTGTGTTCTGCAATAGCCAATTTCAGATGTCCAACAGTGCCTCTTATGCAAGAAAGCACACAGTTGTACTCTATGATGTAAACTATTCCAAGTTGAAGCAGTTCCTTAATTTTTTTTTTTTGCTTAATACAACAGAAAAAATAAATATCAAAAAACAATGTGAATGAAACTTTCCTGTAAAACTATGGGTAAAGAAACACTGAAGACCCCTAAGTACTGCTATGTGCATAATGGCACTTTGCACAGAACTAAAGTCCTACAAAGACCATTTTTAAAAGGTTGAAGAAAGTTCTGAATAGATTTTTTTTTGCCTAGAATTTTCACTATGAAAAAGGTTCTGTACCTCTAAAGCTGATGAATTACCATAAGAGAACACTAGGAAAATGGCGTGGATCTCTCTTTACACTTCCACCTGTTCTTGCTAATGGATAATATAAGATGCGATTTAAAGAAGTAATTTAAACAGAGTTAATCTTTCCATGCTTGTTAAAACAGTACATTTAAAATCCACATGAAAAAATTTGTGGCTGTGCAGATTCGTGATGAAGGAACTGTATTTTTGGAATTGAAGAAATTGCTAGTTATAAACTCATCATTAACTGGAGTCAAGAACCATGGGAGAAAATGCCATCAAATTAAGCAAAGAATACTTTTGCATACATGGACCAGTACTGAGTTCAGGCTCAGTGACCCCGAATTTTATATTACAAGACGGAACCTGGGCCCAAATGATCCCCAAACTGTGACTAATCTGTTTAGGCATTAATAAAAAGAAATCTCCTCTTCTAGAATTCCAGTCTTTTCTCTGTCTGCAATCAACCGGTGCCTTTCTCAACTAGGGAATGGGGAAAGGAACTCTATTTCTATATTGTAGCCACATGATTTTCTTTGACTATTCGTTTCCTCCTGAAATACTTCAGGCGGCTGGGCACCTAGAAAGATTGAGCGGCACTGTAAGCTACGTGCATTACTCCACAGAATTAGCAGAGAGCAGCATGGAGGTAGTACAATTAGCAGAGAGCAGCAGGGAAGTAGTACAATTAGCAGAGAGCGACATGGAGGTACCTCCATGCTAAAAATTTTCTGCCACACATTTTGTTGGCACTCTATTATCTGTAGTTCTTGAAGAAGCTTTTCCTTCTCTGCAGAAACCTATTAATGCAGAGCCCATGGCATTTGCTACCAAAGCCTGGAAAAGATTAGCTGTGCGTGAGCAGAGTCCCCACTCCCCATCTAGACCCAAATGCTGAAGAATTCACTTTACCAACTAGATTACCAACTAGAAAGTGTGAGCAAAGCCTCATATGCTTAATCATGAAAAAAAAAAAAAAAAAAGAAAAAAAAACTCTCAGAGTATGATTAGCCCACCTGAGCCAAAACTGCAATAAATATTATGCAGCCTGAGCCCAGATTGGGCATGCCTCAGCTCTGATGTGGACTTCTGTTCATTTAATGTGTTGATTGCACAGTTAGGCACCCCATTACTGAAACTGCCACTTTTGATGAGGAAGCCTGAAACTTGCTGGAATATCAAACAATGAAACAGAGAACACTGATATATGTGATGATGCCAATTACATTCCTTCTTTTTTTTTTTTTTTTTTTTGCAAAGTTTAAGAATGATATAATGATATGCTGTTTCAAACATCTTTTAATGTGATGGGGGAAAAAAAGCAGAAGCTTAAATGTTTTTCATTTTGATTTATTAATGTTAGCCGAATATTTCCTTTTAAACACAAAAAATATATAATAACCACTTTTATGCACAAGTGATTCTTTCTAAGAGCAGTTAATCAAAGGCAGCAATTCTTTTCTCTTAGATCCATTAAGTATACTAAAACCAAATTTATGCAACTATGGCTTTTTTAAGTCTATTATAAAATATTTGCAAATATGTAATATCTTTTGTCTGTCATTCTTGGTGCAAATACATTGCTCTCCCCCACCCCTTTTTTTAAATTTCAGGAGTAATTGATTTTATAACAAAATTTTATTTCTGTTGAAAAGTACAGCACAATGGAAAAAAGACCACAATGTGAAGCCTAGATAGGAACTGGAAAAATTAAATATGGCAATGGAACATGAAAAACAAAACATTTCATTATGCTGCTTAGAGAATCTTTAGTTTATACCAAAATGAGGCAAAAAAAACAATGTATGGATGAATCTCAGAACAGCTTAATGATATGTTTGTATGTACGGAAATAAAAATTGACCATTTCCTTTGTATTTGTTATTGTAGAGCTGACAAGCTATTTGGCGAGTTAAACTTTTCAATAATAGTTATTGTTTTATTTTATCAGTTCCTTAAATTTACAAGCTGTCCATTTAAACATTTAAAAAATTAATCATTAAGGTAAATAACTAACCAAGATTTGCTGCGTTTTCAGGAACAACTTTTTCTAAGTCATCCAGTGAAGACTCCGAAAGAAAGCTATCCTCTTCTGCTGAGTACACCTGTAAATAAGAATACTGAATTAAAATTGTGCATAACTACAAAACTTTCCTTTGATAATCTAAACTTTAAAAAATGAAAAAGCTGCTGTGCAGTAATAAAATTTGGTTGATTGTGGCACTTTACAAAGCAGCATGCAAATGTATAGCAGAAAAACAAAAGCAAAAGTCAAGTATTTGCAGAAAGTTTTCAACTTCTGTCTGCCCAAAAGTCATTGTTTGTCAAATAGCATGCCATGTCATAATGATCACAACTCAAAAATAAAATATTATTGAAAAGGAAGTTATTTAATGTGTTTCTTTAGTACAGACTTCTTAGTGTGTGTGTGTGTGTAATTGCTTTGGTTTCTGTGAGAGATCATATAAATATTTAAATTTTGTATTTTTGGAAATATCCATTAGGGGGAGGGTGTGTGTGCAACTATCATAGCTGAATTACCCCCTGTTTGCTGCGTATTTTGCATTTTCAACTTTGCCGCTACAACCAACCGTTATTTTCCTATTCCTTTTGGACACTCTTTGTGAAACACCCTGTATATATACGCTAAATCCACTGATTTAAATCGATGATCATTGGGTTAAGCCTAATTTTCATTGTCTGTAATAAAAGAGGACCTCAGAACTGCAGCAAGAAAGATCAAGACTTTGTTAAAAAATATATATCATGGGAAGTGAGTTTAAAAGGAAATTATGTTCAAGTTAAAAGGAACTGCTCAAAACCAGCTAGGCAGGACTGTCTGATTCAGGAAATCATATAAAAGCAATTTATGCACTTTGAACTCTCTTTTATTTGTTTGAATCATTTTATTTGTCTGACTTAAGAAAAGAAATCATCATGCTGAAGATATATGGAGATAACAGAAACTTTACTGTTGACTTGTGCCATGTATCTGCATATTATGGTTCACAACACCAAAGTTAGTCTTTTCAGCATTTTTGTAGTCTTTTTTTTTCAAACAAAGAACTGCCATAATATTTTCCTTGCTATCAAGTGAGGCCTAAAAAGCAACTCAAAACCTACCACAGTTTGAACAGCAGCAGGAATGACGAAAAACTATTTTATTTATTTAAATTACTCAGCATTAGCTACAGCTGTAGGTGATATATACAATGATATCAAGCCACTCATCAGCTAACAGCAAGTTTCTTACCAGTTTTAAAAAAAAGGAAAAAATAGTTTTTTTCCAGGTTTGGGGGCATAAATGACAATCTTGTTACTCAAAATACTCCATTATACGGAGTATTATTTTGCATATGCGTATATGGTGAACAATTGTGTGAATGTATAAAAATGCAAAAACATAAGTGATCAAAAAAAACCACAGTGAAATGAAAACATTCACTAAAAACTGGTACACTTTTTTTAAAAAATTAAGCTGCTGTTTTTGTGAACATTCAAGTACAACACCAGATGAGTTTGGTTTGGGATCACACATCTTCTGTAGTGCAATAGAGATGCTAACAGTAAAAAAAAAAAAAATCTTCGTTCTCTCAGCAAGGTAGTTTTCAGAATGTATGAAAAACATTTAAAATTAAAATATTTAACAGATCTAAATAATTTAAAAATCTTCAGACAGGCAGATAGATATAATCAACAACAACACCAGCCATTATCACAACCCACTGCTGGATGGTCTCCCAAAGTTTCTTCCACAACTTTCTGTCTTGAGCCAGTCTCCTCCATATCACTCTAACATGCATAGGAATTTCATCCACCCATCTTCTATGTGGTCTTCTGGGTCTTTTCCTGTCCCTTGGAATCTAATCTAGTATTTCAGTTGTCCAATGGTGGTCAGTTCTGATTTTACCTTGATTATGATGCCCTCAATTCTTGTCATTGTCCTGATTTACGAGTTCCTCCTCCTATCTTTCCTGGTTGTGCCCAACATGCACATCTCTATGCTTTTTCAATATTTTGCAGCCTCTGTATGTCTTTTTTAGTTAAGGTTTATATGTGTGTGTGTATGAGCTGGGAAAACAAGGGGATAAAGATTAATGGAGATTATCTAACCCACCTTCGTTTTGATGATGACGTAGTCATTTTTGCAACTAGCCCATCAGAGCTGCAGAGTATGATCCAGGAACTTGCTGACAAGAGTAAAGAAGTGGGATTAAAAATGAACTTTCAGAAGACAAAAGTGATGTTCAATGCTTTTACAAGAAATGAAGATTTATCGATTGATGGAGAAAAAGCTGGAGATAACAGACATGTACGTTTATCTTGGACAGCAGATATCAAGTGAGGGTCACATTGGTGAAGAAATTAATCGGCGTACAAAACTTGCCTGGAGAGCTTTTGGAAGAAACAGCATAATTTTCAAGAGCAATATGCCATTATGTCTTAAAAGAAAAGTGTTTGATCAATGCATCCTTCCAGTGCTTACGTATGGTGCAGAGACGTGGACCTTAACTAAAAAAGAGACATACAAAGGCTGCAGACAACTCAAAGCAGCATGGAGAGGTGCATGCTTGGTGTAACCAGGAGAGATAAGAAGAGGAACTCGTGGATCAGAAAAAAATGACAAGAGTGGAAGACATCATGATCAGAGTTAAATCCCTGAAATGGCAATGGGCTGGACATACTGCCAGAAGGACAGATCATCGATGGACAGCCGAAATTTTAGATTGGATTCCAAGGGACAGGAAAAGACCCAGAAGAAGACCACATGGGAGATGGGTGGATGAAATTCGAAAGTATGCAGGGGTGACATGGAGGAGACTGGCACAAGACAGACCGTTGTGGAGGAAACTTGGGGAGACCTTCGTCCAGCAGTGGATTGATAATGGTTGACAATGATGATGATGATGATGATATATATACAGGGTGATTCATAAAGAAGTATGCAGTTTCAACACACTATAAAAAAAAACAATGTAAGATATTTTATGTTAACTGTAACAGAATTGTAGGGGAATGTTTCAAGTTTTTTAGAGACAGTCACAGATATTCTATGTGTGCAGCCTTAGTCACACAACACACATCGAGCCGGTAATCCATTTCCACCTAAACGTGAGGTAAGATATCTGAATCAAGTGCGGTGCTAGTGGCTGCGATACGCTGTTTCAGCTCCGCTAGATCAACAGGAAGGGGAAGGGCGAATACCTTGTCCTTTACGTACCGCCACAGGAAAAAGTCACAAAAGTGTTAAAAAGTCAGGACTTCTGGGTGGCCATTGGGTCAGTGGCATGTTGTAGTCCGTGGCTCATCCAATCCATCGGTGAGGAAGATGTTCATCGAGATAATCTCGTATGGCGTCTAACCAGTATGGTGGTGCATCATCCATTGGAGAATAAAGTTGTCACTGTCATCCTACAACTGTGGCATCAACCAAAAACTTAACATATCCAGAAAGAGCCTCCTGTGACAGTTTTCTCATGAAAAAAGAAGGGCTGTACACTTTCTTTTTCGAACACAGCACAGAACACATTTACCTTAGGGGAATCTTGCACATGTTGTACTGTAAATCTGGGATTCTCCGTTTCCCCAAAGCGAACATTGTGCTTGTTTACCTGACCACTCACGTGAAATGTAGCTTCATCGGTGAAAACTAAGTGATCGACAAAATCGGCATTTTCAAAACAGTGCTGTATTTCGGCACAAAATTCAAAGTGCTTTGTCTTGTCAAGGCCAGTGAGATTTTGCAACATCTGCACTTTGTATGGAATCATTTTCAGCTTCTTTCTCAAGGTTCTCCAGACAGTGGGCTGTGAAATCTGCACTTCGCGACTCTCCCTCCGCGATGATTTCCCCGGGCTTTGTTGAATGGCGGTGCAAACACTATTGACGACTTCTTCTGATACATGCGGTTGTCCAGGACTTTTAAGTTTGCACAAACAGCTCAAAGTTTCAAATTTTTTATGCCAATAATAGATAGATTTTCTGGTTTGAGGTTCTTTTCCGAATCGTGATAGAAAATGTCGTTGCACAAAAGTTACAGATTCCGTTTTGCTCAAGTCAAGAACACAAAACTCCTTCTCCACTGCAGATGCTGCCATTTTGACTGACTAGTCACATGACACGCATGCTATCACCTATGTAACTTCCCTCAGCAGTGGGACACAAACTTTATAAGTACATCTACCTAACGGTTTGCAGTTGTGGTCCGTGTCTTCAACTGTTACTGTTTTACAGCATCTGGAAACTGTATATTTCTTTACGAATCCCCCCGTATATCATCATCGTCGTCAACCATTATCAATCCACTGCTGGATGAAGGTGTCCCCAAGTTTCTTCCACAATGGTCTGTCTTGTGCCAGTCTCCTCCACGTTACTCCCGCATACTTTCGAATTTCATCCGCCCATCTCCCATGTGGTCTTCTTCTGGGTCTTTTCCTGTCCCTTGGAATCCAGTCTAAAATTTCGGCTGTCCATCGATGGTCTGTCCTTCTGCCAATATGTCCAGTCCAGCCCATTTCAGGGATTTTACTCTGATCATGATATCTTCCACTCTTGTTATTTTTCTGATCCATGAGTTCCTCTTCTTATCTCTCCTGGTTACCCTATACATATATATATATATATATATATATATATATATATATATATATATATTAGAGAGAGGGGATGTAAGGTCAGGTGATGCGTAACATCACAGCCTCTCCTTGACAAATGTCAACCCCGCCTTCTCGTGGTGCATCCTGTTCCCACTAAAGGGGCTCTGACGACCGCCCATAGCGGTATAACTATACCATCGGGATCAGAGGAAATGCTATCCCACACTCACCAACCCGCTTGGCCAGCGTGGTGAGTTATGGGCCAAACCCCCCCAAAATGATTCCACAACTTAAATCTTGGCCCTCAGTCTCCGGCAGCTGGAATGTACCTGGCCAAGGCAGCGGCCAGTGCGACATGAAGGCAGAGGGTGCTAAGAATCCCCGGAGGACCGGACTAGGCTGCCATCTGATGCTGACCTTGGCTACTTACAATGGACGCTCCCTATCTTCTGATTCAAGGCTTCTTGAATTGGAAGAGGAACTACAAAGGATCAAGTGGGACATCGTGGGGCTAAGTGAGGTAAGGAGAAAAGGAGAAGATCTCATCGAACTGAAAAGTGGACATCTCTTCTACTATCGTGGGACAGATACTGGCAGAACTAGTGGTGTTGGATTTATAATAAACAAGAAACTGAAGGACAAAGTTGTAGAAGTTGAAAGTTCCTCTGACAGAGCTGCACGACTTGTTATCCAACTCTCGAAAAGATACCAGGCTCAGATTATTCAAACTTATGCACCCACCACGAGTCATCCTGAAGAAGAAATTGAAGAATTTTATGAGGAAATTTGTCATCTAAATAATAAAGGTAAGCAGCACTTGAAAATAATTATGGGAGATTTCAATGCAAAAATAGGGCAACGGCAACAGAATGAAACTTCAGTAGGTAAATTCGGTCATGGCAACAGAAACCAGCGTGGAAATACTCTCGTTGAGTTTGCAGAGGCAGAAGGGTTTTTCATCTTGAACTCCTTCTTCAAGAAAAGCCACACAGGAAATGGACATGGAGACATCCAAATGGGACGACAAGTGAAATTGATTTTATTATGTGTAACAAAAAATTCGTCATAGAAGACTGCAGTGTGCTAAACAAGTTCAACACAGGTAGTGACCATAGATTGGTGAGATGTAAGATGCACCTCAACACTAAACTTGAACGTGGCAAGCTCATAGGACAAACAAAATCTATTGACATAACCAACCTTAAAAAACACCATAATACCTTCAAGTTAGAACTGAAGAACAGGTTCTCTGCTTTAGAAGGCCTAACATCGGAAGAAGTGGACATCTCTGAAGTTAACAGAAAAGTAACCAAAGCTCTTATGGAAACAGCAACAAAATTAGCTGGGTCTAAGAACAAGTTGCATGTGAACAAATTATCAGGAAAAACCAAAATGTTGATGCAAAAAAGAAGAGAGATGAGGACAACTAAAGAAGATGTGACTTCCAAAGTGGAATATATAGAGCTATGCAAGACAGTAAGAAAAAGTATCACTGAAGACGTAAGGAAATTCAACTGTGAACTAGTGAGGAAAGCAATTGAAAACAACCAAAGCCTAAAGATAGCAAAGGGACATCTCAGTAAGGGAAGAAAACAGATTATGGCACTGAGAAAAGAAGATGGTTCTGTAACAAGAAATAGAGGCAGAAATTTTGACAAGAGCGAAAGATTTCTACTCCAAATTATATGAAAGGGATGATATATGCACTCCAGACATCATGAAAGATACCAGTACCAGAGTTCCTCCAGTCCTTCCAGCAGAAGTTGCACATGCAATCAAGAACATGAAGCGAGGAAAAGCTCCAGGAGAAGATGGAATTACTGTAGACATCATACAAGAAGCAAGTGGAGAAATCGAAACAGTACTCGCCCAAATTTTCACTCGATGCCTTAATGAAGGAAAGATTCCTGTGGATTGGAACACCGCTACAATGATCCTGCTACATAAGAAAGGTGACATTGAGGATCTCGGAAACTACAGACCTATCAGCCTCCTATCAGTAGTTTATAAAATCTTCACTAAAGTTCTTTCACACCGCTTGAAGGTAACACTGGACATGGCTCAACCGAGAGAACAAGCTGGATTCAGGAGTGGCTACAGCACAATAGATCATATCCACGTGCTGAGAGAACTAATTGAAAGAGCGAGGGAATATGAACTTCCATTGTGCATGGCTTTTATCGATTATGAAAAAGCCTTTGATTCGGTGAAACCATCAGCAGTTACAATGGCTCTGAAAACCTGCGGTATTGAAGATGCATACATTAATATTATTAATAACATCTATGAAAATGCAAGTGCAAAGATTAGGCTGTTTGAAAATACAACACACGTAAAAAATTGGAAAGGGAGTGAGACAAGGTGACACCATATCTCCGAAGCTTTTTAATGCCACATTGGAGGGTGTTTTTCAGTCACTGAGCTGGGAAAACAAGGGGATAAAGATTAATGGAGATTATCTAACCCACCTTCGTTTTGCTGATGACGTAGTCATTTTTGCAACTAGCCCATCAGAGCTGCAGAGTATGATCCAGGAACTTGCTGACAAGAGTAAAGAAGTGGGATTAAAAATGAACTTTCAGAAGACAAAAGTGATGTTCAATGCTTTTACAAGAAATGAAGATTTATCGATTGATGGAGAAAAGCTGGAGATAACAGACACGTACGTTTATCTTGGACAGCAGATATCAAGTGAGGGTCACATTGATGAAGAAATTAATCGGCGTACAAAACTTGCCTGGAGAGCTTTTGGAAGAAACAGCATAATTTTCAAGAGCAATATGCCATTATGTCTTAAAAGAAAAGTGTTTGATCAATGCATCCTTCCAGTGCTTACGTATGGATGCGGAGACGTGGACCTTAACTAAAAGAGACATACAAAGGCTGCAGACAACTCAAAGAAGCATGGAGAAGGTGCATACTTGGTGTAACCAGGAGAGATAAGAAGAGGAACTCGTGGATCCGAAAAATGACAAGAGTGGAAGACATCATGATCAGAGTTAAATTCCTGAAATGGCAATGGGCTGGACATACTGCCAGAAGGACAGATCATCGATGGACAGCCGGAATTTTAGATTGGATTCCAAGGGACAGGAAAAGACCCAGAAGAAGACCACATGGGAGATGGGTGGATGAAATTCGAAAGTATGCAGGGGTGACATGGAGGAGACTGGCACAAGACAGACCGTTGTGGAGGAAACTTGGGGAGACCTTCGTCCAGCAGTGGATTGATAATGGTTGACAATGATGATGATGATGATTAGAGAGAGAGAGAGAGAGAGAGCAGAGACAAAAACAAAGATATTACCTAAGAATTTAAGAAGAAATTTGCAAAAAAAAACTGAAGATCAAGACGCGCAACGCAGCAGTCATGAATATTCAGAATTCACATACTATTTAAGAAGAGAAAAAGCAATAACAATTTTTCAACCAATATTCCTAAAACAACATAGTAAAACTCATATACTGACAGGTATCAGTAAAAAGAGGATAAAAATAGCAAACTGAATGTAGAAAGTGTCGAGAATGCCGAGCCTTGGCTTTATCAAGGACCAGCAAAACTCTGCAATTTCTCACTTCCACAAAGACCTAGTTGGAAATGGGGTTTCTGCAAAGCCATAGATGCAAGTAATATGCCTACCAAAAAATTTTTTTTTAAGCCAAGGCTCGGGATTCTCGACACTTTCTAGATTCAGTTTGCTATTTTTTATCCTCTCTTTACTGATACCTGTCAGTATATGAGTTTTACTACGTTGTTTTAGGAATATTGGTTGAAAAATTGTTATTGCTTTTGTCTCTTTCTTAAATAGCGCGCGCACACACACACACACACACACAGGATATATTATTGCAAAGCATATATGATGCTATTTAAAATAAAAATTTCATTTAAGACAGCACCCTAAGGCACACACAGCAAACAAGAAACATACCTCTTTTAAGACTTGTGTTTCAGTCCCAGTATAGTCACAAGTAACAGCATCATACACTTCAGCATCAAGTACTTGAGGCATGTTGTTTGGATAGTAGGTGTAATCTGAAATAAAAGTATGTTTAAAAATATGTTATTGACAAACCATATGTAAAAGATATGTAAACATCTGTATACAAAATATATTAATTTTGAGACAATATGGCATATACCCATGTTTTAATGGAAGTATTTAGCTACTTCAGTGGTGTTTCCTGCTACTTAGTCTGTAGCCATGCATTTGGATCTCTGACAAACTGTGAGTTGGGTTGATGGTATATAACCATAAGAGTATTTTTCTCTTTACCAGTATATAAATTAGGATTTGGGCTATTTTAGATATACTGTTTTTGTAACTTCTCAAATGGTATGCAACAAATAAATAGCAGTACAGTTTTTTCGTGTTTCTTACATCTAATATATAAAGTTGAATGTTCCAGTATTATAAATATTTAACGAGAATTATCGAGGATAAATTTATTAAGGTACGTTACCTCTCAAATTTTCGATCTATACACTAGATTCAAATAAAACAGGATTAGACAGACACATACATGATATTGGAACTCTGCCTTAATTGTTCAGATGACATCAAATACTTTAAGATTTGTGCAAAATTTCAATGTGCAAAATCCAAGGTTCATTCATACACCTTTTCAGGAAAAAATGCAAAACACTTTTTCAGGCCCATGTTTAGTTTCCAGCATTTTTCAAGCACCATGTTTGTTTTTAGGACTTCAACAACAATATTGCTTTCAGTGTTTACTGTAGCATGACTGTATATGAGACATAAGCAGTATTTTTGCCAAAGGTTAAGTGCTTGATATTCATATTTCTTGAAATACTTTATCATATTTATAGTTGACCACAATCAGTGATGTCAGACCCCATTAAGGTAGTAGGTATCAAGTTTAGGCAAAAGAATGGATAAAAAAATTCTTTTAAAATGAGAATACACTCTTACATGATATTTTTTAAAGAAATTGTTACACAATAGCCATTTTCAATGGTCTAGCAAAGAAATTGTTGAGAAGATTCAAAACATAATGAAAATACAACAGTTATTAAAATATTAAATTCCAAATAGTTTTAATTCTAGGAATTTCCTTTTAATTTCTAAAGAATCTTTACTCGATTTTCCTTCCTCTTTTACGATTTTCATAATTTTTTTTCATTTCCTTAAACAAACTCATGTTTTAGGCATTTCCTGTTTATTGCAAGACTTTGCCTAATGGTAACTGTGTGGCTTATGAGAACATATAAGTTTACATATTCTTGAATGGTGATCATTTGCAATACTTTTGTTAGCCAAAAAATCCTATTTCCTGGTGTGATGTGAAGGTGTACGGGTGCTTTTTCTCTTTGTCTCTCTCTCCTTGCAAGCCTTATTAATAATAATAATTTACACTAGAAAATAAATCTTCTGCACCAATGAAAATGCATAATTCATAAAAGAATTTGAAAGGGAATGGATACATTTCAGTAGATAGAAACTTATATATACATATATCTCAGGTAATCCCAAAAATACTGTCTTTTTTTCAACATGTGAAGAAAAGAAAGAAAAACGCACCTGGAACACATGTTTTAATCCATATAATAAGTGCCCCCAGTAGATAAAACCTTCTCCAGTGGGTCGACAAGGTTTTGAATCCCAGACTTGTAGAATTCCATGGGTTTCCATGCAAAAAAGGCAGAAATGGTTGGCCATACCTTCTCCACATTTCGAAGTGTAGTCCCAGCAAAGATGGCTTTGCAGACTGCAAAAGAGGTGGTAGTCGGATGGGGCGATGTCGGGAATATGCTGTATGTGGAAGTTTTTCCCATCTGAAGTCCTGCAACGTGGCACTGGTAATTTTCGCTGTGTGTGCTTTTGCGTTGTTCTGCTGCAGCAGCACACCTTTACGATTCACGAGTGCTGGATGTTTATCCTGCAAAGCAGTGCGTAGATGCTGCAGCTCTTGACAGTAGACGTCCGCCGTAATGGTTTTGTTGGGTGGCAGCAGCTTGTAATCAATTATGCCTTGCATATCCCACCACACAGACATCAAAACCTTTTGTGGGAAACTTCCTGGTTTTCCCACTGCTGCAGACACATTTCCTTTGGGAAGCCACTGCTCTTTATGCTTAATGTTATGATAAACAATCCATTTTTCATCGCCAGAGACAATTCTGTGCAAAAACGGCTCCCTTTTTTCACGGGAGAGCAAAGAAGTGCAAATGTCCACATGTTGTTGCAGCTGTTGTGGAGTGAGATCATGGGGTACCCACTTATTCAGTTTTGACACATAACCGAGGTCCTGCAGATGCCGGTAAACAGTGGAAAGGATTAAATGAACAACTGTGGCCAATTCCTCGACTGTTGCCTGCGGATTTCCCTCAACAGCAGCTTTCAGCGCATCATTACCCAGCTCAACAGGCCATCCAGGTCGCTGCATACCCTTGAGGCTGGTGTCCCGCCCCATCAAAAACTTCTGGAACCAGCGTTGACATTTCCTGACCTCCAGGGTACTCAGCCCATATACGGCATTGATGTTTCGTGTTGCTACCATCTCTGAATGTCAATGGTGGAACTCATACAGCATAATGTGCCTAATGTGGTCTTCTGACACTGCCATTTCCTATGCGGTTTAAGTACACAACGACTGCACCTAGAAATCCTGTTTGCGGTCTCAAGTGACTTGAAGGTCTGCTCGCGTGATTCCTCTTATACTCACCGTGGTTGAAGTCATAGCCTGAGCACCAAGGGGATCACTACTGTTGGGCTTGCACAAAACGACATTACTTCTGGGTGACCTATATATATATATATATATATATATATGGGATGCAAGGTCAGGTGATGCGTAACATCACAGCCTCTCCTTGACAAATGTCAACCCCGCCTTCTCGTGGTGCATCCTGTTCCCACTAAAGGGGCTCTGACGACCGCCCATAGCGGTATAACTATACCATCGGGATCAGAGGAAATTCTATCCCACACTCACCAACCCGCTTGGCCAGCGTGGTGAGTTATGGCCAAACCCCTCCTAAATGATTCCACAACTTCAATCTTGGCCCTCAGTCTCCGGCAGCTGGAATGTACCTGGCCAAGGCAGCGGCCAGTGCGACATGAAGGCAGAGGGTGCTAAGAATCCCCGGAGGACCGGACTAGGCTGCCATCTGATGCTGACCTTGGCTACTTACAATGGACGCTCCCTATCTTCTGATTCAAGGCTTCTTGAATTGGAAGAGGAACTACAAAGGATCAAGTGGGACATCGTGGGGCTAAGTGAGGTAAGGAGAAAAGGAGAAGATCTCATCGAACTGAAAAGTGGACATCTCTTCTACTATCGTGGGACAGATACTGGCAGAACTAGTGGTGTTGGATTTATAATAAACAAGAAACTGAAGGATAAAGTTGTAGAAGTTGAAAGTTCCTCTGACAGAGCTGCACGACTTGTTATCCAACTCTCGAAAAGATACCAGGCTCAGATTATTCAAACTTATGCACCCACCACAAGTCATCCTGAAGAAGAAATTGAAGAATTTTATGAAGAAATTTGTCATCTAAATAATAAAGGTAAGCAGCACTTGAAAATAATTATGGGAGATTTCAATGCAAAAATAGGGCAACGGCAACAGAATGAAACTTCAGTAGGTAAATTCGGTCATGGCAACAGAAACCAGCGTGGAAATACTCTCGTTGAGTTTGCAGAGGCAGAAGGGTTTTTCATCTTGAACTCCTTCTTCAAGAAAAAGCCACACAGGAAATGGACATGGAGACATCCAAATGGGACGACAAGTGAAATTGATTTTATTATGTGTAACAAAAAAATTCGTCATAGAAGACTGCAGTGTGCTAAACAAGTTCAACACAGGTAGTGACCATAGATTGGTGAGATGTAAGATGCACCTCAACACTAAACTTGAACGTGGCAAGCTCATAAGACAAACAAAATCTATTGACATAACCAACCTTAAAAAACACCATAATACCTTCAAGTTAGAACTGAAGAACAGGTTCTCTGCTTTAGAAGGCCTAACATCGGAAGAAGTGGACATCTCTGAAGTTAACAGAAAAGTAACCAAAGCTCTTATGGAAACAGCAACAAAATTAGCTGGGTCTAAGAACAAGTTGCATGTGAGCAAATTATCAGGAAAAACCAAAATGTTGATGCAAAAAAGAAGAGAGATGAGGACAACTAAAGAAGCTGTGACTTCCAAAGTGGAATATATAGAGCTATGCAAGACAGTAAGAAAAAGTATCACTGAAGACGTAAGGAAATTCAACTGTGAACTAGTGAGGAAAGCAATTGAAAACAACCAAAGCCTAAAGATAGCAAAGGGACATCTCAGTAAGGGAAGAAAACAGATTATGGCACTGAGAAAAGAAGATGGTTCTGTAACAAGAAATAGAGGCGAAATTTTGACAAGAGTGAAAGATTTCTACTCCAAATTATATGAAAGGGATGATATATGCACTCCAGACATCATGAAAGATACCAGTACCAGAGTTCCTCCAGTCCTTCCAGCAGAAGTTGCGCATGCAATCAAGAACATGAAGCGAGGAAAAGCTCCAGGAGAAGATGGAATTACTGTAGACATCATAAAAGAAGCAAGTGGAGAAATCGAAACAGTACTCGCCCAAATTTTCACTCGATGCCTTAATGAAGGAAAGATTCCTGAGGATTGGAACACCGCTACAATGATCCTGCTACATAAGAAAGGTGACATTGAGGATCTCGGAAACTACAGACCTATCAGCCTCCTATCAGTAGTTTATAAAATCTTCACTAAAGTTCTTTCACACCGCTTGAAGGTAGCACTAGACATGGCTCAACCGAGAGAACAAGCTGGATTCAGGAGTGGCTACAGCACAATAGATCATATCCACGTGCTGAGAGAACTAATTGAAAGAGCGAGGGAATATGAACTTCCATTGTGCATGGCTTTTTATCGATTATGAAAAAGCCTTTGATTCGGTGAAACCATCAGCAGTTACAATGGCTCTGAAAACCTGCAGTATTGAAGATGCATACATTAATATTATTAATAACATCTATGAAAATGCAAGTGCAAAGATTAGGCTGTTTGAAAATACAACACACGTAAAAATTGGAAAGGGAGTGAGACAAGGTGACACCATATCTCCGAAGCTCTTTAATGCCACATTGGAGGGTGTTTTTCAGTCGCTGAGCTGGGAAAACAAGGGGATAAAGATTAATGGAGATTATCTAACCCACCTTCGTTTTGCTGATGACGTAGTCATTTTTGCAACTACCCCATCAGAGCTGCAGAGTATGATCCAGGAACTTGCTGACAAGAGTAAAGAAGTGGGATTAAAAAATGAACTTTCAGAAGACAAAAAGTGATGTTCAATGCTTTTACAAGAAATGAAGATTTATCGATTGATGGAGAAAAAGCTGGAGATAACAGACACGTACGTTTATCTTGGACAGCAGATATCAAGTGAGGGTCACATTGATGAAGAAATTAATCGGCGTACAAAACTTGCCTGGAGAGCTTTTGGAAGAAACAGCATAATTTTCAAGAGCAATATGCCATTATGTCTTAAAAGAAAAGTGTTTGATCAATGCATCCTTCCAGTGCTTACGTATGGTGCAGAGACGTGGACCTTAACTAAAAGAGACATACAAAGGCTGCAGACAACTCAAAGCAGCATGGAGAGGTGCATGCTTGGTGTAACCAGGAGAGATAAGAAGAGGAACTCGTGGATCCGAAAAATGACAAGAGTGGAAGACATCATGATCAGAGTTAAATCCCTGAAATGGCAATGGGCTGGACATATTGCCAGAAGGACAGATCATCGATGGACAGCCGAAATTTTAGATTGGATTCCAAGGGACAGGAAAAGACCCAGAAGAAGACCACATAGGAGATGGGTGGATGAAATTCGAAAGTATGCAGGGGTGACATGGAGGAGACTGGGCACAAGACAGACCGTTGTGGAGGAAACTTGGGGAGACCTTCGTCCAGCAGTGGATTGATAATGGTTGACAATGATGATGATGATGATGATATATATATATATATATATATATATCAGTTACTCTCCATTTTTGTTTTTAATAATCACTGATTCTGCAATTCTAATTTCAGTTATGATCCACTCATACACCCCCTCACCAAAAAATTTGTGACTGCTAAAAGAACGAAAAATATCTCCTCTCTTTACCTATTAACAACAAAGAGGGGGGGACGCTTACCAGAATTAAGTGTATCTGTTGTAGATGTATCAAAGCATGCTGTTTCACTTGGCACTGGTTCAGCAAGGGATAGCCTTTTTTCCAACCACAGCCTCTGCTCTCTTTCAATCTCCATTTCAGACTTGTACAGTTCCTCCAACCCAGGTGGAGGAGGTGGTATATCATCTAAATAAAGAAAACAGTTGAATGTTGGATATATGGCATTTGTAAATTACATACAAACACAAGGCCTGGAACTGAAATTATTCCACTCTGAAGGAGTGGATTTAATGAGCAAAAATCAGCACAAACACAGATGATCAAACAGATCAGACATGAATTACTTTCATACTTTCAGTTGTGTACGACAGACTTGATATACCATAAATCCTTCATGGCAGTTTATGATACTCTCAGCACCACGCCAATGCACAGATATGTGATGGTGTCCAGAGGAATTTCATACCATACCACGTTTATTTTTATAACCCCATGGTACAGTCGTATTCCAAGCCAGTTAAAGAGCAGCTTACAAGGGATGTTAATACTGTCTCATACATGTATAGTATGAGACAGATTTGCAAATCTCAAAAGCTACAAAAGCATCTCATTGCCATGTAATCACATCTCGGTAATAGCTACCAGAATTGGTAGTTCAGGGGGACAGCACAGAGTTTATGTATTATTGGGCTGTTACAGTCACTGTCAGGTGTACAAAAGCCAATCTGCTGTTGCAACTAATGGCATTTCCACATGACTATGTTCTGTGCTCAATGCAGCATGGTGAGTGCACACACACACTGGGTTCAGTCTCTGAATAAGCTCTGTTTATGTTCCAATAATTTTATGACAATTCCATGCCTTAATGACAGGTATGATGGGAAATAAAAAACAAATATTCCACAGTGAATAATTTAAAAAATGTATTTTCAGAAAATAAATTAGAACTGACTTTCATAAAACAGACATCCACAGATGTTTATATAATTACATTTATCTTTCTTCAAAATTTCTTGTTTGCTTCAAGAAATTTACTTAACAATGTGAATGTAACATGAGACTTCAAAATGAACATTTACACAATTCCATGAAAGTTTAAATGTTCAGTTTAAGTTCTTATAAAACTATATGATTTGGCACATTTTTAAGCAAATGAGGTGAATGAAATACTTGTAAGCTCATCTTGTACCATCTCATGTGGGCAAAAAGAACTGCTAGTTTTTAGCTCCTCTTCCCACATGCATTATTATTATTATTATTATTATTATTATTATTAGTAGTAGTAGTAGTAGTAGTAGTAGTAGTATACATACATATCACTAAGCTGTTCTCTGAGATTCAGAGGTTAGCTCCAAAAAGAAATACAAACTTCCAGATATTTTTATTTATTGTTGTCGTATCAAACTTCTCCATTTACAGCGATCTTGGCATACAACTTGTGCTTCACTGATATCCATTACACGCTGTACACAAGATCTTTTATACTTCATACTCATAATTTTTTTCTCATGCAGACACTCCTGAATCTGATCCACCCATGTCTTCCTTGGCCTTCCTCTGCCTTTCCTTCCTGCCACTTGGGCTGAAAAGATTTTCTTAGTAAGCATTTCATCACTCATTCTTTCAGCATGGCCAAACCACCAAGCATATTGGTCTCCACCTTGCTAACAACATTTTGCTTCACATCACACAACTGCAATACATCTTCATTCCTCACACAATCAGATCGTGTCTTGCCACAAACCCCACGTAAGTAACACATTTCTCCAGCACACAAACGACTCCTATGTTTCTTCTGCAGCACCCAGGTTTCACTGCCATACATTAGAGTAGAAACAATTACTGTTTCATACACAACCATGCGGGACTCTATACAGAACCCATCATTCCTGTGAAAACCTCCCAGAGCAGCTATGACTTTCAAAGAAGAATTAACTCGCCTACTGATTTCACCATCCAACTTGTTCTCTCTGTCAAACATGCTTCCTAAATTCACAAACTAACTCACCTGGACAATCACAGTGCCATTTATACTTACATTACATTCAGTTCTAACAGTTCCTCTCTCAAACACCATAACTTTGGTTTTTTCCTTATTTATACTCAGTTTGAATTTCATGCAAACTTCATGCATCCGAGTCAACATACTCTGCAACTCACTTTTGCTCTCTGCCAACAGGACAGTGTCATCAGCATACAGCAATCTGCACACACAGATATCACAAAGACATATAAAAAAGTATGAAAAAGGGTAAAATGTACTGGCCTGTTCCAATGCAGCCATGTACTCAAACTGCATTTCATGCTGCTTGGCAAATTAAAAATCTGCAGACATTTACAAACATTCAGGTTTTATCAATTCTACAAAAGTCAAGAAAGTGCCTGGATAAGTAGAGATAATTTCAAACTGTGGTTCTTGAATGAATTCATTCCTGAAACCAAAACTTTTTTTAAAAAGAAGATATTGACATGCAAAATGATAGCAGTAATGGATAATGCACCATCACAACCTGAAGTAAATTTGTATAGTAGGGACACAAACATAGTGTTTCTTCCTCTGAATGTTTCCAGTCTCATTTAGCCAATGGATCAAGAGGTTACAGAATGCCTACGAAATAAATATCAAAAGTTAGTTGCTGACATTTACATTTTAGAAGCAAATGAAATCTCTGGATAGATCTTCCAAAGAAAAAAGTTGTAATTAAAGAAGTGATGTAATGATTATCAGATTCATGGGGTCACAAATCACAAGTGTGACCTTCACAACATCCAGATGGATGAAAAACACGACGTTGATGAAAATGACAATCTATGAAAAGATGCAGAACAGCTTACAAACCTAATTTTGCAATTACCAGGATGCAAAACAGCAACCAAAAAACTTCCTAAAAGATTCGTCTGACTCAGGTGATTAAGCAATCATTGGGAAAGTGTGATACAATGGTGATATCAAGTTGATGTGATGGCTATACTGATTCAAATAAATCGCAATCTATGCCAGCCCTTTAGACATGCTGAAAAGGTAACAGGTAGCAAGATATTTGACCAAAACATATCACAGGCAACTCAAACCAAATGTCTTGGAATTATAATAGATATACCTATGTGGAAAACCACATATACAAAATGTTATTCTCAAAATCAAGCAACTTAGAGGTGCAGAGAAACCTCTGTTTAAGAGCAGCCTTCTGAGCAATAAAAAAATAACTCACTTCGTACAAAACCTGCTTCCTTCCGATTTTTACTTATGACTGTTCAGTCAGGAGATACTGTCCAAAATCAAAAATCACATATCAAAACACTTGAAAGTTGTAACTTTGGATTGAAAAACAAAACAAACGAAAACAATCCTTGATCCTCCAACAGGCATGACAAAAGAGTTGATCTACTAAACAATATAAACCATTACCAATTTTCCAGAGAATCCTGGAACTCACTTACAAATCCTATGAAGAACTGGATGAATATCCAAATAAAAATTTATTTTAAACCATACCTTATGAGTTCTCAAAAGATAGAACTATTAAAAGACCCAGAGATACACTTCTCCCTGATCTGACTCAGAGGGGGGGGGGGGTGAAAGCAAGGAACAAAACTAAATTAAATTACATTTGGAATAAAATATAGATGGCTTGGGTCAGGTAAGAATAAACAACTAACTAATTGCAGTGGTAGCTCGTGGTACAGCAGGGAAAGCAGCACATGGAATGAGAACTCGTATATTAATATTTTTATATGCTTTAGAAAGGTGTAAAAAGTATCTTAAACAAGATAACCCCACCCCAAAAGAAGAATCTGCAATTGGACTTTGATTTATCATGTTCTCACAGATCAAATTCAAATGTGCCACAAAAACAAATACTGTTTATAAGATGTGACAACATAAGTTGATTATTTTTTACTCTTTCATATTACTGTTGAAATTGCCACCTATAACTAGAATCTAGTTGCAGCCTTACGTTTGACCTACCAAGTACAGCCAAAATCAGAACATTACTTTTGCATGCAGAGCACACACACATCATATTTCTGAATTTTTTAGGCAAAATGTCAAATGTGGGAAGCAAAGTACAACATTTTTGTGTCACAATTGCATATCTATTCATCCTTATGTTTCAGAACTGAACGTCCTCATTTGCTCAATATTTTCAATTTCTAAATTTTTGCTGTAATTTAAGATCTGATATAGGTCTCTCCAGTCTTCTAATATCCAATTTCTGTTCCTATGAATTCAAGGAGAATGGATGTTTCAGCAAATAATTATTCATGATTAAGATGACAGGCATTTAGCACATAAAGTTTCATTATTTATATAAGGATATTAAGCTGTCACTGATACTACCAAAGAAACAGAAGAAAGGCACTAGAATAATCCAGTAACTAACGAAAGACAGAGCACAGAATGCGACTGCATTTTCCCCCTGGTGACAAAATAAGAATAGGCACCATGGCAGTGTGCTCCAATGCCTTTCGACCAAGCACCAGCTAGTTCCCAGCAGAGTACTTAACTGTGCATGCTCAAATACCCCTGAGCCAGAGCAGCAGAAGATTGTGCTCATGGGAGGCAGAATTCAAGGCTGCACATGAACTGTGGATGGAAAACCTTGAATGTTTAACTATAAGATGTTTCACTGTCTTAATGGTGCTTTTCAGAATACATAATAACATATTTAATTCAATATGTTTTCAATGTAATCTTCACACTCAGAGAATTTTTTAATTGCAAAATTTTCAGTTAATCTAATAAAATTTCCTGAAAATTGGTAGGTAGAGTACATGCTCATGAGATCCTATTGACTACTAATGACTAATTGTGGAATGATACCTTTTAACAACACAGAAAGAAAGTCAATAACTGCATAAGACCAAGTGTTGAACAGACAGAGCTGTTCCTTTACTGTTGCTCCCAATTCCTCTGCCGGAAACAGCAGTGGTGCATGTAGATTTCTTCAGCCTGGTAACAAACCGAACTGACTCTCCTTCGCTTCTCATACTGACACTCCCAGGGAAATGTCTCAGAATTCACACTTCTCTCTTCTATTTTTAGACAGGGGATATAGTGACATCCTCAGAGGCATGCAGTACCCCTGTACTGGCTTGCAATAATCTGAATAACATCCATTGATTCTGATGAAGAGAATGCTAGTGTACAACAGAACACAATTACACGTGTGGAAGAAACTGTGGCACTGGAAACAGCCCTCCGATTCTTACAGAAGCAACCAGAATTATTACAACCTGGTGTTCTTTTCTAAAAAGGATATCAAAATAATGCTCCCCAAAAAAGATGTTTCATAAGTAAACAAAACACACTTGGTTTCCCCATTGTTAATGCATTTGAAATTTTATTATTGCACTGTATTGTTTAATCCAATGTTTAATTCATTCCCTTTTTTATTGAATTTTTTTTTTTTTTTTTTTTTTTATGGTGACATTGAGGATATCTTGAACTACAGACCCATCAGCTTGCTAAAAGTGGTTCATAAAATCTTTACTAAGGTTCTTTCACATTGCTTGGAGGTAACACCAGACATGGCTCATCCAAGGGAACAAGCTGGATTCAGGAGTGGCTACAGCACTAACTATAGATCATAACCACATACTGAGAAAGCTAACTGAAAGAATGAAGGAATACAAACTCCCATTACCTATGGCTTTTATTGATTATGAAAAAGCCTTTGATTCTGTAAAACCATCAGCAGTTATGATGGCTTTGAAATCCTGTGGTATTGAAGATACATACATCAGTATTGTTAATGCTATCTATGAAAATGCAAGTGCAAAGGTTTGGATATTTGAGGATACAGCACCAATAAAAATTGGAAAGGGAGTGAGACAAGGTGACACCACATCTTCCAAACTATTCAATGCCACATTGCATATGTCTTTCAATCATTGAACTGGGAAAACAAGGGGATAAAGATTAATGGAGATTATTTCGCTCATCTTGGTTTTGCCGATTACGTAGTCATTTTTTCAATTATCTCCATCAGAACATGATCCAGGAACTTGCTTTCAAGAGAAAGAAGTGGGACTGAAATGAACTTTTGAAAAACAAAATTGATGTACAATGTTTTTACAAGAAAAAGGTTTAGTTATTGACAGAAAAAATCTAGAAGCAACTAATGCCTACATTTATTTACCGTGGACAACATATCAAGCAAGGAACAAATTGAAGAAAATAAACTAACAAACATATAGAACTTGACTGGAGAGCATTTGGAAGAAACAGTACAATTTTCAAAAGCAATATGCCATCATGTCTTAAAAGAAAAGTGTTTAATCAAGGCATTGTTACTCTTCTTACATACAGAGCAGAGACATGGATGGCCTTAACTGAAAAAGACATACAGAGGTTGGAGACAATTGAAAGAAGCATGCAGAGATGCATGCTTGATGTAACCAAGAAAGACAGGAAGAGAAACACATTAGCAAAATGACAAGAGTTGACATCATGATCAAAGTGAAGACCCTCAAGTGGCAGTATGCTGGACATATTGCCAGATGAATGGATCACCAACAGACAACCAAAATTTTAGACTAGATACCAACGGACAGGAAAAGTCCCAGAAGACCACGTGAAAGATGGATGGATGAAATTCAAAAGCATTCCAGAAGGTGGCTCAAGACAGACCTTTGTCATAGAAAACTTAGGGAGACCTTCACCCAGCAGTGGATGGATAACGACACACACCACTTTCGTTATTTCATATTTTATGATTCTCCTTAATTCCAGTTGGTTTAAGTCCTTAGTATCTCGGATTGCTGGGACTCTTTGGTACTTGGGCTTGGCTTTTATTCAGCTGGAAATACATCAAAATTTCAAGTTCCACTTTTCTGATTTAAAAAAAAAAAATGTTTCTTTTTACAGCTCTCTTGCTAAGAACTAAGTTGCACCTGTTAAAAGTGTCTCATTAGGTTATGAACCCAAAAAACATACAGAAGAAACTTTCTTAACCAGAACATTATTGTGGAATAACTTTTTTACGGTCTTATAGAGTGTTATTTTTCATGAAAGTTGGTTGTCAAATTTTCGAACTAACTACTCCAGTGACATAGTCCTGATGACGAACTAGGCTTTAGTTCGAAAATTTGACAACCAACTTTCATGAAAAATAACCTCTATAAGACCCGTAAAAAAGTTATTCCACAATCACTATGGATAGAGGTGCCATAAATGCATTTACAACCAGAACATTATGTTCTATCAGTGAACCTTTCTAAATCTATTCTGATTTTTGATGGGTTGTTGAAGTGACTGGTAAACTGCAAACTGAGTTCTTAGTTTTTTTTAAGACACATTATTAAATCAAAAATTCAGAATTAAATTGGAGGATCTGAAAGAAATTTGCTGTTTGTCTTTCCACCTTTTAAATTCGTTTAGTATAACACCAAAGACAGGACTCTATAAACAATAAAAGTCTTGAAATGTCTGCAATTATAATAATAAAAGCTCCATAAATTTGGGACTTTATTTTTTTCATTTTTTCATCTTGGATTCAAATTTCAATATAACTTTTTACACAGGGCATGTGCTATAAAAATGAGTGAGTAGACTTCACTCAAATGCGTACAACACATTCTACATGTTGTGAAACTCTTGTAAGCTGGTACCATGGCTCAAATTATGTTATGTGTACCTCAAAGGAAAATTAAACAATTATACAAATCTCCTTAATAAAATTTGGGGGGGGGAATCATGTAAAGCAGAGGTTGAAAAAATCCTTTATACCAAAATAAGACAGCATTTCTAAATTAATATACGAACCTAGGTCAATTCCTTCGCCTGAACCCAATCCTAGAAAGTCTGAACGTCTTCTGGATATTTCCTTTTTAATCCTTTTTGTAGAATTGACTCGCATTAAAGGAGGGGTCTGAAAGTAGAAATTGTATTTCATAGTCACGCTGAGCTAAATAAAATTTTTCAGCTGAAAAAAAACATGCACTCCATTGAATATTTTTTGTAAGTGCTAACTAAAGAAGTTATTTCTTCAGGTACTTACATAAAACTTCCATCAACAAAAGGACATTTTCTGAACTTTTCAATTTAAATTTTGATTTCCAACTTTATATAAGGAGTTGCTTTTTTTCAATATCTGCAATATTCTGTTATCATGTAATTTTTAATACCTGCTGCATATTGTTTCAACACCTGCAGTTTCAACACCTGCTACCTTCAAAATATGCATGTATTATACTGCAACTAAATTACTGTATTACCTGCAAACATGTTTCTTCACATGCATGTAACATGGCAAAAACATCAGCACTGTGGGAGAATTTTTTTATTGAGATTTTAATAGAAATAAGTCGTTTGCTTATTTGCTTACCCATTTATATGGCAATAACTGAACAATGAGTTGACACTCCAACAACTCTAGATTCATTTACCCAAAACATTATATACTTAACCTCTTTGCCAAGGGTTGTTTGTTTTCCCTTTTACAACTCTGCATCAAGATAAAGCATGTCTAATAGTTCTTGTTACCTTAGCTGAATGATTAAATATAAAAAAGGAAGGGGAGCCTTTTATCAAGGAGTGTATTTAGAGGGGAGTCCAAAGGGCATTGGCCCTTACTGAAAGTGTTTAATTTTTGTTAAAATGCAACTTACATTAGAAAAAATACTTTAATATAACAAAAATGCATCAACTTATATTAGAAAATAATTCTTTAATTTTTTTCTTCTATTTTTCATTAACATTTTTTTTTTTTGTCCTGATGGATTTCCAAAGCTTCCAATTTTCTGCCCCCTCCCTGCTTTTACTGCATCATATCAACAGCAGAGTATATAGAATCCCCCCCCCCCCACAAAAATTCCATATACACCCCTGATTTTACTGCATAATGTCAACAGCAAATCACATGGCTTTAAAGATGGTTTTCAGTTCTAAAATCTTAGACCACTTTTTCATGCAATTCCTCTTTAGATTTTTCATCTTTTTTTTCTTAAAGTATATCGATCTAACTCTGTTCAATCCTAATTGGTTAGAACTATGTCATGAGACAGCAACAACTTATTATATTGCAAATGCTTTTTCAGTTGAACAGTGTTGCTTTGAATGTGAGATGTTTCCTCAAATCCTTCAAAAAAATGAACTGCTGAACAATATGAATTCCTCTATGAACTAACTGTTCATTAGCCAACTATGCATTTCATTTTATATAGAACCAATAAAAGCACAACACCTAAAATAATGATTTCTTCCCCACAAACTATTAAATTTTGTTTCAATTTTGCCATGGATCTTATTAAGAACTCCTCCTTCCATGAGCTGCAATGATTAAGAATTCAAGTCAAGGGCATAGCATTGTCTGGAAGTAAAAGAAGCTTGAAAGTAAGATCACTTTCTTTGCAATATTTTTTCCATTCTGGAATAAAGCATACAATGACTCACTCATAACAAATGGGAGGCAATTTCCAAACACAGGAAAATGAGGTTATTTAAATTATTTAGGAATCACCAATTTTTTCTTATGTAGGGGAAACAAGTTGCTTTAACTTCTTATCACCATTAGCACTGCCATCTAACAGTAGCACTTTACAGGGACTTAGAAAACATTGAAATTTATAAGTGAGAAAACACTTATTTCCAATGTAGATCTGTTTTATCATCATAAACACTTGTCTGGGGGTACTAATAACATCTTTCTCAATCAATTATTTTTATTAAAGCTTCTGCATCGTCTATGCTACTGCTACAACTTCTCCTTAAAGTAACGCTTATATTTTTGCATGCATGGGTGTTTGGAAAAAGTAAATCATCTGTGGATAGTCTGAAATAGTGGATACTCATAAGTGCAAGAGGAAGAAGCCTCTGATTTGCACTTTTTTGTCTTCTTGAACTGCACCCAGGGTAGCTGCCCCACTTGCCCCACCCTGGTTATGCCTCTGATAAGCATTAAACACACGCAGTCCTCTCTAAAAATTACTCTCTATAAAAGAGTAATTATTTAAATATTTTTTGCAAACATTTATATGAATGTACTATATTTAAGCTTCAGACTGGTAATTCTTCACACTGGGAATAACACAAAAATTACAAATCATTCAAATTCCATCTGTGTGTTTCCTATGATTAAAAACAAACTTCTAACACTCACAGAATAATGTGAATGATTCATCCTAGAAAAGAGTATACATGACATACAATAAGAAAAATGGCCAATATAATTATGCTATTTCAACAGGAATCTCTGGCCTCCATAATATACTTGAGTTAAACCATGACAATCAAATTTCTAAAGTTATACAAAATGGATTGCTAGAAATTCCATTTGCCCAAAATACATACGATACTAAAGTTACACCAAAAGTAAAACTCTCCATGCTTTATCGCCTGAGTTGCAATCCTGGAATCAGCTAGCTTAAGTAACTTGAAAAACCCTATTACTATTGATTATACGTATAGTTATTTATGGATTTATTACGGTAAAATTAAAGGGAAAAAAAGAAAAAAGTTACTTACTTGTGCATGTCTTCTCGTGATGTTTACTTCATTATTAAAAGCAGTTCTTGATCACTGTTATTACCACAAAAAAATTTCAGAAGTCTTTGAATTTGAAGCCACTGGTTCAAAACCTCTGTTCGCTGGATTAAGCGTAATGTGAATGTATTAGGTGTACAAATAAGTTTTAAGAGCATTTTTTGTGTGACGTATACCGCTAATTTACATATCAGACATTCCCCACACTGTTGTCATGTGACCGTAACTGGTCCAGAGTAGAAAATGTGACACAGAAGTTTTCCCAACAGTCAAACACACTTGCACATTGGTAGGTTAAAGCTGGCAAGCGATACTGCATTTATTCAACACTGCATTTGTTACAAATTTCACCAAGCAAAAAGTGCTGCAAAAGCATGTGCATCGATCCGTTCTGGGGAGAATATTGTGTCGAAAAGCACGTGAGTTTTGGTTTAGACGGTTTAAAGCAGGTGACTTTGATGTTAGCGATCGAGAATGTAGCAGTGCCCCACAGAAGGTTGCACATGAGGAACTGCAAGCATTGATGGATGAAGATTAGTCTCAAACGCAAAAAGAACTAGCTGAAGAACTGCAGGTAACTAAAAACCCCCAAACATTTGCAATCGTTTACGTGCAATATGAAAAATTCAGAAGGAAGGAAAATGGGTGCCACATGGCCTGAGCCAGAAGAACAAGGATGGTTTTTTTGTTTTTTTTTATTGGAGGTTTAACTACCATCGTGAGCAACTCAATGGGCTATAAGCAGTCGCCCGTCCCTAATTTAGGGCCACTGGTTCCAGGGAAGGGAGAGAGCCAGTGCTGTAAGACAAACACAACATCCATGCCTGACCGGGATTCGAACCCGAACCCCTTACTGATGAATGATCAGAGGCCAGCGCCTTAGACCACTGTGCCAGCCACCGGGGCGGCAGAACAAGGATGAGAGTGTCATGAAGTGTTTGAACCTGTTGAATAAACAACACAGAAAATCTTTCCTGAGAAAAATCATTACGGGTGATGAAAATTGGATATGGTACGACAATCCCTAATGCAAAAAACACTGGGTAGGCCCTGGAGAAGCAATGACTTTGACAACAAAACACAATATTCACTCCAAGAAAGTTCTGCTGTGCATCTGGTGGGATATGAAGGGTGTACTCTATTATGAACTACTGGAACAGGGTCAAACTGTTACTGCTGATCGCCACAAGCAAACATTGCTGCGATTGAACCAGGAAATCTGTCGGAAATGTCAATTCACAGGCAAAGGATTGTGTCCCGTGAAATTACTGCATTACAATGCTACGTCGCATGTTGGTCAAGGAAACGTTATTGACACTTGGCTGGGAAGTTTTGGAACACCTGGTGTATAGTCCCGATATAGCCCCTTCAGACTATCATTTGTTCCGATCGATGCAACATGGTTTTCTGCTGTACGGTTCGGACATGTGACAAAGTGCAAAAATGGGTTGACGACTTCATCGCGTCACACAGAACAAAGTATTCTTCAAAGCTGGAATCCATCAGCTGCCCGACCGATGGCGAAAGATAATAAATAATGACGGCACATATTTTGATTCGTATTGTTGTTTTCTCTCAAATTACATGTTGTATTGTCTTATAATGCTTTAAAACTTACTTTTACACCTAATACTATCAAAATCAGCGTTAACTGAACTAGGCCACATGTTCAAGCAAAATTGCATTTTCAGTATGTACTTGAACATTATTAGGCTTAATTCAATGAAAACCATTGCATTCACCTTACCCCTAATCTAGCAAATGGTGATTTGGACCAGTTGTCCAGCTCCTTTGGCCCTTTGGCTTTGGATTTTTTTTTTTTTTTTTTTTTGCAGTCATAACCAATGATGAACTGCTTTTAACATTGAAAAAAAATCCATCAACACAAGCACAAGTTGTTTTTTTAATTTTTTATTGGAGGTTTAACAACCACAGTGAGCAACTCAGTGGGCTATAAGCAGTCACCCAACCCTAATTTAGGGCAAGGGTTCTTTAGGGAAGGGAGAGAGACAAACACCACATCCAAGCCTCACCGGAATTTGAACCCGGACCCATCTCAGACGAATGATCAGAAGCCATCGCTTAGACCACTGTACCACCAGGGCGGCCAAGAGTATTTAAGATAATTATTTAAAAATGGAGGATGGCAGTATAATTAATAGAAATAAGATTTTACAGATTAACAATGCAAGGCATTCCAGGAGAGAAACTACACAAAGTTTTAAATTATGTCTAAAGTATGTACCCTAAATATTTTGGCCAAATGCGATTTTTACAAATTTACTTGTAAAACATTTTAAAAATAAGGAATTTCCTTTTCAAGAATATTCGAAAATGTTATACGTAATGATTTTTCAGAGTAATGCAGTATTAAATGAAATCCTAAAAGTAAATAAGACTTCAGCATGTAAAATGTGCACACTGCTTACCCCCCCTCAAGTTTTTAATTCATGATGAGTGCAGTAAAAAACAGCACCACTACCAATATTTTGGTGATATTACCTTATTTTCTTGTGCTTCCACTTCTGGTGGTGGTGGTGGAGGGGGTGGTTCACTTGGGGGTACAGCATGCCGTGGAGGAGCATCAAGGTCTTCAAGAAGATCTGCATCATCTGATAAATACATTAGCTGCCTATTAACTTCATCTTCTAACTGTCCATCCTGATCTTCACACATATCCTTGAAAAAGAAGCAATCACCTATTTATTAAAAACAACTTACACACACACCCAACAAATTGCTCAAAATAAAAGGAATTACCCTTTTGAAATACCTGTGACATATTTCTAGAGTTCAAGGACAAAGGTATATCAGTAGATGATCCTCCTCTCTCTCTCTCTCTCTCTTATGCCTACACACAGACTTAAGGAACATAAAAATAAATCATTTAAAAAAAATGCCTTTTTATAGGTGTAAGAGGAACTACAGTTATGTATTTTTACCTCAAATTTCACACAAAATTCTCAATTCATCTTCATGTGAAGTCATTTCTAAAGTACTGGTGACTATATTGGATGGATTAGCCAGTCTGCATTATCACTGATGTTGCCACTTCTCATTTGAAAAAATGTTAATGATTCTTCAAGTTCATGGATACACACATTTGCTTGATGCTTAATCATTGTTAAAGAGTCCCAAGTCCATCTTCCAGAGGAAATGACTCCTCCTTAAGACAAACATGGATTTTATTCAAAACTCTCAAGTAAAATACCTAACTACAGTTCCTCTTAATACCACAGAAATTCACTTCATTTAAAAAAGTTTAATCAGAAAAAGCCATGAAGGCATTAAAAACAATAATAATAATAAATAAATCTGAAATCCAGATAGAATAGTGCATCTTTGATAAGAAAACAAAAAGTGTTTATTTATTAGGATCATTTGCTCCCTAAGGTGTTATTGTGAAACTTTTACATGTGTAGTCATATACACAATCCTGAAGGCAAGGCTGTTCTCTGAAAAAAAAAAAAAAAAAACTTACTCAAAACACAGGATTATAATATGGCAATCAAAATATCATGAATTGCTTTCATTGTTCAACATGTAATGTCTCATCACATCAGAAAACTTGAAAATTGCTTTGCCCTGAGCTGGAATTGAACTCCACGACTCTCAATTCCCATTTGAGCATGATATCCATTACACACCCAGGACAAGAAGTACTGTGTAATGGATAGCATCCTCGAATAGAAATTAGGAGATGAGGGTTTGATTTCCAATCCAGGGCTATGTAATGTTCAAGTTTTCTGAAGTGACAAGATGTTACATGTTGAACAGTAAAGCAGTTCACAATATTCAGATTGCTGTGTTAATAACCCTGTGGTTGTTCTGTGTACTTTGAAGAATATTTTTTTCTTCCCAAATTTCCATACTTTTTCTCTTCCCTAACTTCCATATTTACTCAAAATGTCATGATGTATATGCAAAACTATGCATATGATACAGTTAAAAGAATGATAAAAATCCACACATCTTCAGACTCAACAAAAATAAACACAGTGCATGGAACAAACATTTGTACAACTTCCTAGGTCACTCTCAACACTACTGCCATTGCAACACACAAGGTAATTTCAATGTAACTGAAAGAATGATGCAGGAAATATTTAAAAGTGTATCAATTATTAAGAAGTAACACCTTAACATGTGTATCCAGCATTTGAACTTTACTTGACCTTAACACAGTTCTTTTAACCTTTGTTTTCTTCATTATGGGATGTGAATTAACGTCTCAGAAACTCAAAGTATGCTAGACATGATGACACTTAAAACAACATGCATTTCAAAGCAACTGAAGCACATTGATACATCAGTCGAAATTTGCTAATGAATACTTCATAATACCAATGCTTTACTGTAACAGCCATCACCTATCCAGACAAAAAAAAAAAAAAAAAAAAAAAAAAAATGCGGAATCTGAGATCAGAATGTTAAATAAAAAGAAAAACAGCCAGAAATTCAATTATTATTGTGACCAACGTGACATTAAAACTATCAGAGAATCATGTTCTTCAGAAATGCTTCCAGTAACTGAAATGAACATAATTTTTTAGAAACTTGTAGACAGTATAATTTAAAAATTTTCTCCTCCCCCCATTCTTTGCTTGAATTGTAGCACTAAGCATATTACTTTAGGCATATAACAGATGAGATTGATATTGAACCACACTTTGTCAGTCATGGACAAACCCACAACATTGCAACAGATACATGTGTAATATTGAAACTGTGAGATGCAGTGAATCAACTATGAAAACAAACACTGTCGGAAGAAAATTCGGCCAGAGGTAGTATAAAATGTTATAAAATACCCTCAATACCTGAAGTGAAATCATCTACATCTTCGAACTGCCTGAAACAAGAGGCAAGAGGAATTCAGATATCTAAAATTAATGAAGCAGATTAATAAGAGTACCTTCAGTTAGGAGTTGAACTTAAATAATTTTCACAAGTGTTGTATTCCCTCGATTATTTAAGAACAAAAGATAATGGAGAAAAAAACATTAATTACAGGGATGACCTATGATGAGGTCAAAATAAAACTGAAGCAGATTGTAACAGGTTGTATCTTGGAAGGGTGTCTTCACTGAGAAACAGCTGCAAATCTTTGCATATAAACTGATCTGAAATTATTATAGAATAATAAAACTAAATATTTTAAGCAAATACTATGAATCTCCATGAGCAGTGCCTATATATTTTCCATGATCTATTACACCACAGAAAAGTGACACCATTGATGCAAAATGCTCTATGACATTAAATAATTTTTAACTCAATGAATTTTTCTTATTGCTAATGTCCGAGTTAATCTATATCATTCTGAATTCAACGTTTCTGACGTTGATACTGTAGTTTACATTTTCATTCATTTCCTGCGATTTTACAGAATATAACCTTAAATCAGGCGCCGATCCTCAGAGCATGCTAAGCTTGCTGTGCATACTCTGGTTTTGGAGATTCATTTTTATGTTTTTATTTAAGAGTACTAACTGTATAATAACAACAAATACAAAACCATGCATTTAATATATTAAATAAGACATTTGTTTTCAAATAAAAGTTTTGTGCATGTGTGTGTGGGAGCACGCCAGGCAATGGCCCTGTACGAAGCTCCTGGACAAGCAGCTTCCAGCAAGGCATACAAGCATGACAAGATCTGAAATTGAGTGTGCGGCCGGTGAAGATCACTATAATACACTGAAAGGGGACCCTGAAGTACCGTGAGAAAGAGCTTCTCAGTAGTGTTCATTCTGCTGTGTGTAGCGTGAGTTTTCATTGATGCGACATTGTATGATGCTGTTTCACTCTGAAATTCTTCATGTAAAAGATGAGGGAAAAGGCATCTGTTTAATTAGTAAATTATTGTCGAAACCTTTTTCTAGAAGAACTATTTTCGAAAAAAACAATATGTTAGGCATTTTAACGTCACACAATATATTGGGTTGTCAGAAAAGTCATGACGTATTTTAGCCATGTTTTGCAAAGGTCATTTATTGATAGAAAGAACAAAGAACAATCAATGATATAATGCCCGTTTTGTTCGATGACCTTTTGCCATCTGTCAGTGAGCTGCAGAATGCCTTGTTCATAGAAGGACCTGTCTTTCGTGGCGAAAAACTGTACAAGGTGCTGATTTACAGCCTCATCTGAATTGAACGTTATACCACGCAAGGACTGTTGAAGAGAGCGAAACAAGTGGAAGTCTGATGGCGCAAGGTCAGGTAAATATGCTGGGTGTGGCAACACATCCCACCCAAGCTCCAATAATTTTTGGCGGGTGATCAAACTTGTGTGTGGTCTCGCTTTGTCACGATGGAACACAACACCTTTACGATGAACGAGCTCTGGACGTTTCTGGATGATGGATTCATTCAAAATGTCCAATTGCCGACAGTACACATTCGAATTGATTGTTTGGTTCCGTGGTAGGAGCTTGAAAAACACAACACCTTTAAAGCCCCACCACGCCCTAGACTAGAACCTTCCGCTGATGAATGTCTGCTTTGGATGTTGTTTGAGGCGAAGCAGTTCGTCAGAACCAAGACCGTTTGTGCAGCACATTGTTGTACACAATTCACTTTTCGTCACCAGTTATCAGCAGCTTTAAAAGGGATTGCTTTCCTCACTTTTGATGAGCATATCACAGATGTTTATATGCGCCGTCAATTGAGCTTCTTTGAGTTCACGAGGAACCCACACATCGAGCTTGCTTACGTATCCCAGCTTCTTCAGATAGTCGTGAACGTTTGGAATGATGGATGCGCAATGTGTCTGCAATCTCTCGTGTTGTGTAATGTGGGTTTGACTCAATCAATGCCTTGATTTAGTCGTCATCAACCTCGGTTGGCCTCCCAGACAGAGGAGCATCGTTGAGGTTAAAATCACCAGCACGGCAGAATTTTGCGAACCACCGCTGGCACTGACGTTCTTGTAGAGAATTATCACCGTACACTTAACGCAACTTTTCACAATCTTGAAGCGTGTTCTTCCCTTTATGGAAGTTAAACAGCAAAATATGGTGAAAATGCACAGTTTTGCCTTCCATCTTCAACTTGATGTCAAATCTCTGCAAATCAACCGAATCACTCACTATTCCTTTTAGACTGCAGCTAGAACTGGCACCTGTCGAATGCCATAGTGATAACAGAGCTGCACATGCCTCTAGTACTTCCAAAACCGCCCAACCGCCATCGGGTGCCAAAATAAATCATGACTTTTCTGACAACCCAATAATACACACTGGCTAATGGGCTCGAATAAGTTAAACTTATTTACTGGTTATGTCTGTTATTTTCTACAGAATGCATCATTGGCTGTTAACAGGCATGAAAAATCGGCAAACCACATTAAATGTTTTTTGCAATTAAACAGTTTTGGAAGAAGGATTGATGATCAGCTAAACAAACAACAACGAATCAGTGATCCAATGCAGAATGAAAAAATGGGGGGAAAAAAAAAAAAAAACTGGTGTCCTTAAACGCTTAATAAATGTTGAGTTTTTTTAGCCAAGCAAGAATTACCACTTCGAGAACACGAAGAATCAAATACATCTGTAAATAGAGGTAATTATGTAGAGCTTCTTGAAGTAATTAGTCAGTATGATCCTGCTTTAGAAAATTATTCTAAAGACTTGACAATTTTCTGAGTTACTACTTCTGCCATCCAAAATGATTAGGTTGGCCCCATCAGTCTTTTAATTATTGGCAAAATTAAAAAAGAAATTGAGCAGGTCGATTTGGTGTCGCTTACTTTGAATGAGTCATCAGCTATAACAAATAAGTCAGAACTTTCTCTTGTTCTATGTTTAATTGATGAAAATGGTGATGTTCAAGAAAGATTTCTTTATTTCATTGATGTGAGTGGTGATCGTTCTGCTGAATCCCTACTTGAGCACATTAAATACCTATTTGGGTTGGTGCGAATGAAATGTCTGGCAAAGGACCAGCACACGTGGATGGCAAGAACAAAAAGTAGGACAAGTTACCTAGGCAAAATAATTCCCCTTGGCATTGACACATAGTTGCCAACTGTCTGGCAAGGCCTTGATCCTGGAATGCAAAAAGTCTTGTGGCTGGGACCCGAAGAAGTCATCAACTGCACATTGAAACCCTTTGTCTGTCTTGAACTGTTTCCCGGACAGGAAGTGATCCAGGCAATGAAACAGATGATAATCTGTCAGAGACAAGTCCAGGGAACAGTGCTTCATAGCCCAAGGCACTTAGTGTCAGCATCGTTCGTTGTGCGACAGGGCGAGTTGTCCTGGAGCAGAAAAACACCATGTCTGTTGACCGAAGCCGGTTGTTTCTGCAGCAATTCCAGTGCATCTGGAGCAGTTCAGCACAATAACGTTCTGCAGTGATGGTTTGGCCTCTTGCCAACAAACTCTGATGAATTTTCCCAGCTGTGGACCACCAGACAAGGAGCATCATCTCCTTGGTGTGTAGGAGTGGCTTAGGATGCCGTCTAGCAGGCTGTGCCTTGCTTAACTATTGTGCAGATTGTTTCTGATTACCATAAAGGACCCACTTTTTGTCGCAGGTGACGATTTGATGCAGTAGAGATCCCTGTTCATTCCTGGCAAGCAGCGACGTGCAGACTTCCAAACGCCTAGTCTTGTTTTGTTGGCAGTTGCCAACTGATGTGGCAGCCACATGTCCAGCTTTTTCCCCTTACCCACGCAGCCAGACACTGAACAACTGTCGTGTGGTGGACACCTAACTCTGCTGCTATCTCACAACACGTTTTTTGGGGGGTCCACTTCAACCACAAGTTACAGAACATCATCAGAAACAGCAACAGGTTGGTGAACACGTGCTTCATTTAGCAGGTCTGTATCTCTTCTTCGAAACTTCACAAACCATCGCCAAATGGTTTGTTCATTGGCTGTATTCTCCCCAAATGCTTTGTTAACGTTTTGAGCAGCAATTCCTGCAGAATGGCTCAGTTTAAATTCATATAGGAAGAGGACTCTCAAATCTGGCATCTGCACGTTTCCTTTGCAAGCCATTTTACATCCAAACAAACCACGCCTGAACCTTATTCTTCACACATGTGCTAGCTATTTATAGTAACTCTGTGATGTAATACCCACAACACTTGTGGGTGGTTCCATTCCGTGTGGTGGGTGCCTGTCTCCACTGCTTGTTCGCGCCGGACATTTCATTCGCACCAACCCAATATTTTGAATGATTTTAAATATGGTAAACAAATTACTGCTCAAACGTACAATGGTGCAGCTGTAATGACTGGTTAAATTAGTGGCTTAAATAAACACGTAAAAGAACTGAATCATTATGCTATACTGTATTTGTTCACTGTTACGGCCATGTACTGAATTTAGTTTTTCAACAATCAGCTTTAAACATTGAGGCATGCAGAATTTTTTCCCAAGCACTTTCAGGTCTTGCAGCATTTTTTTTTTTCAGTCATTAAAACGAACAGTTGCTCCTCAAGGTTTTTGTTGAGAAAAAAATCACCAAGGGAAGCGCCTACAAGACAGAACTTTTTTTCAAGACTAGTGATCACTGTAAATGAATATTATGAGCTGTTAATTTCATTTTTTCATCACGTACTTGACAACTCTGCAGATTAGGACAATGACACAATTTTGAAAGCCCAGGGGATTCATATCTTTCATTCAAAAGTTCGTAATTTGGTTTTTGGGAAATTTGTTTTCGACAATATTTTCCTTTACAACATTCTACAGACAAAAGGCATGGACATTGCGTACTGCACAAAAATGTCGATGAACTCAAGAAACAACAACAACAAAAAAATATCAGGGAAAATGACTTAGGAAGAATTTTTCAAGATACAAATGGATCCAAACTGTATGGTGAACTTGATGGAAAAAAAAAATCAGGTGTGAAATTGAACAGTCAGGAGATTCACATTATAAAGATCCGTTCAGTGAAATTTTCGACAACATTTTAATTCAAATAAAAGATCAATTTCAGGCCCTCAGAAAATTGGATTTCTTTTCTTTATTGAACAGTGATATGTACAATAACACAACAAACAATTTACCTGCTGTGCACCGAAAAGTTTGGAGAATCATTAGGGTCTCTTTTTTGATATTGCTTAGTTGGAGACTGAGTTAAGTGTTTTGTATTGTTTCCCAGATGTCAAAAGAAAGCCAGCTTTTCAATTGGTAAAATTCATGCAAGAAATAAATTGAATTCGGGAATGCCTGAAATTTATAAACTAGCAAAGTAAATTGTAACTATCCCTGCAATGACGGCCACAGCACAAAGTACCTTTTCTTCAATGAAAAGGATCAAAACATACTCAAGGCCAAGACAGACTGTCATCCCTAGCTTTAATGTCAATAAAAAAAAAAAACTTTGCTCGGACAATTAAAAAAAGAACCAACATTTTCTGATGTGACAAAAAAAAAAAAAAAAAATTGTCGAAAAAGATAGGTGAGTAGGTTTTATTTTTATGTAAAAAACAGCAGCTGATTAATTTTTAGGATATTCTATAGCCTTTTGTTATACAAGTGTTTTTTGATTTAAATTTTTGTTGCTTTCATTTCCATTTTGATTATTGGCATATTAAGTTTTTAATTCTGCACTTTAATCTTCCATGTATATATTGCATTATTGTATTATACATTATTTCCCACTCCCCTCTCACCAGGGTTGGACTGTCCAGCTGCGTGCGCACGATTGCATGGTGGGCCGCTGCTGGAGTGTTTTTTTTTTTTTTTGTCTTTTTTGTCAAAATCTCATTATTTGAATGTAGTAACCAATACATTTCCTTATAACTGTGTGTGTGTGTGTGTGTGTGTAGTTTCAGATGGTTGGTGAAAGTTTTTCAGGCTGATATCTCTTGAAATTATATTATGCCAACCAAGGACTTATATGTTACTGTGAAATATTCTTCCACCGCCACATTTCATCCCTGGGTTGCTGATGCTCAATATGGAGTTTCACCTCAGACTCTTTCATTCTCATACAATCCGTAACGTCTGTAGTGGAATGCTGTTATGATTAACCATCTACCTCACATTCCCCCTTTTCTATAAACCAGCAGTACCCATCTAATGGTGCGGTGTCTGCTACCGGTGCCTGAAAGGCAAAACTAAACTGACGGAAAAAATCCCAACACCAAGAAGGGGTTGTCTTAGATAAACAACAGTTGGTAGGCGGTGAGAGTACATCTGTAAGATGACGTCTATGCAAATTTCGCACTCGGCGCATACGTGTGGCGCTAGTAGCGCCCCTCGGAACATGCAAAGCAGGTTTGCTGTAAATACCCGCTGTAACGTTCGTGAGCGTTAGTTATCGTTGAGATTCGACGTAGTGTGTTGATGTTTTCAAGAATGCCTTTAAGAAGAAGCCATTATCAACAGCTCACGGAGTTTGAACGAGGTCGTGTAATAGGGCTACGAGAAGGTGGATTTTCTTTCCGCAATATTGCAGAAAGACTTGGCAGGAATGTAGCCACTGTGCATGATTGTTGGCAGCGGTGGTCAAGGGAAGGTACTGCCTCAAGAAGACCAGGTTCCGGTCGGCCACGTGGCACTACTGAGAGGGAAGACCGCTGTGTACGGCCTATGGCCGTGGTGCATCATACTGTGTCTGCGGCAGCAATTCAAGCTGCAGTTGCCACCACAGAGACACAACAAACTGTTACTTGAAGGACAGCTCCGAGCCAGAAGCCCTGTAGCGTGCATTCTACTTACTCCAAACCATTGCCGTTTGCGACGTCAGTGGTGTCAAGCTAGAGCTCATTGGAGGACGGAGTGGAGATCTGTTGTGTTTCCTGATGAAACCCGGTTCTGCCTGGGTGCCAGTGATGGCCGTGTGTTGGTTAGAAGGAGGCCAGGTGAGCGCCTGCAACCAACCTGTCTGCGACCGAGACACACTGGACCTACACCTGGAGTTATGGTCTGGGGAGCAATTTCCTATGACAGCAGGAGCATTCTCGTAGTTATCCCACGCACCCTGACGGCACAGTTGTACGTCGGTCTGGTGATTCAACCTGTTGTGCTGCCATTCATGAACCGCATTCCAAGGGGTGTTTTCCAACAGGATAACGCCCGCCCGCATACCGCTGTTGTAACCCAACATGTTCTACAGAGTGTCGACACGTTGCCGTGGCCTGCTAGATCACCAGATCTTTCACCAATCGAGCACGTATGGGACATCATTGGACGACAACTCCAGCGAAACCCCCAACCAGCATTAACCGTCCCTGTATTGACCGACCAAGTGCAACAGGCATGGAACTCCATCCCACAAACTGACATCCAGCACCTGTACGACACAATGCATGAACATTTGCGTGCTTGCATTCAACATTCTGGCGGTTACACTGGTTATTAATGTACCAGCATTCCACATTTAAAATGGCTCTTCTCGCGCTTACAATAAGCTGTGATCTTGAAACCTTAATCGATTAAATATGTTACCTATACAAATGTATTGCCGCCATTTCATTCTTCTACAACTACACTGCCGGACAATTGCTAAGGACAGATGACAATAGCAACGATAGCAACCATAAAATGGAAGGCAGGAAAATGTGGAAATTAGCATAAGTGCGGGATACAGTAAGATGTGTTGTGTGTATGCAAATTTTGGATTGCCGAACTTATTCGTGACGTCAAAGCACTGATAAGAGATATAAAGGATTTGACGCGTATTGACCATTGTTGTTCAAACGCAAAGTTGAAAGGGAAAGAATCAATTGACGAACTTGCAATTTTCAGTATGTCTTCCAGACATCACCTAGATGATTTTACGCGTGGCCGTATTATTGGCAAGATTGAAGAAGGGCGAAAAATAAGAGATGTTGCCAGGGAGTTCGACGTCAGCCACAGTGTTGTTTCAAGGCTTTGGAAATCATTTCAAACAAATGGAGAGTGTAGCAAATGTCACGGGGGAGTTCGTGTTCACAGTACGACACCTGCAGAAGATCGGTACATAGTGCTATATACAAAAAGACACCGGCGCAGCACAGCTAGTGAGGTAGCAAATCAGTTTATGGCTGCTACTGGCAAGCGGATCTCCCGAAAAACTGTCGCCAGACGTTTGCATGAAGGAGGACTATACGCCCGCCGTCCTGTTGTGTGCATCCCATTGTCCAGACGTCACCGTACCGCCCGTTTGCAATGGTGCCATCAACATCGCAATTGGACTGATAACGACTGGTCTGCTGTCCTCTTCTCAGATGAGAGTAGATACAGTCTATCGTCCGATTGTCGACGACAACTGATCTGGCGTGATAGTGGTACTGCATATTGTCCAGCAAACATACAGGAAAGGGACCGATATCCGACATGTAGTGTCCTGGTATAGGCTGGCATGATTAACCAACGTACGTCCCTCTATGTGCTTTCAACTGGGACTATGACTGGCCAACGATACATTAATGATGTTCTGCTACCTCATGTTTGCATGTTCCGTGGTGCTGTCGGTGATAGATTAATTTTCATGGACAACAACGCAACATGTCATCGAACAGTCGCTGTTCAGGAGTGACTTGAGAGCGAGGATATTCAACGCCTCGTATGGCCAGCACGTTCTCCAGATCTGAATCTCACTGAAAATGTGTGGGATGCTTTGGGGAGGAGTCTTGCTGGTCGCCAATGCCCTCCAATAAACAAGGACACCCTCATCCATTCACTGTCAGAGGAATGGGATAAATTACCCCAACAGCTGCTTGATAATGTTGTGCAAAGCATGACACGATGTGTGGAATCTTGCATCGCCCTCCATGGTGGCCATATCCCGTATCGACATCTTACGCCGGAACGCCTGCGGACGGTAATTGCATTTTTTTCACGTTTACGTATTCTGCACAAAATGGCCTGTTTGTCCCTTGAACGCGTTCCAAAGCCTTCTGGATTTCAGAGCACAATAAATTGTCTTTCTTGTAATGTCCTGGCATTCTGACATTATTTTATTTCACATGGCATCCAACCACACTTACTTTTTTATGCGCTATATAGCCATTTATGATCAGTCCTGAGCAATTGTCCAGCAGTGTATTTTTTCGTGGTGTTGGGATTTTTTTTTTTCCCCGTCAGTGTATATGTAAAAACCTGCCGCACGCAATCTCGGCATATAATATTCACATGGGTCCAATGTTCTAAATTGCTTTGTTTACCTTTAACTACGCTGTTTGTGGATTTGGCTCATCATAATTTTTCAACAAAATATCCTGCATAATAACAAAGACACCCATTTCCAACTAGGTCTTTGTGGAAGTGAGAAAATGCAGTTTTGCTGGTCCTTGATAAAGCCAAGGCTCGGCATTCTCGACACTTTCTACCTTCAGGTTTGCTATTACTTTATTTTAATTATTTACTCATGCCTGTTGGTTTTGAGTTTTTCTTTGTTGTTTTTGTCCTTGTTAAATATTTTTTTTTATTACAGTCTACTTTGTAGTGTGTGATTTCTGAATATTCATAACTGCTGCATTGCACGTCATGAACTTCAGATAGTATGTTAAACTAATTTGGTTTTAAATTCTTAGGTGTAAATTAAGTCTTTGACTCTGCTCTTGGGTGTATATATATATATATACACCCAAGAGCAGGGATGTAAGGTCAGGTGATGCGTAACATCACAGCCTCTCCTTGACAAATGTCAACCCCGCCTTCTCGTGGTGCATCCTGTTCCCACTAAAGGGGCTCTGACGACCGCCAATAGCGGTATAACTATGCCATCGGGATCAGAGGAAATGCTATCCCACACTCACCAACCAGCTTGGCCAGCATGGTGAGTTATGGCCAAACACCTCCAAAATGACTTTACAACTTAAATCTTGGCCCTCAGTCTCCGGCAGCTGAATGTACCTGGCTAAGGCAGCGGCCAGTGCGACACGAAGGCAGAGGGTGCTAAGAATCCCCGGAGGACCGCGGACTAGGCTGCCATTTGATGCTGACCTTGGCTATGTATAATGGACGCTCCCTATCTTCTGATTCAAGGCTTCTTGAATTGGAAGAGGAACTACAAAGGATCAAGTGGGACATCGTCGGGCTAAGTGAGGTAAGGAGAAAAGAAGAAGATCTCATTGAACTGAAAAGTGGACATCTCTTCTACTATCGTGGGACAGATACTGGCAGAACTAGTGGTGTTGGATTTACAATAAACAAGAAACTGAAGGATAAAGTGGTAGAAGTTGAAAGTTCCTCTGACAGAGCTGCACGACTCTTTATCCAACTCTCGAGAAGATACCAGGCTCAGATTATTCAAACTTATGCACCCACCACAAGTCATCCTGAAGAAGAAATTGAAGAATTTTATGAGGAAATTCGTCATCTAAATAATAAAGGTAAGCAACACTTGAAGATATTTATGGGAGATTTCAATGCAAAAATAGGGCAACGGCAACAGAATGAAACCTCAGTAGGTAAATTCGGTCATGGCAACAGACACCAGCATGGAAATACTCTTGTTGAGTTTGCAGAGGCAGAAGGATTTTTTCTATCTTTAACTCCTTTTTCAAGAAAAAGCCACACAGGAAATGGACATGGAGACATCCAATTGGGACGACAAGTGAAATTGATTTTATTATGTGTAACAAAAAATTCATCATCGAAGACTGCAGTGTCCTGAACAAGTTCAACACAGGTAGTGACCATAGATTGGTGAGATGTAAGATGCACCTCAACACTAAACTCTAACGTGGCAAGCTCATAAGACAAACAAAATGTATTGACATAACCAACCTTAAAAAACACCATAATACTTTCAAGTTGGAACTGAAGAACAGATTCTCTGCTTTAGAAGGCCTAACATCGGAAGAAGTGGATATTTCGGAAGTTAACAGAAAAGTAACCAAAGCTCTTATGGAAACAGCAACAAAATTAGCTGGGTCTAAGAACAAGTTGCATGTGAACAAATTATCAGGAAAAACCAAAATGTTGATGCAAAAAAGAAGAGAGATGAGGACAACTAAAGAAGATATGACTTCCAAAGTGGAATATATAGAGCTATGCAAGACAGCACGAAAAAGTATCACTGAAGACGTAAGGAAATTCAACTGTGAGCTAGTGAGGAAAGTAATTGAAAACAACCAAAGCCTAAAGATAACAAAGGGACATCTCAGTAAGGGAAGAAAACAGATTATGGCTCTGAGAAAAGAAGATGGTTCTATAACAAGAAATAGAGGCAAAATTTTGACAAGAGTGAAAGATTTCTACTCCAAATTATATGAAAGGGATGATACATGTACTCCAGACATCATGAAAGGTACCAGAGTTCTTCCAGTCCTCCCAGCAGAAGTTGCTCATGCAATCAAGAACATGAAGCGGGGGAAAGCTCCAGGAGAAGATGGAATTACTGTAGACATCATACAAGAAGCAAGTGGAGAAATTGAAACAGTACTCGCCCAAATTTTCACTCGATGCCTTAATGAAGGGAAGATTCCTGAGGATTGGAACAATGCTACAATGATCCTGCTACATAAAAAAGGTGACATTGAGGATCTCAAGAACTACAGACCTATCAGCCTCCTCTCAGTGGTTTATAAAATCTTCATTAAAGTTCTTTCACACCGCTTGAAGGTAACACTGGACATGGCTCAACCGAGAGAACAAGCTGGATTCAGGAGTGGCTACAGCACAATAGATCATATCCACGTACTGAGAGAACTAATTGAAAGAGCGAGGGAATATGAACTTCCATTGTGCATGGCTTTTATCGATTATGAAAAAGCCTTTGATTCGGTGAAACCATCACCAGTTACAATGGCTCTGAAATCCTGCGGTATTGAAGATGCATACATTAATATTATTAATAACATCTATGAAAATGCAAAGATTCGGCTGTTTGAAAATATAACACACATAAAAATTGGAAAGGGAGTGAGACACGGTGACACCATATCTCCGAAGCTCTTTAATGCCACATTGGAAAATGTATTTCAATCACTGAACTGGGAAAACAAAGGGATAAAGATTAATGGAGATTATCTAACCCACCTTCGTTTTGCTGATGACGTAGTCATTTTTGCAACTACCCCATCAGAGCTGCAGAGTATGATCCAGGAACTTGCTGACAAGAGTAAAGAAGTGGTATTAAAAATGAACTTTCAGAAGACAAAAGTGATGTTCAATGCTTTTACAAGAAATGAAGATTTATCGATTGATGGAGAAAAACTGGAGATAACAGATACGTATGTTTATCTTGGACAGCAGATATCAAGCGAGGGTCACATTGATGAAGAAATTAATAGGCGTACAAAACTTGCCTGGAGAGCTTTTGGAAGAAACAGCATAATTTTCAAGAGCAATATGCCATTATGTCTTAAAAGAAAAGTGTTTGATCAATGCATCCTTCCAGTGCTTACATATGGTGCAGAGACGTGGACCTTAACTAAAAGAGACATACAAAGGCTGCAGACAACTCAAAGCAGCATGGAGAGGTGCATGCTTGGTATAACCAGGAGAGATAAGAAGAGGAACTCGTGGATCCGAAAAATGACGAGAGTGTAAGACATCATGATCAGAGTTAAATCCCTGAAATGGCAATGGGCTGGACATACTGCCAGAAGGACAGACCATAGATGGACAGCAAAAATTTTAGATTGGATTCCAAGGGACAGGAAAAGACCCAGAAGACCACATGGGAGATGGGTGGATGAAATTCGAAAATATGCGGGAGTGACATGGAGGAGACTGGCACAAGACAGACCGTTGTGGAGGAAACTTGGGGAGACCTTCGTCCAGCAGTGGATTGATAATGGATGATGATGATGATGATGATATATATATATATATATATAATAGATGTGTGTGTGTGTGTGTGGTGGTGGTGGGAGGGGGGTGATTATCCAGATCGGCCCATATAATTATATATGCATATATATGGGCCAATTCGGATCGGATCACGTGGGCAGATTAGTGGTATCCAGTCCAACCCTACCTCTCACTAATGAGAGCATGCCTAGACTTCTGAATCAGGATTCGCCACTGCCTTAAACCTTATTATCTGCTGTTTAATTTTAAACCTAACTACGCTGTTTGTGGATTTGGCTAATCATAATTTTTCAACAAAATATCCGGCATAATAACAAGCCATAATGGATTTGATTGAAAAATTAAATATAAATAAAACATTTCATGCTGATTACAAATAATATTCGATTCACAGTAAAATATTTTAACTGATCACTCCTGCTGTTATAATCTATCAGTGTGGCTAAGCCACGTTATTTACAAACAAACCACACCTGATTTAGCTCTGAATAAATGTATGCCATAAAAAATAATAAAATTTATTTCCATCATTAATGTTCAATTTATTCATATTGCATGAACTGCACTTACTCTATGAAAATGTATTCAATGTTGTATTGTAAAGTCCTGCACAAAAAATGACTCAGCATATATTTTATCAACCTTTATCTTTTTATTTTGCTTTGTTGTTTAATTGTAACAGTGGTAACTGAACAACATAATGCTTCTATTTTTGGATGTGGAATGCAAAAATACAGTGAAAAACAAAATATACTGAAGAACACAGAAAGGTACATATTTGTAAAGCACCATAAATTATCATTACATATTGATATATAAATAAATTTCACAAGTACACCAGATTCAGGCATTTAGATGAGAGTTAATAAAGCCATATCGATACTGAGTCCCACCTCCCCTCTGAAATCCCAGCATATTCTGGTAATATACTATTCCCAGAAATGCAATGTAAGTAAATAATCAGTTAAAAATTTATTTGGTAGTTGGTATTTCTTTGTGAAGCTAACCTCTGAATTTCAGAGAACAGCTTAGTGATATTTATGTATGTATTATAGTTCTGCAGTGCATTCGGCTTGGCTTCATCAGGGCAAATGGAGAGTAAACATTAAGATCACTGTGACATCACAGGTTCTGACGGTCACAGATTTTTGTGAGTTGTTTCCACGTGCTTAAAAGAAATAAAGTAGATTTAATTTACTGTCTCCTTACCCCCAGATGCAAAGTCAAATCACCCATGGAAACAAAACAAAAATATCTGCTTTCTACACATACATATATCATGCGATACATACATGCTCAACTGAGGATTCCTTACAGAAAGAGCTTGATTTATTTAAAGTAATTGCAGCACACAGAGGATATAGCCCTTCCATTGTAGATAAAGCAATCCAAAAATTTAGAAAACCGAAGCATGTCTGCTTGCTCACGCCAACAGACCTCCCAGTATGAGATAATTTAGCTGTTATCCCATTTGATTCAGAATTTCAAAAATTATCAAAAGTTTTAATTTCAAAGTTATTTCCAAACCTATAAACAAGGTGAATTTTTATGGAACAAAAGACTATGTCGAACACGTAAATTCCCCAGGAATTTATCAGATCCCTTGTGAATGTAGACTTTCATGTATAGGACAGACCCACAGGGCTTTAAGTTTCTGTGTGAAGGAACACAAGACTTATGTACGAAACTGTGAAGTGAAGAAGTCGTCTATAGCCCAACATTGTCATGAAAATAACTGTATAAATCATTACACTCCATTTGCCCTGATGAAGCCAAGCCAAACTCTCTGCAAAACTACATACAGTAGATGCTAAAATAAATATTTAATTGTTAATAAACATTGCTATTTTATTTTACGAGGGTTGTCCAGAAAGTAAAGAATGTTTGACCTTGGCGAATGACTCCCCTCCCCCACCCATTGTTGCGGCGGCATCAAACACCCAGGCCTGCCAGCTCAGTCGGAGCCAAGCAGCAAGGTAGTGCGGACATTCGCCTTTATGTATAGGCCGTTGAAATGTGTGACAAAATTGAAAATTCCGTGAAGTGGGATACGCCTTTTGAATGCCAAAAAGGTTCGCCCTATCAATATTCACAGACAAATAACAGAAGTCTATGGTGAAGAGATTATGAATGCAGCATCTGTGTGAAAAATGGTACATCATGTTTAACAAAGGAAGATCATTCATGACGAACATTCTGCTGGGTGACCCTCTCTCATCATTGAGGCCCCCGAAATTTCAGGGGGCCTGCTGCATGAAATTGTTACGAATCATCTTGGGTACAAAAAAATGGGTGCCACATGTGTGCCTTGTCTTCTGTCTGCGGAACACATGAAAAAAAGAATGGGAGCCGCCTTGACTTTTCTCAGTCAATATGCCAAAGATGGAGACAAATTCGTGGACCATATTGTGACTGGAAACCAAGCGCCAGTCAATGGAATGGCATCATTTCCGGTCTCTATCGAAACCAAAAAATGCAAACCAACAATCAGTGCACAGAAAGTGATGGTGATTGTGTTTTGGGACCGAATGGGCTCCTCTTGATTGATTTCATGCCACGAGGACAGACAAACTCCGAAGCCTACGGTCAGACGCTTCATCGGCTCCGATGCGCCATACAGAACATACAGCATGGCATGTTGTCCAGCAGCATAGTTATCCTTCCCAATAATGCCCTCACTCATCTGCAGCAACTCAAGGACTTAAACGTTCTGGCTGGTAAGTTTTCGATCATCAGGCACACAGCCCTGACCTAGTGACTTTCAATCTGTTTCCTAAGCTGAGAGTTTTTAGGTGGCTGTCACTTTCACAATGATGACTAGCTGAAAGATGTCACTGCATGGTTACACAACTTAGCGGCAGTGGAGTATAATGACGAAATTTAAAAATTGGTACCACGCTATGATTAGTGTTTCAATTTGTATGGCGATTATGTCGAAAAGTAGGTGAAGTCTTCCTGTAAGTGTCACATAAATATTTGTTCCTTACTACTCAATGTTTTTGTTTTATAACAAAACGTTCTTAACTTTCTGGACAATCCTCGTATATTTAAGTATTATTGATAAATAAATGAAAAAATGTGCAGAGCACTGATTGTGTTCACATACAAATGATAACTACTAGTACTTTCATAAAAAAAACTTATCACAGAGTCAACTAAGCACAATTTTAATTCTATACCAGAATAATTTCAGGGTAAGGATCTTTCAGTCAGAAAGTATGGTCACACTAGGCAGGAGTACAATCTGTAAATATCTCCAACACAGAAAACAGAAAGGGGAAACTTCATAAGCATAGAATTAAAGAGTTTTTTTTTTTTTTTTTTTTTTTTTGAGAAATTTTATTTTTGAACTAATGGTCCAAAAAAGGCAAATAATTTCTTCACTTTAAAAGATATGAAATGTTTACATACCTCCTGTTATCACGAAATGAACTACAATGTTGTATTGATTAAACATTGAACACTTAAATTTGAAGTGGATGAATTCTAAAAAACTTAATGAATGTCAAAAGTTATAATATATTTTGGTTTCTGTGCATACCTTATTAAGCATCTATATCATTCCACAACCCTTTAAAACAGTAAAAAGAAATCCTAATACAATCATTGCCAGTGTGTGTGTGTGGGGGGGGCAGTTCTTTTTAAAATCATAAATTACATTAAAACACTTTAGAAGTCCTTTAAAACATCAAAAACATTGTTTCGTACTACTTGAGTGCAGGGAGATCATGCAGTTAAAACAAAAATTCTGTAGTAGGAAAATGCAGTTCTGTGACAAATTAGAAGCCTGTTGTGGGCTCAAAGCATTGGGAAAACACTAAAAATATTTCTTACATATATTTTTTTCTTTGAGGGTAGAAATTATGAGTTATTGTTAATATAAATTTATAAATGCCACATATGCAGGGAATACTCTCATCATTGCTTATTGATGCATGCTTGAAAAAACTAGCATAAATTTCAAAGGTCTATGCATGGCACTCCAAGAGGTCTACCTCTCTTGAAGGACAAGGATCTAGATCTGATATCTCTATGATTTTATTTGGCAGAATTAACTTTTAAAAATTCCAGTACACCAAATATTCTGTGAAGCACAGTAAAGTTTTGTGAATATTATTCAAACAAAGATTAGCCTATTTTAAAGTTACCTCTAGCTCCCCTTGTCGCTCTAGCTGTTGCATCAACCTCATTTCAATCTCATCAATAACATCTTCTGTCAGAGGCACATCATCATCTTGGGATCTGCTGAAAGTTTCCCTGAAATGGCTAGAATTTTCAACTCCTAGGAAAGAATGTTCTTGATACTCTTGTTCTGTAACACCTTCATTTTCACAAGCTGTTTGGTTAATGGCTTCAGGGGAACCTTCAAGAAAATTGTTTTCTGTTGAGGAAACTGTAACAGTGTGCAGTGCTTGATCCGAGATGGGTTCTAGAGGTTCAACATTCAAATTTTCTATTATGAGATCATCATTAGGAAGAGGTGAAACGTTGGAAGGAAAATGTTCAATTACTGTTTCTGTGTCTGGTGTTTCAGAAGACGTAGTTGTACTGACTGATACCTGGATATAGCACAACACATACAGAACATAAAAATCAAAATTTCATTAAGCAAAAGCAATACAATTTTATAAAACACTATTAAGCAATATAATTCATTAAGCAATGCAATTTTATAAAACACTATTAAGCAATATAATTCATTAAGCAATGCAATTTTATAAAACACTATTAAGCAATATAATTCATTAAGTAATATAATTTTATAAAACACTATTCAAAGTAATGAATAACTTTTATACATACTGCAGTACAGTAGAAACTGACACATAACATAATTTATGCTAACTACCTTCAGTATCAATGCTGTTTCTTTGAAAGAAAAATGACTGGAAAAAATGATGGCAGAAAATCAATGCAGAAGACAAGTACTGAATGTTGTATGAACTGGTCACATATGTTCACAACCAAAAGTGCAGAGCTAGAAAATACACATTTGCTTCTGAAACACGACAAGTCAAAGGATATTACTAATCTACACCAGGCTATTTTGCTACTTATTTCCATGGCAACTGGTAAAAGTAATAGGCCCAGCACAAGCTAGAGGTATGCACTGACATGGTCCAGCCCTGGGCATTTTTTTAATCAATTAAGTGAAAAATTTAGGGCTTAGGCTGGGTCAGGACAGGCCTTTACTGGAAGGTTTAGCATTTTGCTCTTGAATAAGCAACAAACATTTCAACTCATGAAATGAAGACTGTCTCATTAAATAATCAGATGGCAGAGATCATTGAGTGAAATGAAAGACATGAAAGTATATTTGCCAATAGATACATTGATATATAGCTGAAACTGACAAGCAGGCTATGAAATGAGAGTCTGAAATGTACCTCACTGACCACTGCAGAGATTGGGATTTGAGTAACTATGCTACAAACAATTTTATGCCCAATACAGTGATTTCATGACTTAGTGGGAGTTTTCTGAAATTCATATTTGGTAAAGGAAACTCTGTTTCAACCACTTAGAATTGGGACAGCAATAAGCTTGGCTGCTATAAAGATTTCATGTAAAATGCAATAATTACTGGGGATTTGACATTAGTCAGGGTCTGAAAGTTTTACACCACCTGGCTGTCATTTCTGAGTGATGTTTACATAGGCAGAGTTAGCGACTAAAACACTTAGCTTTTTTTCTTTTCTAAGAAATGATTTCATAAACTGACTTTTCATATTCACAAACCAGATGACAAAGTTTCTGGCACAATTTATTGCAGCAATGGAGATGAGGACATTCTAAGTATTTGCTTACAGATTTGGTAGATCAATGCTACCTTGTTTATATTTAAGTGAGGGAGAGGAAATATGTTTACACTTGAAACAGAAGTAGGTAGTTGGGTTTAAACTCATCTATGGGAGGAATTCCTATGAGAAATGTGGCAGGTCTCTCAGTGTTACATTCTGTTTACTATTGAGGTAGTTCAGTTTAGCAGAGCTGTTTCTCCAGAAGAAGCCTTGCATTATTTGCAATAAATGGTGGAGAAATAGAGGTGAAAGTCAGAAATGGGTCAGGTTGGGTTGTAAACTGAAAATTTTGAGCCGTGTCAGGATTTCTAAATTAAGACCCTTGCAGACTACTAGCACAAGCCAAAATATCCCATGCCTGCTCCTAAGCAAGTTCTTCTCTGCAGTTCTTGGGGAAAGCTATCTCTTTCTTGCAGCCATGAGGAACAAGGAAACAGTGGACAGATGACTGCATCTGCCATGTACAGATTTAGATTTAGTGCAGCATACATTCATTGCCTGGTAGTGAAAGTGCCCACCAAGAAGAATGCTAGTTCCCAAAACATTAAACCACAACATCTTGAAGGAACACCTAAGAGATTCTGGGAAAAAAAAATTAATTCACTGGATGTAGTTCTGGCCCAGAATTCTGATGGAATCATACACAATGGTCAAAGTATTTATTTAGAGTAGAACAGTATCATTATCATGGCATACAGCTAAAATAATGGGGATTAAACTTCTTTGCCATGATATGTGCTATTATGCTAATAAAGTAAGTTACATACATTTGTACACACAACATGCTAGGTCATCTCTCTCTCTCTCTGTCTGTGTGTGTCTCTCTCTGTCTGTCTCTCTCCCTTCCTGTATTGGCATTTCTGTTCAAAGAAAACCCATGAGAAACCACACACAGGATTTGAGCCACCTACTTTTGCTACAATCTAATCAGTTATGGCAGGCTTTCATGGCATGTCAGAAGTGACAAGTTCCACTGTAATTCTGATATAGCTGCTGTATAAAATAATTTCTTTATCTGCACTTCATATTAGCATAACAAGGAAAAGACATTTGCAACTTAAAAAATATGAAGAAAATTTTAATCAGAATTGAAAATTGTGCTTAAAATGCCAGAAACAGGACTTTTTCATAAGTTTGAAATGCTGACAAAATTATGAATCTTGCTGCAATGAAATCTAAGAAGGCAGTCATGGCATACACTGTTCATATAGGATAATAGATGAAATGTGCAATTTTTGACAGCATACCCATTTGTAATCACATAAATCTTATTTTATTCTTTGAATAAAGCTCATGTTGAGAAAGGGCTTCCAAGTTTCTTAATTCGTTACGAATCAAAAACGGCTATTATGAAAATTTTACTAGGACATTTTTTATTTAAATTGCAAATTTTCCGAGAAAACTCTTCTTCTTCAGGCTGTCTTTTTGTTGTCACTTATTCCTGTCACTATCGTGATTACGGTTAGGTTACGGTTAGGTTACGGTTATTTTTCATCAAATCCTGCCAGATGTTAGGCAGGAAAAATCCTTTGCAGTCATTGATGATGGAATTTTGATTTTTCTCAATCTATTCCTCCTTTTAGCTTTCTTTTTGAAAATTGCTTTGGAAACTGATGACTTTAAGAGAATTCCAATCCAGGCTGTGACTAGTTTCTCTAACATGCCTATCATGTCAGAGAAACTAGTCACAGCATGGATTGGAATTCCCTTAAAGTCACCAGTTTCCAAAGCAATTTTCAAAAAAGAAAGCTAAAAGAAGGAATAGAGATTGAGAAAAACAAAATTCCATCATCAATGACTGCAAAGGATTTTCCCTGCCTAACATCTGGCAGGATTTGATGAAAAATAACTGTAACCTTCAAGGTTAACCATAACCATGATAGTGACGGGAATAAGTGACAACAAAAGGACAGCCTGAAGAAGAAGAGTTTTCTTCGAAAATTCGCAATTTAAATAAAAAATGTCCTAGTAAAATTCCCATAATAGTTGCTTTTGATTCGTAATCTTATTTCATTTCACACTAATTTTACCATCTACAATTACATACACTCCTGTAATGATTACAAAGCATTCTTGGAGATGTCATTTATTAAAACTGTAGTACATTTAAAGAGTACAGCGTTTCTATTGTCACTGCACATGTAATTTCCTCTTCACATCATAGCTCTGACAAACAACCAATGGCCATCTGTTCTATGGCAATGGCTTTATTACTATAATCTGCATCTTTGACAAATCTTGGAAGGAAAAGTTATTTTTTTAAACAAAAAAATTGCCACTTTTCCTTGAAAATTTATATTGTTTCAGGAAATTTCAAGGACACTTCATGAAAATGTGAAAATTCAAACACTACAGATTTTTTATTTTCATTTTTCAAGACTACAAGTCTTGAGCTGTGTCTCAATTTTTCACTGATGTTACTTGGTTTTTTGAGTAGCAGAACAATGATTACAGATGTGAAACAATATTCCAAACACTTGCCTCAATAATTTTTGAAACAAGTAATAAGACACATTACAAAAAAAATATATATAAAAATGTCAAAGAAAACAATGTCACTACTGTAGTTACTGTATGTAACTGAAATATACTAAAGGGCAATATTTTCAAGATTGTACACAGATCCAATACTGAAACAACATTGTGTGTGAAAATATCCCAAAACTTTCAACTTTCATTTTTACAGAAAAGAATGATATCTACAAAGATAAACACATATATGTGTATCTACAAAGATAAACACATTTTTATGCATGAGTATAGAACAATGTAAACTGTAAATACTACAGATGAGAAACAACATTTCAGGAAGGGGAACAAAATCAAGCATCTGACACCATAGATCTTACATTTTCAAAATCAATGTAAATTTAATATTGCATTTTTTAACATGCTACAATAAACTCTCTATATGTGTGGTCTCCTGTACTTGCAAAAATTATTCATTTACTGTTAAATACCTGCAACGACTTCTCACTACTTTTGTAGATGATCATCTCTATCATACCTTCACTGCAACAACATCCACTGTAAATGGCTACAGTTAACATGGAAATGCATCAAAGAAGTTGAATAATATTAAAAAAAAGATGAAAATAATTCTTGAAATCGTCATCAAACGTGTAAGTTACGTTGAAAAATTATGAGCGGGACGTTTCGGTAGAGACTTCTACCTTCATCAGCCATGGAATGAGACACGTGGTAAAAGCGTCAGTTGTTGCTGGATTTCAGGATTGCAGTCAAACACCTCCACGTTTTGGCTACAGGATTGCAGTCAAACCACCTCCGCATCTTCTCAAACTCATCCTTAAAGACAGAGATCTCAATAAACCTCTAGAGTTACAAGGTGTCTACTCTATCCCTATCAACACTTCCACAGGCGTTACCCACTATATTGGTAGTACTTACCGCAGCATAAACTGGCGTTTGATGGAGCATATCGCTGATGTTAAGAAAGGTAGCCCTTCCACCTCCCTTTCAATTTTAACCATCAGCGATACGTCCGCGGCTCCCAATTGGCACAATGTTGAGCGAATCGCCCCGTTCAGCAATTGGCATGCCCTCAGATACCGCGAAAGCATTGAAATCTACCTTACCCCTAACACCTGCAATACTGACGCACCTTTAAACATCCCTATTATTTGGAAAGCGATTTTGAAATCTGGCAACAACTGATGCTTTTGCCACGTGTCTCATTCCATGGCTGATGAAGGTAGAAGTTGCTACCGAAACGTCCCGCTCATAATTTTTCAACGTAACTTACGCGTGTGATGCAGATTTCAAGAATTATTTTAATGTTTTGTGTGTTACGTGTTTTCCTGCCAATTCTTCTCACTATGATTTAAAAAAGAAATTTCAGTCAGGAATTCTAATATAGTTTTGAAAAAACTCATTGTTAAAAAATTAAAATGGCATTACATATGTCTATGAGTTTGTTTATGGCAAAAATTCATATGTTGGGGTCTTTATGGGTGTATTCTTGAACCAAAGTCACAGGAGTAAGGCATGTCCCATTCATTTGACTCATACAGATATGAGCTTTAAAACTGGAATTTAACCAAATAAGCATTAACTTAATGGAATAATCATTAACTGCATTGGACTTTCCTATCATCTAATGGAAAAGCAGAAGCTGAGTTCCAGTGACCTAGATACAGAGTAGTTTCAAGGCCTATCAGCAAGAGAAGCGGATAGGGTTGGTCATGGGGTAGAGGAGGCTTTTCCTTTTTTAAGCCTTGTAATGTTGAAGTTGAAATACAGTATCACTTTTCAACTTGTTACCTATAAATAAATATATATATATATATCACCATCAACCATTATCAATCCACTGCTGGATGAAGGTCTCCCCAAATTTCTTCCACAATTATCTGCCTTGGGCCTGTCTCCTCCATGTCACTCCAGCATACTTTCGAATTTCACCCTTCCATCTCCCAAGGGGTCTTCTTCTGGGTCTTTTCCTGTCCCTCTGAATCCAGTCTAAAATTTTGGTTGTCCATTGGGGGTCCATTCTTTTGGCAACATGTCCAGCCCTTTGCCATTTCAGTGATTTCACTCTCGTCATGATGTCGTCCACTCCTGTCAATTTCCTTATCCACAAGTTCCTCTTCTTATCATTCCTGGTTACACCAAGCATGCATATCTTCATGCTTCTTTGAGTTATGGCATACTGCTCTTAAAAATCGTACCGTTTCTTCCAAAAGCTCTCCATCCAAGTTTTATACGCTGATTAATTTCTTCATGAATGTGACCCTCACTCGATATCTGCTGTCCAAGATAAATGTAGGAATCGGTTGTCTCAGGCTTTTCTCCATCAATGGCCAAATTTTAGTTTCTTGAAAAAGCATTGTACATCACTTTTGTCTTCTGAAAGTTCATTTTTAATCCCACTTCTTTACTCTTGTCAGCAAGTTCTTGGAACATACTCTGCAGCTCTGAAGGGGTAGTTGCAAAGATGACTACGTCATCAGCAAAACGAAGGTGAGTTAAGTAATCTCCATTAATCTTTATCCCTTTGTTTTCCCAGTTCAATGATTGAAAGACATTTTGCAATGTGGCGTTAAAGAGCTTGGGAGATATGGTGTCACCTTGTCACACTCCCTTTCCAATTCTTATTTGTGCTGTATCCTCAAATATCTGAACCTTTGCACTTGCATTTTCATAGATTTTATTAATAATGCTAATGTATGCATCTTCAATACCGCAGGATTTCAAAGCCATTGTTACTGCTGATGGTTTCACGGAATTGAAGGCCTTTTCATAGTCAATAAAAGCCATGCATAATGGGAGTTCGTATTCTCTTGTTCTTTCAATTAGTTCTCTCAGTACATGGATATGATCTATAGTGCTTTTGCCACTCCTGAATCCAGGTTGTTCTCTTGGTTGGGCCATGTCTAGTGTTACCTTCAAGCGATGTGAAAGTACTTTAGTGAAGATTTTATAAACCACTGAAAGGAGGCTGATGAGCTTGTAGTTCCTGAGATCATCAATGTCACCTTTTTTATGGAGCAAGATCATTGTAGCATTGTTCCACTCTTCAGGAATCTTCCCTTCATTAAGAGATCTGATGAAAACTTGGGCGAGTGTAGTTTCAATTTCTCCACTTGCATCTTGTATAATGTCCACGGTACTTCCATCTTCTCCTGGAGCTCTTCCCCGTTTCATGTTCTTAATTTCATGTATAACTTCTGCAAGGAGGATTGGAGGGACTTTGGCACTGGTACCTGTCGTAATGTCTAGAGTAGATGTATCATCCCTTTCATATAGTTTTGAATAGAAATCTTTCACCCTTGTAAAAATTTTGCTTCTATTTCTTGTTACAGTACCATCTTCATTTCTCAGAGCCATAATATGTTTTCTTCCCTTACTAAGATGTCCTTTTGCTTTCTTCAGGCTTCTGGTTGTTTTCAATTGCTTTCCTCACTAGTTCACAATTGAATTTCCTTATGTCTTCAGTGATACCTTTTCTCACTGTCTTGCACAGCTCTATATATTCCATGTTGGAAGTTACGTCTTTATTTGTCCTCATCTCTCTTCTCTTTTGCATCAACATTTTTATTTTTCTTGAAATTTTCTTCATATGTAACTTGTTCTTAGTACTACCTATTTTTGTGGCTGTTTCCATAAGAGCCTTGGTGAGTTCTCGGTTAACTTCAGAAATATCCATTTCTTCCGATGTTAGGCCTTCTAAAGCAGAGAATCTGTTCCTCAGTTCCAACTTGAAGGCATTACGGTGTTTTTTAAGGTTGGTTATGTTAATACATTTTGTTTGTCTTATGAGCTTGCCACGTTCGAGTTTAGTGTTGAAGTGTATCTTACATCTCACCAATCTATGGTCACTACCTGTGTTGAACTTGTTTAGCACACTGCAGTCTCCGATGACGAATTTTTTGTTACACATAATAAAATCAATTTCACTTGTTGTCCCATTCGGATGTCTCCATGTCCATTTCCTGTGTGGCTTTTTCTTGAAAAAGGAGTTCATGATGAAAAACCTTTCTGCTTCTGCAAATTCTACGAGAGTATTTCCACGTTGATTTCTGTTCCCGTAACCGAATTTACCAACCGAAGTTTTATTCTGTAGCTGTTGCCCTACTTTTTGCATTGAAATCACCCATAATGATCTTCAAGTGCTGTTTGCCTTTGTTATTTAGATTCTGAAGATACCAGGACCAGATTATTCAAGCTTGTGCACCCACCACAAGTCAACCTGAAGAAGAGATTGAAGAATTTTACAAATTTCCTCGTAAAATTCTTCAATCTCTTCTTCAGGTTTACTTGTGGTGAGTGCACAAGCTTGAATAATCTGGTCTTGGTATCTTCTCGAGAGTTGGATAACGAGTCGTGCAGCTCTGTCAGAGGAACTTTCAACTTCTACAACTTTATCCTTCACTTTCTTGTTTATTATAAATCCAACACCACTAGTTCTGATAGTATCTGTCCCACAATAGTAGAAGAGATGTCCACTTTTAAGTTCAATGAAATCTTCTCCTTTTCTCCTTACCTCACTTAGCCAGACGATGTCCCACTTGATCCTTTGTAGTTCCTCTTCCAATTCAAGAAGCCTTGAATCAGAAGATAGGGAGCGTCCGTTGTAAGTAGCCAAGGTCAGCATCAAATGTCAGCCTAGTCCGGTCCTCTGGCGATTCTTAGCACCCTCTGCCTTCATGTCGCACTGGCCGCTGCCTTAGCCAGGTACATTCCAGCTGCCGGAGACTGAGGGCCAAGATTTAAGTTGTGGAGTCATTTTGGAGGGTTTGGCCATAACTCACCATGCTGGCCAAGCGGGTTGGTGAGTGTGGGATAGCATTTCCTCTGATCCTGATGGTATAGTTATACCGCTACTGGCGGTCGTCAGAGCCCCTTTAGTGGGAACAGGATGCACCACGAGAAGGCGGGGTTGACATTTGTCAAGGAGAGGCGATGTGTTGCATATCACCTGACCTTGCATCCATATATATATATATATATACTCTCGTTGAGTTTGCAGAGGCAGAAGGGTTTTTCATCTTGAACTCCTTCTTCAAGAAAAAGCCACACAGGAAATGGACATGGAGACATCCAAATGGGACGACAAGTGAAATTGATTTTATTATGTGTAACAAAAAATTCGTCATAAAAGACTGCAGTGTGCTAAACAAGTTCAACACAGGTAGTGACCATAGATTGGTGAGATGTAAGATGCACCTCAACACTAAACTTGAACGTGGCAAGCTCATAAGACAAACAAAATCTATTGACATAACCAACCTTAAAAAACACCATAATACCTTCAAGTTAGAACTGAAGAACAGGTTCTCTGCTTTAGAAGGCCTAACATCGGAAGAAGTGGACATCTCTGAAGTTAACAGAAAAGTAACCAAAGCTCTTGTGGAAACAGCAACAAAATTAGCTGGGTCTAAGAACAAGTTGCATGTGAACAAATTATCAGGAAAAACCAAAATGTTGATGCAAAAAAGAAGAGAGATGAGGACAACTAAAGAAGATGTGACTTCCAAAGTGGAATATATAGAGCTATGCAAGACAGTAAGAAAAAGTATCACTGAAGACATAAGGAAATTCAACTGTGAACTAGTGAGGAAAGCAATTGAAAACAACCAAAGCCTAAAGATAGCAAAGGGACATCTCAGTAAGGGAAGAAAACAGATTATGGCACTGAGAAAAGAAGATGGTTCTGTAACAAGAAATAGAGGCGGAATTTTGACAAGAGTGAAAGATTTCTACTCCAAATTATATGAAAGGGATGATATATGCACTTCAGACATCATGAAAGATACCAGTACCAGAGTTCCTCCAGTCCTTCCAGCAGAAGTTGCACATGCAATCAAGAACATGAAGCGAGGAAAAGCTCCAGGAGAAGATGGAATTACTGTAGACATCATACAAGAAGCAAGTGGAGAAATCGAAACAGTACTCGCCCAAATTTTCACTCGATGCCTTAATGAAGGAAAGATTCCTGAGGATTGGAACACCGCTACAATGATCCTGCTACATAAGAAAGGTGACATTGAGGATCTCGGAAACTACAGACCTATCAGCCTGCTATCAGTAGTTTATAAAATCTTCACTAAAGTTCTTTCACACCGCTTGAAGGTAACACTGGACATGGCTCAACCGAGAGAACAAGCTGGATTCAGGAGTGGCTACAGCACAATAGATCATATCCACGTGCTGAAAGAACTAATTGAAAGAGCAAGGGAATATGAACTTCCATTGTGCATGGCTTTTGTCGATTATGAAAAAGCCTTTGATTCGGTGAAACCATCAGCAGTTACAGTGGCTCTGAAATCCTGCGGTATTGAAGATGCATACATTAATATTATTAATAACATCTATGAAAATGCAAGTGCAAAGATTAGGCTGTTTGAAAATACAACACACGTAAAAATTGGAAAGGGAGTGAGACAAGGTGACACCATATCTCCGAAGCTCTTTAATGCCACATTGGAGGGTGTTTTTCAGTCGCTGAGCTGGGAAAACAAGGGGATAAAGATTAATGGAGATTATCTAACCCACCTTCGTTTTGCTGATGACGTAGTCATTTTTGCAACTACCCCATCAGAGCTGCAGAGTATGATCCAGGAACTTGCTGACAAGAGTAAAGAAGTAGGATTAAAAATGAACTTTCAGAAGACAAAAGTGATGTTCAATGCTTTTACAAGAAATGAAGATTTATCGATTGATGGAGAAAAACTGGAGATAACAGACACGTACGTTTATCTTGGACAGCAGATATCAAGTGAGGGTCACATTGATGAAGAAATTAATTGGCGTACAAAACTTGCCTGGAGAGCTTTTGGAAGAAAACAGCATAATTTTCAAGAGCAATATGCCATTATGTCTTAAAAGAAAAGTGTTTGATCAATGCATCCTTCCAGTGCTTACGTATGGTGCAGAGACGTGGACCTTAACTAAAAGAGACATACAAAGGCTGCAGACAACTCAAAGAAGCATGGAGAGGTGCATGCTTGGTGTAACCAGGAGAGATAAGAAGAGGAACTCGTGGATCCGAAAAATGACGAGAGTGGAAGACATCATGATCAGAGTTAAATCCCTGAAATGGCAATGGGCTGGACATACTGCCAGAAGGACAGATCATCGATGGACAGCCGAAATTTTAGATTGGATTCCAAGGGACAGGAAAAGACCCAGAAGAAGACCACATGGGAGATGGGTGGATGAAATTCGAAAGTATGCAGGGGTGACATGGAGGAGACTGGCACAAGACAGACCGTTGTGGAGGAAACTTGGGGAGACCTTCGTCCAGCAGTGGATTGATAATGGTTGACAATGATGATGATGATGATGATATATATATATATAAATGACAATGGGCTGGACATATGCCAAAAGGACAGACCATCGATGGACAGCAAAAATTTTAGATTGGATTCCAAGGGACAAGAAAAGACCCAGAAGAAGACCACATGGGAGATGTGTTGATGAAATTCGAAAGTATGTAGGTTGGGGAGACCTTCGTCCAGCAGTGGATTGATAATGGTTGACGATGATGATATATATATATATATATGTATAATAAAGGCCAAAAACCTTCAGATAAAAACAAAAACAAAAAAAACAAACAAAACTAAAGTGAATAACAAAATGGCGAAACAATGTTAAGAAAATATTTATAAAAACATTTACTCAGAACCCCTGGATCACTCTTCAGGGAAAGACATCCAGAAGCCCTGAGCACAGAAGTTCAGTTCAGGTTTCATGAGAATGCAAAAATCTCAAAAAGCAATAATGGATATCCAATTTGAAATTTTGTGTTGTAAATTTTGATGCACTCTGTCTTCCCTACCCGAACTATAGAAAATACAAAAGAGTCACTAGTATTAAAATTGAACTAAAAATTGAACTATAAAACACCTTACCAAAACAATAATGTCACATGTACTGTTGTATAAATGAAAAAGAAACATCAAAATGAAAACTGAGTCAAAATTCTCCCTATAAGATTAAAAGACAGTAACAGCAACATAAATCCTTCCACTAAACCCTTCATGACATAAACAAAGTCATTCGTAGAGAGTCGCGGTTAAGACGTAAATCCAAGTTGGAAAACTAAACTCCAGGTGTGTTCAGAAACCCAAGTGAACAAATTTAGCTGCAATTTCCTAGGTACTTTCTGAAATAATCCAATTTCTATAATGTCGAATAAATGTTTTTAGTGGATGTGAAGAACGGGTGTTATAAGTCTCGGGGCGACTCGGAGGAAAAATTGTTTTGAGTGTGGCCCTAAGAAGTGGTTAGTACAAAGATATTTTAGGGTGTAATGTTACAAAGTCTGATCACTTGGTCTGCGGTCAGCAGAGCAGAAGGTTTAACATCCGCCTCTTGAAAACAGCAGGGTGGCTGCTGAAAGTACTTGAGGAAATGTGAGACTGTGTGAGTAGGGTTAATGCTTGTGGCAAGGTTTGGCGAGATATGGGGCGAGTAAGACGCTATACATATTATAGTTGACTGGAGTTTGACCACCGTGATGTAAATAGTGTAGTATAGGTTATGTATATAGAGATTTTAATATTGTATTGAGCAAATGCAGTGCGAAATTGTATGTAAGGTGTTTTTTTTTAATGGTATATGTGTGTGAATTAAGTGCATATTTATTGAGTATGTATGTATTTACTGATAGGAACTTTGGTTTTCAGTTGTGTGTGTTTAAAAGCAAGAAAAATATAAAACCGAAAAAAACAAAAACAAAAAAACAAGAAGAAAACGACAAGCACTTTAATGCTAGTGAGTCCCGTTTGCAATATAGAGTTATCACGAATGTCAAACTAATGAAAGTGGACAACATATAATAGCGTTCTAAGAATGAAACAAAAATATTCATAGCCTGTCAAATAACATCAGCAACTTGCATGCGGATAAGAAGAATCAGAAAGCCCAAAAGAACAGTCGCATAAGAATCGTTTTGGCTAATGTGCATGAAGTGTTTCATTGAAGGAAGACACAACCTTAAGGGTAAGTTGGATTTCTTCCTAGTTCTGAAGTCATTATTGACTTGCACATGAATAAATGCACTTGAATGGTAGTTAATTGCCATAAAGATGCAAATATTGAGATGAAGAAGGGTGACATACACAGCATGCATCTCTGCCGAAAACACAATGGCCTCAGCTGGGATCCACGCAACAGAAACATCATCTACGCAGACAGTGGAGAATCTGACAACATCACCCATCTTAGATCTGTCAGTGAAAATTGGAACATAATCAGAATAGAGGGAACAGTGCTCAGCAAAGAGCTACTGGTACATGGAAGCAGGGGTTGAGGACTTATCACAAGAAGTAAAGCTGAGATCAGTGATGATCTCAAAAGGCAGCCATGGTGGGTCCTCAACAACCCTGGTCTCTCCAACAAGTGACAAATCGAGCCCTGCATCATGAGCTACAGCCACCATACGAAGATCAAAGGTTGGAATGCATGAGGGCTGGTTCTCAAATAAACGAGCATGCTGGGGATGAAAAACTGCATTGCACGAAGGATGGTCTGGAAGAGATCAAAGTTTCAAATAAAATTGAAGAGATAGATGCAGACGGCATAATTCAAGCGATGGTTCGTTTGCGTCAGCATATAGGCAGGGAATCGGGGTTGTTCAAAATGCTCCCGTACAAAGATGCAGCGCTTGATGGTGAATGGTATCCAACAGCCAGAGAACCGAACGGAGCGCAGGGCAATACATGATACAACCATAATCCAGTTTCGACCGTATGACAGAATAGTAAATGCAAAATAAAGACATCCTGTCTGCACCCCATTAGATGCTCGAAAGGATCTTAAGAATTCACAGAGCCTTCAGACAGGAAATCTTGAGCCACCGTACGTGCGCACAGAATGTAAGCGCACGGTCGACAGTCGGTCCAAGGAACTTTGTCTCTGGCAAAACTGGTATGGCTGCATGCTCTAAATGGAGCTCTGGGTCAGGATGGAGGCCACACCTCTGACAGAAATGGGCACATGCTGCCTTGTTGGGAGAAAGAACGAAACCATTGCAGGTCGCCGTTTTACAGATCTGATTAATCGCAGACTGCGACTGCCTTTCAATGAAATGCATGCTTGATGACAAGCAGAAAATGTGCAAGTCATCTACATAAATAGTAGCCGAAACCGCAGAAGGAAGATTTGTGAGAAGACAATTAATGCAGAGGATGAACAATGTGACAGATATAATGCATCTTGAGGAACACCTTGTTCTTGATGGAATGGTGCCGAGAGCATCATATCCAGGTGCACCTGGAACACCTGATTGCGAAGAAGATTTACAATGGATGTCGGAAGATTTCCTGGCAACCCGTACGCATGGAGGTCACAGATAATATCACGCCGCCAAGCACGATCATAAGCTTTCTCGATGTCAAAGAAAACATCAACCAGGTGCTGCCGACGCACGAACGCCTTGCGCACAGATGTCTCAAGGTGCAGGAGATGATCGTGAGGTGAATGATGCCGGCGAAAGCTGCTTTGTGATGATAAGTACATGATGTTGTTCTAAAAAATGAAGTAACCAGGAATTAACCACGCATTCAAGAACTTTACACAGACAGCTAGTGAGAGCAATGGGACGATAACTAGGGGGAGACTTAGGATCTTTGCCATGCTTGAGAAAAAGTAGAACAAAAGCTTTTCGCCAAGTTTCCAGGAAACTGTGCTCCAACCAAATGCAGTTGAAAAGTACTAAAAAATTCTCGAGAGGTAGCTGCAAGAGATGACGGATCACATCATAGTGGATGACATCGGGACCGACAGATGTTGCGCCGGACCGGTGTAGAGCCACACATAGTTCAACTATGCTGAAGGGGGTGTTATAGTCTCTGTTGTGAAAAGGCGTAAACGAGATTTTCTGCCATTTGGCTTGGGACTTAATCCTCTGAAAGGAGGAAGGAAATGCCAGATCACTGGACACAGAGGCAAACGCCTCACTCAAACAATTCACAATCTCCCCGACTTCAGCATATGTGCAGCAGTTACTCTTCAGAATTGAAATCTGCTGAGAACTATAATTACCTAGGATCTTACGAATCCTTTCCCACACAGTTTTAGAACTGGCATGTGAATTGATAGGTGAATTGATACCCCTTTGCTTCGTTGATGCACCAACTGAGTAATTTATGTAGCTCGTATAAAGGCAACGAGATTAACATTGGTTGGATAACGCCGAAACGTACACCAGGCCTTATGTTGAGCTCTCCTAGCCGCTGCCCATTCAGGGGTCCACCAAGGCCTTGGACTTCTTGGGAGAGTTGTTGATGTCTTCGGTATTGAAAGATCAGCTGCCGGAATAATGCAAATTGTAACATCAAAAACAGCTGCTTCAATTGACTCTTGGGTCATCATGGCCGAAGATAGCACTGTGGACGATGCGAAGACCTCCCATCTGGCACGAGGCAGAAGATGACATACTCACATTATGTGAAAGCACAAGAGGGAAATGGGCGCTGCTATTGAGGTTGTTACACACCGTCCACGACAAATCAGCAATAATCGATGGTGATCCCAAGCTCAAATCGATTGCGCTGAAAGATCTTGTTGGCTCGTTGTGTCAGCACTGGTGTTAAAAAGGCACAAAGATGTCAAGGACAGAAGATACTCTATTCTACGGCCTCTCGTGCTGATGCTGACACTACCCCACAAACAATTGGCATTGGAGTCACCCAGTAGAAGGACGGATAAAGGCAGCTGATCAACCAAGCTATCTGGAACGGAGATGCTCACGTCCTCATCCGGCGGCAGATAGGCACTGCAAACAGTAAGAGGCACAGGCACAGAAATATGAACCGCCACGGCCTGTAAAGCTGTGGAGACCGTAACGGGAGAAACTGGAACACTGTAAGGGACAAGAATAGCAATTCTCCCACAGGTTATATGTCCTGATACATTATCTTTCTGAAACACACTGTAGCCTCGAACTGAAAGCAGGTCTGATGGTTTAAGTTTTGTCTCCTGTAGACAAAGGCACACCAGAGAGTAAGACGAAAGCAGATGTTTCACATTGTCAATTCGTGTCCGAAAACCTCGACAGTTCCACTGAATGATGGAACCAATGGTTAGAAGAAGAAGAAAGGGAAAAGTAGAAGTAAAAAAGTGAATTAAACAGACCACTCAAACGAGGTCCGTGTCCATCTGTGCGTCTTGCAATGTGTCCACCAGATGTGGAGGCATTTTATCTGGTGGCAACACGGGACAGTACATTGTCCCACGAGTTTTGAGTGAAGTGTCCTGATGTTGCATTTTAGGTTGAGATATGGGAGAAGTAGTAACCCTCTGCTCTTTGTTCTTTTTCTGTCCAGAAGGAAAGTGTTGAGTCCCGGTGCTGGTGGTGCTAGGAGAGTGCGTCGGCAAAGTGGTGGCCGTCGCTTTCAGACTCCTAGCGCGTGCCTGGAGTGCTTCCAGCCCAGCTGCAATAATATCATCCAGATGGTACGGACATTTTATGATCTGGACATCCATTTGGACAGCGACTGTTGTCTTGGAGATCACCTCTGATGCGTATGACCGAGCAGGTTGAACAGGTACCACCCTCCTTCTGACTTCTGGATAAAAAATATTCTCAACCATTTTCAGTCATTGGATTTCTTTTTCCTACATCCACTTTCGACACTCCTTTGCTGATGCTGAGTATGAACCCTTGCAGTTCACACAAAATTCAACCTCAGCCACACAGTCTTGTAAATGATGCTCCATGGAGCCACAGCGCCCACACCGAAGGGAACTCCTGCATGACTGCTGTGAGTGAAAACATCTCAAGAGGGTTAGGGACGTATGGACGGACCTCAAGGTGGAGATACCCTGCCTTGATGGACGTAGGCAGGGATGGGCTGTAAAATGTTAGAATGATGTTGCGGGATGGGACTGACTGCCCATTCCACCTGAAGAGAACACGGCGCACACCCGTAACGTGTTGATTCCTCAGTTCTTCCAGAAGTTCAACCTCGGTACATTCAATTAGGTCCCGAGAGGATACAACACCTCGACATGTATTAAGGTAGCCATGGGGTGTTATTTTGACAGGAGTCTCAAGCAGCAAGGTAGTGTTAAGAAGTGTGGAACTGTAGGCTGTATTGGACATCTCTACAAGAAGATCTCCAGACTGGAGTTTCTTGATGCTCTTAGGAGAGCTTGCAATGGATTGAAGTGCTTTGTTTATCCAAAATGGATTTTTGGCACTCAAAGGCTTTGAAGGGTCCAATGAGTACACAAAGAAAAAAATAGCATTCAAAGAATCAGGGACATGCTTCTTGGAGGAAGGGGCTGAGCCTTCCTCAATACGTCGTTTGCTTTTAGCCTCTTCTCTTGCGAAACATTATTGGAAGCCATAAAGAAAAAGAAAGAATTTGTCCAACAACTTCCCTGCCCACCACTGAGCCCAACAGGGGAGAGGGTCCGCAAGCCCAAATGGACACAGGACATGGCTCTAGGGTTGAGCGGCAGATATAGCAAGTTGATAGGGAAGACATGCACTCAATGAGTACTGCAACTTTCCCATGTCTTGGTAACACCCCTTTGGCATGCCCACACTATTCCCAGACTCACCCGGTCGTACGGAATGACATGCCATTAGAAGTCTGGACGCCGCTCAGCCACAGACTTCAACGACTAGGAGTGGGTTAGTTCCTAGCCGCCCATTTAGGGTGAAGCAGGGGGAAAAGAGTAGTGTTGGTAGCTGGTAACAACGACACCCTGGTCCACAGAAACCTCAGCCTCCAGCATCCCCTTTTCCACCTTATGGGTCACCGAACACGGCAAATGTGCAGGTAGCTAACCAGCTCGGAAAAACAAAGAGGGAACATGAAATGGAGAATAAAGGAAATATAACGAAAAACTAAACTCAGGCGCTGGCATGTAATCACAACCTCAGCAACCTACAACTGAGGCGGATGCATTTCAAGAGAACAAAAGCCAAAAACAGCTCGGCTGTGGGGGGTCGGGCCGTGGGGGGGGGGGGGGCGACTCTCCAAATAACTGGAAAACCAGTTATCCCTGTGCGGGGAAATCCCTGGAGAGAAGTACTCTCTTTGGCAGACAATGATGGTCAACAGTTTGCAACATTCGAAGTGGCAGCCCTTTCTCTCCAAGGACCAGAGCCACAGAACCAAATTCAGAATTCTTGTTTCAACCTTTAAACCTTTGCAATGACTAAATGAAAATAAAGATGAAGAAGCATCCTAGTTCCTCTGAAACTGGAACATATGCTCTCAAAGCATGAACACACGAAATGTTTTAAATTAAATTCTAGTACTTACACTAAAGCATGAACAGAATATTCTGAATTATAACATTTACATAGTATCCCCCCCCCCAGTTGGGCCAGGCAGTAAAATAGCTTTTTGCTTTATTTCTTAAAATGTTAGTAGTTGTCCACTTGAATTACAGAAAGATGACAATGACATACTAATAAATGAGAAGAAAACAAAAGCATAAAGTGAATAATTGCAGTCTTTTACATAAGCAAAAACAGCACTTGAAAATAACAGTAGTGGTATTGCATCATTATTTTCATGGTGTGGTTTGTGTGTGCATTTTGAGTGAGGGGAGAGGGAGGAGTTGAACTCAAGCAACATATTTTCCTCCTGACTATTCATTTTCAATACCTCTAGAACTATTTTTTCAACTGAATAAAACATACGTAAATTTCAACTGGACCTAGATGCCAATCTTATGTGTCACTAGGAAAGGACAGTAAAATCCATTTATAATGAACCCATGTTTAGCAAGGTCCTTGGTGAAGGGGATTTAATGAGCAAAACAAGAATTTTTGTCTGGTGTAATGTTAATTCAAAGCTAATTTGATCATTTTTTTAAAATAAAATTTAATGAAATCCATGAGGGAGAGAAAGCTAAGTGATCACTTTAACAAGCAAAGTAACAAAATTTAATGAAATTCCATATTTAACAAGACATTTAATAAACTAAGAGTTATTGGGTAAAAATTAAGGTAACAAATGTAAAACAAAACAAATATTATATATATATTTTTTTATATTTATACATGTCTACCTCAGGATTCACTGCTACTATGTATTCATGTAAATGCTTACTTTAATTTGTGCTACTGTAGTGAATTAAATCTTTCAAGTATATCCAATTGTTATAGATATGCATATTATCATGCATGCATACTTTTACATACTGGGATCTTTCATCTCAAAACAGATTTAGTGAGGATTTCCATCAGCCCTGAGCTCCTCATTATAAGCATGTGTTACTATATTAGTTGAAATTTTTGCAATTTACTAAAACTGAATGACAGCATTGAATGAGGAATCTAGGAATAACAAAATTAATAAACCAAATTAACATATGTAGCTCTGTAATGCTTCTATCACTGAGAAGTTGGGTGGCAAAAATAAACACCACGGCAGCCCACCAAGCCAAAAGGCTCTGGGGGAGAACACTCTATACATCTTCAATACATACATGAGCCTGCATTACTATAACCTACTAGCCTTGTTCTTAACAGTGAGTGAATGTTAAAATGGCGTTCTTCACTATCAATACTTGATGTATATTTTTGGGCAAACACTATTGATATGTACCCCAAGTCTTCACAAAAATAAGCAAAAGTTATTTCTAGTAATTAATGACTTCCTCTTATTACTTTCAGTATTATAAATATTTAACGGGAATTATCGAGGATGTGACAAAAAAATTTGAGAGGTAATGTACCTAATAAATTTATCCTTGATAATTCCCGTTAAATATTTATAATACGAAAAGTTATTTGTCTAGTTGACTACCTTACTTTCTCACAAAACCAGACCTACAAGCCTACATATCAAGAACTGTTTATCAGACCAAATTTCAACTTGTCATTACTTTATTTTTTCAGAAATATTATAATGGAACTTCATGTGAATAACACAGGAACAAAACAAATATAAATTAGTTTTACTGTTTTTCCTTTTTTTGAACTTCACTTCACATTTTTTCATTTTTACTAAACTAAAATTCGAAAATCTCAAAAAACAAACTCCTAATTTTCCACATAAAGTAGAACCTCGGTAATGTTTTTCTAGGTGATGGCCTTAAAAAACATAAATGTAAAAAAAAAAAAAAAAACTACGTATAAAAAGAAATTGCAAAATGTTAATTACTATTGTAAAATTTTGAATGTCCTCAAAAAGGAGGAAAAAAACAACAACTCAAATTTAGACTATGCTAATTTATAATGTAAGGCATACATATAAATACTTGAATACTTTACTTTGTTTGATAACTTAAACTTATGTCTGCTTCGACTTTCATATTTTTTTATTCTAATTTCATTATAACAAAGTAGGTTAAAAAATTCAGTATAATTTCATATTTTTCAATATATGCAGCAGTTGCACTGGCTTTTTTAGTTTTTTCCAACTTATTTACCAAACTAATTTTTTTTTTTTTTTGCCAAAAGTATTATAACAGTACAAAAAGGTAAATGCTTTACTTTTTTGCAAATTGCAAAGAATGCAATCGGCAGAGCGACTCCTTTATATGAAAAAAAAACCCCAAAAAAACCCACCTTTGAAATACAAGTAGTAAATCTGAATAAGATTTTGTTTTATATCCAATACCCCTATTATACGTTCTTCACTTATAATAAACATTGCTTTAAAGCAGTTTGTCCACCAGTTGATTTAGCATTAGTGCTGTGTGAATTATTCACTGATCTCTGTTTCAAATTTCTTGAATTCAGAGAAAAAAAGAGAACTGTGAATGTTATTTACAAAAATTTTAATTGCATCATATTTCATGGCAGGAAAAAACAAACAAAAAGACGACAACACCGCCTCGATTCTCTAAAAGTTAAGACACTGAGTTATGCATAAAAGAATCTAAGAACAGTGTATTTTGATCATCTGAAATTCAGAATTAAACATATAATCACAAGAAGTGTATAAATGAATTACATATAACTGAATTGAAAAAGCAATAGAAGCTATAGTAAAATATCAGAACTAGCACAGAATTCTGTATAAAAAAGAAAAATGTATAACGGAAGTTCCACTGCATATGTTTCCCCCACATTTGTGCATTCTATGCTTCATACAACATAACACACAAATACTGAGTGTTCACATAACTTAGCAAATGTGACAAAAAGTTTTGTTTACACTCACCACATCATCTTCATCAATCCTTTCCAATGTCAGACACAGAGGTGGCACATTTATCTCAACATGGCATTCCTTTTCTTCAGAGTTTGTTTCACTGTCAATGACAACTAGATGGTTAGTCTTGAACTCAGTAAAACTGCAATCTTCTGAGCTGGCTGTGTCTCCTGTAATTTTGTTACTGCTGTCTACTAAAGTACTTACACATTCTTCTGTTTTCAAATTAAACATCTGCTGCTCACTCAAGTCATCAAAGCACACAGTATGAGCTTGAGAAATATACTCTTTATCATTTACAGTCTGTAATGCATGCTCATTGCTGTGAAGATCTGGAAGTTCATCTGTTTCAAAAATGGAGTTCACCTCTTCTGATCCACACGAGTCTGCATTTGAAACACTAGATTCTACAAGTGAAGGGGATAATGTTCCTTCTAATACAGTATTCACATTTTCAGTGGAATTCTGTAATTCATCAGCAACAACAGTTTCAGGAGACTTTATGGGGGATGAGCAAACAAGTGAAGAGTTTTCACTGACTTCATAAAGTTGGCTATCACCACTACAATCAGGTGATTCTGGAATGTCAGGCAAAGCATTAGATGAAACATATTCTGCTCGCAAACAGCTTTGATTTAAATCAAAGGAATTTTCAATATCACTTCCATTGGCAATTTGATCCAAGACTTTGCCAATTTCAGAATGGCTGCTCAGGACAACAGCATTATCAGACTTCTCATGTTTGGATACTAGCTCATTAGGTAATGTACATGTAGTGTCTCCAATATTTTCCTGACCACTAGGAACCACTACAGAATCAAGTTTATGAACACTAACATCTTTGTTCTCAGAATTCAATTCACATTTCCTACCGACAGTTTCAGTGGGTACATCCGCTTTGTTTTTGCTCACATCCTCACACGAGGTTTGGAGTTCAGAGTTTTGAATTCTGGACTTAACCTTTGGCTTCATAGGTACTGGGGGTGGAGGTGCCTTTTTTGGAACGGAGTTTGTCAGTGGTGCTTTGTCAACTGGCTTAGTGAAATCTATTGAATGGCGCCTCTCCCCATTTGTCAGTTTACTTGGTACACTATTTTCATTAGAAACACAAGATGACCATCGTTTTTTCACTTGCTCGCCAGAAGGATTACATTCGAAAGCGGATTTTCTTCGTAGAACTAAAGATTCTTTTTTAGGGTCTTCAGGTTTTGTAACCTTGGGCAGTGTTGTGGAAGTCCTAGGAACAACAGGTGGTGGTGGTGGCGGCGAGGGTGATGTATGGGCATTAACTCCATTACTAAACATGGCAATCTTTTCAGCAAAAGTTGAACCTTTTTTCTGCATCTTTTCCTTGCCTTCCTTCATTTTAGTTTCCTCAGCTACAGTTTCTAAAAATTTAAATACAGTTTAAAATCAGCATTCAAATTTATTTAAAGTAAAAATCTTAAGATCTATTATACATTTAGATCTTTTCACTGCCCGAAACTATTTTCATGTTTAAAAATCTTATAGGACATAACACTACTTTTTTAAATAATACATGAGAGCAATAATTAAAAAACTGCCTTCATTAGTATTAAAAACACATACTCAGGAACCATGAAAAATATTGATTAATGAAGAATGCCTTTTTAATAAACAAAAAAGAAAATAATATACATCAATATGAGGATACAAGTTATAGCTTTGTTGATAGAGAGCAGCACATGAGACAGATGTTTCAAATATCAGAATTTATGTTCATGTGATGCACAGCTGCAGTGTTAACTTGACCAGTTCCATGGGTGTGACCAACTTTTTAGCTACTTTTCATATGAGGTGAGCCAGGAGGAAGGTATTAGAGCACTGACTATGGTTTTAACTGACATCACATGCAAGATGTGAATGATTTTTCACAAAAGTGCCAGTCTATGTAAGATAAAGAGGAAGCTGAAAGGGACTTTTTGTCTTGTGTTACTTAAAAGATTGTAAATATGCTTATTTTAAACTTCAGTTACTAAAGTAGCATTTTTATGTGGTTTAAATGAAACTTAAAAGAAATAAACTGGCTTGTGCCTTTCACCAATATGTGCACATAGTGTAAGTAGTAAAACATACATTAATAACACTAACATTAAAAGTAAATAAAAATTAGCATTGTTAATAAGTAACTTAATATAAGTAATAGAAAAATGAAAAAGCATATATCTATCGTTTATAACATGAGGCTGAAAGAAAAGAAGTTTAACGAGTATACATCCTCAGAACATAATTTAAAACAGCAATAGTGAGGGTGAGTAATGTTATTGCTTAATATTTATTCAGGTTTGCTTTATTATTAATATTTATTTAAATAGCAATAATTGCTGAACTTTATGACTCCTATATAAAAGTCACGTCTACAAACACTGATACACTTCTAACGTATAATTAAGACCAGTGATGTAGTTCGAAATGAAAAAGTGCCTTAGTGGTGAATGAATTAGGTAAAAACAACCCGAAAAGATACTCAAAACTTTCGGAAGCAACATGAAAATTGAGTTATTGCTCCATTTATTTAGTATTTTGAATCCACTTCTTATTGTTAATTACTTTTGTCAATTTTTATTAAAATTGGCTAATTTGCGAAATTTTAAACAAGAGAATGTTAAGAGGGTGGCAAGCATTCTAAGAATATATACCCCCCCCCCCAAGTATTGCTCTATCATTCCAACTGATTCCAAACATTCAGTGTAAATAATAAATATTAGTAGCACTCAATAGATATAAGCAATATATTCATATCTATTCTCAGTGTGAATAATACACTGTTTTTCCTAAGATTATGAGGGGTGTGTGAAAAATTTATTTTATGTTGCCCTTAGGAATCAGAGAATGAGCAATGAGGATTACTCTTATTCTTTTATTGGAGCTGGTGTCGAGTTGTTTAGTATGTATATGTATATATAAAAATTATATCAAAGGCAACACGCAAAAACAAACAGTATTGAAATTCTAAAGTGCCAAAAGGCTGCATCAAAGAAAAATCAAAAACAAATACTGAAATCATCTTAATACTGAAAATTGGACTCATTTGTAAAAACTAAATGACCACAGGGAGAAAAAAAGAGAGGGATATAGAGCTATGGATGATGTGGTTAATATTTCTTAATTAGGAACCCAACAAGCTTTCACCACTCCCTTTCCTTTTAATTCAAAAAAGTTTAAAACTGACAAAAAATTCCCACAAAAAAGTTTTAAAATGGATAAAAATACAAAAAAAGTATAAATATAAAATAACGAAAAAATAGTATATTTTAATTAATTAAAAGGTGGGAAGGGTTTTAGTCCTTTGGGTATTTTAATACTCTTGAAGCTAGTTGCAATGGATTTTTGGAGTATTCTGTCTAGTTAATTGTAACTTTAAAACTGTTCGGAATTATTTACCTTTACTACAACCACAGAACATTCAGGGAAGATGGTTCCCCTCTTGAATGCTAGATGGCGCTGGTAACGCTACTTCTCCAGTAGCATCATGTTCGACCTCCCTTTGGATTGCGTGGAGGTATTCTTCACTTGGTAAATGTTTTTTTTTTTTTTTTTTTGTTACGTAATTTGTATTCAGTTTTTTTTTGTTTAATTTTTAGAAGTAAAGTACATTTTTCCTCCTATGTTCATTAGAATTTGTTGACTACTACTTTCCTCTGTTTTAAAGGACAGCATTTTTAGTTAACATGCCCCGTTGTTCAAGCCACGTTTCATGTAACTTTAGGCTTATTTGCATGGCATAGGCTAGCCCTTTTTTCTTTACTTTGTACGACTAAAATACTCATTTGGCAGTTTCTTGTAAATCAATAACTAATTTCAAGTTTTTTTTTCTACCTTTAAGTTTCATGAATGTGCTTGTAAATAATTACAGTTTACGGTTTTGGTTGTAACTATATTTCCTTTGTAATTGGTGTTTTTACTTCTCAGATTGTTAATTGTTCACTAATCTGATTGGATTGAGTGTGAGGTCGGGCTTCGTTAATTCTAGTCTGCTGTGGAAAGGGGTAAAGGTTTAAAAAAAAAAAAAAAAAAAAAAATTTTATATTTCTTTTGGTGGTTTTCTCCTATTTTAATTAAACTTTATGTTTCAATTTTTTATTCTTGGGGTTGTATTAGGTGTTCAGGGGATTGGAGAAGATCTGGGTCCTTGTTTAGAGAGGGTTAATATATATATTTTTTTAATTCATCATTAATTTTTTGTTATTTATTATTGTTTCCGGTAGGCTCGTTGTCGCAGACTAATTTGTGCAGAAACTCACTTTCCAAGTCTCTATAGAGGTAGGATAGGTGTTATCTGTGCCTGGCCCTTCACAAAGCTGCAGATATCAGCACGCCATAGCTCTATATCCCTCTCTTTTTTCTCCCTGTGGTCATTTAGTTTTTTTAGTTTTTACGAATCAGTCATTCCAATTTTCAGTATTAAGGTGATTTCAGTATGTGTGTATATATCATCATTATCATCATCATTGTTAACCATTATCAATCCACTGCTGGACAGAGGTCTCCCCAAGTTTCTTTCACAATGGTCTGTCTTGTGCCAGTCTCCTCCTTGTTACTCCCACATACTTTTGAATTTCATCCACCCATTTCCCATGTGGTCTTCTTCTGGGTCTTTTCCTGTCCCTTGGAATCCAGTCTAAAATTTCAGCTGTCCATCTGTGGTCTGTCCTTCTGGCAATATGTCCAGCCCATTGCCATTTCAGGGATTTTACCCTGATCATGATGTCTTCCACTCTTGTCATTTTTTGGATCCACGAGTTCCTCTTCTTATCTTTCCTGGTTACACCAAGCATGCATCTCTCCATGCATTCTTTGAGTTGTCTGCAGCCTTTGTATGTCTCTTTTAGTTAAGGTCCACATCTCTGAAAAGTGTTTGATCAATGCATCACTGGAAGGATGCATTGATCAAACACTTTTCTTTTAAGACATAATGCCATATTGCTCTTGAAAATTATACTATTTCTTCCTAAAGTTCTCAAGGCAAGTTTTATATGTCGATTAATTTCTTCATCAATGTGACCCTCACTTGATATCTGCTGTCTAAGATAAATGTAGGTATTGGCTATCTCCAGCTTTTCCCCATCAATTGGTAAATCTTCATTTCTTGTAAAAGCGTTGAACATCACTTTTGTCTTCTGAAAGTTCATTTTTAATCCCACTTCTTTACTCTTGTCAGCAAGTTCCTGGATCATACTCTGCAGCTCTGATGGGGTAGTTGCAAAAATGACTATGTCATCAGCAAAACGAAGGTGAGTTAGATAATCTCCATTAATCTTTATCATTTTGTTTTCCCAGTTCAGTGATTGAGAGACATTTACCAATATGGCATTAAAGAGCTTGGGAGATATAGTGTCACCTTGCCTCACTCCCTTTCAAATTTTTAAGGATGCTGTACCCTCAAATAGCCAAATCTTTGCACTTGCATTTTCATAGATGTTATTAATAATATTAATGTATGCATCTTCAATACCGCAGGATTTCAAAGCCATTGTAACCGCTGTTGGTTTCACTGAATCAAAAGCCTTTTCATAATCGATAAAAGCCATGCATAATGGAAGTTCATATTTCCTCGCTCTTTCAATTAGTTCTCTCAGTACATGGATATGATCTACAGTGCTGTAGCCACTCCTGAATCTAGCTTGTTTTCTCGGTTGAGCCATGTCCAGTGTTACCTTCAAGTGGTGTGAAAGAACTTTAGTGAAGATTTTATAAACTACTGATAGGAGGCTGATAGGTCTGTAGTTTCTGCAATCAATGTCACCTTTTTTATGTAGCAGGATCATTGTAGCATTGTTCTAATCCTCAGGAATCTTCCCTTCATTAGGGCATAAAACAACTACACCTGATCAAATGCAATCGATAGCAGCGCCTCTAATGGCAAAATGTGGAAGTTAGCCATTGGAAAACGAAAAGAGATAGAGCAAAATTTCCAATTACAAAGTTGTAGATTATCAATTAATTAGTACAAAACAACATTTGTTTCACATGGATAAGATAAATTGTCGCCTGAATACTCTAAAATGTCCAAAATCGATGCACGACCTTTTGTGTGAACGTCTGAAGGGAACAGGCATAGGTATGAGCAAATACAAACAATTTATTGCATAAATGCGTACTTATGTCAATACAGTTTGATGAAGTCAGACAAAAAAAAAAAAGGCAAACTGGCGCACAGTGATAATTAATGTCGAGTATGTTCGAACAGTTCGCCATTGCCCATGATACACATTTGTATTCATGAAAGTAACGGTGGAACACTGCCTGTTGGATAAAAAAGTCTGAGTCACCTTCAACAATAATCAATGCCCAGTTGCACCAATCAAATCGACGCTCATTGTCCCGTGGTAACAGTTCTTGCTGCGGAGTGACACGATAGGGATGTGAACCTTGAGCATGCAGTATTTACCATACACGGCCCCGTGTTAAGCTACTTGCCCAGCTGATATCTCTTGTACTGCTTTGTGGATGGGCTAGTGCATATGCCAAAATATCCTTTGCCATTATATGCATACCTGCACCCACTGGTCTGCCAGAACGAGAACGACTTTTAGTGCTTCCTGTCTCCCTGAGCAGTCTCACTACACTTGCGATGGTAACCACACTTGGATGTGGCCCAGCTGGAAAACGAACAGCATATTCTTGTGCAGCTAGCGCCGCGTTTCGTTGGCATTCGCCATAAATAAACACCATCTCGCAATATTGGGAGTGAGTGAAGCTCGCCATTCTCACACAGCGTACAGAGACCTAAACTTATGATTGGGGTACATCCTGCTATTGGTTTTTATATCGTAGGTACAGTACAACGTCACAATCTGCATTTGCATACGGCTACATCTGCGAAATGTGAATATGCAGATTCGAATGGTCGTGCATTGATTTCGGACATTTTAGGGTATTCAGGCAACAATTTATCTTATTCGTGTGAAACAAATGTCGTTTTGTACTAATTAATGGATGCTCTACAACTTTGTAATTGGAAATTTTGCTCTATATCTTTTCGTTTTCCAATGGCAAACTTCCACATTTCGCCACTAGGGGTGCTGGTATCAGTTGCATTCGATCGGGTGTAGTTGCTTTACTATACCGCTATCTCACTTGCATAACTGTACCTCTCTCCGTTCGCAAGTTATCTCAGGCTAAAGGGACTTTCCTATGCACCCGTACACTAAACCCCATACACTAAACAAATACCTTTTGAATCTCTAAATCTTTTATCATTCAGCCCATTCAGGTACGCAGGGCTTTAAAAATATCTGAAAAGTTGGACATGTGCAGAAATTATTTACCTGCCCACAGAGTAAAAGCTGGATGCCCAGGGAAATTTATCTTCTAAGTTAACAAATTAGAAGTCTTTATTTCTTTTATTTTAAAAATATGATAAACTTTTTCTTCGTCTTTTCCATAGCCATTTTAAGGGTATGCATTCGAAATGTTCAATGCACAAAAGTGTGCATCTTGACTCACTCGCTCACATCGAATCTGGTAAAACCATCCCTGCAAGGGCCAACTGCCATGGACAACAGCATGTGGATGAGCGGAGTCATCGTCAGCTAGCTCGGATTGTAACAGCGGATAGACGCGCCACAGTGAAAGAAACCACTTGGCAATTTGACGCTGGTGCCCAAAAACGTGTAAGCAGCCACACCATCCAGAACCATCTCCTCACTATGGGGTACAGAAGCCATCGTACCATGAGGATACCGCTACTGACCGCACATCACAAGGTGCAAAGATTAGCATGGACACGGGAACATCGCCACTGGACCCTACACATGTGGAAAAATGTGGTCTGGACTGATGAGTCGAGATTCACGTTGGTACATGCGGATGGCAGGATAAGAGTATGGCGCAAACCATATGAAGCGATGGATCCTTCTTGCCAGCGGGGTACTCTTCAAGCTGGTGGGGGTGGCATTCTCGTCTGTGGACTGTTTACGTGGACTGAAATGTGACCCCTGGTACGTGTGACATCGTCACTCACAGGTCAACGTTACCGGGATATCCCGGACGACCATTTGCTCCCGTTTGTGCGTCTTCAACATCCCACTGGGGACCTCATCCTGCAACAAGACAATGCACTGTACCATGGCTCCCACATTGTATCCGAATGGTTAGATGAACATTCCGACGTGACCTTGCTTCCTTGGCCATCTAGATCACCTGACCTCAATCCCATCGAGCACATCTGGGATGCCATCGAGAGAGATGTTCGAGGCTCTGACCCCCTCCATCAAATCTAAGTGAACTGTGGGAGCTTGTTCAGGGGTCGTGGATCCGTATGGCTTCCCAATGCTTCCGGTGTCTTGTCGAGTCCATGGCGAGACGAATCGCCGCCATCATCAGGGTGAAAGGTGGTGCTACACGTTACTAGACAGGTATCTCTAATTCAATTGCTCTTCAGTGTATACTGAATTTCTGACATGTTCATGTGAATAAAAATTTCTACTTTCAGTACTGTCATTCCAACAATAAGAGTTAAATTAAGCTACACCTTATGTGAATGAAATTTACAAAAAAAGCAGAGCAAAAATACATTTAAGGTGCATAATAATTTATTTAAAACACAATGTGAAGAATCAGTGAGAACTCTAAATACAAACTCAGACTGTTCTAAGTAAGGACTCTCAGAGTATCATGGAGCAATGCATAGCTGAATAACTATAATTGCTTCAGAGGTATATTGAGACAGCATTGTATAAAAGCTTCAGTTATATTAAGATGCCATTCTATAACAGAGCTGTCACCCATTACCAGCTACCTGAACTTTATTTCAAAAATATCATCAATCATTTCATAATGGTGTACATAATACCTCTCACCAAACTTGCACACAGTGTTTGTCTATAACAACATCTATCACTTCCTACACTCGATCAATCGATCACATGTAGAGGATTTTAGGAAGGGAATGTCTGACCCTAGGTCTTAAACAACCCTTAGAAATAGGAAACTAGGAGTTTGGGCTAGAGCGCCTGGTAGGAAAGTGACACAGAAGCAAAGTAGAAAGGGGGAGGAAGACGCCCTTATTTATTACCGGGGGCCAGTACCCGGGGTCCGATGGCTTAACGTGCCCATCCGACGCATGGCGTGTATTTAGCGGATCGAGCGTTCGTACCTGCCTGGGATCGAACCTGAGGCACTTCCCGTGGCAGTCACGAACGTTGCCCACTCTGTCACCCACGGCCTTCACTTCCTACAGCTTTACATTTCAAGATAAAAAGTATGTTTTTGGAAGGTCTTACTGGTAATTTCTTGGATTTTCAACTGCATTAACAATTTCACAACAACGAACATGGTACCAGTGATTATTTAAACAGGTGACATTGTTGCTGCAGCAAAAAAGGTTATCTGCTTCCTTTCTAACCATTGTAATTCTAACTGCAATTAAATGTTTACAGCACAGCTTACACTTTGATGTCGTTTAGAAAACTTCTGCTGCACAGTTCTCACAAGTTTTACAATACATTTATTCTAGAAAAAGAGGCAGTGAACTCTTCATTAACAGTCATAGCTGCTTTAGGAGGATTTCACAGGAATGATGGATTCTCAAGAAAGTTCCAAATGGCTGTATATGAAAGTGTAATTGTTTCTAACCTGATGTATGGCAGTGAAATCTGTGTTCTGCAGAAAAGACATAGGAGTCATTTGTGTGCTGGGGAGATGCATTACTTATGGGGATTTGTGGTAAGACACGCTCTGATCATGTAAGGAATGAAGATGTGTTGCAGATGTGTAATGTGAGGCAAAATGTTGTTAGTAAAATGGAGAATAATATTTGTAAGTGGTTTGGCCATGTTGAAAGAATGAATGATGAGATGCTTACTACGAGAATTTATTCAGCCCAAGCAGCAGGAAAGAAAGGTAGAGGAAGTCCAAGGAAATCATGGGAGGACCAGGTTCGGGAATGTCTGCATGAGAAAAAGATAACGAATATGAAGTACAAAAGGTCTTGTGTGCGGTGTGTGATGGATGTCAATGAAGCTCGAGCTGTGTCGAGATCGCTGTAATTGGAGACGCCTGATACAGCAACAGTGAGTTTTTCTGTGAGGAGCTAACCTCTGAACGTCAGAGAACAGCTTAGTGATATGTATGTAGAAAACGAGGTTGGGAGTGAAACCTCAGTGACAGTGTTTGATAATTAAACAGTGATAATTTCCTTAAATTATGGGTGCCATATCCAGTACCTTCCACAAGAAATGTACACATTCTGATGCTGGATGATGGTGCTGATGGCTCACTTAAATTTCAGAGAAATTAATAACCATAGTCATAGTAGCTGCTGGTTTTATATTAATACAAACATGCCAAAGTAATGGTAAATTACCAAAGTTTCTCAAGGTAATTACTGTTTTAATAATTTGAAAAACATTAAAATTCACTTATGAATATTTACATACACTGCCAGCAACATGTTGCTTTATGAGTACTTCTTAACTTCCTCATGTGAACTCAGGTACATATTTTGTGGGACTTGAATTTGTCCCAGCATAAGACGAATAGTCTCAACACTACTGAAAGCACCTCCAAAATCTTTTCAACAGGTACCCCAGAATTCGAAGTAATAGAAGATAGAAAGGCTACATTTATTTTCATACTATTGGTTTCCACCCTATGATGTCCCAATAGCTTGCATTTATGTCCTTTCGTGACACTACCGGCAAATAATCATTCTTCCTTTTACTGAATAGTCTGTGGATACCAAGCTTTGGTTTCCACCCTATGATGTCCTGATACTATTGGTTTCCACCCTATGATGTCCTGATAGCTTGCATTTATGTTCTTTCGTGAAACTACTGGCAAATAATCATTCTTTCTTTGTCTGAATAGTCTGTGGATACCAAGATTGTTATACAGTTGACTGAAGCAAAAATGCATTTGGGATAAAGGGAAAGTAATGGAGGAGTGCGAGACATTGAGTAGACATACCACACGAAAACTGGGTTCTCACATATGACATTATTCATTTATGAATGATGCACACAATGTTTAGCATAATGTACCTCTACAATACTACAAGTTTCCATACTACATCTTCATAGCAATTTACAAAACCCCATTACAACAATCCAATACAGAAAGTGTAAATAACAATGCATACATATAAAAAATATTTGAACCACAGCACATTTACACTGACATATCCAATACACATTAATTCAAAATTAAGCAAACTTACTGTTCCCAGCTGGTCTCCATGCGACCATATCTAACTGCCCAATATAAACTGCTTGTTTCACAGCAAAAACCAGAGATGAATGGCTGTTACAGCTAGTTTTTTCACCATTTATTGACAGAATACCATCACCTATGAGTAAGCCAGCTACATCTGCTGCACTACCTACAAATTTCAAGGTAAAATCGTTCCATTCAAATTACAGGATCTAAATATATTTTATTTCATTACACAGCATAACTGAAATTCATTTTATATTCTTAGTTTAGTTACAAGAAACAAGTATTCATTGAACTTTTGTTTTAAGCTACATGTACTGTTGAAATGGGTATTTCGAGTAGGAATACAAATCATTAATTCAATATTATATTATAAGGAAATGTTAGTGAACCAGTTGATTTGACAATACAGATCATGTTAAGGAAGAGAAATATTTCAAGTTATTGGAATGTTCCCTACAATTCGGCAAACTAAGAAGGCAGATAAGAACTTCCCAGCCCCTCACCCCAGTACTGGCTAGCAAGACTAGTTATACCCCCAGACTCGTTAGCGAGACTGGTGGTGGGAGGAAGCAAGTTGTGAATAGTACATGAACTGGTCCTTACATTCTCTGTTCAATTTGTTATTGAACAGAGGCAATTGTTGGTGGTTTATGTACTTTGGCCCAGGCACTATGAGAGCTTTAAGTACCTGTGAGAAAGAAATTGCAAGGTTGATTTTTCCTTTTACTATTTGTTTAATGACCTTACATTTTCTCATTTGACTGATCCAGTATCACATAGTATTCCAATATTACTTGAAGTCAAGGTGTTCCAAAGATAGGGAGCAAATAACATTCAAGAGCCAGGCTACCAAGAGACAATTCCTTAACATTTCAAATGGTAATTCCATGTTTTTAGAGCTGCAGCATGGATTACAATGAGCAGCAAGGCAGTTGAAAAGGGCATTTTTTCATTTGAGGGTAACTTGTCTTTATTAGACCTTTATTTTTTTTCATTTTTGGAATCATGTTTCTGAGCTTTCCAGGCACTTGGTGGTGCGACAAGGGTATATGAATATGTACTAATTTAATTTAAAGTTAATGCCCTCCAGTTATTCTGTTTGCCCGAGTAGTTTAATCTATTTATTTTCACATTAGCTTTACAATATCCATTAAGTACAGAACCATGAGGGTTTACTATGGCATGTTGTCCTTGGTTATCGTACTTAGTCCATTTTCTTGTCAGATTGCTAAGCAAACAGCTTCCATAGTTATTGACAAACAGGGAAGGAGAGTGGCTAAAATTTTCTGTCTAGCCATACTCCTTCCCAGCAGACTATCAGGCATCTGAGTGCTGCATTTTTAAAACCTTAGGGATGAAGGCATTATTTTTAGATGGCTGCTATGTATTTATAAGTAATTGACTTGTGCATCCTAGTTAATTTTAACTATATGTTTTTGACATTAGAGTATGCTCTCTATTATATACTCTTTGATATTAAGTTAGCTGTGGAGTATGCTGAAGAACATCTGTTAGCAGTTCATTGGGGTATAACAGCATCTTTTTATAAAAATGTTGTGTTAGAGAAAGTAGGTGTTCTTTAAGCAGTTTCATTTTAAGTTTTTCTTCAGTGGGCTGAATATCTACCCTCCAGTGCTCACCTGCTCTGTATCTAACCATTCTGTTTGGGAACAAACAGTCTCTTTTTGATATGAGAAGCACAGCTGCTACTGTACTAGCACATGGAATACTTAATATACAAGTAATGAATGTAGGCACAAGTGATTAATGTATGTCATCTTAAATCCTAGTACTGAAACTCATGAACATAAACAGATGTGTGCAACACTTCTGAAATCACACTTTGATTGTATGCCATGTATTCACAATTATTAATCATCTCTTCACTGAGATAAGTGAGATTGTAAAGACTGAAAAGAAATAATCACATCATGAAAAGCTTTGCAAGTACTAAATATTTGAGTGATTCAATTTGAATCACTCCATTCCACTTAAGCCTTTTCTGCATTTGCCATTTTGAATATATTAGGCTGTGAATAGTACATGAAATGGTTTTTACAACTCTGTTCAATTTGTTATGTGATTTTTAAAGCCTAAAATTACGTGTTAGACAAACTCTTTGAAAAAGAAGTACAAATGCTTGAAAAGTCTTTGGTGTATATGTACATAGAAGAGATTAATAACCATATAAAACTTGGTTGGAGAGCTTTTGGAAGAAATGGCACAATTTTTACAAGCAATTTAAAATAAGTGTTTAATCAATACATCCTTCCCGTTTTTACTTATAGAAGGCAGACATGGACTTTTAACTAAGAATGATATTCAGAAGCTGCAAACAACTCAGAAATGTGGAGAGATGCAGGCTTGTTATAACCAGGAAAGACATGGAACAGGGGGAAATGACAAGAGAGTATGACATCATGATCAAAGTGAAGACCCTCAAGTGGAAATGGGCTGGGCATATTGCTAAAAGAACTGACCACCGTTGGACAACTGAAGTATCAAATTGGATACCAAGGGACAAGAAAAAAACTTAGAAGACCTCGTGGGAGATGGGTGTATGATATTCAAAAGTGTGTTGAAGTGATTTGGAAGAGATTGGCTCAAGATAGAGTTTTGGAAAGGACTTTGGGAATCGTCAACCAGCAGTGAATTGATGGTGTTTTTTGATGATGATGTGATGACATATTACACCAAAGAGCCAAAAAAAAAAAAAAAAAAAAAAAAAAAGGTATCCAGCATGACTCAACTGATTGTCGTAAGCATCATGGTGCACTGTTTCAAGCCTTTCAGGTTAACCAGGTTTGTTGCTTGTTGCATATACCTTTGATTTCACATACCCTACAGAAAGAACCCAAGAGGTGTCTCAGGTCAAGCAACTGTGCCCCCCTCCCACATCAGGGCAAAGAACCTCCTGGACCAATCCATTGACTTTCAAATGTAGATGCCAAGTACAGGTGCTATGTGATGAGGTTGTGCTCCACAAAATTGCCATCATACATCTCACAAATAGTTTAATGGTACATTTCCCAGCCAGTCACCCAACTGATTTTGCAGGAGATCCATAAAGCAGTGGTTGGTCAAAGTTTGTTCTTAAAATAGTGGACTAGCATGGTGTTCCACCAAATGCTGCACCATACATTTGTGGACCAATGGACTTGGTTTCAAGTCCATCGCAGGCTTTCATGGCCTAGCAATGGGCATTTGCACTCATTACATCATTGCAGTTGAATTTCATCTCATCTGTCCATAAGATGTTGTGATGAAAATTAGGCAATTTGACCACAACATTAAGGAGATAATCACACTAGTTCAGTGTCTGTTTCCTGTCACTGTTCTGTAAAGCATATTGCTTAAGTAGCTTGCAGAGCAGAACATGATGCAAAGAAGGATATGGAGGGCTTTGTGCATGACTCAACCCACATGTGATAATCACTTCTTATTCTTATGTGCCAGCATGTGGGCATATCTACATCCTCACATGATCTCAGATGCACCACTGTGCTTCCTGTAGCTTGAACTTGAGTGGATGTGTTACAGATGATCTTACACATGGGTCGACAACTCTGTGGAATATACTGGCATCTTGCAGCAGCAGAAGGTGTTCTGTTCTACTTGCATTCACTGTACAGAAGAACCATCTTCCAATATTCTGCATACGTGTAACTAGGTATAAAGTTTGTTGCCTGCTTCTGGGATGGTTGTTTAAATAACATAGCATCTCCCACATACACATGGTTTATCAATTTCGAGCCTACCAGCAAAATTTTGCATGTATAGTACTTTGTGTTGCTGGGCAGTTAACCTCATAGAACCACCTGCCAACTGTGAATACTAGCAACATCCCACCATGCAATCACTCTGCATACAAATTCTTTGCCATTCCATCTCCACCCTTGGAAGTTGTAATATTATTATTATTATTATTATTATTATTATTATTTTTGATGTGTAATATGTTCTGCTCTATTTAACTTCAGAACTTTTGTGCTGTCTTATAACTTTTTATGATTTGCATTTTGTAAGTTCTGTACTTACTGTGAAGTAAAATATTGTTAGTAAGGTGGAGACAAATATTCTTAGGTGGTTTGGCCATGCTGAAAGAATGAGTGATGAGACGCTTACTAAGAGAATTTATTCAGCTCAAGTGGCAGGAAAGAAAGGTAGAAGAAGGCCAAGGAAATCATGGGAGGACAAGATTCAGGAATGTCCGCATGAGAAAAAGATGAGTATGAAGTACAAAAGGACTTGTGTGAGACATCTGACAGATGTCAGTGAAGCTCAAGTTGGGTGCCAGGTGCACTGCAAATGAAGACGTTTGATACGTCATTCAATAATATTTAAAATTTAGCTCCATCAGTTTTAAACTTTTGTTTGGCAGATGAGCTTTTCTTTGAGGAGCTAACCCCTGAATCTCAGAGAACAGCTTAGTGATATGCATGCATGTATGTACGTATGCACTTCACTGCCAGGAGCAATGCAATCATGCTTATCGTTTAGTACATACCCACTTTCCTATACAACTGCTTTATTCCCACATTGGTTGGATTACTTATTTTTGAAAAACTGCCTTGGGTAAGGATTTTGCATACCACCCTGCAGATACACATAGTTTAGTGTGTACGTAAAAGGGTAATTTTTTGCAAATCCATGTTTATAAATAGAACTGCATTTCTGTAATTCCATGTTCATTGTTTATACATCGTCACTTTTTTGTAGTTTCATCTTTAGGAACTATAAGGAAGCAGTGAAACTTCCTCTGCTGATATGCCATATTTTTTACAGAATTTTCCAGAACAACTGAAAATTCATGATGCATTGAAAAAATCTGGGTATTTATACACAGTTGAGTCACATTATTGTGACCACCTACTTTTGACGTCAACATTGCATAGCCAATGAAAGAAGGCATTGTCATGAGCTGGCTTGGAGGATATATAAGGTGTGCTGTAGGTATTCTGAAAACATATCACTCGTTGAGCACTGTCATGGATAAAAGGAGCAATTTATCAGATTTGCAAAAACGGACGATTATCGGCTTTCGGGCCAAGGGTGGCAGTATTTCTGAAACAGCGCAGTTTGTGAACTGATTGTGTGCTGCTGTGGTTAAAGTGTATAGTGATTGGAAAAATGGCACCATTGCGAATAAGCGACGTAAAAACTGTGGAGCACCACATGCCACCGATGTGAGAGGTGAACGTCGACTTCGAAGGTGTGTGAGGGCCAATAGACACGCTACAGTGGAGCAACTTACTGGCCGAATGAACCAGGGGGCTACCGGAAGTGTGTCTAAAATGACAATTCAGTGAACCCTGCTGCGTACGAGACTCCGATGCAGACGGATGGTCACTGCACCTATGATAAAGAAGGTGCATCAGCAGAAAAGGCTTAGGTTTGCACAGCAATATTGAAATTGGCCCTCCGCCGATTGGTGGCAAAGAATTGCCTTCTCCAATGAGTCACGTTTTCTGCTTCATCAAATGGATGGATGTTGGTGTATAAGGCAAGAAACATTGGAGAACAAACACTCTTCAACCATTGTTGGAAGAACACAAGCTGGTGGGGGCAGTCTTATGGTCTGGGGAATGCTTTTGTGGCATTCCCTGGGTCCACTCATATGCGTGTGTGAAAGGCACTATGGACTGAATTCATTATGAATCCATCCTTGCAGACCACATACACCCATACATGCTGACTATCTTCCTGGGGCAGATGGGATCTTCCAGCAGGACAATGCAATGTGTCACACAGCTAAAAATGTCCGAGAGTGGTTGGAAGATCACGATGAAGACTTCAAAGTACTTCCCTGGCCCCCTAATTCCTCAAACTTAAACCCAATCGAGCATCTGTGAGACCACCTCAATTCATGTTGTTCACTCTATGGATCCTCCACCACACACCCTCCAGCAAGCTGTCAGATGCACTGCAGTCAGCATGGCTTCACATACCTGTGAACACCTTCCAGCACCTTATTGAGTCACTCACAGCCTGTCTTAGGTGATGCCCATGCTGCACACGGCGGTTATTCTGGATATTTGCTGGTGGTCACAATAATGTGACTCGACCGTGTATGATGCCATGCTTATTTATGAGGTACCATGCAATCAGTGCTTCATACAATGAAGCATAATACATAATATAAATGTTCAACATTGATACTGGGTAGGTGTGAAACTATGTTAAAAAAAAAAAAAAAAAAAATACAGCCTGCAGAGATAGCTAGTTAGCTGTCTAGGAATCATCATCATTAGTGTTTTGTCTCTTGACAGGTCCAACAGTAACTCAGCAAGTTCTCTTCTTCCATTTTCCCCTGTCCCTTGCTTCCACCTCCAATTCTTGATAGCTTCCTGTGCCCATTATATAATCAAGCATCTTTAGTCACCTCCTTTCCTCTTGGTCACTTTCTTTCAATTTTCCCTTCTATCATTCTTTTCAATAGGCTGTCTCCTCTTAACACATGTATGTGGAACACAGATGATATGTAAAACACAGCATGCAGAGATAGCTGTCTAGGAATATGAATGATAAAAGTCTGAGGCAGAAACATGCAAAATATTCACATTTGTGGACCTTAATTTAGTAATGATTAAGCACACCTCGGATATAATGATACATGTCTCCAAATGGTGAAGCATGACATCCATAAGACGACCAGTTACTTTGATGTTTATGTAACATCCAGTGGTCATGCAACTGCAGCATATCAGACAGAGGGCAGTAACTATGGACTAAGTTGACAACCTCTAAGGCCATGTGCATGCAATGGGACACAAGCAGAGGGAATTTATAGCCTACGGAATAATGTTGATGCCACAAAGACTGTCTACTGTTACACAAGCTGTATGTGAACTGACATAGCTGAGCTACACTCCTGTACAAGGCAGAGTTTAAATAAGTGGTCTGATAACAGGATGAATAATGATTACAGCTGGTGCTCTGTAATGTCTGAGGGTGAATGCTTTCACAGTTTGATAGGGTACAGTCACACAGTTGAGCACCATGAAAACTTCTTACGAAGAACCCAATCTTATCAGTAGACACCACAAGCCTCCATTCTTGCCTCCAATAACATCTGAAGCTCTGCAACATTCTCAATGCCAAGTTATGTGGGTGTTAAGGGATACCCTGAACTGATCTTTTTGTTTAGTACCCCTTTCACACAAGCAACATTGTACAGTTAAAGAAAACATCCCTATTTCTGTAGATATTTTAAGGTCAAGTAGATTGTAGTTTGCCAACAAATTAAATACAAAAATATAGATCTACACTTTTTCAGAACTGCAAGACAGAATTGCACATGGAATAACTAACCATGTTTTTTGAAAGCCACACGATTGATTACTGCGAGTTTCATTTATTTGCATACCTAAGATAGGCATTCATATGTTATGATTTCACCTACTTGAGGGTTGAGGTATTGCAATCTCAGCGGTGTACAATACAATAACATGGTATTACTGAATAAGAATGAAATAACAGTTCAAAACATGTACAAAAATTATAATCACAACAGTTTTCAGTCCAATGCAGCTAACTTGAAAAACTTGTCTTACCTGGAGAGATGCTGTCAATATAAACATCTGAACTCTGGTCTTTTCCCCCTTTGAGGTTGAAGCCAAAACCTTTACTCTCCATGTTTTGCTTTAAAAGGAGCTTCACACTAAATTGCCTTCCTTCTCCCTGAAAAATTAAAATTATACTCCTATAAGCACATGTAAAATAAAATGATTTTATAATGAGAACTGATTATTTAATCATATTCCTATCTCTATCTTTGACTATACTGTATGATCCCGAACAGTAAAAAAAAAAAAAATTCTGAGCATACACACACATGATAAAGATTTTTTTCTTAATCTCCATTATCAGCTTATGTAGCATCTAATAATCAATATCTATAGGACATCCCTTTACTTTTATGTAAGCTTTGAAGCCAACAGATTAGACATTACTCTTTGTATAAGCAAGCACAGGGAAGGTCATTATTTGTACTACAGATCATTTAGGACATTCTGCCCATCTGCTGTAGACAATGTGGTCTACATCCAATTACAATTCATAATGTAATACCCAGAATCCAATACAACCAATATTTAGATTGTGATAAGCTCAGAACTATCACAAGCCAATAATGCTTAGTTGCTTGCACCTTGTTATCCTTCAGTTAAGGGGGACCTAAAGATAAATTCTATTTTAGATCTGTAATGTAAATTCTTTTGTACACATTTTCTCGAAGACTATTACTTTGTAGTGTTTGAAATTTTGAGCAAAAATAAAAACGACCCATAGCTAATATGTGATACGGTTATTATTCCAAAAAAATTGTTAGAATTTTTGTAAGAATTTTTTTGAATTCAATTTATCGGACTCGAAAGTATTCGAATTTGGCGCTAGATGGCGCAATAAGTTAGCTTAGCAGTGTTTCTGTCTGAAAGAAATGACATCCCTCATTTCTGTTTGATTTTTCTAAAAATCTGAGACAAATAGAAATCAATGAATAGATCCACAAATGAGATTGGAATCTTTTCTTCCATAAATCACCTTAAATTCTATTGTACATTCATTTTTTGAGGAGAAAATGTGTACATTAGCAGAGAACCCCTGAATTTGAGCTATAGAAATTCCACCTAATTAGGAAGCTCCACCTACTTGCAAAGCCCCACCCCAAATACCCTCATTGGTTAAAACGTTACAGCGCGTATTTTGTCTTTTCGCTCTCGCAATGTTTCCTGACTTCATTCAGTTCGCTCAAAAAAATTTCAAAATCCTTGACCAGTTGTGGTTTAAGTAAGTTATTTTTTAAATGAAAAGTTCTGATCAGAACGCCCTGGTCAAATTATTAATACTTTCCCATCATGTCACAAAATAACAGAAGAAGCGCACAGGAAAGCCCACAGCAAGGCATCGAGAGCCCAGCGATTACGACGTTCTAGAGAGCAACAAAATGCCCTGGACATCAATCAGCAAGACGCTGTAAAGTAAGTATTTTATATATCAATATCCTTATGTGTATTTTCGAAGTATGTGTTGTTCTTTTTTGTGTAACCTATGTAACTGCAACATGTAGGATTATTACCAGCCCGAGTACGTAAGAGCAAGATAATCTTTCCCTTTCCCTACCAAAAGGGACGGGGAGGCTGCGAACTACTAATACTGTACGATACACTATTGTAAAGGTTGCGAAGGGCCAGAAATGCGAGAATGACATTTTATCTGCCGCCCCCCCCCCTTTTTTTTTGTCTGTTTTAGGATAGCTGCAATTACCTAGGCCAAATTGCAAGTGCCTATGAAAATTTGTTACTTTGGAACACATTGTTCTATCCGGTATTCCTACACGTAAATTTGAGAAAAAAAAATTGAAGAGGTTTTTTATCTTTTGTGCATCACTCCAGGTACGTTTCATGTTGGGCTTTGGCATGATGTTACACCCCTTTTTTTTTTTTTTTTTTTTTTTAATAAAATCTGTTTCGCGTATTTTCGTCATAGGGTCAAAGCAGTTCACTGAAAACCGCCACACAGGAAAACTGCCACACAAGAAAACTGCCACACCGGAAGATTGCCACACCGAGGAACACTTTGAATGTGTGGCAGTTTTCTGGTGTGGCAGTTTTCCAAGTTTCCGAATTATGTGTGGCAGTTTCCCAAGCTCGTTTGTTTTTCGGAATTTTCATGTCCGTTCATACTTAGGGCAACTGGCCACAGAAGTTCGGGGGGGGGGGTATAAAGATTGCCGTTTCTTGGCCCATATTGAAAATTGAATTGGGAATTCCAAACAAATTTCGAGAAAACGTTCTATGTAAGCCAAGCGAAAATTGCTGTGTTCAGGAAAGGACAATAAGGTGGGATTTTTTAATAACGCTGCACTTTTACTTAGGCACTAAATATTTACATAACATATCAAATTTGTAACATTTTCTTTTAATTAATTAATTCATGGGCCCTACACCTCGGATTTTTTTAACAGCATTTAATCCGCCGACTTCATCATAACGCTTACGTATCAAATCAAGCCAATAGCATTGCGGTTTTACTTAGGCAGTAAATATTAAAGTCATAAGCCACAGGCATAGGCCTTTTTAACAGTTTTTATTCTACCAGTGTCATATTCACAACGTTTACACATCAAATCATGTTAATAATATTGCGCTTTTATTTAGGCTCGAAATATTTATTCACAGGCCGTAGGCCTAGGCTTAGGCCCTTTTACCAGTTTTTATTCTACGAATGCCATATTCACAGCGTTTATACAGAATATCAAGTTAATAATATTGGGCGTTTTCTTAGGCACGAAATATTAATTCATAGGCCCTAGGCCTTTTTAGTAGTTTTTACTTTATCATTGTCACATTCACAACGTTTACACAACAAATAAATGTAATAATATTGCGCTTTTACTTAGGCAGGAAATATTAATTCATAGGCCCTAAGCCTAGGTCTTTTTGACAGTTTTTATTCTACCAATGCCATATTCACAAAGTTTACACAGCAAATCAAGTTAATAATATTGGGGTTTACTTAGGCACGAAATATTAATTCATGAGCCCTAGGCCTTTTTAGTAGTTTTTACTTTATCAATGCCATATTGACAATGTTTACACAACAAATAAATTTAATAATATTGCGCTTTTACTTAGGCACGAAATATTAATTCATTGACTCTAGGCCTAGGCCTTGTTAATAGTTTTTACTCTATCAATGCCATATTCACAACGTTTACACAAACACAAAAAAAAAAAAAAAAAAAAAATTAATAATACTGCTCTTTTACTTAGGCACGAAATATTCGTTCATAGGCCCTAGGTCTGAGCCTATGAATTAATATTTCGTGCCCAAGTAAAATCGTAATACTATTAAATTGATTTGCTGTGTAAACGTTGTGAATATGGCATTGATAGAGTCAAAACTATTAAGAAGGCCTAGGGCCTATGAATTATATTTCGTGCCTAAGTAAACGCGCCCAATATTTTTAACATGATTCGCTGTGTAAAAGTTGTGAATATGACATTGGTGGAATAAAAACTGGTAAAGCGCTTTTATTTATGCACAAATATTTATTTTTTGAATAAATATTTTGTGCCTAAATAAAAGCGCAATATTATTAATTTAATTTGATGTGTAAACGTTGTGAATATGGCATTGGTAGAATAAAAACTGTCAAAAAGGCCTAGGCCTAGGCCCTGTGAATTAATATTTCCTGCCTAAGTAAAACCGCAATATTAATACATTTATTTGTTGTGTAAACGTTGTGAATATAGCAGTGATAAAGTAAAAACTATAAAATAGGCCTAGGCCTAGGGCCTATTAATATTTCGTGCCTAAGCAAACGTCCAATATTATTAGCTTGATTTTCTGTGTAAACGTTGTGAATATGGCATTGGTAGAATAAAAGCTGGTAAAAGGGCCTAGGCCTAGGGCCTGTAAATAAATATTTCGTGCTAAATAAAAGCGCAATATTATTAACTTGATCTGATGTATAAACGTTGTGAATATGACACTTGTAGAATAAAAACTGTTAAAAAGGCCTATATGCCTGTGTCCTATGACTAATTTAGTGCCTAAGACTTATAATATTGACTTGATTTGATACGTAATCGTTATGAATATAAAGTCGGCGGATCAAAAGCTGTTAAAAAGGCCGAGGTGTAGGGCCTATGAATTAATTAAGTGAAAGAAAAATATTACAAATTTGACATGTTATGTAAATATTTAGTGCCTAAGTAAAAGTGCAGCGTTATTAAAAATCCCACCTTATCGTCCTTTTTTAACACAGCATGAGTCATGCTGTAATTCTCGCTTGGCTTACATAGAACGTTTTCTCGAAATTTGTTTGGAGTTCCCTATTAATTTTCATTATAGGCCAAGAAACGGCAATCTTTATAGCGCCCCTCCCCCGTTGAACTTTTGTTGTGGCCAGTTGCCCTAAACTCGTCTGAACCGGCATGAAAATTCAGACAAACAAAAGAGCTCCTTCCCCTCGTTAGACACCTTGGAAAACTGCCACACATTCAAAGTGTTCCTGGAAGGAACAGCAATTTGTGCCCAGATGAAAAACATGTGGCAGTTTTCCTGTGTGGCAGTTTTCCAAGTTGCTGAAAGACGTGTGGCGGTTTTCAGTGAACTCAGACGGACAAGCAAATTTAATTATTGTCATTTATAATGCTAATAGCTCCGAAATTACAGCTGTCGGTCTCTCTCTCTTCGGGCCCTATGGAGTACGGTAAAATACAGACCATAATTTTTATGTAAGTATATTGCGTGACTTTCGAGGAATACTTTTGCAAAATTTTAGTCGGAGAATTTTGGGGAAGGGTGTAGTGTAATTGCCTTCCCTCAACGGGACACCCTTGAAGTCGCTTCCTGTGTTTCTAAAAATAAAGAGCATTGCAAAAGTTTTTGAAAATTCAAATTGCGGCTGACCCACTGTTCCAAGTAACCCACTCTTTCCCGTAATTTAGCAGTGCTACAGTGCCAAACGGGATGTAGGAGACTGCCAGGGTACTGTTCTTTGAGTACTGTATTGTACCAATATATGTCTATCCCCTCCCACGCCTGGTCTTTTTTTCAGGACTGCACCACTGGTATAATCTATTTAGAGGTGGCAGGTTTTAGTGGTAGTAAAAGTTAATAATTTGTTAACAGCCCACAAAAAACAAAAGGAAACTCAAAGTAAAATCGGAAACTAACATTTAGTAAGAAAACTGATGTATTCAAGATTTTATTTCCGACTCCGTATATCCCTGCCTCTTCGACTTGGGAACTGAAAGGAATACGAAAGGGTGGAAGACGAACTTGGGGCTGTTTACATTGCTCATTGCTACCCGATAAAAGTTTTCTGACAGTCCAAGAAAGGAACATCGCTTCGGGCGGGGAACATTTGGAGGACATTCACCAAAGATATCCCATCTCCCTTGACAATGAATACAATAGTAGGGGGGGGGTAAGCGCTGTTAATCCTTCAAGACCGACCTCAGTGAAGATGATGACCCTTGGGCACTCAGTTTTTCTGTGTCCAAATCCTTTGTTTAGAAGTTGCAGGCACATCGTAAAATGGGGGCCACTGCTTCCAGGGAAGGGAGAGAACAAGTTTCGTAAGAGAATGTACAGCAACTGCATTTCGTTCGCAGATCATGCCAAAGTGTAGGATTTTTCCTAGTAGCACAAAACGAAAACAGTCTTTAGCTGTTTACAAAGCAATAGGCCACGCTCTATTCCGGAAGATTTGAACTATAAAAGCTAATACGACGGACTCAATGAAACAATATTGGAGTGTTCCTAAGGAACTTAGGCAGTTATTTTTTTTTTGGGGGGGGGGATCCTATTGATTGCACCATTTACTGTTCATTACCCTACAATTCGAAACCCTCAATTCAATATTTTTTCTGAACTCGGTACTTCCCAATAGTGAGGAGAATGTAACATTTCGAAAAAAAAGTCCTGGTGGTGTGATATAAATTTCAGCACTATTCCAGAAATTAGTAACAAATAAATAAAACAGTTATACATGACATGATTATGCGAAATTCTCAAGAATACTTGTATATGAATGCAAAGAAAGTTTAAACTTTTCATTTTTCAAATTTACAAATTGAAATATTGTAAATATTTGCAATGGAATAAAAACAAAACCTCTTGCTTTTAAATTATCATTGTCACTACATTTACGTCTGATATTACGATGAAGTTTGGACTATCCAGCACATTACGAATTTTATTCCATATTTCTAAAGATTCAATATCCGAGTTTTTGAAATTTAGATGTGGTTTTCAGTTGCCAGTATGCACCATGTTAAGAATTATTCCACAAATGTAGCATTTATTTACTTATTTATTTATTGCAGGTCAGACATGCTGAACTCTGGTGAAGATAGTGATACACCGATTACCCCTGCTTTTCTACTGAAATTGCAGCTTACTGTTGTATCATTAGCTGTACTGCCATCTCCAATAATCACACAAAAAGCTGTAATGCATCAATAAAGTGAAATATCAGTAGAAAGTGCTGCTATGTCAACTCCTGAAATAAGTGTAGTTTTCGAAGAAAATTATAAAGGGAATTCTTTGCCACCAAGCATTTTGTTATTCAGCAGGCTCGACTTCTGCAAATGCACAAATACAATTGTAACTTTGGAAGAAACTTAGTTTTACATAAAGTTACACAAATGGGTCTTGTGGTGGCTTTACATTATGTGTGCAGTAAGATTTGTGGCACAGTGAGTATAATTAAGACAGACAGAGAGAGAAAAAGGATGTGTCAGTCAACTGGCTGTGTTAGGTGCCCTTTCTGCCGGAAGTGGTTATGACCAAGAGTATGAAAAGATGAGCACTATGGATATTAAATACATGGCACGTCCCACTTTCTCTAAATGTGAAAGAACAACGGGTAAAATAATTGAAGCATGCATGCAAGAAATCATTGGATCTTCGAATGCAGAAGAGAAAAGGCTGGCAGAAAAGAGAAATGATAAAGATGATGAAGAATTGTGTAACGGCCATCGTTGTTCATGGAGGATGGTGCAAAAGAAGTTATCGCCATGGCTATAATGCCTCCAGTGGTGTTGCTGCATAATTATAGGAATGGAGACCCAAAAAGTAATATTCATTGGAATTAGAAGCAAAGTTTGCCCAATATGTAGAGCCAATTCCTTCCAAAGATCATTTGCGTTGGAGGAATTGGAATGGAACTTCTACTGCCATGGAAACTGGAAACCTGCAGAGTGTTCACAAGATACGTTGCATTCGTTTGGTTGGAGACGGTGATGCTAACACAATGAGCCAAATTCAGGAAAGAATTTGGTACGGAGGAAAAGTAATAAAAATTGAATGTGCAAATCATGCTGTTTGCAGATATGGTACAGATCTGGAACGTCTACAGAAAGCCAGTTCTAGGTTCTCAGGTGCGAAAGGCATGAAGAAATTTAAAGGAAACTAGGCCTCGTCTTGTAAAGGGAGCTCGAACTGCAATAAAAATCACTCTAAAGAAAATAACAGCCAAATTACCCAGACTGCCATTGACGAGTTAGCAAATGAGCTCAGAAATGGACCAAACCATGTTTTTGGAAATCATGATTGCTGCGGAAGTTTTTGCGAAAGAAATACCACTATTCCTGATGTACAGACATATAACATCATGAAATCCATTGCCATGCTTTCAGCCATACAAGAAGAAATTGGAAGAACATTAATATCATGCTGCAGCACACTGATATGGAATGCCACAAATAACCCAGCAGAGAATTTCATGTCTCAGTTCTGTAATGTTACCAGTAGAAAGTGAGTAGATCACTCCAAAGCAGGGAGAATAAACAGAATAAACAGGGAGAATAAACATTTTTGCAACTACCCCATCAGAGCTGCAGAGTATGATCCAGGAACTTGCTGACAAGAGTAAAGAAGTGGGATTAAAAATGAACTTTCAGAAAACAAAAGTGATGTTCAATGCTTTTACAAGAAATGAAGATTTATCGATTGATGGAGAAAAGCTGGAGATAACAGGCACGTACGTTTATCTTGGACAGCAGATATCAAGTGAGGGTCACATTGGTGAAGAAATTAATCGGCGTATAAAACTTGCCTGGAGAGCTTTTGGAAGAAACAGCATAATTTTCAAGAGCAATATTCCATTATGTCTTAAAAGAAAAGTGTTTGATCAATGCATCCTTCCAGTGCTTACGTATGGTGCAGACTTGGACCTTAGCTAAAAGAGACATACAAAGGCTGCAGACAACTCAAAGTAGCATGGAGAGGTGCATGCTTGGTGTAACCAGGAGAGATAAGAAGAGGAACTCGTGGATCCGAAAAATGACAAGAGTGGAAGACATCATGATCAGAGTTAAATCCCTGAAATGGCAATGGGCTGAACATACTGCCAGAAGGACAGATCATCGATGGGCAGCCGAAATTTTAGATTGGATTCCAAGGGACAGGAAAAGACCCAGAAGAAGACCGCATGGGAGATGGGTGGATGAAATTCGAAAGTATGCAGGAGTGACATGGAGGAGACTGGCACAAGACAGACCGTTGTGGAGGAAACTTGGGGAGACCTTCGTCCAGCAGTGGATTGATAATGGTTGACGATGATGATGATGATGATGATGATGAATCACGTGAAAAATCGGGAATTAGCATTAAATAATAACTAATGAAGTGCAGATTTAATACCGCGTGTACATTTACTGTTTTGCTCGGAATGTATTTTTCTGTACTGAGTTGCAATTCGACATAATAATGAACCTAAACGGAGGGGGGGGTGCGCAGTTAATAATTAATTAATAAAAATACAATGTGCAATTAAGAAATTTAATAATAATTTATAAAACTTGCGCACTTGGGAGTTAATAAGGTAGTGTTGGTCACTTAAATAAATCACTACTATTACTTTGGTGTAGGTTCTCTATGTAGTAATAGAAAATATCCCTTTGTGGACTACTTGTTTTATTCCGTCCGTTGGTCTTGAAGCAGCATCACAGCCTAAACTATATTGGACTCATTTGGAAGGATCAGCAGTTCTTTTACAGCGTTCTTTTTTTTTTTTTTTTTTTTTTGCTGTCAACTGTTATTTTGTAAAGTTTACGGAAGTAGTAAATTTTATAACGTTGCATTTTTACCCAAGCTCAAATCATTAATTAAAAGGGCCCTTGCCTTGGACCCTACAATTATGTTTTCGTGCCTTTGAAAACGTGAGACAATTTTCATTGCTGGGTGTGTAAACCTTACGAATGTGAAAACAGTGGTATAAAAATTTCCAAAAAGAGCTAAGCCTAAGGCCTTAGATTAGATTTAATTTCTCTTTGTTAGTTATATGCACTTATGAACATTAAAAAAATGGGATGCATTTTTCTAGTACAGCCCAAATGGCCAAGATTTGTGCATAGATACAATGAGAAATAAAGATAAATAAATAAATAAATAAATAAATAAATAAGCAGAGACAGCGGAAAAGAAGAAAGAGAAAAAAACTCGATTGAGATTATTTGTGTTAAAAAAATGTCAATTTCAGTGAGTGACGATTGAATAAATAAATTTCAAAAATCCACAAGGCCTCGGAAAAAAAAAAACAAAAAAAAAAAAACGTGGCCTGGTGGGACAGCTGGATAGTCACGACAATTTGTACCTCAAATGAAAGCGCAATTTTCCCCAAAAGTGGATACCACCAGTTTTCTACGGACACTTTTCCTAAACTCAGAAAATACACCTAATCATGCAACAGTGAAATGTAAAAAAATTATACATGGTCATTACATGATTGACAAAAACAGGGCCAAATCAAAATTCTCCCTTGAATCGAAAGACCGCCCTCTCCGAACACTGCGATGACGCCGATGATTCGCTGATCCAAATTCAATAGGTGTGGCTATCGCGTCTTTGACAGTTACCCAAAGTGTAAAAGCAACACCTACAGAGTGATTTTTTGCGCCATCTATCGCAGCAGTTGAAGCTTACAACCATGTTTAGGTCCCCCTTAAAAAAAAATATGAATTGAGGGTCATATACAGGGTGGGATTTTGAGGGATAATTATACTGGGTCGCAACATCAAATGGGGCTCAAGCTTCTGAGGAAATTGAAAACTTTTCATTTTCTAATGCAGGGTGCCCACTCTTTTTCAGGGAAAAAAATTCAAGGACATTCAAGGACCTTCAGGAAAAAATTCAAGGATGAATTTTTCAATGTCCTAAACTGCAATGAATATATATCAAGAATTGTGTGTTGTATTATGATACTCATTATCTTCATAAAACATCTATATGCATCGCATTAATTCTTTCTGAATGTTCAAAACTCCCAATTTCTCAAACACAAAATTATCATAACAATAAAACACTTGATATCTATTTTAGAATGAGGTACAGGTATGGTGTCTGAAAAATTAAATGAATTTTTCAGACACCATACCTGTACATAATTCTAAAATAGATATTAAGTGTTTTATTAAATGAATGTTTGTACCACGAATGAACCGGAATGATCGGTGTTCATTCTGGTTCATACGTGGTACAAACGAATCGTGTCTGAAAAATTTTAAAAATTCTGTGGTGGGGGGAGCTGGTGAAATGCACCTATCAACAGCATTGAATAAACCCGCTTTGAAGCAGATAAAGAAGAAACAAGAAGGGGAAATCCCCGCCTTGCCGTAAGGAAAATGAAAGGAACGATAGGATAGTTTTCCCCGTCGCAGAACAAGTGCTCTGGGGTAGCAAATACTCAACTCCTCTCGCAGTAGATGGGGGGGGATCCAATCTTGACCTACTTAACGTCAGACCGCAGTGCACCCTTTCTCCCAGTGACGCAGCTGCTTTGAAGTTTACTCTTTTTTTACTTCCGATGTCAATGGGGATTGCAGAAAAAAAGTGAAAAATAACAAAAGGAAAAGGATCGGAAACTCCGATCGAAATTTTTCGGCTGTGGGAGTTTAAAATTCAAGGACTTTCCAGGCTAATTAAAGAAATTAAAGGACATTCCAGGCCTTGAATTTTTTTTTTTTTTAATTCAAGGACTTTCCCCGGTTTTCAAGGACGCTGAGCACCCTGCAGTAATGGTGTGTGGCTATTGGAATATTCATTCTCTTACCCATAAGCTCAGAATTCTCTAGTAAAAATGGCCATGACTTTTTTCAAAGGCAAAAAATGTTATTTCTGCTATGGAAATGGGCTCTAAATTTCCAGCAAGAAAAGGTACAAATCTTCTGAACAAATGTGTCAAAATTCTGAATGTCGCTGAAAGTATTATTTTTTTTTTTAATAGAATAAAACTACTACTGCCTGAAAATTTGCAGTATACTGTGGTGGTGATGATCAGCATTAAACTGCTTCCAAGTACAAACTTAAAAAAAAAAAATTCTATTTAAAATAATCTCAGGTAATAATTAGTCATAATGACCATGCTCTTGATATTAATTTCACACTCATATCAATATTAATATAAAAAAGATACTTACTGAAAACGCAAGGATACAAAAACATTACACACTACGTAACCTTTCAGCAATGCATAAACACATTGGCTGCCTTTAGATGTGCTTGAGAGATGAGCATGGTCCCGGGATATAACAAAAAGCCCAGAGCGGATCCAGACCAAGGCTGGACAGGCTCTTATATCAAATCTTTAACTAAAACCTGGGCCCATACAAATTAATTTTCCCTTTCACTTTTTAAATTAATTTTATTTAACACTGCTAACTGAATTAACTAATGCAATGGGAAACTCACAACTGAATGGTTAGGCTTATATATAGTCTCTCTCTCTCTTTTGTTCTTTGCCTAAAATTCCTAATTATTGTTTACATATATTGCAAGTTCACTCTTTCTCTTGTTTATGGAAGAGGAGGTCGACATTAACAGGAAACATTAACATTCTTATCTGATAAAAATAGAAATAGGAGTAAAACAATATGCCAATATAATAAGAGAAAAACAATTCCTCATTCACATAGGGAAAATTTGCATAAATGTTCAAACCCGGGTTGGACCTGGGCCAGTCACTCCTATTTATATTTTTTATGAAAATATAAATAGGAGTAAAACAATATGCCAATATAATAGGAGTAATTGATGTAATTCAGATTTAATAATTGATGCAATTCCGTATTCACATCGGAAAAATTTGCACAAATGTTCAAACCTGGGTTGGACCTGGGCCAGTCACTCCTATTGTTTTACTCCTATTTATATTTCTTATGAAAATATAAATAAAAGTAAAACAATATGCCAATATAATAGGAGTAAAACAATATGCCAATATAATAGGAGTAAAACAATTCCTTATTCACATAGGGAAAATTTACACAAATGTTCAAACCTGGGTCGGACCTGGGCCAGTTATAAAAAAGGATATAACGGGCATAGGCTGGACCTGGGGTTCAAAAAAGGTGCCAGTGCTCACCCGATACTTTTGTTCTCTTGTAATGCAAATGTTTTTAAGATATATCCAAGGAACTCTTAAGTTAACAAACAAAATACAGTAATAAAAATGAGTTGTTAAAACACAAACATTTTTGAAGAAATGGCCTGAAGATGCAACATGGATTGTGAAAAAGCTCACCATATGCAGGCATTTTAGGTGCAGTTGATGTGGAGTTCTTTGTGGTTTTTCATAATGATTCAAATTTTAATTTCCTGTAAATAATTTTAATGCTTTTAAAATATTGGTAAAGGAATTTTAAAATAAAATTGTGAAGCTGTATTGTAAAAAAATAGTCACACTTAGGTTCTCTTGGGATTTTTATTGACTGACATGATGAAAGGTTTGAAGTCATGGGAGGATCAGCTTCAAGAGTGTCTGCATGAGAAACAAATTATGAGTATGAAGTATAGAAGATCTTGTGTATGGCGTGTAATGGATGTCAAGATCGCTTTAAATGGAGAAGTTTGATATGGCAACAGTAAGTAAAAATTATCTGGTAGTTTGTATTTCTTTTTAGAGCTAACCTCTGAATCTCAGAGAACAACTTAGTGATATGTATGTATGTAAGATGAAAGGTTTGAGTTTTAACTCCCCATTTTTTTTTATCATTGTAATGTGTATGTTAACTTAAGACTTCCTTTGATACATCCTAAAAAATTAAGAGTTACACAAGAGAAGATAACAAAAATTCCAGGTGAGCATATCTACAAGATAATCTGAAAATATGCATAGGTGGGTATGATGTTTTTGTATTCTTATGTTTTCAGTGAATGTCTTATGTTATAAAGAGAATGGTCTGTGATTGTGCTAGACATGGAGAAATGGGAAAAGATTATGCTTGCAGCCAAGAATCTTAAAAAGTTCACTGTACTAGAGAAGGATACACTGAAAAATTATTCAATGCTTTTCTAATTTCTCCATTATTTTATGTCATACTCTGTTTTGAGTACCAAGAGCATTTCTGATAGAAGCAAATCTTTTATTCTTTTTTACTATACTGGTTTTTTATGGACTTGCTCAAAAATACTTGATGTAATAAAAAGCTCAGTAATGTGTGCCACAGCTTACACAATGTCAGTGTTACCAAATTGTGATGGTACAATACAATTGAGGAAAAATACAAATAAAAAAACTTCCTGACAATGACAAAGATATATTAGTTCCTTTAAATTTGCTTTTTTAAGACTATATTACAAAGTAACGACCTATTGACTGAAGGGCTAAGTTGAAGGTATAATTAACAATTAAACCACCTGTTTGCTTTCACTTATTCAGATGAGAATACTCTTCTGCCAATTGTTTCCTTTCTCTCTCTTTCTCTCTCTTTTTTTTTTTTTTTTTTTTTAGTTTAATGATGGCTATGAGCATTGAAGATTTGTCAATCACCCCTAATTTACAATTATGGACTTCAGAGACAGGACAGAAAATCAAAACCAAAGAACAAAAGCAAAACTCATCTCACATAGAAAATAAGCCTCAATGTGAGAAGGCTGCATCTTAAGCTTCACAAACAGTTGTTATAGCTCTGCTGACCTTGGGCAACTTATATTAAGTCTCCTTCCATGCACATTTTGGAGGGGGGCAGTGCATTACAAGTCCAGTTCTTCCACCACTTACAACGAGATTAATCATGCTTTTGAACTACAAAAAATATAACTGTATTTTGGAGGAATCACACCTGCAGATTTTCATTCACCTGAACATCAAAGCATCTTATCCAATGAAAATCTTTGAACATTTTTAACTAACATGATAAAAATCCAATATTTCTTTCAGTGTTCTTATCATTGAGTTTTCTGTTTTTTCTCAACACCACAAATTCATAGGCCTTCAGATATTTCATTGCTAACTATATAGAAAACACACTATCTAATTTGAAAGCAGTCTTTGAAAGTTCTTTTTCCAACATCAACACCTTAGATTGTGGAGAAAAAAGCATTAAATAATCTTACTATTTCAACAGTTATAAGCATCAATTTACTTCCGATATTGGAGGTTATATTATTTAACGTGCATTAATGCATTTGCATTTTTGAACTTCACTTTTAGTTGGTTAAGTTCGATGAACACTTACCGCACGTGGGGCTTGGCTTTCAATTCCTATTTCCGTTATGTGGATGCCGCACGGGGGTTTTCATTTGGCCACGGGTCCGCTTCTTTTTTTCCCATTGGAATTTATTTTGTCTCATCACCAAATGAGTTTTTCCTTTGCTGCATCCTCATTTACTTCAATATTTATTCATACCCGAGTACTTTCAGTAAAATTCCTTTACCGTCTTCGAGGGGACGTTTCGCTCCGACTAGCACGGACCGTGTCAGCTGGGCATTTCGGTGGTTCTCGCGGGCTGCTTCTGTCATCGGCTATCGCTTCTTCTTGGGCGTTGTGGCGCCATCTCTTGTTGGTCAGTGATCTCACTTTTCGAACTTTTTCATTTTTTTGCTCAATTTTAATTAAATTTTTCCAGCTGTTTCTCAAATTATTAGGGTCATTGTGGTTGCAAACTTTTGTCCTATTTTTTTCAATCATTACCGACTCTGCTATTCTGAGGTGTTTTTCGGATTTACAGCTTTTGATGATTTTTATATTTTCGAATTTAGGATATTTTTGGTTATCCAGACAGTATTGGATAAGTGCTGTTTTTTCTTCTTTTTTCTGCCAGTTTTTTACGTGTTGTTTTAATCTGTGTTTAAGCTTATTTTTGGTACTTCCTATATAAGCCATTGGAGGATTTTCAGTAATAGGAATTGAGTAAATACCTGCTTTTTCTAACATTTTTATTTTTTCATTTTTTATTACTATATTTTTGATGGTATTTACTTTTCCTCCAATTTGAATGTTATGTTTTTTACAAATGTTATTAATTTCATTGGTACGTAAGGAAAACCATTTAAATAAAGAAAACCATTTAAATATTTGACATCTTTTTTATTTACTACAGCATTATTTTTTTTTATTTTCTTTATTACTTCAGTGTCCCATTTTTTTATTAAATGGTTAGGATAACCAAAGCTGCCTGCAAATGGTTAGGATAACCAAAGCTGTCAAGCAAAATTCAGGAGGCCCAATGGGCTCACCATTATCAACTCTATATGCTGAGGTTGTGATGAACGAAATTGAAGAAAATGTCCTGCATCGTATGGAAGAAAAACCAGAAGTGTACTGTCGATACGTGGATGATATTTTCATTCTATCAAAACTGAACGAAGAAGAATTAAAAAAATTAACAAAATGTTACAGCGCTTTATATCCAACTATAGAACTCACTGTTGAAATAGAAAAAAATAATGCATTAGCCTTTTTGGAGGTACAGGTTATCAAATCCACAGATAAGTTATTATACAGGGTTTATCGGAAAAGTTCATTCGTTCCGGTCCTAATCCCGTACAATTCAGCACATCCTTATCCTCAAAAATGCAATAGTATAAAAACCTTAATTAAAAGAGCATATACGCATTCTGAAAATAGTCAGTTCATCAATGAAGAAATCAAATTCATAAAAAAAAATGCAGGCAGCTTTGGTTATCCTAACCATTTAATAAAAAAATGGGACACTGAAGTAATAAAGAAAATAAAAAAAAATAATGCTGTAGTAAATAAAAAAGATGTCAAATATTTAAATGGTTTTCCTTACGTAAAAGGTACTACCAATGAAATTAATAACATTTGTAAAAAACATAACATTCAAATTGGAGGAAAAGTAAATACCATCAAAAATATAGTAATAAAAAATGAAAAAATAAAAATGTTAGAAAAAGCAGGTATTTACTCAATTCCTATTACTGAAAATTCTCCAATGGCTTATATAGGAAGTACCAAAAATAAGCTTAAACACAGATTAAAACAACACGTAAAAAACTGGCAGAAAAAAGAAGAAAAAACAGCACTTATCCAATACTGTCTGGATAACCAAAAATATCCTAAATTCGAAAATATAAAAATCATCAAAAGCTGTAAATCCGAAAAACACCTCAGAATAGCAGAGTCAGTAATGATTGAAAAAAATAGGACAAAAGTTTGCAACCACAATGACCCTAATAATTTGAGAAACAGCTGGAAAAATTTAATTAAAATTGAGCAAAAAAATGAAAAAGTTCGAAAAGTGAGATCACTGACCAACAAGAGATGGCGCCACAACGCCCAAGAAGAAGCGATAGCCGATGATAGAAGCAGCCCGCGAGAACCACCGAAATGCCCAGCTGACACGGTCCGTGCTAGTCGGAGCAAAACGTCCCCTCGAAGACGGTAAAGGAATTTTACTGAAAGTACTCGGGTATGAATAAATATTGAAGTAAATGAGGATGCAGCAAAGGAAAAACTCATTTGGTGATGAGACAAAATAAATTCCAATGGGAAAAAAAAAGAAGCGGACCCGTGGCCAAATGAAAAACCCCCGTGCGGCATCCACATAACGGAAATAGGAATTGAAAGCCAAGCCCCACGTGCGGTAAGTGTTCATCGAACTTAACCAACTAAAAGTGAAGTTCAAAAATGCAAAAGTTATAAGCATTTAACAAACCCATATTATGAGCAGTTAGGAAAGCAACTTCCAGTGGGCTATTAAGAATACCAGAAACATGACAAAAAAATTACCCTGTATAAAAAAATTATCTGCCTCGATATACTACTATTTTACATAGTTACCAACTGAAATGAAGCATTTGCCAAATCAGGGTACAAGCTTTTGAATTATCTTATCAAAGAAAACAGCTGCCTGTGAACTCAGCCAGGACTGTACATGAGTTTTTAACTCCCCGCTGTCACCACTGCGATTAGTACCCAAACAGTTTTTCATGTGTCCAAAAATGTGATAGTCACTTGGAGCAAGACTAGGATTGTATGATAGGTGATCAAATAATTCCATAATTCCTATCTGAAATATTTTAGCAATTCTCGAGTGCAAGCCACTGCATGAGGTTGCCTGTTGTCATGCAAGAGAACCACGCCAGAAGTCAGCATATCACTATTTGTTTTTGAATGGCTCACCTCAGTTTTTTTTTTTTTAGTATCGCACAATGCATTTCCAAAGCAATTGTGGTTCTCTTTGCCATGAAGTCAACAAGCAGCACATTCCTTTCTGGTCCCAAAAGACATCTGCCATACGATTTCTGGTAGCCAAAGTTTGCTTGAACTTTCTCGGTTTATTTGGTGAATGAGCGTGGCACCAGTGTACTGAATGTCATTTTGTTTCAACATTGACATAGGAAATCCAGATTTTGTCTCCTTCTACAATATGATTAAAAAATTAATCTGCTTTGTTATAGTATTGCTTCAGGAAAGTGAGAGCTGCTGCCACTCTTTTTTTCGTGGTCGACCATAAGCATCTTTGGATCCATCAAGTGCAAAATTTATGATGACCTAGCTTGTTTGTGACAATTTCCCATGGAACGTTATGTGAAATTTCTGGAGAATCAAATGAAAGCTTAGTTATTGCGCAACACCAATTTTCTTGATCCTTTGCTTCCACTTCCTGCACAAGCTTAACAGTCACAACAAAAGGCCCCCAATTCTCTCATCATTTGGCCATTTTTAAACATTGTATATATCACTATCTTACACCTTCTGTACTCATAAGGTTCAGTCCATAAACCTCGCATAGTTGACAACGAATCTCTTCAGCACTTATGTTTTTTGTGTGAATAAAACAAATAACTGCACACAATTCACAGCTGGTGGGGTCACTGACTATAAACACTCACTTTAAATCACTCAATATATGACACTAATAAACGTAACTGTTGAGAATCTACGGAGTCACTTGACACTTATGCCCATCCTTGCTCCTCGCAGCACTGTTATAAATTAACAGAAGTTATCATATTTTTTTTAATATAAGACATACCAGTTTATAAGACACACTCTTATTTTTTGAGAAAATCTTAAGGAAAAAGAAATAGAATGACATTTTAAAGATTTTTGCTAAGAAAAAAGATGATTTTATGCATAAAAACAGCAGCTTATGAACCAATTGAATTCTTGTGATTTGCGAAGCTGCTGATTAAAACGATGTAGAGAAACACCACTCAGTCTATCAGCCAATGGTGTACATGCATGCGCTGCAGGATTTGCCTGTGATGCCCCCTCTTTTATACAGACAATGGGCTTTGTTATTGGTTCAGACAATCATCCTCACTGCATGGCTGATGTGGCAAAGTAAGATGGCCTAAGTCGAAGTCCATTGGCATTTTACAGCACACATTCTATGAGACGTAAACACTTCTTAGGAATGAGAACCTTTTTTTTTTTTTTTTTTTTTTATATCTGAAGCTTGGCAAGAACTGTTTGAAATAAAAGAAACAAATGGGCTAACCTCTGCACATTATTGGCAAACAGCAAGGAAGTGGGACTGTCAGATGTGGTGGCATCTTTCATTGTAAACTCCAAATAAAAGTATGTTCCCTCCAGTTAAAGTTCAAGCAAAATTTGCAAGTTTAGTAAAGGGATTTTTCCTGAAAAATTACTTCAAAATTAGGACTCCACAGTATTTATTTCACTGTGAATAAACAATATTTGTGTGTTTTATCTACAAAAGTTCTGCTTAAAATGAAGAATTTGCAGCAAGCACTAATGTATCTGCCTGCATCCCCAGTTTGCTGACAGATGTCGTAAGTGTCTGTTGTGATGTTTCATCCTGAGATGCGATTCTTTTCCCCCTTTCTTCTTTCACATTGCTGTTTAAAAGAATTACAACAGCCCTTTTATGTCTCTTTTAAATCGCTATGTGCAATATATGAGGTATGTGCTTAAACTGTATTTTACATTAGTAAACTCACGAACACATTGGTATGCACACAGGCACAAATGCGTCTAGTACGATACCAGGCACAGCTCAAAAAACACACCCACATAGTTAACAATGGATAAGCATAAAAGTAGAGTACACACAAGCAATCACAGTGCGATGGCATTGTAAAAAAAGTGCATAATAATAATTACTGTACCTAAGATAAAGCAATAATATTATAAACTCATTTAGCAATCCATATAGAAGCATACATGCTATACACATTCATGGTGATAATAATGAGCTTTGGTTTATAAGACACAGGAGGATTTTGACACCAATTTTTTTTAAAGTGCATCATATATTCTGAAAAATATGGTGCTTTCCAAACCACCAACATATACACATCCATACTTGCTGAAAATCACCAAACAAACAAACACACACACACACACACACACACACACACACAAAGCAAATAAACATGGGAACAGAATTACCTTTGAAGTTTCATCTGAGCAGTCTACCGTTTCTTTTCTATTACATTGCATGGCAGTTTCATCAGCTACAGCCACTTCTGGATCTGTATCATGATTAGCTTTATCTAATCCAGTACAGCTATCTTGACTGAAGTCTGATGCACTGTCTGCAGCATCACATGCCCGATGACTGTCACTCAAACTCTCCAACCCTGAGTCCACATTTCTAGTTTGCCCACAGTAACCGACATCATCTTCAGAAGACAAAGTTTCTGTGTCACCTGCATGGCACTCAATGTCTGATGGTTCAGCAGATGATGGGTTGTCTAAATGAAACAGTTCTTTATGCTGAAGGCCTTGGTTTAATACTTCTTCTGATGAGTTGCTCATGTTAAAGGGTTCCACACACTGGTTTTTCCTGGATAACCACGAATATGGCTTTTTTGGTACTTCAGGTGGCTCTTTCTCAATTGTCTGAAAAAAATAAATCCAAACATGACCAAACGTTCGCTGTTTCCTACATATGAAAAATTTTTGGTACATTAAAAATTGCATTCATGAATTTTTAACTCCAACAACAACTTCAATCTTTGGTTATCAAAAATATGTTACATGAATTCCTATAACAGACCAAAAATGCACATAGAAAGAGGAATCTGAAAGTGTCCTCTAATATAGGCAACATATACTCAGTATAAAATATTCAGAAAGGAGAGAGGTATGCTACAAAATATGAAATACATTCTACATATGTGCAAATATTGAGTTGGAAAGAAAGTGATGTTTGCCAATGTAAGGCAACAGAAAAGTGCTAATTACTGTATTATACAAGTACAAATCGGTCCAAAATGTAGTCACCTTTGTTTGCCACTACCTTCTACCATCGTTTGGGCAGCTGTTGGAAACCGTCCCTGTAGAATTGTGGCGGCTTGGACACAAAGAAGTGAGTAAGTGCAAGTTCGACATTGTCCCGGTTGGTGAAGTACGTCCATTCAGGAAATGCCCCAATGACCGGAAAAAGTGGTAGTCACTTGGGGCAATGTCTGGGAAATTGGCTGGGTGCAGCAGCAGCAGCTCCGTACCAGTGTCCCTGATCTTGCGACAGGTCACCTGTGCTGTGCGAGGTCTTGTTTCATGCTGCTGTAGGAGGACACCCTCACGGTTCAGCAGCGCTGGTCGTTTCAACATGAGCAATGTGTGCAGATCATTAAGCTGATTGATGGCAGTACACATCAGCGGTGATAGTGGTGTTGTCCAGCAGCAGCTCAAAAACACGATACCCAGCATATCCCACCAAACAGACAGCAGGATTTTACGTGGGTGTAAGCTGGCTTTGGGAGTCAGCATGTGCTTCTGGTTTGGGTCCAACCATTGTCTCCAGGTGCTGACATCATCATATAGGACCCATTTCTCATCACTTGTCAAAATGCGGTCCAACAATGGTTCAACTTGGTCATGTACAAGCACAGAAATGCATACACTTATGCGATTTGCTCCACTGCAAGTTGATGGGGTACCCAAACTCCCCTCTTGTACACCTTCCCAAGTTAATGCAGGTGTGTGATAATGCTTGTGTGGGTAATCGCCAGCTATTCGACCAACTCCCACATAGTCACACATGGGTTGATCTCCACTAAGATCTTCAGCATGTCCATATTCACTGTTGCAGGTCTTACAGCTTTGGGGAAGCTTGATAGGTCAAAATTTCTTTCTCGAAACTGTTCAAACCAACGACAGCACTGACCATGTGATATGGCATTGGGGTACACACTGGTAATATTTTTTACAACACTTGCGGGGTGGGGGTGGGGGTGCTACCGCAATGAAACTCATACAGCATGCAATGGTGGATGTGCTCCTTGTAAACTCCCACAATGGCGGAAGCTTACTCTCTTCACCTTCCGAAGGCTAACTGCCACTGACTTAAGCTACCTACCTGCTGATTGATGTCATGCCAGCATGCTGTGCAATCTCAGTGGCTAATGTGTACCATGGCCAGGCTTTGACTTCGGATACCTCTTCATCGGACATTACTTTCTTTCCAACCCAATATATACAATGCCTATTTTTTTTCTGCACGATAAGTATACTTACTAAATTCTTTATGCAGAGAATAGACTTTGGTACCTAAAGGAAGAAACCAAAGACCAGCTGTCTCTGTTTTTTGTTCACCATTACATTTAGAGCATATCTTTCTTCCTAATGTATGCCCTCTCCCCAATCAAAGAGAGAGAAGCAACCTATATGCATTAACTACTGAGGATTGCACAAAATATTAATAGCATTTATTAAATAGTCCTTGCATTTTCCAGCAGTTCATTTGCATAACCAAAACTGCTTGTCAATATAAATTACAGAAATCTGAAATACATTCAATTACAACTTTTCCTTTTTCTGAGAATAAGGTATTTCAAAGCATTTCTATGCCATGAAATAATGAGGTGAAATGCTTATTATTGTCAGAAAAAGGACTTTTTAGAAATTATCCAGCAATATATCCAGCTTGTTGCTAATTCAAGGTCTTCACTTTGACAATGATGTCATCAATTCTTGTCATTTCCCTAAACCATGTATTCCTCATCCTGTCTTTCCTGGTTACGCAAAACCCGCATATCTCCACGCTTCTTTGAGCTGTTTGCAGTCTCTGAAAAATCTTTCTTAGTTAAGGTCTATGTCTTTGATCTATAAATAAGCCCTCTCTGGAAGAATGCACTGCATAAACACTTCCATTAAGACATAATGGTAAATTGCTCTTGAAAATTGTACTGTTTCTTCCAAAAGCTCTCGAACCAAGTTCTATACAACTACTAATCCACTGCTGAATGAAAGTCTCCCCAAGTTTCTTCCACAATGGTTTGTCTTGAATTAGTCTTCTCCATGTCATTCCAGCTTACTTTCAAATTTCATCCACCCATCTCCCACATGGTAAACTTGGGGAGACATTCATCCAGTAGTGGATTGATAATGGTTGATTGACAGACACACACAGTATAACATCAGATCTTTTATCCAGCGTCCTGGTGTCTGGAACACTCCAAAAACCGCCCATTTTTCAGCCCTGTAACAGAATCGCATTGATGGGCGACGTGCGTTGCAGATTATATTTTGGTCCTGATCCACAGAACCATTTTGCCCTGAAGAGGGGAAGGGGCATACCCAGATCGCTTTTTCCAGTTTTCCCCATGGGGACTAATTCTGTCTTTCAAAATTTTCTTAAGATATCTCCAATAATCATAGTTTTTTTTTGTTTTTTCATGTGATGTTCACTCTGTCCATGTTACTGTTAAATATCATTTTTTGCAAAAATGTTTGTGTTTCAGCTTGAAAACATGGGCAACAATTTCTGAAAATGGAAGTTTGACTGAATGCTGAACTCTTAATTTTTTTTTCTCTCATGATGTTGTCCCTACTCTGTATTGTCAAATGATTTATTCCATAAATATTTGTATTTCAGCTCTAAAATGGAGAAAAGGTTTCCAAAAATGGAAGTTGGATGGAAAGAAAATTTCTTTCATAATGGTAATTTGTTTTTCCATGATATTCCTTCAGTCCAAATATTGTTGCTAAATATTATTTTCACTGCAGTTAGGTAAAAAAATACAGTAGTTTTAGAGGTTCTCTTAGAATCAACATTTTAGAATCAATTCACACATACATATATATATAGAAAGTATTTCATCACCAATAACATATGGTATGTAATATCAATAGTGAGCTCAGCAAAGGGCTAAGAACAAAGAGTGTTTTTTGGAACTGTAAGTAATGCAGTAATAAATAAGACTACAATTATCTGCATCCAAAAATGAAGACCCCACAATTTCAGCAAAAGGCAGAATTAGTCTGTGATTTTACAGAATTTTTTCTCAAAACCAACACTTCCAAAGCAACAGCAGGTTAACTGAAAATCATCATTAGAATCCCTAATGCTCTTACTGGGTATGTCAATGAGCAGAATTAAAGCACACAGCCAGCAGCATGTCAACTCAGTTCTGAAATTGTAAACAGATTTTACAAAAAATAATTACCAAGTTTCATATAAATATGCATGTTATTGCTGGTCACTGCCTGGTTTACTTAATAACTTAAGCAAAAAGTACATGTACTTTGAGTGAACTAATTCTGCTCATTGTTATTGTATGTAACATGTTCAACAGTATTTTCCCATATTGTTCTTGTGCTATCCCAGCACTCTTTTGTGGTAATATTACTGGGTAAGCAAACTTGTGAGTTCTCAGTACACTGGATGTAAACACCTCCTCTGGCCCAGAAGTACAATGCTATTGTATTACATAATATATCACTACACTCATGTCAACATGCACATACATGTAAAAGCTTTTTTACCTTATCAGAACAGCGAGCATCACTGTCAACACTCTCCGACTCTGACGTCACATCTTCACTGATATCAGACCTGGCAGTGGAGTTTAGATTATCCAAACTACTGTCTTGATCCTCTGGTTCTGGAGTAGCACCTAATCCACTATCATCTCCTTGGCCCATGTACAACTCAAAATTATAGTTATGCTTCTTTTGTGACCTTTAAAAAAATATTAGTGATATAAGAACTAAATCACATTTCTACAATGCTTGAAGAGTGATACTGCAGCAAACATACAAATACAATGAAACCTCTGAATAATTGACACTGCTTGAACTGAAAAAAAGTTACCATGGCTGGAGGTGGCTGTTGTTCAGCAGTTAGGCATAAATTAATATACTGCATTTGGGGCTGAGCAAATCCTTTAAGTCAACAGGGAATTAAAATTAATATGTAATCAACAACTGTAGCAATGAGAAGATCAGATTGCATAAGTTAGCCTACAGAAACCTGAGCTTAGTTCAAGAGTGAAAATATCCAGATTTAGAGCAATAAATGCCACGATAGTTTGCAGCTGAATTTTTGAACCAGGAATAGAATTTTAAGGGTTTTTTCTTGTCATCTCTTCCTATTGTTCATTAGAATTGGATGACCTAAACTTAAACAATTAATCACGGTGTAGAGGATTTTAGGAGGGCAGTATCTGACCCTTAGTCTTAAATTGCCTTTAGAAATAGTTAAGCTAGGAGATTAGGGTTTCCAACTGGAAAGAAAAACCTAATTTTAAGGACAGAAGTGTAACTGCACAGTAAGGTGGTCACATGTGAAAAATCAGGAACAGAACCCACAGGTACCAAACCAAAAAAACCCCATCATACTTCTAGTTAGATTTTAATGCATTTCACTTAAGCAAGCAGTCTTCCCCACCATAATGCAACCCTCTTACCCATGACACAGTTCATTTAGCAACATTCTTTGCCCTCATCTTACCTGCTGAAGCTAAGTAAAATCTTAAAAGACAAGGTGTCTGTTAGTCCTCACTCCTAACTGACTGACTGGGGTGCCTGTTGACCACTGTTAGAGGGTTCCATTGTTTGGAGGCTATTTATTGCTAATGTGAATCCTATGGCAGCTGTTCTGTACTAACAAGAACTTGCTGTTGTTTAGAGATACCGAAAGCGCTCGCCGTAACAACGTGATGATGAACCCCTTGTGAGACGTCTCTTGACCCAATGAGTATAACTCTTTCTACTACAATCTTTTAATTAATAGTAAATTTAAAACGTTTGATTGGGCAAATGAATGAATGTTGAACTGAAAATATATAACCAAATTGTTTTATATCTAAAAAATATTTTACCTAACCAAAAACCTGTAACATAAAAGACCTCTCGGGCTGGGGCAACGTGCCTCACAGAGCAACAATGTGCAAAATACTTTGACAATATCAGGTAAACAATACCTTACATATTATGTATATTTAATCTAAAGCACGTTTATACCACAATACAACCCTTAAGGTTGCCTCATGAATTGCATATTTCGTAATATATACTTAGTCATTCTGTTTACATAGTGAGACTGTTCAAACAAAACATGCCCACTAAATGCTAAACATTGAACAAGTGGGGGATGTAGCTTTGTGGTAACATATTGAAGCATCATGGTAACAATGAATAGCACACAAGTAATAAGGCAAAAAGCACTAGTCATGGGTTGCACGTACGGGTCAGAACAGGATATAAAGTTAATATTTTAAAAACAGCGTGCAAACTAAACAACTAAAAACCAGCCTATAGTCTGTCCTAGGATGGTTGCTTTCAAGTTTTAAATAAATATTAATTAGGGCTGTCAGGTTTGATCGATTAATCAACCGATTAATCGATCAATTTTTTTGTCGCCGATTATTTTCTTCTTCCGATTAATCGGTTACTTAAAAAATTAGTATAAAAATAAAATTCATCAGAAACTTGAAATAAATTGCATATCGTTTTGAATTTGTTGAATACACCAATTTGTGCTCATGTCTTCACTTCTTGAAAACTAGCCTTTTTATGACGATGGGAGTTTAAATCTGGCAGTCACCACTATCAGAATCGTCTGGGCAAAGTTAAAGTTGTCCATATTTACGACATTGAGTAGTCAAGAATGTTTAATGAATTACAAAGACCTTCCCATGTGAGTTTAACTGGAGATTTTTGGACCTCGCTCGCTAACGACAGCTACTTAGCAATAACAGTACACTGGATTGACAATGAGTGGCATGATTGTGATGCAACTTTTCAACTGAAACAGGTGATTGAGAAGCATACTGCAAATCAGTGTACAACTGAATTTGAGGAACCTGTCGAAAAATTGGAACTAACGGACAAGCTTGTTGCCATCTGCACTGATAATGCCAGAAATATTGTACTTTGCGTTAAAAGATCAAGTTTGACAGTGTAAGATGTTCGGCACATACTTTACAGTTAAGTATAAATAAAGCTCTTACATTCGCATCGATGGAAAAGGTTCTAGCTAAATGCCGAAAAATTGTAGGACCTTTCAAACACAGCTCAAATTTAGAGGCTACACTCTCGTCTAAGCAAAAAGAACTTGATCTTACTGGCACTAAGCTGCAACAGGACATCGTGACATGCTGGAATAGTACCTGCATCATAGTGGAAAGTCTTGTGAAAACTAAAAACGCAGTAGACAACATTCTGGTAGAAAACGCATCGAATACCCCTGTTCTGACAACAGTTGAGTAGGAAGTGCTTGAAAAGCTAATCAGCGTATTGAAACCTTGCTTGGAAATCACTGAAATACTTGGAGGTCACAAGTACGTAACTGCCAGTGTTGTAATTCCTGCTTTTACACATCCCAAAAGCGCAATGAGATTGTCCGATACCGACCCAGCATAAATTTGCAGAATTAAAGCTATGTTGCTCAATGATCTGACGGAAAGACTCAGTCAATGGCCTTTATACAAGTACGAAGAAGCTACTGCCCTTGACCCCTCGATTCAAGACACTTCGCTGTATACCAGAAAAAATCGAGATAGTGTGGAACAGAATTTCATCCAGTAGCACAAATCAACAGCTGACCTTACACCAAGAACAAAGTAATGTGCAACATAAACGAAGAAAACTATGTTTTGACAATTCGTCGATTCCAGAAACAGAAATAAAGGAACACACAAATGTCAGCACACCGATAGAGTTAGAGCTTCAAGTTTATCAGAGCTTGCCTGAACTCGACGACAATTTTACAGATCCTCTTCAGTCAGTTGTGGAAAACTCATGCACTACAGTTGCTGTTGCTTGCTACTTTAGCAAAACAGTTGTACATTCCAGCAACATCTGTGCCAAGTGAAAGAGTGTTTAGTACCGCTGGTATTGTTGTTAACAAACTTCGTACTTCGCTTAAACCATTCAATGTTGACAAGCTCTTGTGCTTAAAATTTTGGCTAAAGCAGTGACTGCAAACCAGGTTTAAGGTAATTATTATTAATGTGTATTTCTGATTTTTTAAATAAAGTAAAGCAATGAATACTACTAGATTAACAGGCTACGATACATTCAACGCTCTAACATTTTAGACAACGGATTTGGTAGTATCCATAGAATAATGCATAATGTAATTTATAGTCGTATATTTTTTGTGACAGTATTTTTTATCACTCGATCAAATTACCGATTAATCGATCAATGGTGAAATATTAACCGATTAAAAATATTGATCGATCGACAGCCCTAATATTAATATATGGGGGATCTTTCTCGTCCTAAGACGATGAAATTTTCAATTAAAGCAGATTGAAAACAAATCAAACAGATGCCGTCTCTTTTGTAAGAAAATATAATAAAAACTTATTTAGTAAGAACTCATTCATGTTAGAACTGAAAATTATATGCTACTTATTTCCGTTTTTCAAGACCTCGTGATAAATAAACATTCTGTGGGAAATATTTGTTGTTGTTTAACAATTTTTCTTGTAGTCCAGTTGTGTTAAATTACTTTTACTCCGGCACACTTGTTATTCCGTTCACGAGTTGTTTTAGACTGTCCTATTCGAAGGTTAGTGTGAAACTTCATACCGAAGCTTTTTCTACAAAATAATGCGACATCTGGCATTACAAATCGGAACTTTCTAAATTATCGACAATGTGCTGTTGGGACGACATCTGTTTTTTAGATGCAATTTTGCTCACTTCAACATCACAAGATTTCAGTTTTTATTGTAAGTTAGAGCATTTAGATAGATCGATATTTTGCAAACTGTATAATATAATCAGCACTAAACTCGGAAAATTAGTTAAATTAAAAAAGTTAAAAATAATTAAAGCATACAAATTAATATTCGAATTGTGCTAAATTAAATTAATATACAAATGCCACTTGCCATGATATTAAGATTTTAATTCGAATTTTGTAGATCGGATAATAGAACTCGAGTCATTGATAATCCAATGTTTTTAAATTAGCATGCTATCACCTTGACATCAATGTGATCACGTGCAAACTCAACTTGCTGTGTTATTAAGATTTCAATTCAAATTTTGTAGATCAGAAAAATAGAACTCGAGTCATTGATAATCCGTCTTCGAATTAGATCGGGTGCTAATGCCAGATGTCGCATTATTTTGTAGAAAAAGCAAGCTTCGGTATGAAGTTCAAGTAATCGCGTGCTATTATATAGCAGGCAACCATTTTCACATCGCAAGAGCACACGAATTGATCCATAAGTGATAGCACAACAATGCAGAAATTGCTGTGACGTCAAGCATTCCAGAGAGACAGACAGATCTGGGTGTTTATATTATCTAAAATTGGAGCTTCTGGAAAAGTGAAATCAACAATGAAAGATACCAGGTGTGCCATATAAAAGAGGCCCTGGGGCCAGACGTTGTTAAGCGGGTTAAAGTTGTTTGGCGGGTTTCCAGTTAAAATAGCTTTGTTCCACTTCTAACCGGTTTCTGAGTGTACAGCGGCAAAGGAATTCTCAGGAGTTGTTAGTCACAGCCAAAGCAGTATAGGTATGCGGTCATAAGTGTAAGTGAAGAGAGAACAAAGGCAACGGAAATGGTTTTAAGTACGGAATAGCAGATTTTTATTGTGGAACAGTATTTCAGAAATAACTCATACAAGGTTTTATATGAGTTCTTTACAGAAAAATTTCCACACTGTGCAGCACTGGAGAAATCAGTGGTACAGAAGTTAGTGCAGAAATTTTGTGAAGCCGGCACGGTGTGCAACAGGAAAAAAAAAAAAAAAACCCAAGACAATTCATACTGAAGACAATATCAAGGACGTGTGCACAATGATGTTACAAAGCCCTCAGAAGTCGATTCGCCAATTATAGTCTGCAACGAGAATATCTGCCACGTCATGCCGACACATACTTAAGGTGGATTCGCATTTTCGACCGTACAAAGTTACGACTCTCCAAGAACTTAAAACTCCTGATTATGCAAAATGGATGCAATATTGTAAGTGGTTTCAGGAGACCATTGTCAATAATGAAATGGACCCAACACTTTATTACATGACAGATGAAGCATGGTTTCATCTGTCCGGGTATTGCAATGCACAAAACAGCAGGATTTGGACCGACACGAATCCCAGACAGACAATGGAGACTCCTCTGTATGACCAAAAGATAGGTGTTTAGTGTGCTGTGTCTACAAAGAGGATAGTCGGCCCATTCTTTTTCACTGACACCATCAACTTGGAACGCTATGTTCAGCAACTGCTCAACCCATTTGTTGCCACACTTACAGAAGAAGAGCCTACATATGCTTTCTTTCAGCAGGATGGTGCAATGATGCGGAACAGTCTACGGGCTGTGCATGAAGTGTTTGGGGAGGACAGAACTGTATCGAAAGGACTATGCCCACCCAGATCACTCGATCTCTCCACCTGTGACTTTTATGTGTGGGGAGAATTGAAAGGGAAAGTGTACACAACTAATCCGCAAACCCTTGATGAATTAAAAGTGAACATTACGAATGCCATAGTCCATATTACTGTCCACGAGTTGTGGTGCGTTACGAACAACATGTTCCATTGTGTGCAGCTGCGTCTTGATGTCAGAGGACAGCACTTTCAGCAATTGTTGTAAACGTAGGTAAATTACTCCTGTTTTCTGTCATTTCAACTATTCTTTACCATGTATAGGCGGGCAGTCGCAGTGAGCGATGGGTTTGCCTCCTCGGGGCGCTCCGTGGTAACAATGGCACACACAACAGCAACTAGGGCCTCTGTAAATTTTGGAGAGGTGCAAGCTAGTTCTGTGTGACATTGGCGAAAAGACCCCAACTCACTGGGTTTTGTTCCAGAATCCTTAGATTGAATGACCAACTGGAACCCTCAGCTGTGGGCTAATCCCCCACACTGATGTATTTACCTGAATAAAAAGACAAAAAGAAATATTAAGAATGACTCAAGTGTGGGATATGGTGGACCTACCACACTTGAGAAGGACAGTCCACCACGGAATCGACTTGGACTTTCTAAACGGCGTATGAGAAACAGATCTCTGCTGAGTGAATGTAAGATTGGTGTATGGAATACTAGAGGTGTAAATGGCAAGATGAGTGAGGTGATTGAGGAGATGAATAAGTATAGACTGGATGTGCTGCGTGTAAGTGAAACCAAAAAGAAGGAAATTGGGGTAGAAGAAGTGAATGGCACGGTGAGTGTGTGGTCTGGAGTATTGGATAATATGAGAGGACAGGCTGGTGTAGGTGTGATTTTAAGTGAAAAGACGAAGAACAACTTGATTCACTACAGTTGCATAAGTGAGAGAATTCTCTGGATTCGTTTGAAAGTGAAACTTCAGAGAATTGTAATTATTGTGTATGCTTCTTGTGACTCGAAACCTTCTGATAAGAAGGAAGATTTCTGGAATGAGCTAAAAGCTGTTTTGAGCCAGTTTGGTGCTAACGAAAAAGTTATAATAGCAGGGGATTTCAATGCTAGAGTAGGTGTGCAGAATGCAATTTCTGACAATGTTCTGGGTAAGTTTAATGATCCTTGTGTGGATGATAATGGTGAAAGATTAATTGAACTCTGCATTGAGAATGGTTTGTGTGTATCTAATACATTTTTCAACCACAAGTATATCTACACATATACTTGGGAAAATCGTACTCTTGGTCAAAAGAGTGTGATAGATTTTGTTGTCCACGATCAGCGTTTGAAACACTTAGTTGTTGACACCCGTGTGATGAGAGGTGCGAATGTTGGTTCTGATCATTACTTGGTAGAGTCACGAGTGAAACTTGATGTTGGTTGGAGGAAAAGGAATAGGAAGAGACCCAGGATAGAAAGAATAAAAGTTGATAGGTTCCTTGAAGATCACCAGCGGTATTCTGACTTACTCAGAGAACGACTGAAGGATCTGAAGTCTGGTGAGAGGGATGTAGAAAAGAAGTGGGAATGTTTTAAGAACTGTGTTGTCACTGCTTCTAAAGAGGTCTGTGGCACCACAATAGTGGGTAACAGTAGGAGGTCATGCTCGGTGGAAATAGTGAGATTGAAGAGGCAGTAAAGAGAAAGAAGGAAGCCTATTTGGGGATGTTGCAAGGTAGAGACTCTGTGGATGAATATCGCTGTAAGAAGCGTGAAGCTGCTAAGCTGGTTCGCCACAGTAAGGAAAAAGATAGGAAGGAGAAAGTGAAAAGGCATGAACTGGTTTTTTGGAAAGATAGAAAGTCCTTCTGGAAGTACATGAGACTCAGGAAAAATAGGGAAAACAAAGTGGTAAGTTGTGTGAAGAATGAGTTTGGGGAAATGATATGGGAGCCCAATGAGTTAAGTGACAGATGGGGTGAATACTTCTGTGAGTTATTAGATCAGGAAAGCAAAGATGATCCTGAGACAGATGCAGATGATGTCACAATGAGGGATGAAAGCACAGGAGGGATCTCAAGAGAAGAAGTGTGTAAAGCTCTAAAATCTCTTCAGAATGGTAAGGCTCCGGGAGTTGATAGCATAACTGCAGAGATATTGATATATGATGGTGACTCTATAATTGACTGGTTAACTGAAATTTGCCAGTTGTGCTGGGAGTTAGGAATGGTCCCTCAGGTTGGAAGGATGCTATCATTGTTCCCTTGTATAAGGGAAAAGGTGATCAGACTGAATGCAAGAACTATCGTGGTATTAGCCTAGTGGGTGTGCCAAGGAAAGTGTTTGGTAAGGTTGTTATTGAAAAAGTACTGGGTCTTACATCATTGAAAGTGTGGGATGTTCAGAGTGGTTTTATGCCTGGTAAAGGCTGCACTAACTAGATTTTTGCATTATGCACAATGATTGAAAAGTATCTGGCTGTAGGGAAGAAAGTTTTTACTGCCTTCATAGATTTAGAGAAAGCTTACGACCGAGTGAAGAGGACACTTTTGTGGAAGGTATTGAATGAATATGGTGTTACTGGGAATCTACTTAATAGTGTAAAAGCTATGCATGCTGGTAGTAGAGCTTTGTACGAGTGAATGGTGTTTTATCAAAATGGTTTTACATTGGTGCAGGAGTTAGACATGGTTGTGTAATGTCACCATGGCTGTTTATTATATTTATGGATGCATGCATGCGTGATGCCAAAATAGATAATAGTGGTTTATGTCTTGGTGATATCCGTGTGTGTAGATTGCTGTATGCTGATGACACTGTCCTGTTGGCAGAGAGCAAAAGTGAGTTGCAGAGTATGTTGACTCGGATGCACGAAGTTTGCATGAAATTCAAACTGAGTATTAATAAGGGAAAAACCAAAGTTATGGTGTTTGAGAGAGGAATGGGTAGCACTGAATGTAATGTAAGTATAAATGGCACTGTGATTGACCAGGTGAGTGAGTTTGTGTATTTAGGAAGCATGTTTGACAGAGAGAACAAATTGGATGGTGAAATCAGTAGGCGAGTGAATTCTTCTTTGAAAGTCAAAGCTGCTCTGGGAGGTTTTCACAGGAATGACGGGTTCTCTAGAGAGTCCCGCATGGCTGTGTATGAAACTGTAATTGTTCCTACTCTGATGTATGGCAGTGAAACCTGGGTACTGCAGAAGAAACATAGGAGTCGTTTGTGTGCTGGAGAAATGCATTACTTACGTGGGTTTTGTGGCAAGACACGATACAATTGTGTGAAAAATGAAGATGTATTGCAGTTGTGTGATGTGAAGCAAAATGTTGTTAGCAAGGTGGAGACCAATATGCTTCGGTGGTTTGGCCATGTTGAAGGAATGAGTGATGAAATGCTTACTAAGAAAATCTTTTCAGCCCAAGTGGCAGGAAGGAAAGGCAGAGGAAGACCAAGGAAGACATGGGTGGATCAGATTCAAGAGTGTCTGCATGAGAAGAAGATTATGAGTATGAAGTATAAAAGATCTTGTGTACGGCATGTAATGGATATTAGTGAAGCACGAGTTGTATGTCAAGATCGCTGTAAATGGAGAAGTTTGATACGACAACAATAAGTAAAAATATCTGGAAGTTTGTATTTCTTTTTGGAGCTAACCTCTGAATCTCAGAGAACAGCATAGTGATATGTATGTATTTACCATGTATAGTAACATTGCCTGACTGTTTTCGTTCATTATACTCAGGCCTCTTTTATATGGCCCTGTATAAGTGAATATAAAAAGTGAGGCATTGTTTTTTCAAAACATAATGTCTAATAACAAATGGTAATCAATATTTTTTAAGTCATCAAGTAATTAACCCGGTTAGCCTGAATCAGTTTCAAGAATTTTTCTGGCATTTTATGCATCAAAGTTTTATGATACGGTTTGAAGGTGCAAGACAGAATTCCATCTAACTTTTCTTATGAAATAATATATTTTTATTTTCTAAAACATACTTTCAAGAAGTAAAAACACTCAAAAATGGTCATCATCAGCACATAAGCACCCTATTTTCCACTGTTTCCCATGAAGCCATCTTTTCAGAAAACTTTAAAACTGCATGAACCTGAAGTAGGAATATCGAAGCTACATTTCCCGATTTGCATCTGAGTGTGCTATCTTTAATTATACCAATAAAGGCAATGAAGTTTCATGTAACTGAAGCTAAGCAGTTGAAACTAAAGAGCCTGAATATCTTTCAGTTTGTGGTAGTCAAAGCAGTGCAATGCTTCTCATAAGAGTCTACAACCTTTTCTCCCAAGAGTCAAAAACCCTTTCTTATCCAGGCCCTAAACAAATAGGTCACGAATCACCAGTGATGCAGATAACATAATACATATTGAGAAACAAATCCCCATGAGGAAATAAATCTTCACTAGTACATGATAGGCACATATAAATGTCCTTATCAGTATACAAAAGCCGAATTTTCCACTATTTCTTATTAAGAAGAGGTCACAATGCTTTGATTACCACAAATCGGAAAGTTGTTTGGATTCCTAAGTAGGTAACTGTTACCTGGAACTTTCGAATCTTGGGTGGTGTAACAATAGCAGGCTCAAGCATGAATGGAAATCAGAAGTGGGTTTGATTCTCAGTCCAAGGCAACAACTTTCAAGTTTTCTGAACAGATAGTTACACAGGAAACAGTGGAAAAAGAAGTGCTTATGTGCTAATAAACATTCATATGGGCCTACCATGTTACTAGTGAAGAATTATTTCTTCATGGGGATTCATTTCTCATTAATATCAATGTTGTTTCTCTCCCAGATCTGATGCTGCTCGTGCTAAAAATAGCAATTCTACTTTAAATTTCCATCTCATCTTTATATCAACAATTCATTATCATACATTAAAATATATATATATCAACAATTTCCTTATCATACATTAAAATTATTTACACCTTATTTTATATTTTGTTCTCACTAGTAAACAAAGAGGTTACATGTTTATTTTGCTACCTGATAGAAATTATGAATGAGTTCAACAGAAAATCAATGTAGCATAAGATATACTCTCTCTTTACTTGTAAATACTTTATGCCAAAAAAACTTTCCGAAGAATGTCCTACATTCCAGATATGTGAATCACATTTTAAAAAGTCAATAATAATAAATGAATTAACGAGAGAAAGGTAAAAAGTGTGCAAATAGAAATTGTAACTTATGTAACAAAAGATTAAATTATTTTGTAAAACTGAAATGGTTCATGTGTATTTCATCACACACACACAACTGAAGCCCCATCCCAATGGCCTAAAAATTCACTATGTACTATATTTGATAGCTCATAAAGTACTAACATAGTTTGCCACTAACTTGGAATCTCAAACTTATACTAACTTGTTGCAAATGTTGCAGTGAAGACAAAACTTCATCACTGCAGAATGATTAATAAGAAGTCAAAGAAAGAAAGCATTTCTGCAAATCTTTGTAGGGACCTTTGTGAAATATCACCAAATAATATTTTTGGGAATGATACATTGTTTAATGCTCCATCAAATGTGTTCTTTACAGAACAAATGCAATTTTACAGGTTTAATACAAATTCACTTCTCTGAACAAATACGATTTTTACAGGTTTAACACAAATTGTGACTTCAATCTTTGTGAAGGTGCACATATTTTTTGATGGACTGTATAAGACCAGGGGTGGGGAACCTGCAGCCTTTTAAGTGAATCCAAAGTTTGCAGAACAAATCTTTTTTATTTTTATTAATATGTTTTGCTCATCTTTTATTATTTTTATTAATGTTTCTGCTCATCTTTTATTATTTTTATTTTAATCTAAAAATGACCCTACTTAAAATACCAAAGAGTAAAAGAAGATTCAACGAAATAATGCTCGTCGACTGATGGCCACAATTAAAACATTAGTAAGTCATAAGGCTATTTTGACATCTGCTATGTTATGATTTTGTTCTAATGTGACTCTAGAATGCACGTTAACTTCCTCCCCTAGCTGGTGCCACTACCACTTGAGGATGGTTGACGAGGGGGAAGAGTCCATGGGGGACTCCAGTCTACTATCAGCCTTTGAGAATGGTGCATGTGTTTTTCCGTTTGAAGTGAATTTGAGAATAGTTACACAGCTTGGCCATATCCACGTATTTGTTTGATTGTACTTTACTTTTTTTTTTTTTATTTGTCGGCTTAACAGTCCATCAAGGTTAGTTAACTTTAGAATTAACATTTTTTTTTTTTTTGAAGTTAGTACATAGTAGTTAGATTGCTACAAAATAATGTACATTTTGAAGTATATCTAATTGAAGTTTCTTGAATGCGGCCTTATTAGATTAGAGAACTTAATGTGGCCTTCCAACATGAAAAAGTTCCCAACCTCCAGAGTTGAATAAAAGTAAAATGTATCGCGTACACAACCATTGAAACAGAAAACTTGATGCAAACCTGCAAAGTGCAAACCACGATAAAAACAGAATAAGATGATTTGAAAAAAAAATTAATAAAACAATAAATAATTTTTACAACACTACAGATTCCAATGAGGACAAAATAAGTACATTACAAATGAATGTGCAGCAATGTGTATGAAATGAATCTTTATGGCAAAATATTAACATACTGGACTATAAACCTCATAAAAGCAAAAGACTAATTTAAAGTACAACTTTATATCCAGAAAAACAATTCCATTTATGAACCTTCAAAAATTATAAATGGCATTTTCAACAACTTAATTGAAAAATAGTAGACTTACAAAGTACATATGGAGAAGATTTTAATTTAATAACTGGCAACTGCAAGAACCTGGCAATAAAATTTAAATTATTTAGCTGTGTAAACCCAAACTTTTGATAGAGTTCCTATTCATTAAGAAACAGGCTGTGATAAAATCTAGAGGCCAGAAACATCTGTAAAAGCAAAAGAACTCAGAAGATGTGAAAAACTAATTTAACATTCTTCAAGTCAAAATAGAATTAAGGATATTAATCTGAGTAAAGCCTTGAGTAAGTGTTTTAATTACAGTAAATATTTTTTAATCTACATGCAAAAACTATCTGCAAAATCTGCTAATAATCTGGAAATTATCCACGTACAGCATACATGCGTATGTCTACATTCTGCTACTCTGCCCACCTCTGGTATAGACAATATATTATTGTCCATTTTGGTCAGTCTACACTAGCGAATGTCTAAGCCAAACCTACATTTTACTTACAACCAATCTCAGTCATTTTCACCTCTTGTACTGAGGATATTTCAAATTAATTCAACATGTATCAATCCAGAAACTTTTCCTTTCACAACAGCAGTTACAGACTCAAAATTGGAACATGACAGAAAGTATTGACACTGACAGGAAGTATTGAAACCGACAGAGTATTGAAACTGAGAGAGTATTCAAGTTATTCTAAACACACAGAGCAATTTAGGATACCGAGCAACTAAGTTCTTACACACATGTTCACAATCACTTTCAAGGGTAGGAGCTTTATTTAATTAAAAAAAAAATAACCAAAAGTACAGAATACACAAAATCCACCCCTTCCCCCCACCCCCAAACAAATCTACATGTTAACAGAAACAGAACTCTTAACAGAATGTTACTGTATTATTATTCAATCTATATATTGAATCTGTTTCACACAGTATACGAGATTCTAACATTATACGAGAAAATGATGCCCTAAAGTTGCTATACAGGAAAATGAAGTCCTAAGGTTGATATAAGTTTTAACATCGGAAGCAGTACTGGAAGAAAACAAGAGAATATAATTGCAATAATAATGATCCTGAAAACCTCCCTTATGCACAGAAATATTTAATAAAACAAGAACAAGAAAGAAATAAAATCCGAAAACAAAAAATAAATAAATGTAAAAATTCAGCCCTATTGCAACTCAAAAATTGTACAACAGATGGCATTTACAATCAAGCATGACGTTTCAACAGACACGCGGCACGTCCGATAGCATTCAAACACACACAGCTGGACGGCTGTCAAAAGATGTGAAGTAGAACCTAAGAAGAAATGTGCAATGACATCAGCTTGCGTCGAACGCGTGTTGATGCTTTGGGCTGCATGAAGTATGGCTGTGTAACAACAAGCACGTTGGATTACGTGAATATTTCCACTGAGGACTAAATATTAGTCAAAACTAGTCTGGTTGAAAATGGCAGAATGGGAGAATGGTGTTTTTTAGGATGTTCTTTATCTTCCATCTGGATATAGTGCTTCGTCATCGTTACACAGATGTAAATAACCTCTACGGTTCACAATTATGTCAGCCTATGAATTTCAGGGTTTAGGTTCTTTTAATTATTCAAGTAAAGTTTCTAACCTCCATTGTTAAAGCATTTTAAAATTACTTTCTGCACTTCATTCTACTTTTTAAAATACACTGCTGGCCACCCAAAATGCAACACCAAGAAAGAAGCATTCGATTGGCCTGAAATTCGCAGCGTGCGTCGCCCGCGAGAGGACATGCAAATGATTAGCATTGCAGGGCATATGCAAATCATGTGCGCCTGGCACGCCACCAAGAAGCACTATAAGAAGGGTGCACAGAACGCGGGGTGTAAGCAGTGGAAGTGTGTTGTGCTGCCGGACCTGTGCGTGGGAAGCTTCCTGATGCCTCGTCGCAGAATACGGCAGTCATTCCAGCACGTTTCGGAGTTCGACAGAGGAAGAATAGTGGCTTATCGCGATAGTGGTTTATCGTACCGAGACATCGGCCCCTGTGTGGGATGACATCCAGCCACAGTGAGGCGAGTATGGATTTGGTGGGTGCAGGAGAGACAGACGGAGAGACAGACTTGAGTGATTGCCGCAACCGCGGCACACCACCAAACAAGAGGACCGGCATGTTGTGCAGAGGGCACCGACGGCTCGCACCGCCACATCACGAACGTTAGCGCAGGAATTAGGGTGTGTTGCGCAACAACCTGTGTCAGCACGTATGGTTCAACGTCGTCTGCAGAAGTGGGGACTTGTCGCATGGCGCCCATTGCTCTGATTACCATTGACGTTACACCACCGGCGAGTGCGGCGGCAGTGGGCCGTTGAACGCCGCACCTGGACTACGGAATGGCACGACATTGTCTTCTCCGACGAATCCCGCTTCTGCCAGCAACACCACAATGCTCGGATCTGCGTGTGGCGGCACTGCGGCGAGAGACTGTATGACTCCTTCGTTATGCATCGCCATACTGGTCCGTCGCCTGGCGTTATGTTTTGGGGCGCAATTGGATATAACACCTGCACCCCTCTGATACGCATCGCCAGTACACTCAACTTTGCTATCTCGTGTCCTTCTCGGTGTTGCATTTTGGGTGGCCAGCAGTGCATTAATCTTCCAGCTCGTTTTCAAGTCACACACGTCATTGTTTTAAACATGTTAATACCACAGATCAGCAGCACCATTAAATATATACAATAAGTAAAGAAAGGAAATGTTTGACCATATTCCAAGCTCAAAGTGGAAATTTGCTGATTGGCTAGCAACCAGAGATAAATAGGTAAGTTCAAAGCTGTTGCGTGCAATGCAAAATATTTGAATTATATATATATCAACTTTAGGACCATCATTTTCCCGTATAAAGTTAGAATCTTGTATAAGGTGTGAAACAGTGAAGAAGATTCAATATATAGATTGAATAATAATATAATTAACTAGCTACATAACAGAAGTTCAACACGATGTAAGTGTGATTAGAACTTACACATAAGAATGTTACTAGATAAAATCACAAAAAATATATTACTAATTTAATAGCTTACCTCTTTTCTACAATTTCTGAAAAAGTTTTAATTTTCCGCTGCTGTTGCTGATGCTGTCTTTCTTGTTCTTCTGCTTCTATTTGTCGCATTTCTTCAACTCTTTGAAACACTCTTTCTGAAACCTTTCGCCGGCGTGACTTCCAATTGTCTAGGTTCTGAGAACAAAAAATATTTTTTTCTAAGAATTGATATGAAACATTTAACTTCACATATGTGAATACTTCCACAAATTGAAACCAAAAGGAATGAATCTAGATTTTCAGAAACAAAATATTGATACATTAATAAACTCATCTTCCCCCTTCTATTCAACTTTTCATTTTTCTTTACAACAATATAGTTTCATGGGCATTTTACTAGTTCATCAGAAGTATAACACTAGTTTGACTGAAATTGAAACACACATGAACAAATAAGGGAAGTGTGAAAAGGAAAAGTTTCACTTGAAACCATTAGACTGTTTCCCTAGTACCTGTTGAACATTTCACAACCATTCCAGCTTTAGGACAAGTACCCTACACCTCTCAAATAATAACACTACCACATACAGACATTTGACGTGGACTAGGAACATCAAACAGAAGTCATCACACTTTCCACGTTTATAAGTGAGTCATGGAAATTCTCATTGGCTGCCACCGGGAATCAAACCCAGGGTCTTCCAGTTATGCGCCAGTTATGCTTCCACTGCACCACAGCGGCCTCGACTTCCTCAAGACTCACATACACTAAGCGTCAAGCCACTTGGCAGGTTGCTTCCTGGAGCCCCGCACAATGCTGGGGATTCACCAAAGATGGTAAGCAGCAACTGAACAAATAACTAGAAGGCGAATGGAAGACCCTGGGTTCGATTCCCGGTGGCGGCCAATGACAATCTTTCTGAGACTCACTTATAAACGTGGAAAGAGCGATGACTTCTGTTTGAAACTCCCACATATATTCACATATAACATTTATGATATAAGGCTGTGTGTATCTGTTCCTTTAATGCTGGGATGGCAATTTGTGCCTGGAAGCTATACCTCATATTCTCTTCATGTGCCGAGAAGAAAACTGATGGCTCAATTGCCCCGAAGAGAACAAATGAAATCATCATGTGAGAACCACATAGCTGTTTCTCAGTGTGGTTCAACCTGTACCAAGTGTGAGTCAATGACATTGAAGGCTCATGCAAGCTCAAGAAGAGAAACAATATATAACATGTTATATACAAATAGTGGGATGTAAGGTCAGGTGATGCGTAACATCACAGCCTCTCCTTGACAAATGTCTACCCCCTTCTCATGGTACATCCTGTTCCCACTAAAGGGGCTCCGACGACCGCCAATAGCGGTATAACTATACCATCGGGATTAGAGGAAATGCTATCCTACACTCACCAACCTGCTTGGCCAGCGTGGTGAGTTATGCCCAAACCCCTCCAAAATGACTCCACAACTTAAATCTTGGCTCTCAGTATCCGGCAGCTGGAATGTACCTGGCCAAGGCAGCGGCCAGTGCGACATGAAGGCAGAGGGTGCTAAGAATCCCCAGAGGACTGGACTAGGCTGCCATCTGATGCTGACTTTGGCTATGTATAATGGATGCTCCCTATCTTCTGATTCAAGGCTTCTTGAATTGGAAGAGGAACTACAAAGGACCAAGTGGGACATCGTTGGGCTAAGTGAGGTAAGGAGAAAAGGAGAAGATCTCATTGAACTGAAAAGTGGACATCTCTTCTACTATCGTGGGACAGATACCAGTAGAACTAGTGGTGTTGGATTTATAATAAACAAGAAACTGAAGGGTAAAGTTGTAGAAGTTGAAAGTTTCTCTGACAGAGCTGCACGACTCGTTATCCAACTCTCGAGAAGATACCAGGCTCAGATTATTCAAACTTATGCACCCACCACAAGTCATCCTGAAGAAATTGAAGAATTTTATGAGCAAAATCGTCATCTAAATAATAAAGGTAAGCAGCACTTAAAGATAATTATGGGAGATTTCAATGCAAAAATAGGGCAACGGCAACAGAATGAAACTTCAGTAGGTAAATTCAGTCACAGCAACAGAAACCAGTGTGGAAATACTCTCGTAGAGTTTGCAGAGGCAGAAGGATTTTTCATCTTGAACTCCTTTTTCAAGAAAAAGCCACACAGGAAATGGACATGGAGACATCCAAATGGGACGACGACAAGTGAAATTGATTTTATTATGTGTAACAAAAAATTCGTCATAGAAGACTGCAGTGTGCTAAACAAGTTCAACACAGGTAGTGACCATAGATTGGTGAGATGTAAGATGCACCTCAACACTAAACTCGAACGTAGCAAGCTCATAAGACAAACAAAATGTATTGACATAACTAACCTTAAAAAACACCATAATACCTTCAAGTTGGAACTGAAGAACAGATTCTCTGCTTTAGAAGGCCTAACATCGGAAGAAGTGGATATTTCTGAAGTTAACAGAAAAGTAACCAAAGCTCTTATGGAAACAGCAACAAAATTAGTTGGGTCTAAGAACAAGTTACATGTGAACAAATTATCAGGAAAAACCAAAATGTTGATGCAAAAAAGAAGAGAGATGAGGACAACTAAAGAAGATGTGACTTCCAAAGTGAAATATATAGAGCTGTGCAAGACAGTATGAAAAAGTATCACTGAAGACGTAAGGAAATTCAACTGTGAACTAGTAAGGAAAGCAATTGAAAACAACCAAAGCCTAAAGATAGCAAAGGGACATCTCAGTGAGGGAAGAAAACAGATTATGGCACTGAGAAAAGAAGATGGTTCTGTAACAAGAAATAGAGGTGAAATTTTGACAAGAGTGAAAGATTTCTACTCCAAATTATATGAAAGGGATGATACATGTACTCCAGACATCATGAAAGGTGCCAGTACCACAGTTCTTCCAGTCCTCCCAGCAGAAGTTGCACATGCAATCAAGAACATGAAGCAAGGAAAAGCTACAGGAGAAGATGGAATTACTGTAGACATCATACAAGAAGCAAGTGGAGAAATCGAAACAGTACTCGCCCAAATTTTCACTCGATGCCTTAATGAAAAGAAGATTCCTGAGGATTGGAACAATGCTACATTGATCCTGCTACATAAAAAAGGTGACATTGAGGATCTCAAGAACTACAGACCTATCAGCCTCCTATCAGTGGTTAAAAAATCTTCACTAAAGTTCTTTCACACTGCTTGAAGGTGACACTGGACATGACTCAACCGAGAGAACAAGCTGGATTCAGGAGTGGCTACAGCACAATAGATCATATCCACGTACTGAGAGAACTAATTGGAAGAGTGAAAGAATATGAACTTCCATTGTGCATGGCTTTTATCGATTATGAAAAAGCCTTCGATTCGATGAAACCATCAGCAGTTACAATGGCTCTGAAGTCCTGCGGTATTGAAGATGCGTACATTAATATTATTAATAACATCTATGAAAATGCAAGTGCAAAGATTCGGCTGTTTGAAAATACAACACACATAAAAATTGGAAAAGGAGCAAGACAAAGTGACACCATATCTCCGAAGCTCTTTAATGCCATATTGGAAAATGTCTTTCAATCACTGAACTGGGAAAACAAAGGGATAGAGTTAAGTTAATGGAGATTATTTAACACACCTTCGTTTTGCTGATAACGTAGTCATTTTTGCAACTACCCCATCAGAGCTGCAGAGTATGATCCAGGAACTTGCTGACAAGAGTAAAGAAGTGGGATTAAAAATTAACTTTCAGAAGGCAAAAGTGATGTTCAATGCTTTTACAAGAAATGAAGATTTATCGATTGATGGAGAAAAGCTGGAGATAACAGACACGTACGTTTATTTTGGACAGCAGATATCAAGTGAGGGTCACATTGGTGAAGAAATTAATCGGCATACAAAACTTGCCTGGAGAGCTTTTGGAAGAAACAGCATAATTTTCAAGAGCAATATGCCATTATGTCTTAAAAGAAAAGTGTTTGATCAATGCATCCTTCCAGTGCTTACGTATGGTGCAGAGACGTGGACCTTAACTAAAAGAGACAAAGGCTGCAGACAACCCAAAGCAGCATGGAGAGAGGTGCATGCTTGGTGTAACCAGGAGAGATAAGAAGAGGAACTCTTGGATCCGAAAAATGACAAGAGTGGAAGACATCATGATCAGAGTTAAATCCCTGAAATGGCAATGGGCTGGACATACTGCCAGAAGGACAGACCATCGATGGACAGCCGAAATTTTAGATTGGATTCCAAAGGACAGGAAAAGACCAGAAGAAGACCACATGGAAGATGGGTGGATGAAATTCGAAAGTATGCGGGAGTGACATGGAGGAGACTGGCACAAGACAGACCGTTGTGGAGGAAACTTGGGGAGACCTTCGTCCAGCAGTGGATTGATAATGGTTGACAATGATGATGATGATACAAATAGTAGTGGCATTTGCCAAAGCAAAGGCTCCTACTATGTTATTTCTGTATTATTTCTAATATAATATATTATTTCTCATGTACATGGATCACTTCATCTTTGTATACGTATAGCAGTGCTTCTCTGAAGTATAAGTATCTTATATATGAATCACACATAAAGTAACAGGCAAGGTTGTGTGGTGTCACCATATCTGTTTAACATATTTAAGGATACACACATGTGCAACACTAAAACAGACAATACTGGTTTGTCTTGGCAATATCTGTGTGCATGTTGCTGTATGGTGATGAGACAGTTCAGTTGGTGGAGAGCAAAAATTGAGTTGCAGAGTATGTTGTTTTGGATGCATGAAGTTTCTATGGAATTCAAACTTGAGCATAAATAAGGTATAAACCTAAGTTATAATTTTTGAGAGAAGATCCGTTAGTACTAAATGCAAGATCAGTCAAAATGGTACAGAGATAGACCACATGAATGAACTTGTGTATTTAGGAAGCACGTTTGAGAAAGAAAACAGATTAGGTGATGAAATTAGTGAGTGAATTCAGCTTTGAAAGGCATAGCTGCCTTAGGAGGATTTCACAGAACTCATGGGTTCTCAAAGAGGACCCATGAGTCCTGTGAAATCATGGGTCCTAGAGAACTATGATTTCACAGGACTTCATTTCACCAGTAGGATCCATGGCTGTGTATAAAAGTGTAAATTGTCCCTACTCTGATGTACGGCAGTGAAACCTGAGTACTGCAGAAAAGACATACGAGTCTCATTTGTTTGCTGGATTGATGCATTACTTGCAGGTGTAGGAGTGTGGAAAGACACACTGTGATCATGTGACGAACAAGATGGGTTGCTGATGTATAACGTGAAGCAAAATGCTGTTTAAGGTGGAGGCACAAATATTCTGAGGTGGTTTGACTATGTTGAAAGAATGAGTGGTGAGATGCTTACTAAGATATATTGTTATTCAGCCTAAATGACAGGAAAGAAGGGTAGATGAAGGACAAGGAAATAATGGAATGTCCAAATTCAGGAGTACAAAAGACCTTGTGTGACATGTGATAGATATAAAAGAATCTAGAGTTGTATGCCAAGATTGCTGCAAGTGGAAATGTCTGATACTTTAAGAGTAAGTAAAATCTAGGTACAACAATTTTAAACTTCTGGTTGGCAGATGAGCTTGTTACAGTGAACTCTGCCATTTCAAAGATTTAATTCTTCAGAATCCTTAATTTTTAAACCATGTAAAAAAGGCCAGATAATAATATAGCTATGATTTTTGGAATTTATGAAAAGGCATGATAAAATGTAGTGACCTTAGACACATAACTAAAATAAAGTGCAGGCACAGGAAGGAGTGTTAAAGTAGTTCTTGAAAGCCAGTTTGGTGCAATCCATTATGATATTAAATAAAAAAATTTAAAGTAATTTCATTCATTACTAAGTACAATTTGTGCTTATTTTTTACTTTACATTTTTTTAGTACATGTTTCTGGGTTAACATGTTAAGAGCTGTCATCTGAGTATTGATAGTTGCAAGCAGTCCTTGGCAGGAAAATGAGTGAATAAAATTGGTTGTCAAGAGCTACATGATTGGGTCTGGGAAATTCAAATCAGCAAATTCCAAAATATTTTGTATAATGAAATTTAGTTTCATAAACTGACATTTATTGACCAATAAATATAATTTATCACAGAGATCAAGAATAAAAAATTAAGTTGGTTTTGTTTTGATCCCAAGACCCAATTCACGCATTCTTCACCTTCATGCACCCACGTCCAGAAAAGGACAAAGATGATTCATCATCATGAGCAGCACATAGTCATGGTGACTAATATTTTGGGGAACGGGGATTATGAGGAGGTGATTTCCATTGCCTTTCTCATCAGGTATCGAGGATGAACTGCCAGAAACTGCTAGATATGTCCAGGACCAATTTCAGAAATCCATCCACACACACATTTGCATTGCATTTGCAGAAACCCTGGAAACCTGAACTGAGTAGGCATCAACAGGGAATTGAGCCCACAACAGTCAGCTATCACACACACAGACATGAGGCTGGCAATTAGTCAACTCCACCATGCCACTGATACTCATGCATTAGAAGGTTAAAAAACAATACATACAAGGTCTCTACAAATAAGTAAAACCTACCGACTGCCATTCTTCCTCTCCTTCTTTAAGTGTTTCTCTTGATATCTTAACTTCTTTGGCTAATTTGATCTGTTGCTCAGCCTAGAGGAGATAACAAAAAAGTACATATATAATTATAAAAAAAGTAGCTTCAGAACTAACTAAGAGCTGAAAAACAGAACTGGCACAGTATAACTCATACACTCTGATCATTGCAGACATAGTTCAGCATCCAAGTGCTTTAATAGTGATTAAAAACAAATACATTAAAACTACACAATATTAAATTATTGAAATAGGATATTTTCATGGTTTTTCTAAAAATACCACAAAATTATGCATTTTACAAATATTGTAAAAACAGGTATGGAGTCATAGAAATTGAGGAAGGAACATTATTTACAGTTATGTGGGTAATTCAAAATCAATACAGCTCAGCAATCTGATTGCTGAATATAACAGATATGAAGTACAGGATTTTGGCAATCAGATACGCCTGAATCACCAGTTTTATTGTTCAATATGTACCATCATCACACCAGAAAACTTGAAAATTACATCACTTTGCAGAGGGAATCGAAACCACATCCGATTTTCCATTTGAACAGGCTATCCGTTGCACCACCCAGGACAATGAGTGGTGCAACGGATAGCATTCCTGCTCTAGGACGATGTAATTTTCAGATTCTCTGGTATGATGATGGTATGTATTGAACAGTAAAACAGGCAATTCAGGCATATCTGACAGTTAAAATCCTGACCTTGTTCTATGAAATTAATGAGGAGTATTTCTTCCATAGAATCCATATGCAGTATTTTAAAATTGAAAAATGGGGTAACATTTTTTTCTTTCATTTTGCAGTTTTATGTATGCACTGAATATTGGAAGTTGTCAGCCTAATCTTAAATTAGTTTCTCTGGGGAAGGAACAAGACCTTGAAACTCATGGAAAAATACAATATACATGTCTCAGCTGCAGTTTCAACACAGCTGCCAGTGTGACACATTGCCCTCATATCTGAATAGCTACTAGACAGTAATGCGATATTGGCTGTACATTAATGCATGCAGAAAGAAGTATGAGTTACAAAAGATTATGTTTTTTTTTTTTTTTTTTTTTATGCCATATGTCTGCAGTGAAGCTTCTCACTTTGTGAAAACTTACTACCAAACTGCACATCCAATGCATCCCCAAGTGAGAACCAAATCACATTTGTCAGCAGAACCAAAAGCTAGCAATCAGCTCAATACTGTCGAATGGAGTACCTACTCTAGCTAGAAGCTGCCATCTTCAATCCAATGTACTTTGGCCAATGCATGACAAGTGGCTTTACACCTTGCATTATAATTACTTTCATGCAATAGAAAAAAATGTTTGGAACAGTGAGCATTTGCATGAGCACACAGGTTAGGAATGATTATGGCTATTAACTCATTAAGTCCACTATTTGTACAGTATATGTATTACAGTACTTTTAGCAATGTTTCCTCCTCATGATCAAACTGACCTTGCCTTTTAAGTAACGTATCTGTGCATATGTTCCAAATTTTCTCATAAATCCACTAGCATACATAAAGCTGTGTATCACCCAGGTACCCACCCACAAAGAAACCATCATATTCTTGTTGATGGCTATCCCCCCCCTTTTTTCTGTTTTCCTATAAAGTAACATGTGGTTACAAAAATACTTCCCCTGCAAACACAGATAATGCAAGAGCTTATAATACTGCCCTTCTGAGGCTCCTTGCCTAATCAGTAGCCACAGATGAATGGTACCTTTCACACCAAAATGGCCAAACAATCCTAGAATAATAACAGTAAACAAAAGTGTTCAAATTCTATTGTTAAAGAGATGGTGAAAATATAATGAATTATCTACTTAAAATACAATATTCATTGACCATTGATGAATCAAGGAAAACATTGCATTCAATGAAATTAAATAAAAATTTTGGTGAGCCTTTGAAGACTTGAAGAGACAAAAATAAAATATTAAAATGTTGTGTGTTATTTTGTTTGACACATACATAAAAAGACAGTTGTTACATCAAGCAAGAACTTATATTGTCTTGCCTTGCTCCTAATTGCAGTATCCACTACAGACAATACCCCCCTATTCACTACAATGGACTAGCATGCAGTCAGGCAACGGGGTTACAACCACTTAATCAAGTGGCTACACTGCCACCAAGGATTTTTTTTTTTACACCATTCTGCAAATTTACTATATAGAACTGTGTTTCATAACCATTCCACACTGTAATTAATACAGACATTTGACGTGGACGAGGAACATCAAACAGAAGTCGCTCTTTCCACGTTTATAAGTGAGTCACGGAAAAATTCCCATTGGCCATGTAGAATTTTTCCACTTATAAACGTGGAAAGAGCGACGATTTCTGGTTGATATTCCACACTGTTCTCCACAGCTAGATTATTATGACAATCTTTAGCCAAAGTGGAGGAAGCAGTCTCAGCTAAGAGAAAAACCTGTCACTATCTCATTGGAACACAAAATATTTTGAAATTCCATAATTACAATTTTTACAAGTAGTTTTTTTTTTACTAGTAATTTTTGACCTTTTTTGTTTTATGCACAAGTCACAAAAATTGCTGTATTTTAGAAAAGGAAATCTAGATGTTAAATTATGAACATTCATCTCATTAGCATACTGGAAGAAGGGGAAGCATCAGACATCTCACATATCTCTCACGGAAAAATATTTTACAGTTTTAATGTCATCATATTTAGCTTCATCCCTCTGCCAAATCATTTAGGTTAATCTACAATGGTTAAACTTGGAGATTCATTTATTTATGCACTCCAGAAATATATCATTGCAGTCTTATCCTTAATCAGAAATCAGCTTAGGCCCAAACCATTATACATTGTTTCACTAAATTCACTGCAAGACAGTTACTGAAATAACACTGCAGTAGACGAGGCAAATACAAACAGCACAGTAGTAGTAAGGTGCAGATTGTAAAGAGATCTCAACCCAAAGATGGCCAAGTGCTGAATTTAAGTGGTCCACAAAAGGAGAGAAAAAAAAAAAAATCAAGGAATAATTTCAGGTGGACGTCCAGTTATCAGTGCCTTAAGGCTGTCTTTGAATGAGTGTTAGGGTTAATCTTCTACCCTATATCTGCAATGGAAATTCTTTTGTACACATTTTCTCGAAGACTATTACTCTGTAGTGTTTCTGTCTGGAAGCAATGAGATAAATCTCTTATTTCTGCCAGATTTTTCTAATTATCTGAGCCAAATAGAAATCAATGAACAGGGGCAAAGGTGAGATTGGAATCTTGTCTTCTATAGACCATCTTAAACCCTACTGTATGTTAATTTTTTGAAGAGAAAATGTGTACATTAGCAGAGAACCCTGAGTTGCAGCTATAGAAACTCTGCCTACTTACTGAGCTCCACCCCCAAATAACATCATTGGTTAAGATGCAACAATGCATTTTGTCTTTTCATTGTGGAACCAACGAAATACCATTTGCATTCTGAATATGGTGAGGTCTGCAGTAATTCACTGACACCAACTTCTGGGACAGTCTCAAGACAAAAAGCCACACCCAAGGAGTGATTTTTTAAGCTATCTATCACAGAAGACGAACCCTAACATTAATTCAAAGACAGTCTTAAGTAATTTCATGCATAACTTTGCTTTGTTTTCATAAGCCTGCACATATCCCCCAACATGGGGCACAGAAACTGGCTCCACTGCAAAAGACAGACAATAAAAATATAGGATAAAAAGAAATCTTACGATTTAGAGCTTTTTCTTCTTTTTTTGTCGAATAGAATACATTGAACACACACACACACACAAATTGGAGAACAATTCAATACATAAGGGGCAGAACAGAAATTTGTGGCTTAGCAAATGATGAACTGAAGACCTTTACTGCACAGATAGCTAATTACTTGCTATTGGGTTGTCGGAAAAGTCACAACATATTTTGGTACCCAATGGCGGTTGGGCAGTTTTTGGAAGTACTAGAGGCTCTGTTTTCACTATGGCATTCGACAGGTGCCAGTTCTAGCTGCAGTCTAAAAGAAATACTGAGCAATTTGGTTGATTTGCGGAGATTTGACATCAAGTTGAAGATGGAAGACCAAACTGTGCATTTTCGCCATATTTTACTGTTTTACTTCCGTAAAGGGAAGAACGTGGGTCAAGCTTTTGAAAAGTTGCGTAAAGTGTATGGTGATAGTGCTCTACAAGAACATCAGTGCCAGCGGTGGTTTGAAAAATTCTGTGTTGGTGATTTTGATCTCAATGATGCTCCTCGGTCAGGGAGGCCCACCGAGTTTGATGACGACCAAATCAAGGCATTGATCGAGTCGAACCCACGTTACATGAGAGATTCCAGACACATTGCACATCCATCAATCAAGCGTTCACGGCCACATGAAAAAGCTGGGATACGTAAGCAAGCTCGATGTGTGGGTTCCTCATGAATTCAAAGAAGCTCAATTGATGGCGCGTATAAACATCTGCGATATGCTCATTAAACGTGAGGAAAATGATCCTTTCTTGAAGCAACTGATAACTGGTGACGTAAAGTGGATTGTGTACAACAATGTGCTGCGCAAACGGTCTTGATCCCAACGTGCTGCTTTGCCTCAAACGACATCCAAAGCAGACCTTCATCAGTGGAAGGTTATGGTCTCAGTGTGGTGGGATTTTAAAGGTGTCGTGTTTTTCGAGCTCCTACCACGGAACCAAACAATCAATTCAAATGTGTTCTGTCGGCAATTGGACAGTTTGAACGAATCCATCATCCAGAAACGTCCAGAGCTCATTCATCATAAAGGTGTTGTGATCCATTACGACAATGCAAGACCACACACAAGTTTGATCACCTGCCAAAAATTATTGGAGCTTGGGTGGTATGTGTTGCCACACCCAGCATACTCGCCTGACCCTGCGCCATCAGACTTCCACTTGTTTCGCTCTTTTCAACAGTCCTTGCGTGGTATAACGTTCAATTCAGATGAGGCTGTAAATCAGCACCTTGTACAGTTTTTCGCCCCGAAAGACAGCTCCTATGAACGAAGCATTCTGCAGCTCACTGAAAGATGGCAAAAGGTTATCGAACAAAACGGGCATTATATATCATTGATTGATCTTTGTTCTTTCTATCAATAAATGACCTTTGCGAAACATGGCTAAAATATGACGCGACTTTTCCGACAACCCAATATAATTTGGAAAAAATACTAATCTCCAGAAGAATACAAAATGGATCTATGTTTTCATGAGAGCATTGAAATCTGTACCTAGTTTTATCCCTGCCATTTGGCAACAACCATAATGACTTACTTGAAAATTCAAACCTGGCAACATGTCTTGCTCCAGATGTTTACAGGTGATCAAGAGCCATGCAGGGTTGAAAGTGCGTTTTTTCAATTATTTCTTAATGTAACTAGCGTGCATGGCCTATCTTCATTTTATACAATTATTTGTTCCTAAATGGTTAATTATAATGTTCTTAAAACATTTCCTTCATTCTGTCAACTGAATTTCTTTAATTCCTGAAATAGATCTGAAAATTGCATTCATCACCTAGATGGAAACAAAATTTCAAAGAACCTGTCAGCCAAATGTTCTAATGGAGAATTATGAACTCACAGCTTTTGCTTGCATTTCCTTTAATGATAATCTAGGTAGCTATAAAATTACCTAATTATATATTTTAAAGGAAATATTTTTTTTCAATTTATCTCTTTTTGACCCATTACATATTTATAAATTAAGCTCAATCACTTCTCATTAAAAAGGTACAAAAATTTTTGTGCTAACTGTAACAACTCCTTAAAGAGTTAAAAAAAAAACTGTTCTATTATCATTTTACATTTCTTTTGTAAAAAAAGGTATATTTTTTCACATAAAGTTATTATAGCAATTATGTTATTACATGACAAAACTTGTCGGAATTAGTATGAAACAACAAATGTGAACTTTATTTGATTGACAAATTCCTTCAACCACTTCAGTAAAAACAATAGTCCAGGTTTGCAATTTTTTTTTTTTTTTTTTTTTTGACTGAAGGTTTAACGACCACCGACTACTGTGAACAAAACAACTCAATGGGCTATAAGCAGTGGCCCGTCTCTAATTTAGGGTCAATAGTTCCAGGGAAGGGAGAGAGCCAGTGCCGTAAGACAAACACAACACCCATGCCTCACTGGGATTCGAACCCGGCCCCTTCGTGAACAAATCATCATAAGCCAGTGCTTAGACCACTTCGTGATGAGCATCACGATTGCACCCTTTATCAATCACAAAATGTGAGGCGGAAGTCTACTCATCTCTATCGTGTGCAAAAATTCAACTGGATAGCGCACTCTTTCATTCTCATCTTCAGTTACAACTGTGCTTGTAAATGTTGTTGGCATGAGATTCGCGTTGCGAATACTCTTCACCTGTTGGAATCTATGTTTAGGTTTTGTTTTTTTTTTGTTTTTTTTTTTGAAAAGAATAAACTTATATGAAACAACAAATATTCATTCAACCACTTCACTAAAGACAATAGTCCAGGTTCGGGATTTTTTTCTTTTTTGACTGAGGGTTTAATGACCACTATGAGTAACTCAATGTACTATATAAGCAGTCGCCCGTAATATTTTCACTAACAATGGTCAATGTAATGTTCATTTACATCTTTACATAATGGGAAACGTCTTACCTAAGTGAATAAACTGGATCGAATGAATATTAAATTGTATATATACATCAACCAATCCAATGGCGTAACGCGATCAGGTCTTCGAGAGCGTTCGCTAGCAGGCATTCCTATCGGAGAAGAACTCTGATAGGAATGCCTGCTAGCATTGCTTTGCGCAACAGTTCCCTCAGAAAAGACAAGACTTTGGACTATCTCAGTCCCTCCATGCTTCCGCCTTCAACAGCGCACAAGTCAAGTGCACGCTTCTCCCATAAACTTTACATGAGAACTTTGCCACCCCACAATGCCCTAACTGTTGCCCCAATCTAATTTTTCTCTTTGACTGGCACATCTACACGGTAAGACCTTTATTTTGATACTTCAACCATATCTTTATGATCAGCCGTTCTCTCAAAATAGGACTCACAGTAAAAACCTTATCGAATTAATATATAGATTATTGTAATAAATGTACCACGTGAAATGTACTGGTGTAGCTAGCCTCTTTGCACCATAATGGTGTGTGCATGATTGGTTATGTAAACAAAGCAAAGTGGTAAACAAAATTACTCAAAAAAGTGGCGAGATTCTGATGCCTGCCCATAATTTTTTTTAGCTGCTTAAGAGAGGGAAACAACTGCACCCAATTAACCCAGACTTGACTGTCCCTCAAGTTTCCACTACCACCATAATTCTACAATGATTAAAATCACCATTTGCAAGTAGATGTACATTGAAGAGCAATTGAATTAGAGACAGCTGGCATTATGCAAATATGGCGCTGTGGGCGGTCCTGTAAACGGAAACGACATGACGTATGCAGCGATCCGACAATATAAGGAGTGATGCGACGGGAATCAGTAAGAGTCGGATGCAGTATGGGTAAGACGAAGGATCTAAGCGCATTTGATCGTAGGCAAATTGTTGGGGTCCGATGAATTGGTCACTCCATCTCGGAAGTCGTGCAGGCACTGGGATTTTCACGAGCCACTGTGTCACGGGTGCACCGTGAGTACATCGAATCCGGTAAAACCATCCCTGCAAGGGACAATTGCCGTGGACAACAGCGTGTGGATGAGCGGGGTCATCGTCGGCTAGCTGGCATTGTAACAGCAGATAGACAGGCCACAGTGCAAGAAGTCACTCGGCAATTTAATGGTGGTGTACAAAAACATGTAGGCAGCTACACCATCCAGAACCATCTCCTTGCTATGGGGTACACAAGCCATCATCCCACGAGGGTACCGCTGCTGACCACACATCACAGGGTGCAAAGATTAGCATGGGCGTGGGAACATCGCCACTGGACCCTAGACATATGGGAAAATGTTGCCTGGACTGATGAGTTGAGATTCACGTTGGTACATGCGGATGGCAGGGTACGAGTACGGCACAAGCCACATGAAGCGATGGATCCTTCTTGCCAGCAGGGTACTCTTCAAGCTGGTGGGGGTGGCGTTCTCGTCTGGGCACTGTTTACGTGGACTGAAATGGGACCCCTGGTACATGTCACATCGTCCCTCACAGTTCAACGTTACCGGGATATCTTGGACGACCATTTGCTTCTGTTTGTGTGACTTAAACATCCCACTGGGGACCTCATCGTGCAACAAGACAATGCACCATGCCATCGCCCCCGAATTGTATCCGAATGGTTGGATGAACACTCCACCGACGTGCCCTCGCACCCTTGGCCAGCTTGGTCACCTGATTTCAATCCCATCGAGCACATCTGGGATGCCATCGAGAGAGATGTTCGAGGCTCTGACCCCCTCCATCAAATCTTCATGACCTGTGGGAGCTTGTTCAGGGGTCGTGGATTCGTATGGCTTCCCAACGCTTCCGGTGTCTTGTCGAGTCCATGCTGAGACGAATCGCTGCAGTCATCAGGGCAAAATGTGGTGCTACATGTTACTAGATAGGTATCTCTAATTCAATTGCTCTTCAGTGTATACATACATTTTTGTGGATTGAAGGGGAAATAGTCTAGCACATTCCAAGAACATCGAAGGTTATGATGCATAAGACACCTCTAATTTAGATATCACTGCCAAGGGAATTTTGAGGAAAGGGCAGAAAAAGTACACAACAGTACACCTACGCCTCATACCTGGCACTCTGCACCAGAAGGTAACATCTAAGTTATTGAAAAACAGCTAATAAAAAAATTCATCCATATTCCATACATCAGAAACAAAATATAAAGTTCTGTGACAGCATGCACAGCTTGAGAAAATTCCAGCAAGCTGTAACCATTCAAATGGCACAAAAGGACATCAACAATTTCAAGGAATGAAAACAAATTTGTTATGAGTTAACATCATTTCAAAATGGTCGTAGCTACTAGGGGAAAAGGAGAGGGGTGTTTGCCTTCTCAGAATGGTCATACCAGGGGCTCTGAGTATGACCATTCTGAGGGGGCATAAGAAAATAAAATGTGCAACATGTGAATAAACTTAATGAAAATTGCAACTGGAAAAGAAAGTTATATGGTTTACTATTTCCTTTTTTAGGGACTTTAGCAGCAAACAGTATTCTGCACAGCTAACCAGGGTATAGAACAACCTACTCTGATATGTGGACCCCTCACATGCATGAAAGGAATTGTCCAAAACAGCAGAGAGAAGAAGTATGTAGTACAATATGTGGATATGCCTAACATTTGTGACCTTTCTGAATACAATAAAAGGATGAAGAGCTAATTAGTCATCTGTGCTCTGTTGCAGAAAGCCCCTCCGAGTGTTTAAACTTCAACATAATGTCTTCCAAGACCTATTCCCAAAGCTAGACGATTCACAGAAATCAGAATTGCATACTGAATTTGCCAGTAGTTCACTGGTCACCATGTTACATATTGCTGTGAATAATCTAGTGAATTTCTCATTCATAATTACAAGGAATATTTCTTCCTTAATTTCTATATTCTGAAAGCATCTTCACTATTATTTACATTTACTATCTGATTCTCATCTGTTCTGGGTTGATTTGTTTTGTATTCTGTGAAACATTGTCCTTTACATTTACAATCCTTGGTTCTTGGATATTTACTTAATTTTATCATTTTTAGCAAAATTATGTCAAAGAAAGGAAGAAGGGAACTTTAGAACTCAAAGGGGTGTAATTTTAAGTCTCGCCCAACTACCCAGCCATGAAACACTTGCTCCATTGCAGCATAACATGTTGTGTTTCAAAACAGGAATTTGAATTCTGAACCTTTTCATTTTGAACAGCTATTAATCTCTTTTAACATGCATTTCTGTTGTTGCTTCCCTGCATGTGAGCACAGGGGTGCACCCAGAGATTTGGAATGGGAAGAGGGGTCCAGCTCTGCAAGTAAAAAATGCTCATGTATGTGTACTTACGAAATGTGACTATTATAATAAATGTTTTTATCTGTGAAAGAATTTAATACATTGTATTCATGAATTTTCCAGCTGCAAATGGTGTTTTCATTCTTGTTTTTACTTTTAATAAAAATACATATTTCAGAAAAGGAGTTGACCACAATTGTAATTATTTTATCTATTGCTATATTATAGCTTTAGAGAATATATTTTAGGACAAATTCTATAATGTGTGATTTCAACAATTAGGAAAATTGGAGAACAGTTAGAGGGTCAGGGAATCTCTTGTGCCAGAATCATATTACAAAACACTTGGCCTCATGGGGGGTCCGGACCCACGGACACCCCCCCCCGGTTGCACTCCTGTGTGAGCATGAGAAGTCCCTCACTGTTGATTATCACATTCCAGTCTCCATGTAGGAAAATGAGGTAGGTCTTAACACAAGGAATTCACACCTGAGATCAGAACAGTCCAGTTACGTTTGCTAAGGCACCTTGTCAACATGGAATCCTCTGATTCTATTTTACATTACCATTCACTCCTACCTTTTCTTTTGTTTGTTTCAGTGTTAAACAATATCCAAGTGCACTTACTGGTAGAAGAAGTCATTCCTCCTCTGCATTAAGGCTATGTGGATGGGGTGTCAACCATGAACAACTCAATGGGCTATATAAAGTAGTCTTCCATCCCTAATTTAGAACAACTGGTTCAAGGGAAGGCACAGAGCCAATGACAAAAGGCAAACACAACATCCATGCCTCGCCAGAATTCGGATACAGACCCACTTGGACAAAAGGTAAACACAGCTGTGGCCTACTGCTTTTGGGGTGGGGGGGATATCCATGTCACAAGGCCAAACACAACATTCATATTTCATCAAAGACCTTTTACTTCTCGCCCTAGATATACATATACAAATACTTAATGATATTTTTTTATGCAGGCGTGTGTACCTACGTGCACAAAAAAAAAATTATTTTCAAAAATAAAATTTGATTGCATAAAACTAGTGGCAGCATTCGGTCTTCGTTGAAGATTTGACATGAGAAATATCTGAGCCTCATAGGAAAAGTCGGCACTCAAAATATTATTTCGGCCTCCATAACTGTGTTTATTAATCCTGGCTTCTTTTTAAAATTGTCCACTTACCTCAGAAGACGAACAAATGTTCGAAAGCAACGCGGAAAAAATACGAATTTCTTCCGTATACAAAAATCAAGCACCGCTTTCCTCAATCAGAAGTACTACTGCCTGTTGCATCTGATACATGGGCGCGATGTCGTAGAAGGTGGGTTTCGTTATGGAGGTGTTAACCTTCAAGACTTTTGTGGGGGCGGACGCAACGGTTACAACAAATTTGATTTCCACTGACGTTTATTCGAAAGCACAATACTGACCTTTCTGTACAACGGAGATTGGACTTTGACGAACTGTAGCGGATTGTAAGCTGGAACAGACGGGTTTTTACCCAGTGTTCTCGTAGGAATGAATTCCCCGCTATCACCCGAGAGCTGTCTAGTGTGGCTGCCACTACTACTGCTGCTGCTCACACTGCTTCCGCTACTGCTGTCGAGGCTATCCACGGACCCGGAACGCACGTGGTTGCCGTACATGTTGAGTGATCCATCCAGCGGCGCCACAGACGCCGATTGCCAGCTCTGAACGGTGACCCTGGGAGCCACAGGAGGAGGCTGGGGCTTCGAAACATCCTCGGAACCAGCCGCAAAACGGAATGTACCAGGCATCATGAGAAGCCGGCTCTAGCCATTGAATTCACATAGCCTCACCTGCAAGGAACAGAATGCATATACTTAAAAAGGGGAAATAAGGACATGAAAACAAACTATAAATTATCGAAGAAATCAAATTACCTAAATAAAGAAACAACAGACATGCTCCAGAATACTTCTGCGGATGGGCTAATGACATTTTTACATAAAGAGTTTAGATTTTCATCATGGCTAACTGGTATATAATAGAATACACCATATTATATCAGTCTAAATATGTTTAATAAGTAGGTGTTATCAGTATTGCATCGACTTTCGGAAGGGTAGTTGCAAGCTGCTTCACCTCAATGTGCTCCTGAAAAAAGCAGTGACCGCAAATATTTCCTACCAATAAACGACTCAGCATTACATCAACCAAATTTGTTTAATAAGTTTCAATAAACATATCAATCTAAGGATTATCAGAGAAACCAAAAAACATGCCTTGTTCCAGAACATTTTATTTTCTCGAATAGGCTGATGAAACTTTACGGAAGCGAGACAAAACACAAAATTCCATCATGTCCTCACTGGTTTCGGTAATACGTCACTTCTTCCAGTGGGCAACTACTAGCCGCCGCCCCCCCCCCCTTCGTAAGAAACACTGGCAAGAAATATTTCTCGCAGTAATTGAAAGTCATCTGATGTATTCTTCAGCGCAAATCAACATCGGCAGGTTTTCATTTCAACAGGATAAATAATAAATAAATAATTTGGCATATTTATTGTCAAATATGTTTAGGTATTAACTGTTGATACAGGTTATTTATCCTTTAAGTGGATATTATGCATCATCAAAAATTTTAAATGCAAATAATAGAGGAAAGAAAAACGAAAGAAGTGGATTGCTAGTCAAGAGAATCCCAAGAAACGAACTGAATGTATGAAATACAAGACTCTGATCTATTATTTACGAAATAAGAGACGTTACGCTCTTTAGAAAAAAAAAATCGAAGCATCTAACATCGAGACGGAACTACTTCAGTGAGTGAATGATAGGTCATTATGGTTCTACTGTCAAATCTGATCATAAGGGGCCAAACATTGGAACACAACGAGTTAGGATGCAAAAACAGCCTCCACGGTGGTTGAGTGGTCAGAGGCGCTGGTTTCTGGCTAGTCATTCCGGATGGATCCGAGTTCACCCTTGAATCAGTGGCCCCAAATTAGGGACGCGACCACCTTTAGCCCTCAAAGTTACTTACTGTGGTCGTAAACCCCCAGCGCCCACATAAAAAAAGCAAAAAAAAAAAAAACCACATCAGTTCGTATCATTAGAAAGGCCACTCTTCCACTTTGGACCAAGTAGTGAACTACGTATTCCCCAAAGGGTAACTATTTTTTTTTTCCTAGTTTTTATCTTCACCAGGGCTTGAAAAACATCGTGCCCGGGACAGGTAAATTATTAGCTTGGGTGGGCAGAAAAAATTAACTAATTGCAAGGCTCAGCAACTAGATTTGGAAAAAGAAATTGGAATGCTGAGTTTGCTACCTTTTATTTCACTGCAAACCAAGGATTTTGTGTTACTGTTGCAGTCAGGGGTATATACACCTATGAGCCATTCCATTATGACCACCTACCTAATAAGTTGTAGGAGTGTAGGAGCCTCCCGGAAAATGTTTTATTTTTTTATTTTTGGTTAAAACGCGAGTTACATTAGAAAAAAAATGTCTTAATTTAATAAAAATGTTTCAACTTACATTAGAAAAAAATGATTTAATTTTCCTTCAATTTTTCATTAACTTTAATTTTGTTCCGAATGGTGGATGATTTCAAAAACTTCCTTCCTCCCCCGCCCCCGGAAGCAAAATTTTATATACATCCCTGATATAATAATTACTTCTTCAAACATTTCAGGAATAACAAACTTTTTCCAACTAAAGAAGGGAAAGGGGTTCCTCAGCCTTGAAATTTTTATCTATTAAAATGCATTCAATGCACTCTTGTTCCTGAATCACGATTCCCAGACAATTAGGTATTATTAGTCTACTTATTATATTTTGAAGAATACCATGCGTCTTAATACACTTTTTAATAAAATAAACTATAACTAGTACCATTTGAACAAATATTTAAAAAAATATAATTGGAGAAATATTAGTAGCATAAAAAGAAACGAAACTTCCTTTTAAAACATCATAGCCTGAATTTATTAAAATTTGGCTCGGTAACCTAAAATGTACCCGGGGAAGAGGGTCGTTTCCGGGAGGGCTTCGCTCCACTGGATGTATGCCTGAAAGAAGCCGTGCCTGTACGTCTACTGCTTCGCTATATCCCAACATTCAGAATTCCATTTGGATCTAAAATATATGTAGAAAGTAAACATTTTTACTCAATACCAATCTGAAATCATAAGCTTAAGAAGCAATAAAATCAGTATGCTAGGATAACCCGCTGAAGCAGTAAAACTGCATATACAGATGAATTACACTAAACTGCAGTTTAACTTATTTATAATTCAAAACAGTTTTTGTCTGCGTGGAGGCAAAATTTTGCCCATATCCATTACCGCTTTATGGTGCGTACATATGTGAAGATTTCCATAACGGATTTGTCTTCTGGCTTTGGATATCATATTTTATTATTTTTATGGATTATAAATCTATAAATCCCCAGTTTCCTCCTTGGAAACACAACCTTTAGACAAGTCAATACGCCAGGGATATTGTTCGCCTGAGAATATATCATCAGATGACATATTATATGTAGAAAGCGTTGTTCTGTTCAGTGTCAAATTCGTATAGTCAAGATAGTAATAAATGAAAACATACATACAAACAGACGAGTTCAACTCCTGTGCTAGTGGCTTCATTGATATTTTTTTTTTTTTTTTTTTTTTTTTTTTTTTTTGATTGGAGGTTTAACGACCACCGTGAGCAACTCAATGGGCTATAAAGCAGTCGCCCGTCCCTAATTTAGGGTCACTGGTTCCAGGGAAGGGAGAGAGCCAGTGCCGTAAGACAAACACAACATCCATGCCTCACCGGGATTCGAACCCGGACCCCTTACGGACGAATGATCAGAGGCCAACGCCTTAGACCACTGCGCCACCGGGGCGGCTGCTTGATATTTACTACATTGTTACCGGTCGGTACGTATATATTTCTCGCTAATTGGCTAAAAAATTAGAGGTTGTTGATTGTATCAAGAAAGCAGCTAGGAGGGGGGGGGGAGCTGCCTGCCTGACTGGCGACGACAACCACAAAGCGGTAACTAAAGAAGATATAGGCTTCATTCATGGCACATTGGAAAGATCTTGTTCGACTTTTCGAGACCTCTGTGATATCGAAATTTAAAAAAAATTAAAATTAGGGATACTGTAACCTGCACCCCCACCCCCACCACCACCACCAAAAAAAACAAAAAACATTATTAGCATTTTTTCCGCCTTTTGTTTTTTTTCCAGCAACGAATTATTAAAGTTCAGTTTTCCTGATGTTCGCCAACGTTACCGCTTATTAAGTGTAAAACCGTAGGCTTTAAAAGCTTTTAAATTATCTGAGCTATGATATTTATGATCAAACACAGAATTTTGGGTTTGACTGGAACAGGTGGATGAATAAACCTCAAATTTTGGGTGTATCAGGTGCCCTACTAGATTTCAGAAAGTATGCGAAACCTCGTTCGAAACAGAGTTTTGAGGTAGACACTCCAAGTTGTCCCTTTCTTGTGGAAGATTTCTAATAGTGTTGGGTACTCCGAACATAGTAATTTTGGTTGCAGTTGCGTGCGCAAAGGCTGTTTCCATAGCAACAAAGAGGTTTGCTTATTTGTAAGCATTCATAACACAAAGAATATAAACGCTTCGCGTGAAGAAGCTCAACTCTCGTAGAGATAATGTAAAACAGGCGACAGCAGCGCCACCATGTAATGCGGCAGCAGATGCTCTGCGGGAAAGTTAACATTCAGGCGCAAAAAGCGTAGGAGACACGGGACGGGAAGCCTATTTCACGGAAAGGAAGCTAAGCTTTGATCTGCGACTGTTTCCTTCGGTCTCATTGGGTCTACTAAAGCATTTTTTTTTTTTTTGTTGTTCTTTTCTGAGTATCCCTCCTGTCCCTTCTTTTGGTGAAACAAATATATACATTAGCAATTAATATTATTTTAAGGAAATTTTAGCAGTTTTATTCTCACTTTAAGCACCGTAGTAATACCAGGTTGCTTGGCATGAATTTCATATTTACAATATACCTTAAATGTCAAAAATGCTGAGGCTGGTTTCCCAGTAGCAGCCATAATAATAAAAAAAAAAAAAAAAAAAAAAAAAGCAAAGACACCCGCAGTTTCCCAAAGCTACAATTTTTTTTTCTACCCTTCCGAAGTTTGTAAATTAAACGCACTGCGCTGGAGAGATTTTCTCAACAGATCGGAAAAACATCCGTTCGTATCTGAGTAGGTTCGAACCTGGGCCGCTGGCGTGATAGCTGAGCTCTCTACCGACCGGACTATATGCTTAAAGCTGTCTGTTTGGTATGCATTGTGTAATCGAATGCTTCCCTCTTTCATTTTACAATATTACGAGGTATTTTTCATAAAAGTCAGTTTCATATAATTGATAAATTAATTTTTTCAACGTAACGACAGCTTTTTTTTCAACAAACGTTGTTTTAATGGTTTTCCAGGATATTTGTTTCAAACGGTTTCAAATTTGTTCTTGTTATTCATCCACTCCATTCCATGAATTGTTATTCATCGGAATGGAGTGGGTGTATTTCATGGCTGTAATATAAACGCAGATCTAGATGAGAACAACAAAACCTTTGAACAAAACGCCAACACAAACAAGCGTTTATATTCTTTGAACACAAACACGCATGCTCAGTCTAACTCAGTCTGCTCGGCATCCTGCGGCATCAGCCTGTAATGTTGGCTTCTGTGTAGTAATTCTTTGCCGCATAATATAGTGGCGCTAGTTACGTCTCGCTGAGCCTTACCTTCTTATCAGTTAGATATTCTTTGCATAACATCAGAGCTATGTTACGTCACACGTTCAAAGCGATTACATCTTCGCATACAGAAGTGCGTCATTTTAACATCGAAAGGAAAATGTGACATCACGGCTAACTCAGTTCCGATCACAATAAAGGGCATTTCCGATAAAAACAAAACAGAAAACAACTTATGGATTTATTCATAATTTAAACGGGATATTCTCCCCGATATTTCTTGTCTTATACGCAGGGATGGGTGGACTGAATAAATATACAGTATAACGTGATATTCGCGTTTTTATTAATGCCATTCTTAAAGTACAACTGACTGAGAATCATTTCAGAACTGTATTCTTTGACGTAATCTAAAACATACCTCGAACCAACAGCTTCCTTTGTTTATTTAGCTGTGTATTACTTAATTAGGAAACAAACGAAATTCCAAAGCAGAAAGACACCTGCGATCCCAGGAAGGATTAAAGACCAAAGGCCTTTAAGATACATAGACTGGAAAACCGTAAGTTAACCGGGCGACACTTGAAGTTCAGCGTTGTACGGAAAGAATCTGTCACATCTCGTTCTTTACTATAGGCGTTCGTGTGTTTATATCAATTACATCCATTTTTTTAAATATATAACCAGTAAGATTTCATTTTTTGTTTTAATAAATGGTGTGTACATATTGTAAAGTATTTCAAAAAATAATACAGCCAAATTTAATGAGCTAAACAGATTTTTGAAACTGTTATATCTTGCGTAGCGTACGGATGTACCAATAAACAAACAATTGGCCAGCAGACACTTTCATTTCGTAGGTTTCCACATAATAATTGTGATACTATGGGGAAGTGGGTAAATGCTCTAAGACGTGCTAACTGGAAATATTAATATTGTGCTAACTGGAATCTCTAAATATTAAGTTGAAGGACTCAGTTTTTACTAGAGCCTTGTCTCATTACCGTGACTTGCAGTTTCAATCTAGGCTTCTCACTTCCTTTCGTAATCTTTCCCTTGAAATAATAGAGGTGTTTTAGTATTTTAAGTGCAAGATAGTAAGCTACTAACCTTTTTCACTTATTTGATATCTAAATATTAAATTGAGGGACTTAGTTTTTACTAGACCCTTTTGTCATTCACCAGACTGTGTATGGCTTTAAAGCGAAGGTTTCTGGTTAAACCTGAAGTTCAGCGTTGTTAACTCGTGTTTCTTTTCCCAGACTTTTCATTATCGAGATTTGTAATTGTCTAAACTCTAAATTGTATGAAGAGGGAATTTCTTTCTATCATATTTAATTTTACTTATTTTTTCTCCCGTTGAGTAGCTATTACGAATTCATAATACTGCGGAAAAAACTTCCGAAATTAAAAGTTTTGCTCTCGGCAATTTCTCTTAAGAATAAACAAATGGCCACATTAAAATGATTTTTGACATTACTTAGAGTGTGAAATACGAATTTCATGCAACTAGATCACACAGTTTGCAACCAACTGAAGCTGAAATATATTTTACACGCAGGACAAGCGACGTTTCTCTTCAGTTATTTCATATCCCCCCAAAATTACGATAATGATGTTTTCTTTAATCGTAATTTAAAAGGCGCAATGTCTAATTTATACCCCATTGAAAAAAATAATGCGCAGTGTTAAAACAACGTAAAATTTCTTCTTTCGCGCAGGTAAAAGAGCTTGATTAACGTTGCTTACATATGACACACGCCATTTTATACGTACAAGCTCTGTGATCAAAAAGTCGCCAGCTTCTGCCACTCATTTGCACAAGAACTTCCAGTCTATGTATCTTAAAGGTCTTTGCTAAAGACAGATCAGTTGGGTAAGTTGTGCTTTACTCTGCGCTTACATGCTTTACATGAGCCGCCACGAGTACTTCTCTTACAAAGGAGCACTTGGGTCATATTGCAATCATGAGCCTTTTGTGTGATCAATGTGCGATTTCTGGGGACTGACTAGGCTTCGAGAGAAAGCTAGGGGTGATTCTGTGCAAGACGGCTGTGTTCCGATGGCTCCTGGTGAAAGACGCATCATTAACAAACGACGCCGAGTAAAACACAACTTAACCCCGTTGAGCTTCTCAAGTCTTTTCTGTTTTTGTTTGTTTGGGGTTTTAATGACCACTGTGAGCAACTCAATTGGCTATAAGCAGTCGCCCGTCCCTAATTTAGGGCCAATGGTTCCAGGTAAGGGAGAGAGCCAGTGCCGTATGACAAAAACAACGTCCACGCCTCACCGGGATTCGAACCCTGACCCAACTCGAACGAATGATCAGAAGCCAGTGCTTAGACCACTGCGCCAACAGGGTGGCCTTTTCTGATTTCACCAGTTTGTTTAACGGGAATATTATACGCAAAACGGCACCAACAATTGGATAAATAATCATAAGCTCCTGACAGTGTATCAGAAACGATTGCTTCAGCAGCGATTTTTTTAAAGAACTATACATGACTTTAGGCACTAAATGTTCACGCGAATGGTTGGTTACAAACAGCCGTAGGATGCCAAAAATGGTAATTCCACGCTTGAAATGTAGTAATCCTGAAAAATTGCGGATAGTACACTAGTTCATCTGGTAACAATGAAGCCAAATGCACGGTCATGCGAATATAATGCCGATGCAGGTGCATTCACTCAGGTAAAAGTTTGGCTGAAACTAAAGCGAAGCACCATGGCCCGCCACGTTCCATGAACCATGAAAATGTTGACCTTTACACTAGCAAAAGTGGCGAGTGGGAAAAGCGCAGAGAGTAGGTAAACATAAAAATAAAAAAAAAAAAAAAACTCGTTACACATACTCCGGCACCAAGTTCGACAATAATTAATTCTACTAGTACATCGTCACTGTTGACACAGCTTGAAGTCAGTCATCTGCGCGAAAAATCAACGGGCAGGTTAACACGTTTCTTAAGTTCAGAGGCGAATTCCGTTTGATATTGACGTCACAGACATCATCCCCTACCCCAGAGGCAATTAATAAACATTTCCTTGACGTTCATGCTAACAAATTTCCTCATTAGAGGAGGGGGGGCGATAAGTATTTCTTAGATTGGCAGAACAGTGTCAGTGCTATCCACCATTTTACCTATTTGACTAATAAAAGCTTTGTCTTTTTAAGTTTTCCAAACACAATTTTTTTTGTTCTTTATCTCAATAAATAAATAATAATAAGCTTAGCAGTTTTACATTTAACTGAAGTTTTCCTTTCAGAATAGTGTTACACTGTGTAGGGCTTAAATTACCCTTCATGAACAGTTGCGCGATGAAAAATGAGATGCAACTTGAATGTATTGGCACTGGCTTCTGTCATAATAATCGCACCAGAGCCATTTGTAATGTAATGTAAATGTTAAAGCGCACACAGGTGCATTGAAGGAAATGCGGTTAATGCATTAAAATGTAACCCACGGCTGACAGTTGAACATTCTCTTGTTAATTGCTGTTACGGTGCCTGTCAACTGTTCATGTGCTTACCGATGTAACTAACTTCACTGAAAAAAAATATCTAAATCGTCTTAGATTTTTAATCGAAGCTACTTGCAAACATAATCTTGATTTTATTATTTAATCAAACGAACGACTGTTCGAAGCAGCATCTCTATACGGATGGCACCAATATACAAATAAACGGACTTGCGAATTAGGTGAGCGAACAAACTTTGGATCATATGTAGCTGATGCATGCCTTTATGCTCGAAACATTAGACCCAAACACAAAAAATGCACATACACTTCGATAACTGCTAATTCATACTTTCTTCAAGAAGAAAGTTACTGATATGAAGACATATTAACGTATGACAAAGTTACTGAGTTACTGATATGAAGACATTAACCCCCACCTCCCCCGTAATAAGAAATGTAAGTGAGCTATGTATCTGTTGTATGATGTATATATGTTGAGTTATTATCTGTATTGTGTTTATTTACAGATTAGGTACCGGAACCATGTGTGATACCAGCGAAAACAGCCCGGAACAGCGGATTGTTGTCAGTGTCTGGGTACACGAACGTCCACACACAGGGAAGACAATGCGTGACGTGCGTGCCGATTTCCAACAACGATTCGACAAAGAGGCCCTTCCAAAGCAGACTCTTCTGCGGTGGGAACGTAAAATCTACGAAGCAGGCAAGATCAAGGATAAACCACGAACGGGAATACCATCAACCAGAGTGAAACAGTATCAAGCGGTTGAGGAATCAGTTATCAGGTCACCGACGAAGTCGCTCTGCAAACGATCAGCGGAGCTTGGAATACCACGATCGACTCTGCATAAGCACACGAAGAATGACTTGAATTTGCACGCATATCGCCCGATGTTCGTTCCAGAGTTATCAGACATCGATTTAAACGGCAAACGGGATGCATGTGCAATGATGCTTCAGACATTTGCCACAATCCCAAAACGTGGAAAGGTCATTTTCAGTGATGAATGTGCGATATACCGCAGCTGTCGATCACGGAACGTTGTGTTCTGGTCCAAGGAAAACCCACATTATGTCGAAGAATTAGAACATCATCCTCCGCATGTCATGATATGGGCTGCAATGAATGGTCGACATCTGTTTGGACCGTATTTCTTTGATGGCCCGGTGAATCAGACAACTTATCTGGACATGCTGCGAACCTGGTTTGTGCCACAACTTGGAAATCTTGGCATTCTGAATGACGTATGGTTCCAACAGGATGGGGCACCAGCCCATTACGCAATCGCTTCTCGGGAATACCTTGGTGAGGTCTTTCGGGATCGTTGGATCGGCCGAGGTTCGGCAGTGCTGTCCGCTCCACTTGAATGGCCACCTCGAAGCCCAGATCTCTCAACGTGTGATAATGCCCTTTGGGGATTTATTTTGGGGGTTGTTGCACAGCAGCGCTACCAAACCACTGATGAACTTAAACAAGCAGTGAGACGTCTTTTCTCTCGTATCACCCCGCAACTGCTTCGGAAAATGTCCCACAGAACATGGCGTAAAATTATTCTCTGTCACGAGAATGACGGAGCCCAAACGGATCCACTGGATGTTTAAGGATGCCTCAACATATAACACAACATAAACATCATACAACAGATGCATAGCTCACTTACATTTCTTATTACGGGGGGGGGGGGGGTTAACAAGGGATTGTGGACACCTGTACTTATAATTTAGTATGGAAGCAGTACTGGAAATTTGAGAATATATGATGTCTAGCTACAAAAGAACATTTTCAACGCGACCAACCTTTCACCTTTCCAAGTATGCGTGTTAATTTTGAGGCAGGGGAGTACTACGGAAGATATGCACAAGCAACGATCTGGGAGACTCCGGACATCTGCGAGTCCTGACACTTTCTGGTTTGGTGATGTAATGGCGCTCTCGCTCTCACTCTCTCTCTCTCTCTCTCAAGCACACGTGCACCATGGAAATCCATAAAACAGTGTGCTCGTGAGGCAGGAATCAGCAGGACAACTTTCATTGGATTTTAAAACGTGCGAATTGGAAGTGTTACATTCCAACTCGGCTACATATGATGAATGATGATGCTCGAAGAACTGAGTTTTGTTAATGGTTTTATGGCACAGCCAACTGCTTCGACTGCACATACTAGAATACTGGTAATCCATACAGTCACGTGGAAAGGAATGTGAAATCACTGACACTTACAAAGCCTAGTGTGGCTCATTATCCAGGGGTTTAGTTGGACCGCTCTTTATTATAGCACAGTTACTGGTCCTCTGCATCTCAACATACTGTACTTCAGACATAACTTGTGTCCACAGTTCATCAGCTGTATTAAAAGGAGGCCAGTGGCCATTCGGAACCCCCTGTAGGCTAAAAAGCGATCAGTTACGCACCTGTTGTGTAGCGTACCCGCGACTGTGATGATGGGCAAACACGGGGACCTGTGAAAGTTCGATCGTGAGCAGATAGTCAGTGCGAAGGAGATGCGAATGCTCCATCGCCGCAACTGCAGAAAGTCTGAATTTCCCCGTATGACTGTTGCACGTGGACCAGTGTTACACCAAGCGGGAAGCCTTCGGAGAACACGTGGCCAAAAAGGGCCGTTGATGTTCGAGTTGCGCGCCGGCCGCCTCTCCTGTGTCGCAATATAAAGCCACAATGGATAGGATAACGTCGGCTTCCATAGATATCGCATCTATGAAATTCTGTACGAAGATCATGCGACGTATGGTGGCACGATTCGGCAATGGCAATCGACGCCCATATATATCGAGTACCGTTGTTACCAGGATATAACGCTACAGTGAGTTACCAACTACAACACGCCGACAAGAGGTCACGTGTGAGGCGTAGACCATACGAGACTATGGATCTCAACTATCAATTCGGGTGTTGTAGATGGAGCAATGTTCTGAGGCATGTTTACATGGACCATCTTGAGGCCCCTTGTATACATTGGGACCACCATCCCCGCACAAAGCTAAGTTGACGTATCCTCCAACTAGCTGCACCTGTTCACGGCTTTCCATTCCCGCTCGTCGAAGGACTGGTTGGAGGAGCATTCTACAGAATTTGCAACTTTCGAATGACCCACTCTGTTTTCGAATTTGGACTCAATTACGCGGCTATGTGATGCATAGCCACGGATTTCCATGGTGCACGTGTGCAATGCACTCGAACCCGAAACCTACCCCAGGAACTGCGAGCGCTTTAGGAATGACCATCCTGGAATCACGGGCAGTAATACCACCCGAACCATTCGCAAAGTCCATGCCACGACGTGTTGCTGCTGTTGTGAGCGCGAAAGGTGGGCAAGCACCTTATTAGATGGGTGTGTATAGTAAATTGTCCATTTAGTGCATATTATAATAAATTATATAACACCTAAAGGTTTAAAATATTGTGAGAACTACCGGTCATCAACGTGTACGCATTATTATTATTATTATTATTGTACACTCACGAATAATCAAATTTGCGCATCTAGAAGAAAACATGCTACAACCGCGAAACTTTGCAAATAGCTAGAATACGTGCTGGTATGCAAATGATTCACGTTTAGTGCGAGTGCGCATGACCGCATACTCTGTGGTGGCGTTACTACAAGCACGAACCGGCGTGTAGTCGATGCCCCATGAAAGCGAAAAGCAGCGGCCGACGTAAGCAAGAGTAAGAATGCCGGGTAGACGCCAGAGACGTCGATTTACGCAAATTTACGGATTTTGAGAGAGGCCTGGTCATCGGGCTGAAAACCGCAGGGTGGTCAGCGAGTCGTTCAGCCCGCCACGTGGATCGTTCTGACTATATCGTCCGATTGTGTTGGGAGCCGCGGATACGTGACGGCACTGCCACACGGCGGAGCGGCTCCGGATGGACCAGACGGATCGTGCGCCAGCCACGAACGGATCCCACGGGGACCCGGTTCACTATACAGGCAGATGTAGCGGCTCCTGTGCGCTCACGAACCATTTCCCGACGCCTCGCAGAAGCAAATCTGCGATCCCAGCTCCCCTTACATGTGCTGCCATTAACACCGGAGCATCGACGGCTCGGTGTGCAGTGGTGCCAGGCCAGAGCGACGTGGAACGCCACAGCCTGACGACGTGTGGTGCTTATCGATGAATGCCGCTTCGTTTTGGGGACAGATGATAATCGTGTCCGGGTGTGGAGGTCACCGGATCAACGGCACAATCCCAACCTCGCTATCGAGCGCCACACCTCCCCACTGCAGGCATATGGTCTGAGGAGCCATTGCCTACGATAACCGATCAGCTCTAGTAGTGGTACGTGGATCATTGACGGGCCAGCGGTAAGTGGATGAGATCCTACGGCACCATGTGCTCCCATTCCTGGCAGAGATTCCAGGTGCGCTATACCAACAGGATAATGCCCGCCCACACACGGTTCGGGTGGCCCAGGATGGCCTACGTCATGCCCAGACACTTCCATGGCCTGCCCGCTCCCCGGACATATGTCCCCTATCGAGCATTTGTGAGACCAGTTGAAATGCCGGCTGCCGCCGTGCCGCAATATCCGGGATTTGGAGCACACTATCCAACACGTGTGGACCAGTCTGCCGCTGGACAACATCAGGCGTCTGTCCGCCTCCATACCGGACCGTATTGCAGCATGTATCGCCGCAAGAGGCGGTACGACGCGCAATTGAAGATGACCGGACTGCGTGCCACAGATCCCTTTGTAATTGTCCTGCAGCTGTTTTTGCCATTATGTGTATCATTACGCCCATAAAATTTCAGTTCAATCCGATGCTTCCTTCTTGGTGCTGAGCAAATTTCATTGTCCGTGAGTGTATTTTTGAGATATTTTATAATCATTCTACTCTATGAGATATCTTGTTTATCAACAATAAACCAGCCACAGAAACCCTTAAAAACAACTATTACATAAACGTAAAATCAGCATTTCCCTAGACCAAGTACCTATGAAACTGCATCCGGATTTTTAAGAGTACGTTCGTTGTAACTTGATACTCGACTTCTATGAGTATGCGCTGCATGTTCATGAATTTTCCACCACAAGGGGTAATACGCCGAATCTTCCCAGTTCCATCGAATAAAGACTTGTTTGAATGGCGTTGTAGGAGACAAATCAGCCCACAAAACGGAGGTAGGTAGAATAATCTCTATTAACTTTTATCTTCCCAGTTCAGGGAGTGAAAGACATTCAGCAATGTGGCATTATAGAGCTTGGGTAATATGGTTATATGCATATTATAATAAAATAAAATATATATGTATAACATATATATATACACGGTCGAGTCACATTATTGTGACCACCAGCTAATATTCAGAGTAACCGCCGTGTGCAGCTCGGACAGCAGCTAGATGGGCTGGGAGTGACTCAATAAGGTTCTGGAAGGTGTTCACAGGTATGTGAAGCCATGCTGACTGCAGTGCATCAGACAGCTGCTGGTGGGTGCGTGGTGGAGGATCCATACAGCGAACAACACGATCGAGGTGGTCCTGCAGATGCTCAGTTGGGTTTAAGTCTGAGGAATTAGGGGGCCAAGGAAGTACTTTGAAGTCTTCATCGTGCTCTTTCAACCACTCTCGGGCATTTCTAGCTGTGTGACACGTCGCATTTTAGTGCTGGAAGATTCCATCCACCCCAGAAAGACAATCAGCATGTATGGGTGCAAGTGGTCTGCAAGGATGGATTCTTAACGAATTTGGTCCATAATGCCTTCCACAGGAATGTGTGGACCCAGGGAATGCCACGAAAGCATTCCCCAGACCATAACGTTGCCCCCACCAGCTTGTGTTCTTCCAGCAATGGCTGAAGAGTGTTTGTTCTCCGATGTTTCTCGCTTTATACGCCAACGTTCATCCGTTCGATGATGCAGAAAACCTGACTCATCGGAGAAGGCAATCCTTTGCCAATTAGCGGAGGTCCAATTCCGACACTGCTTTGCAAATGTAAGCCTTTTCTGCCGATACACCTTCGTTAACATAAGTGCAGTGACCATCCGTCTGCGTCGGAGCCCTATACGCAGCAGGGTACACTGAACTGTCGTTTTAGACACACTTCCGGTAGCCCCCTGGTTCATTCGGCCAGTGAGTTGCTCCACTGTAGCGTGTCGATCGGCCCTCACGCACCTTCGAAGACGACGTTCACCTCTCACATCAATGGCACGTGGTGCTCCACAGTTTCCACGTCGCTTATTCGCAATGGTGCCATTTCTCCAATCAAGATACACTTTAACCACAGCAGCACGCAAACAGTTCACAAACTGCGCTGTTTCAGAAATACTGCCACCCTTGGTCCGAAAGCCGATAATCATCCCTTTTTGTAAATCTGATAAATCGCCCCTTTTTATCCATGACAGCAACGAGTGATGTTTTCAGAATGCCTACAAACACACCTTATATATCCTCCAAGCCAGCTCACGACACGTGTCTTCTTCCATTGGTTACGCGCTGTTGACGTTAAAAATAGGAAGTGGTCACAATAATGCGATTCGACTGTGTATCATAAAATAAATATATAATAAAATAAATACACTCTTTGCTAAAAGAAATGAAGTTCCCAGAAGGAATCACCCAATCAAGATGAAAATTGGTATGTGCAATATATATGTATAAGGAAAGGAAATGATTACAATTCAGATCAGATCATATGTAGAGGATTTTAGGAAGGGAGTGTCTGACCACAGGTATTAAAAAATCTTTAGAAATAGGAAGCTAGGAGATTTGGGCTAAAGTGCCCGATAGGTAAGTGATACGGAAGTGAGGTAGAAAGGGGGAGGAAGACGCCCTTATTTATTACCGGGGGAGGGGGCAGTACCCGGGGTCCGACGGCTTAACGTGCCCATCCGACGCATGGCGTATATTTAGTTGTTCGAGCGTTCGTACCTGCCTGGGATCGAACCCGAAGTCTTCTCCGTGGCAGTCACAAACGTTGACCACTAGGCCATCCGTGGCCCATGACTGCAATTCCAGAGTAGTTCGGCCATTTATTCGGATAAAACAGCTACACGAATGTAACAAGTCAGCACGTTGTGGCGCCACCTCCTGCTCAGATACAAGCGATTACCCGGCGTAGCATAGGCGCATACAGTTCACGGTTACTGTCGTGTGGTACAACATGCCAGATGGTGTCTGCATTGTGGTACATTTCGCCGACATTACGGAATGGGCGTGGGAGGCATTCCATCATGTTCGATCGGTGTGAGGTTGGGCTGACCATGGAAGGGTGTCAACATTACGGAGACAGTCATGAGAGAGCGGTGCCGTGTGTGGCCGGGCACTATCTTGTAGAAAAATTGCTCGGTGATGCTGCAACAGGAATGGCAACACAACAGGTTGTAGAATGTCGTTGAGCCTTGAGGGTGGTACGGAAGACTACCAAGGGTGACCCGGCTGTCGTAGGAAATGGCTCCCCAGACAGTCAATTCCGGTGTGCGAGCCGTGTACCGTTCCTAGGTAAAGGCAGGATCCGTTCGCTGGCAGACTCGTTCCCAGACACGTAATCGCTGGTCATCGGCGTCAAGTGCAAATCATGACTCGTCACTGAAGGCAACACGACGCCACTGGACACTATCCCAAGTTGATCGGGCCCTACACCAGTACGACCGATGCCGGCGATCTCCCAAAGGAGAAAGCCCAGCGGTGAAAGTTCAGGAGATCGCAGAGGCCAGACAATGGGGCCTCTTTCTCCAATCCATCGCCGTGGCAGCACTGGCGTCTTAACGGGTGGGCCAACTGGGCCCGGAGCCCCCACACGAATAAGGACCCCAACTCGGTGGCAAAGTTTGTTTTATTTTTTATGTAATTTTTTTTTATTTCGAAATTTGGATGCTAACAATTAAGCAGTACATAACGCTAAAAAATAATCAGAACCCGTTAAAATTTATTAATTGAAAGAAAGGGTTTTATTAAGTCACTTCGTTTAAAAGCATTTCTAATGTTGTAAGAAATCATGTCTCGCACTGTGTCAAGACCCTTTTAATGAATCAGTCTTACGATCAGGCATTATTTAAAGACTGCAAACGTTAATTCTCATTCAATTTTGGAGCTTATTCGTCGATTAAAAATGGTTTATACTCAACTTTCCTAAACATTAAAATAGTTATGCGCATTTTCTTTTCGATGATGATCACTAACTGCACTGGTGAACGATCTTTCTCCAAATTCAAATTAATTAAATCAGCACTTCGAAATTTCATGACAGAATCAAGAATAACGAAAATAACACAATCGAAAATGAATTAACGCAAGAATTACTTTCCGGTGTGATTAAAGAACTCGCCGCTCTGAAATCAGGAAAAGAAAACATTTAAATGAGAAAACAAGTGTGAGAAGCAGAAATTCCTTTATGTTCATATTTATAGATTTTTATTGATACTTTGATGCGCTATCATTAAGCACTGACGCTTAGCTTTAGGTACAGTGCCTAGAAGAATTAGTGTGACGTGCTCCATAAGATGTCCCTCACGGTTTTGTGACCAATCGTCATGAAATGACAGAGGGCGCTGGCATCGGAAGTTACGTTAGGATGCTTCATCGGCTTCATGCTATTCAATGGTGGGAAGTTTGTTTGCCAATGATTTGCTGCCTTACGAAACTACAAATTTTCACAAAACAAAGGTTAGTGGAGGGAAATCTTTTTGGCAGTATCTTTGCTAATTCGTTGGAGCTCGATCATAACAGTAATACACTAGGTAATTCAACAGTTGATCACTAAAACGCAATAGGCTTATTCGGGTGTTAATGTGCTAGTTTTATTCAACTGTGGATTGTTTATAACGAAATTTATTTCCGAAATTAGTAATTTTTTATTCGTGAAGATGTAGAAGTTGATCAAGTATTGACTGTCACGCGTAAAACCTACTGTGTGGTTAAACTTAGTGCAGTACTGAAATCGACAGCAACAGTTATATGATCATAGGGAAATAATGTCGGCTATGAAAGGACTGGGAAATTCTGCATTAGCAAATAATAAAAAACATAGAAAACGGAAAAGGGAAAGCAGCTGTTTTGTGCCAGGATGTAATACTGGCTATAAATCCTGCAAAAATAAAATATCACTCTTTGCTGTCCCCAAAATTCCTGATATGTTGAGCAAATGGGATAAGGCAATTCCCAGAGCTGATAAGAAACTTGATGAAAGTTGTGTTGTATGTGCCTTGTATTTTGAATCTAAATTCATGGAGATGCATTATCGTTCCACTATTCAAGGTAAGGAAGTTCTAATATGCCGAGACTACTCAAGCCTGACGCCATACAAACTATTTTCCCAAATTTAAAAGGCGAACAACTAATTAGTTTTTCCAATTTTTAAGGGGGGGGGGGGGGCATGCCCTACTATGCCTTCCCCACGTTACGCCTGTGCGTTGCGCCTGTGAGTATGTAGAATGAAAAAAAGCTCAAAAGAAAGAGACAAAAAATAATAATTCTGACAAAATAAATAATAACATGCTACATTAATAATTTCCTTATTTTAAGGGTAAAAATAGTTTACAGGAACTGCATAGAATTTTCCCATTTAGACAGACTCCATGAACACCCACTTCTTAATTTTTTACCTTATTAAACTTTTTGCTTAAGGTGCAAAAGAATTTTCCTCTCTTCACTGCAAACCCATTTGAATAGCAAATTTAATCACATAATTATTATAAGGTGAAGAAAAGTAAAGAAAAATGTTATAATTATTTTTCTTTAAAAGAATGTCATCATATACATTCATTTTTTGTATATTTACTTCTGTCCAGTATGATTCATTTTGTTTATCGTATCACAGGCAAAGTTTTTTTAGGAATGATTTTTATAAATGGATTACAGTTAGTATATTATTAAAAAATAGACCAATTTTAAAAATAGTAATCGCATTTTTTGTATTCTATTTTCAACTCATTAAAAGGCTTCTTTTCAAAGCCAACTAAATGGAAAGTTTCAATATTTATTTTGCTCCCATGTTCTTACCAAGAAATTTAGTCACTCATTGCTGAAAAATGAAGTACATTATCAAATAATTAATAAAGTTTTTAGGTTACTGAATTTTAAGACATTATTGGAATGCAAATTATAAAGCCGATGTCTCATTGAGAAAATATTTCCCCTTTTTTTTCCAGTAAGGTTTTGAGGGGCAAAACATTTTCTTTTTTTTTAATTTTTACTTTATACTGTAAGTTGATGTTTCAGTGACTGTAAACTGCATATTGGTCTCCAGTGTTTTTGCATAATGTAACCCATGTATGACTCTAAAACTTTCGAAATATCTAACATTAATGTTGACGTTAGCACAATGCAGAGCTTAACTTAAACTACGGTACCCTTATTAATGAATCTTGAGCACCCCGTTCGTTCTTTGGGGGGGTGGGGGTGTGTGTGAAAGAGGTGTGTCGATTATTTCGTATATACTTAAGTTATCTGCTTATAAAATATCGTTCAAGGAGTACACATAATACTGACGAGCTGAGCTGGGTGTGTGTCACAGAAAGATGTGCGTTTTCGTCGTCCTTCCTCCCTGAAAAGCGACGTGACATCCGATGGTAGCGCCATCTGCCGCTTTCATGATTGCGGGTAGCAAGTTTTTCTGCGAGCACAACACACTAATTCTTCTAGGCACTGTACTTTAGGAAACAAATTTCTCTGTTGATTTGATTACGATATAAAGCTATCATTATGCGCGAAAATGTTAATTTGTTTCACTTGGCAGTTGCCCTATTAAATTTTAATTTCGTTCCTCATTTGTTTTCTGAGTTTGCTTTTATCAACAGATTAACGTTTGTCAAACCAACATATTTTTCTCATTGTTTTAATTTCCAAAAATTAAAACAATAAGAAAAATTAACACTAACTTTTAATTTTCAAAAATTCGGAAATTTAAAAGTTAGTGTGAAGAAGGCCCCAAAAATGATCGGGCCAAGGGCCCACCGATTGCGTTAAGATGGCAGGTCTACTGATGTTTCCGCAAGCTGGGAAAATTTTATTTTAAAGCGGATGTAAGGTCATAAAACTTTCGGTGTTACACTGTAATGCAGTGATATTTTGAAAAGCTAAAATGGTTTTCGCATCACAGTGACGTCATCTACTGCTCCTCAAACGTTGTAACACTTATTACGGGACACCCGCAAACCAGGCAAATTTATTTCAAAGCGGATGTGACGTCATAGAACTTTCAGTCTTAATATCTCCGTAATAAAGTCATATTTCGAAGACAAACTAAACACTTTTCGCATCACAATGACGCCACCTACTGCTCTTCAAACGTTGTAACACTTATTTATCATGGGACACGGCGTATAACAAGAAGGCACAGTGAAAATATGCATACAGTGTTTTTATGTTATTTGTAGTTACAATTTCTGTTTGCCCCTCCTGAATACTAAACTACGGGCGCCATTAATCCAATTCTTCACTTGTGTTCATACACTGGCCAATTTCTACCCAATAATTGTGTATAGCAACACTATCTAAGCGTCACTGCACTGAATATTTCTTTTACATTTCCCCAGACTTTCGCAGACGTTTTCCTACCCTGTTTCATCTTTCCACTACTTGTTATGATTTCATTTCATGGGTCTCTTTTCACCACTGCTAAGAGAAAAATGGCTGCATGCACGATTATAATAAATACTTCAGCGCCACCTGCAAAACAACAACACATGTGCACGGTATAGTTGTTTTTGTTTGCTGCCATTTGCCGCTGGAGGAAACGTAAAAGCAAGAAAAAACGGAGGAGGGAGGGGGCTACATCTTAATCACCTTCCGAATACATGGCAAATATTGCAATACACTGTCTGCAAGACGTCTGAGTTGATTAACATTCAGCTTTCTCTTTCCGGAGTCTGATCAGGAGAGAGTCACCTACAGACGTCATTCCTCTCCCTGGAGCTCGTTAGGATCATTACAAATAATTGCTTGTTCCATTTTCCTCAGCATGTAACTGCGACCTTGTGCTTAATTGCCCATTAAATTGTACATCGCGAAGACAATCCCACAAGTAATAAGTCACAAAACGCTATGCGTGGTCAATGATCTTATTCCCCGCAAGTTCCAGAATGCCAGGATGAAGCGCATAAATAATATTCGATTGACCTTGCATCTTTTAGCTCTTGGTTGTAAAACATCGTGCCAGTTGAACTTTGTGTGGGCTATAACATAAGCGCCAAGACTGTACGCTTAAAAAAAAAAAAAAAAACACCGTTTGCGGTCAACTATTTTCAACGTCCCGAAGTGCATGCACTTTTGAACCTCGCGTGTTCGTCTAAATCGAGTCATCAGAATCCCATCTGCTAAACGGTTTAATTACCATTTAACCAAATCTCTCAAGGTTTGAGAAAACTTTCACCGCGATTTTTTTTAAATGGGATTTCTTACTACCAGCCAGCGTTCTATAGCGCTGGATAAAACATTGTTTTTTTTGTTGTTGTTTTTTTATCTTAGCACGGCAGCAAAACTTCTGTTTGTTACAGCAGAGTTTTTAATTCCGGAAGTGTACAGAGCTGGAACATTCCTGTTTCAAACAGTACGTACGCTCTTATTATTTCACATGAGATTCTATATAATAATAGACTGTAGTATAAACACATCGAGAAACAGAAAGAAAAGAAACAAAAAAGACGACACCGAATTATCGGCTGTAATGATCATATATTTTGAATCCATTCCGACAAGAAAGCAGCTAAAAAGGGAATGCATTTAGCCTCCCTGAGCAAATCTGCGTATAATTTAAACTGTGCAATGTAAGCAATGTTGTTCCCAGCGTTTTGAACCAGTATATATATATATATATATATATAGGGCAAAACAAAGCAAAACTTTGAACAAGAGAAATAAAAAAAAATAGAAAGACCAAAAATCACCAAATACACCAACCGAAGCAGGTTAGCTTCAAACTATGCAAAGTACCGAATAAAAGAATGCAGGGAAGCATATTAATGACTGACCTCTTGTCGGCTTCGTCAAAGGCAATCAACAAGAAAACACTCACTAATTTAATTGGTCCTTTAAGCAAACTAAAATAGCAGAAACCCACAATTCTCTGGTCTTAGTAGATTAGTGAGTGTTTTCTTGTTGATTGCCCTTGACGAAGCCGACAAAAGGTCAGTCATTAATATGCTTGTGTGCATTCTTCTATTCGGTACTTTGCATAGCTTGAAGCTAACCTGGTTCGGTTGATGTATTTGGTAATTTTTGGTCTTTGTATTATTTTATTTCTCTTGTTCAAAGTTTTGCCCTATTGTTATTTGATCTTTCTCTTATGCAGCCTCTGGCGCTATTGAATTTCAAATCTGTTCGCTGTTTTCAGTTGTTTCACATTATTTGTTTTTGCTACATATATATTAGCTGGTTATATATATATAATTAAATCGGACTTGTAGAAGCGGAGATATCATCGTTGCAGATTTTCGTTAACGCTCCTGGTGGGAAAACTAATTATTATTTTGAGGGAAAAAGCCCACATAAATGTTTTCCTCGGTGAGTAGCGTCTGGCTGAAAAATAATTTTTTCAGTTTGATTTTTAGAAGCGATGATACGATTGCAAATACGTTAAAATCCCCGTAGCATTTTTTACAAGGATGAGGAGGTTGATGCTCTCTGGCGCTCGAGGTTCGCGAAGAAGGGGAAACTAACTAACTCACTCACTCACTCACTCTCTTCAGGTGGAAGAGGGAAAAGATTGCATGCCCCGAAATGAAACATCGAGAAAAAGAAGTGCGAAAGTGAAAAGAGGGAGTCTAAGGAGTAACGAATCTAGGAAGTTTTGTAGCCGAGATATAAGAATAAATACAAAAATCAGCGTGTATAATAAGATAAAAGTATTTCGTATCAGGGCAATACAAACTGTGACAGCTCCCTGTTGCGTGTAATGAGTAGCATTTCAGAAGAGCATGTTTATATAGGTAGTATGCAATTTGTTTCAGCATCAAGGAAGGAACTGCAAAAATCCCAGAACTGCTCAATTAGCTTACAACCAAGGCCGACTGAACTCGCTACGAGGCACGATAGGAACCGTCCATAGAACCTCGAAATGCATTTTCTCTAAACACTTCACAATCATGGCGTTAGACTTCACAAGTCTCTCTCAATACCCACAAGAGTTGCTTCACACTACTCTTCTTTGTGGTCCGACATAGGAACTTGCACAGTATCCTCCGGTACTCTCTCTATTATGCTTTTCAGGCACGGGAGCTGACTCTTTATCCACAGATGCGCCTAGTCCTGCATGACCATCCGAATGCCCTCTACTCTGACGCGACACTGAAGAACAAGCAGCATCTTTGTGTCCCCGGTTTAGATCACTTTCAACAGAGCTTCAAAACTCCGGCGTTATAATACTAGCTTGATAGGCTATCAACCAGCGGCTGGGGCAGTTCCTTCTTAATGAGGGGTTTCACAACACGAGCCCCTTAATTACCTCGCGGTAAGACATTTTCTCCTGCAGCACTGTCTCCACAGTATCACCATAGGGGCAATACAGCACTGTAAATCACACTTATCGACATCCACAAATGCAGAGTTAAAGTAAAGGCGCCATTATAACGGAAAAATTTCATCACGTTAGGAGTCAACATAATTTCCGAAAAAGCAGCTTTGACCTTGTGTATAGACAGCCCTCTCATACACGAAGGTGCGATCAAAGTTATGCCCATTACTACCTTTGCGAGGAAAGAGAAAATAAAATATGGTGACTGTTTTTTGGTCAGCTGCAAAGGTCGCAAGGAACTCGAAAGTGTGTTTGTTTTGCTAGCGAAGAGAGAAAACTGACGGGAGTGACCACGTGACGTTGTCCTAAACCCGTGTATTATTGCGCTTTTTAACAGGGAAAAGGGTAATCTGCAGGTGTACAAGATTTCAAGATTTTTTTTTTTACCTCCACTACTGAAGGTTTTGGAGCAGGAGAGAAGAAGGGAGGTTGCTATTATACAAGTGTGGGCAGCAAGACATCAGCACGCAAATGATAACAGATCATACAAGCGCGCTCTTTTGAAGAGCAGATGTCTTGATCTGCGCTCGCAATGATTAGCATAAAAGCCCATTCCATAACCAATGTTTTAATAACAGTTAGAACTGTGTTTTTTGTTTACATCGAGCTTCGAGCCGCTGGAGTAAATTAATTCGCAGTACGCAGGGAACTTTGGAAGCCCACTAAGCCTTAAGAGTGCTTCCTCGTAAATTACGCTGTGTCAGCGAGGTAAAATGTTGGCGAACTTTAAAGTGCCGGAATTTCTCATTGCATATTTTCAATGAAAGTAGTTATTTTACTGCATATACGTGGAGACTTTTCGCCATGCGGAACTTGATGGCAATTATTCGCATTACTTGGTTTCGATCTATGATCAACAAGTGACTTTAACTGATGCTGAACTACAGTTATGAAGGCCTAAGTAACATGTTCAAAGTTACCATGCGTTGTGCAAAGTGTCTTATAATGTGCATTGATGGTTATAGGAAACTAAAAAGTGCGTTTGCTTGGCAAAAAATCGTGTTATCATTTACGTGCTGATGTCTTCTTAGTCGCATCTGATCTAGTGTTACGAACTCGCTTTAGGCCTCGGCGTTGCATCAAAATTAGTTATCACGCATTTCTAACGGAATTCTCGGTTCAGAGACTTAACAAAAGCATGTCCATCCATCATTTCAACAACATCCTTTAACCACAATCTCGCTAGATGGCAAAGGTAAAGCTAAACAATTTTCGGGCGTCTGGGAGCAACCATTCTGCGCAGTCAATGAAACAGAGATAAGAAAAACGTTTTTGTAGCTCAGCATAAGCAGCAATTCTCACTTGTAGCAGCAGACTATAAAATTATTTTTTTTTTTTTTTTGTCACACTAGTCTTTACAACTGGTATTAATTCACAATTTTTCAAACTTGCAAGTATTTCAAACCTCGCTCTTTACGAAAACAACAGTTTGGTCCAACAGTCTAACTTACCTTTTCATGTAATGCCATAAGTTCAGCCCAACACCAAACGAACACTATTTAATCAAGAAACAAATTATAAGCAGGACCCCCCCCCCCCAACCGACTTGTTGCCTTCGAAATAGTGTTAATTTAAAGAAAACTGTCTTCATTTTTTTTACAGGAAGCATTCTTGCCCTTTTAACGCAAGATTAAAAAATAAAGAAAGCACGCCTTCTATTGCTACTGAATTTTGTTCAAAAATGTATCATCGTAGTAAATCAGAAATCTAGCAATATACCATCGCGGAAATTTTTCCTTTATCTAAATCTGCAATACTGACTATACTTTTGTAATTAATATTACAATATACTGAAAAGTGGGTGTTTGTGGCAAAAAATAGAAGATTCTCTTTATATATATCATCGAGAGAGAGAGATACAACCAGCAGACTAGTTTAAAACGACATTACGACGATCCGCTTTCCCTTCGCATTTCATTTCATTTTAGACGGATTTCTGAAGAGATTGAGAAATAATATATATGCAAATGTAATCTCAGAAGGCAACCAATTAACAAACAAATCTCTAAAGAATGCCATTTTTATATTTATAACAAAAATTAGAAATTGACGAATCATTTCCATGAGAATGACGATGCAGTATTAAACCGGTTAGTAGATTCGGACTGACAGACAGATAGATATTTAGATAGCTAGATAGATAGATAAACCGCAAGCAACACCTCCCAAACATGTATATGACAGCAAATGAACTCCAGAACACAGCAAAAGAAAAAGAAGTACGATAAACGGTACCTAAAATCACCCAGCAAAAATTATAAAGATATTAATGAGGAAAAAAAAAAAAAACCCCAAATTTTAGGTATCGTTTATCGTACTTTTTTTCTTTTGCTGCGTTTTGGAGTTCATTTGCTGTCATGTACATGTTTGGGAGGTGTTGCTTGTGGTTATCTATATATCTATGTACTGTTTGCTCACTCTTTGTTTCCAGCTGCATCGCGTGGTATCAAAGGTAAATATTTTATTTATTTATTTATATGTGTGTTTACAGTATGTAAGTATATCTCCCTTTTTTGGAAAGTATGGTTTTTGGCCTGTCGACCAGAATCGGTGATGGGTTGCTGCTGTGTAGTACATACATGCACGCAGGCACTTGAAATGATAGGGCATGCTCTGTTTTAGATTCCCTTTACAGCGATCCAAAATTTTGATTATTAATGAAACCCAAAGGTAAGAAACCATTAGATATTGAGATTTGGAAGATCCAAATGCACTGGAAGTCATTCTTTAACATGGACGTGGCCAAAAATGTTCTGATGCTACCTCTTGAGGAGTCATTGAAACACTATTTTCGCATGCCGAGGACATGATGTGTCTCTCTAAGAACTACTCCTTACCCTTTCCTCGACCAAGTAGCACTAATTAACTGGAGAACCACTCCTCCTAGCCTTTGGAATCATTCAACAACCAAAACAAATAAACAAAATGTATCCTAAACCAAGAATTTACGATTTAACGGGTTCGTGTCTTAGTGATGCATTCTCGCTTTAGGTAGCACTCGAGAGTTACTCACAAAAATCTATGCTGTTTGTCGACGCTGCGTATCTCGAAAAGGATATTTCACAAGAAAGAGGTAAAACACTAGGTATCTTCACTCTCTGATGGACACGTTCCCGCTCTCATCTCTCGATAACCGCTTCTGTTGTTGCTGTTGAATTTCAACGACTTACAGTTTTACTTCCTCGGTACTCGTAATAAAGAACGGAAAACCGTTCAAATTAACATTTTGTAATTAGTGCACTTCTGGCTGAGGAGCTAGAGTACTCGCCCAAGGATGAAAATTTATTCCCAAGCTCCCAAGGTGCTTTTTATTTTTTATTTTTTTACTTATTTATTTATTAATTTTACTTTCTTGGCAAAATCTGAGCAGCCTAAATATCCTCCAATCACAGTCCGACGCACTATCTTTGTAAGTTATGTATCTCTGACAGTATCAGTTTGTATCACATGGAAGAGAGTAGTGATGCAGAAAATACACTGCCCTACCATTAATATGCAGACCCCCCCCCCCCTACTGATAGTAATTTAATTTACACCCGACTATAAACATGTAGTAATTTAGGTCATGTTCATACACCCGACTATAAACATGCTCGCAGGGCTATGATGCGACAATAACACGTATAACGAAGTAAATTTCTCCGTCATTTCTGTCCACACCGGGGCTCGAACCCGGGTCCCTCATTCCGGAATACGTCGCTCTACCAATTGAGCTACGTGGACGTTCGTTATCGCTGCTATCTGTCTTTATGTCGTGTGCGTCCTGCTGGGCAGGTACGTCACCCCCCCACACACACACACACCGAAAGAGGGCCAGGGGCATGGCCCACGGGTCAGCCGTGACCATGAATCGTTGCAGGCAGTTATCCGCTGTAGAACGTGCACTTGAGAACTCCCAGTCAATCTAGTGTGTGGAATGCAACGTCACACACATTTATTTTTCGAAGCGCTGAAGAAGGGATTCTCTTATTTTTTCTCTCTCGCGGTGTGGAAAGAACATTACACCATTGCGAGATCTTGAACGGCCGGGCCATCCGGAAAGTTCGGGCGCCATTATAACGAAGTAAATTTCTCCATCATTTTTGTCCACGCCGGGGCTCGAACCCGGGTCCCCTCATTCCGGAATAAGTCGCTCTACCAATTGAGCTAAGCGGACGTTCGTTATCGCTGCTATCTGCCTTTATGTCGTGTGCGTCCCGCTGGGCAGGCACGTCACACACGGCTGTGAATGCAAGATTTCTTCACAGATAGAGTTCATTGATTTCCAGTGATGATTGACAAATAGTTTGCCACATAAGCAATCGCTTTGCACATGACACTTCAGGAGCACTCAAGATCATTAGTTTGACGGTGGTAATGGGGCGAGCAACTGAGATCGGACTTAGGCTGAATCCGCCACGAAACGACCTGAACCTCCGAAACAAACAGAACGTGACTACTTGAACCTCTAAAACAACCGCTCTGCAAAGGGCTGTCCGATCAGAACAGAGATATTTTGTCTCAAATCACACAAAGACTATACACTGAAGAGCAATTGAATTAGAGAGAGCTGGCGTTATGCAAATGTGGCGCTGTGGGCGGCCCTGTAAACGGAAACGATATGACGTATGCAGCGATCTGACAATATAAGGAGTGATGCGACGGGAATCAGAGTCGGAAGACGAAGGATCTAAGCGCATTTGATCGTGGGCAAATTGTCGGGGCCCGATGAATTGGTCACTCCATCTCGGAAGTCGTGCAGGCACTGGGATTTTCACGAGCCACTGTGTCACGGGTGCACCGTGAGTACATCGAATCCGGTAAAACCATCCCTGCAAGGGACAACTGCCGTGGACAACAGCGTGTGGATGAGCGGGGTCATCGTTGGCTAGCTCGCATTGTAACAGCGGACAGACGGGCCACAGGGCAAAAAATCACTCGGCAATTTAATGGTGGTGTACAAAAACGTGTAAGCAGCCACACCATCCAGAACCATCTCCTCGCTATGGGGTACACAAGCCATCGTCCCACGAGGGTACCGCTGCTGACCGCACATCACAGGGTGCAAAGATTAGCATGGGCGCGGGAACATCACCACTGTACCCTAGACATGTGGGAAAATGTTGCCTGGACTGATAAGTCGAGATTCACGTTGGTACATGCGGATGGCATTATACGAGTACGGCTCAAACCACATGAAGCGATGGATCCTTCTTGCCAGCAGGGTACTCTTCAAGCTGGTGGGGGTGGCATTCTCGTCTGCGGACTGTTTACGTGGACTGAAATTGGGACCCCTAGTACGTGTGACATCGTCCTTCACAGGTCAACGTTACCGGAATATCCTGGACAACCATTTGCTCCCGTTTGTGCGACTTCAACATCCCACTGGGGACCTCATCCTGCAACAAGACAATGCACCCTGCCATCGCTCCCGAATTGTATCCGAATGGTTGGATGAACACTCCACCGCCGTGACCTCGCTTCCTTGGCCAGCTAGGTCACCTGACCTCAATCCCATCGAGCACATCTGGGATGCCAACGAGAGAGATGTTCGAGGCTCTGACCCCCTCCATAAAATCTTCGTGAACTGTGGGAGCTTGTTCAGGTGTCGTGGATCCGTATGGCTTCCCAACGCTTCCGGTGTCTTGTAGAGTCCATGCCGAGACGAATCGCCGCCGCCGTCGTCAGGGTGAAAGGTGGTGCTACACGTTACTATACAGGTATCTCTAATTCAATTGCTCTTCAGTGTATGTGGGTGTATTGGGACTGACGTTAACACCAGTACAGTGCGCAGGATGCTGCACGACATGGGTTGCCACGCTCGAGCAGCCATGCACAAGCTACTAATAACCTTCGCAAATGCCACACGCCGATTATAGTGGTGTAGGGAACGTTGATATTATACTGTACACCAATGAGAAACTGAGAATTGGACTGACGAGTCAGGATATGCAGTCTGTCAGTCGGATGGTCGTTCCTGGGTGTTGTGGGTGCCGGAAGAAAGGTAGCTTTCCCGGACTGTATCGTCCTGACGATGAAGTTAGGTGGATGCAGTGTGACAGTATGGAGCTGTGTTTCGTGGGTGGGCTTGGCCCCATCAGTTGTTTTGCACAAAACTATGAATGCTTAGCAATATCTAAACGCCCTCAACAATTATGTACAGGCAACGTTGTATCAGTACTTTGGGAAAGGCCCATACCTCTATCAATATGACATCGTACCATGTCATACTGCTAGTGTTGTTATAGATTGGTTTTTGAGAACGTGGGCGTCAAAAGCTGTATTCACCAGCCTAAAGTCCTTAAATGAACCCTGTAGGTAATCTCTCGGACGAACTGGATCGTCAGCTGCGTGAAAGAAGAGGTCGCCCAACGTACAAATATGAACTGGTCACTGCTTTGAAGGCCAAATAGCGGGACACATCGGTAGGCATTTACAAAAAACAAATTGATGGATAATATTCAACGAAGATCAGAGACTGCCATTTTGGTAGGGCAGTGTGTGTATGTACTGCATTAACTGAAATAATTTAAATGTCTTATAATCTGAAAGGGAGGATAAACAGACAGTTCTGGATACTAAGAACACTTCTATGAAAGTGAATTATGCGCCCTTCATTTTTGTTTATTCTCACGAATCATAATGCTATTTTGCTTACAGGATGCTGCACCACAACGCAGTTTTCAAATGTTTCAGTGTCTTTCATTTTCAAATAAAAAAGAAGTTGATTTTTTGGTGGAGGCGGGAGAGGCAGATACTTTAAATTTTTAATACGTCCTAATCTGATTATATTGGACGCCGGATATATTGGAGAATTTCGTTTAACTTCACTACAACAGAAAAGCTACGATACATATGTGCAAAATGACAGGATGGGGGCACGAATAATCGCCAGAGAGAGAGAGAGAGAGAGAGAGAGAGAGAACTGCATTATCAGTCGTTACCTTCTTCTAGAATAGCAATTGTGCTCAATAATTCCACTCCTAATTAGATGTAAAGAAGTTAATGAAACTGTTTTTATTTTTTAATTAGTGTATCCCGTGTTGGGTCACTTATACGCTTTAAACTAACTTAACGTTTTGGCTCAACTTTAATTTTCTTTTTTTTTTTTTTTTTTTACTTTCATCTGACAGTTTACTTTTACATTGTAACTTTCATTTTTAACTTAATTTATGCACTGAACCAATGAATACTGGTGGCCTTTGTCACTCCCGAAAATGGTAAGCCTGACGTATACCTATTAATTTTCTTCGGGAAATTTTACTACTACTTGGTGAATCATTTTCTCACTAAACTGCACATTTTCGAACAGCTTTTGGCAGCGTCGACAGTGAGTCAGAGCAAAATAAATGACGACGTTATATATTATATAGCGAAAGAGATTGGAAGCCTGTTGAAAATCTTTGTGAATAGACGAATACATAAAGTCATATGATTGAGATCTATGTCGATACAAGAGATATTCTCTAACAGTGAATTATATTGATGATCTGAACTTCCAGTGAGAGGAATAATAAAGGATAAATTGTCACTACACGTAAGTACTGATTCTATTTTATTCTTGCCGTTGCCATTATTATTCACTTAGTTACTGCAGAAGGGAGATTATATTAATTAATTTGTTCAATACCTGACCAACAACGTTCAAAATTGAAAAGCTATAATACATCTGATTTCGATTTCAGAGGCAAATGAACTTTATGTGTTTCTACTTCGCAAGAATACATTTCCAAAGTTCTATTTTGTTCATTTATAACGAGCCACTGACGTTCCGAAAACCGCGTCTTTCATTTTTTTTTATAATTTCCTCTGTGTGTGTGTGTGTGTGTGTGGTTGTATCGATATCATTCAGGGAGAAGTGTACGTTTCCGCGTAGCTGACAAGTTTTGTTCACGTGCTGGCTTAAAATATGGCAAAGGCAATGATGCATCAGCTAATGTCAATACCGTTGGAGATTATACCACCCCCTGTTCTGCATAGTAACCATTCAATTTATTTTTGACGCGTCTCAGATGAAAGAATCTACAAACACGCATACAAAAGCCATGAGCGGATGACGGCAAGGGTAGTAAAAAAAAAAAAAAAGACATTAAAAAGATACGGAAGAAAAATCGAAGTGTGACGATATGCAAGATGCGAGGGGTAGGATGGGCTGACAAACATTGTTAGAACATGACACGCACAGGTACACTAACGGGGCGTGGTTAGATACGCTAGACACACAACAAAACATTTTCCAGGTACGTCTGCAACAGAACAAATAAGAGAATCAGTCACAAAAGTGAAATCGTTTTAATATCGTATTTTTTGAAACCATTATATTCATCAGGGATTAAATTAAAATCTAAACCTCTTACAGTAACAACGTTACGGTTTAGTCGGAAAATTATTGTTGTAAGTTCAAAACGTGCTTCTTTTCAAAGCACTGGAAACAAAAACACCAAGCTAAAGTGCCATCTGATTGTAATTATAAGTGGTGCCAACACACTAAAAACAGTCCCAAATTACATGACCTGAAATCAAATTTATGGGCGAATAAATTTTCTCGGGGCACGGGAGTTCTTTTAAATGTTACTACAGTGAATTCTAGATGACATGTGAACTCACAGCTGTACAAAATGGATCTTGTCAGCAAGCTTTTTAATATATTGCGTGGTAAGTACATTGTACCAAATATTTATCAGTGTTCTAATGTTCCCATAACATTTGCTGTAAGAACATCGCAATCACGGCGCCCTCTGTGTGTGTCCATGTCAGATAAACAGAATGCTGTGAAATTTTTATGTCGCCTATAAAGCTGAAAATCTAGAATTAACTGATGCCTGCATTTACCACGGACAACAAATATCAACCGAGGGCCACATCAGAGAAGAAATTAATAAGCGTTCAAAACGTGGCTTGGAAGAAACAGTACAATTTTCAAGAGCAATTTACCATTACGTCTTAAACAGAAACTGCTTAATCAGTGAATTCTTCCTGCTGTTACTTATGAATCAGAGACATGGACTAAAAGAAAATGACATTCACAGGATGCCGACAACTGAAAAAACCATGGGGAGATTTCTGCTCGGTGTAACCAAGAAAGATAGAAAAAGGAGCTCGTGGATCAGGAAAACGACAAAAGTGGATGACAGCATAATCGAGGTAAAGTCCCTTAAATGGCAATGGGCTGGATATAAACTAGAATAGGGGTGGCCAAACTTTGAGGAACTCAGATCTACCTTAAGCTATCATTCCATACCATGTTTTAGCGCAGTGATATGGCATATTTAAATAGGAATAAGCCTATATCACAAGTGTTTTGTTAGTGCGTGTGGTTTTGTAAGTTTGGAAACAAACACAGAAAAATAATATTTAAATCATTTTTAATTTCTGAAACACTATTTTTCAAACAAATTATATAATTTTACTTATAGATTATTTATTGTATTTAATTCTTAGATGTTAATGCATGACACTGCATGGCCTCACAAAGCAAAGTATAGAATAATCAGGCACATATTCAGTGAGGCACAGTCGGAGACACGTTTCTAAAAAAGCAGCAGTCGGGCAGCTCCTGTATTTCGACTACATTATTTTCATTACTGAAAAAATTGCTTCACAAAGATATGTGGATCCAAAGAAAGCAGTCAGCTGCAAAGCAACAGATCTCAAGCCGGTATATTTTTCTTCTGACAATAGAGTCCAAAATGTGTTATCTGACGATCTTGCGTTCAGTACTATATGGCTGATTGAAGTTTCACAATTTTAGATTCTAAATCTGAAGAATCGAAGAGAAAAGTACATGAAATGTTTGATGAAACTTCCTCGATACCACATTCGCCAAAAGGGTCGACCGTACGAACACACAAACGATCGATCAACTGTACGAGAGCTCGCGATCGACTGTTTGGTCACCATTGTACTAGAAGAACTGACAACCGTTGGACAACTGAAATGCAAGAGTGGGATAAGAAAAGATATAGAAGACCAGGGAAGATCCATCTAGAAGAAGGTAGTTGCATGAAATTTGAAAGCATGATTAAGTGTTGTGTAAGACACTTGGATGAGACCTTCATCCAGCAGTGAGTAGTTTTGGGAAGTGAGATTTGTATCCCAGTATCTCTAAAGTGGGCCTCCCGTAACATTTTGGCTTTCAGAAGCGGGATTGCTATCCCCTCAGGGATCCCAGAGTGAGGGCTAGGCAACAAAATTGATATATAAAATGCCCCTACTTCGGCTATAGAAGGCTGACATGCGATCATTGTTTTCAGCAACGCCAAGATCGGTGTTCAATTATGCTAGTGCTCAAAGCAAAAATAAGTGACTCAGTGATTTGTTTGTCTCCAAGTAGATATTATTGCTTTTTTTTTTTTTTTAATTTGCTTAAGCACCTACATGAATCAGTCTGATCACAGTTGGAGTGACTTATTAGCATATACCATGTCTACGTCGATATAGCATTCACTCCAAGAATTGTCTAGCAAGACAAATTTCATACCGCCAGAAATGTAATAGGTACTGAATAGAGTTGACTTCGACAACTAAAAGCTAACTGTATAAATGTTAAACAACGATCACACACATACAAATTCAACCCGAATACCATCTTAATCTACGCGCTTGGGAAATTCGTCATAACCAAGGCATGCTTTTTTGAAAACCGCTGCGTATACAGAAAACGCATAAAATTGTAGCATTCTCGAACCACGAGTTTTCGACCTTTCAAGGCTAACTTTTCAGTAACAAAAATAACAAATGCTGATTTAATTAAAATTTACTTGTTAGGGATACATAACACACGCATGATAATTACTAAGCTGAAGTCTGTTTATATCAAAAACGTTCTGACAGAAACAAGAGTTACACTTTTTCACTTCTGATGATAGCTCTTCTAGTGGCATGTTATGAAATTTAAGGCCACTGGTTCCAAGGAAGGGAGGCAGCCAGAACCGTAAGACAAACGATCCAACCATGTTTTGTCTGGGACTCGAACCCAGATCCAGCTGGGACGACTAGCTAGAATCCTACGCCTCTGACCACCAGGACGGCGATTTTCAATTTCTCTTTGCATTCTGGAGCTTCATAGTTCTGTGCCAGCATCAACAAACTTGAGTTACACTTTTTCGTAACACTCTTGAGCTACTGTACACTTTCCTTTGTCGATCAAAGAAAAAGGCAAATGACTTTCATTAAAACGACTTACTGGAATATCCTGCTCAATAATGGCTGCGATTCCTCCCACGGGCAGTGCTATAAGGCTTATGAGATCGTTTACTCAAGTCCTTCTGGAAAGAATCTTGCAAACAGGGTGATATGAGGAAAACAAAGGGGTAGGAGGTATACTATTGAACCTCTGAAATGGCTGCAATTTAACACCATCTATGAGGGCAGGCTAGCGTTTTGACAGTATGCGAAAAAATGATTTTTACAAACAAGTAAGAGAACACAATAAACGAAGAACGATACAAAACGAAATAAAACCGCAAGCAAATACGCTACAATTTGGAAAGGGCGAGTCTACTGAATATCGCAAATGTAAACTTCAACACTTTTACGAATATATAAATAAGAAGAAAAAAAGAAAGAAAAAAAGAAAGTCTGCGGAAACATTTAGTTCAAGTAACCCGATGAATAAAGGGGTGGAGGTCTCATTATGCCGAAACATAAAATCATACGGAAGCACTGCTGACGTACAAACAGTATTTTCTTGCATTCTGTGATATTCTTATCACTATGACGTGCTTTTGAACAGGAAATTCGAAGGTAAATATTTATTTTTTCTTGGCTTCACTTCCAAATTTGGACCCAGATTCTACCGTGGTTGTCTTTTTATTATCAGTGCTTACGAGGAGAGCCTTGACCTCTACCCTTCCTTCAAATTTCAGACATTCTTACCAACATATATATATATTTTTATTTTCTTGCACTATCATCATTCAGTGAAGATGACGTTTGCATCTACGTATCTTTAAATTTGAAATGTTACCACCATTCATAAATTATCACTATTTTGGACTGATGTGTCTTTCAACACATTTATTATTAGTCAGTACGGAATATTTACTAGTTTAAATATAATTCGATAAGCTAACAAATGTAACAAGAACATGCTAAAAAAACAACTCTGAATGTTCCAAAATGTCCTGGGGAAAGGGGGGGGGGTAAACGACCACCACGAGCAACTCTAAGGGCTATATAAGCAGTCATTCGACCCTAATTTACTGCTCACGGTTCCAGGGAAGGCAAACACACCACTACCCATGGCTCGTCCAGATCCAACTCGAACGACTGACCAGAAGAAACCTATACCTCTGACAATTCGGTCACCGGGCAAGCGTTCCGCCATGTTGTCTGGCCACACGGGAACTTTTAAACAGCGCCAAAACGACAGAGATATCATGTCCACTGAGATATGAATTTCATGTTTTAGAATATAAAATTACGACCTACAATTTGAATATCTTATGTACACACAAAAACTGAAGAAGTTTAGTTATGTCTAACTGAAAAAGATTTTCATGCAAATAAGCACTTTAAAGACAATATCTATACAAAATACTTGTTCGGGCCATATAGTGAGGAAGTTCTACGCAAACGAAAATTTGGATACAAAGGAAACCTTTGGCATTCTTACCTATCTGCTCGACTCAGGATGATGTTTCCCATCCATCATCGTCCACACACACACACAGAGTTCACTCCATGTTACAGAAAAATTGCGACTGACAAAATATACAGAAAATCTTGCGCATGCCTGCATCTTTCAGAGATCCAATTCGTTTTCTTTGTTTTTTTTTAGTCCCTCTCGTATTAACACAGGTCTTGAGTCAATATACGTTTACGCCAAATATTGGAGAAAGCCGCGTACCAGAAAAAGCGGAAGACATGTCAAATCTTGAGCTAGCGAACGGCAATTTAATTTAAAGAGAATTCTTTCCATCCATCTTGTGCAAAGAAACATTGTAACAATATACTCTCCTGAGCCAAAGCCTAATAACTACCTAGTAATAGTGTATCAAGCAGCCTTTTGTCGCGATAACTCCTCGCATTCAGTGTGTGGTCGATACAGTCAGACTGTAGAAGGTGCTGCAAACCCTGTGCTCATAGGTTTTAACAAGAACCATTTTGAATATCTAGTAAGTTTAAACCGTTTCTCCTTTTCTTAGAGTTTCAGGGAGGATTTGGAGACAGTCCCCGTTTTCACCAGTTTTCTGGCAGTAATGTTAAAGAGAGGGATTCATGCAGTTTTACGGCTTTATTGCTCTGTAGATCTTCACTGATCGGCTTTATTATACTCTGTAGGTCTTCACCATTTAGAGGGCGAAATCTGCAACTGGACCGTCTTTAAGTGTATCAATCTAGTCACTCCCTGCAGAGCAACAAAGCCATAAAACTCCAAGAATCTTTCTCTTTAACACTGCTGGGAGAAAACTGGTGAAAAGGGGGATAGTCTCCAAATCCTCACTGAAGCACTAAGAAAAAAAGATTATTTTAACTTCCAAAATATTCAAAGTGGTTATTAAAGCTTATTCTTGCTGTGAGCTCTCAGTTACAGTGCCCCCAGGTATTATGTACCAGCTGAACAGAAGGACGCTTCGGACTTCAGCAATGGAGCGAAACACTGGTTTGGACAGGCGAATGCCACGTATTATTGCGTCTCACAAATGTTCGATGGAATTCAAGTTAGGGTAATTTGAAAAACATGGGGCTCTCACGAAATTCTTAGCCATGTTCGTCGGACTTTTCCCGTACAATGTGACACGGAGCCTTGTCTCTCTGAAAGAACCCAGTGTCGTCCGAATGCACAGTAAACATGAAGGGCAACACTTGATCCGAAACAGTTTCTAGGTAGAACCTGGCAGCAGTAAGGATGTGTTCAACAGTGATGTCCACGCGAATTATCCCTATTTCACGTTACGGTTCGGCAGTGGCCCGTTTCTGTAGAACAATGTAGTGTGGGTGCAGATGTTCGCCCTCGCGGTGTCAAGAACGGTTCCGTACATCAGCATATGTTAAGGGCTGGAACTTGGGATCCTCAGGTCAAGCGACCCTTTTCCAGTCCTCCAATGTCTAGTCACTGTGCTCCCGTGCCCACTACAGGTGAAACTGTCGATAACAGTCTGTCAGCATGGGCATACGAACAGTCGCTGACTCCTAAGGACCAGCCGCAAGAACGTCCGCTGGATTATGTATTCGGAAACGTTTCTCCGCTAGTTCTGGCTGTACTCTGGTGGCGTTAGCTGAGGGATCGTGAGCATTCCCTTGTCCGGGACGACATGTGCCAATCGACGTCCACCTCGGTTGTCAATCAGTGGTGGCCTGGCTTTTCCTGCACGATGGGTGGATGCGTGTTACAATTCGGAACATTCCCGCCACACTTTCACAACGGCGGTTATTGAGCAGTCAAGAATGCATGCGGTTGCTGCGACACTGGGATCCCGCTTTCCTTGCGCGCAATAATCATTTTCCTTTCAAACTCTACAAGTACAATAATTTCTTCGCTTAGGGGTTAAATAATTACCGTGAGACAAAAGACTGCTTATGATCTCAATGGATCATAAGCAGTTGCCCGTCCCTAATTTAGGGCCACTGGTTCCAGTGCGTATGATAAGCACATCATCCATACCTCACCCGCAATTAGAATCCGAACACATACTAGACGAATGATTTAGGCCGGCGCTTCGTATTACTCTGCCACAGGGGCGGCATACCTTCCTTTCCCCATTGCATGAGCCTTGTACTAGTGAATCGACAAGCCCTATCCTGGACGGCTATATATATATAAGCACACCAGACAAAAAATTAGTCACCCCCTGTCAGAACTTACCTAATAACGCGTGACGGCGCCTCTTGCCTTGTTAACAGCATGAATCCGGTGTGGTAGAGACTCCACGAGGTTGTGGATGAATTTGAACATCGATTTGCAGCCACTCGGGAGTCAATTGGTCCCAAAGTTCCGTCAGAGTACGTGGGTGTCTGTTCCGGCGTTTCACATTCTGTTCCAAATTATCCCACATATTTTCAATAGGATTTAAATCTGAGGATTTGGCGGGCCAGTCGAGGTGAGACAGTGTTGCTGGTTGTTCCTCGTGCCAATCCGACACAGTTTTCGCCCTCTGCACACAACAATTATAATCTTGGAAGACAAGAGAGGCAATGTGATGCTGCTCCTGGATGTGTAAGGCAAAGGACAACACTTTGTCATTGAGAATGCGAAGGTACGCATGCTGGTTCAAATTTATTCGTCACTGCAACGACAGGGCCCATTTCGTGTACGAAAAACATCCTCCATAACATCATCCCTCTATCCAGAGCTCAACACGTTTTCAGTGGTGTCGTACCCAACAGGAACTGGACACGCCATCAATAGGCCAATTTATTCCTCACAGATGACAGTCGTTTCAGTTTGTCATCTAAATTCAACACACACGTTGCTCTTCACCACTGCACGAGACAGAAATGAACCTGTAGACTACGTCAGTGCTATTTATCTCCCAACAATGCTATCACAACGCCCTCTGTGCAACCGGTTACTTCCTACTGTCATTTGTTAGGGGTGACGAATTTTTTGCTCGGTGTGCTTATATTCCTCTCAGGCCAGTGTCATCACTACTGGGGCAGCGGATGACCTAGTAGTCAACGTTCCGGACTGCCAGGGGTCTTAATATCGATCCCAGGCAGGTAAGAACGCTAAAACAACTAAATATCCGACGTGGGTCGGATGGGCACATTAAGCCGTCGGACACCGGGTACAGCCCCTGCCCCCGACTATAAACAAGGGTGTCTTCCGCTCCCTTTCTACCTCGCTTCTTTGCGACTTTCCTGTCAGGTACTCTAGCCCAAATCTCCTAGCTTCCTACTTTTAAGGGTTGTTTCAGACCTGGGGACAGGCACTACCTTCCTATAACATTCCATATAAATCTGATAGTGCCGTTACTGCTAAGTGCTGTGGGACGCGTGAACTGATGCAGACAGAGGTTGTCTTAATGATCTGGCGGCGAAAGCTTAGATTTACATTTTTTACGCTTTCCAACCGTAGGTTGAAGAAGCGTATATGCTCAAGTTTTGTCCATCTGTCAATCCGCAAAATAACTCGCGTAAAAATGGTTCGATCTCGATGAAATTTTAGTATGTGGTAGGGGACAACTGGGGACGAACCCTATTGAAAATGGGCGAAATGGGGTCAAAGATCAGGGCATAGGAGCGGGATCCATTCCATCGCTCTTATGCTTCATAACTTAGGCAAAAATGTTTCGATTGCGCCAAAACTTTAGTATGTTGTTCCGGAGGTATACTAAACCAATTCTGTTTAATAATCATCGAAATGGGGTAAAAGGTCAGGGCACAGGAGCGAGATTTATTCCACAGCCGTTTTCTTCATAACTTGAGTAATGATTTCTGGTATGTTGGAAAGCGTATCATAATCAATGCATTGCATAATTTTACTAACTTGTTCAGCTGGAAACATGTGAACGTGGAAAATACTGGTCATATTTTGTCCTGTCCAATGCAAAACAAATTTCATGAATTTTTCCGACCGCCATGGCTACAAGGAACTTCGGTCATATCGTTTTTAGAGAATATCAAACAGACGAACTTATAAAACGAGAACATAATAAGCATATCGTTTTTCGACACTCACATGCAGACACTGCAGCTGTTCGTGCGTGAAAAATTTAAACGTAATAACATTCTTCTCTCCTGGTAATAGAGATCTTTAAGTAGAAGTTTGCAATTAATGTAGGCATGAGAACGCAGAAGTAATTGGATGCAAATGCGCGCGAGCACACACACACACACACACACACACACACACACGTATACTGTACATGCGTACAAGGTATGTCAATAGTTCCTACACTGATTTAAAAATTCGTTTTTTTTTGTTTTTTTTTATCTCCCACTCTTCTTTTGTCCTACATGAGAATTCTGTGCATGCCAGTGAATTGCACAAATTAGGCTGCACTTGACCTCTGCTGCTAGTTCCGCGGACACTGGCTGGTAAAATTCGAATGTGTAAATAATAGCCGTACAGGCAGGCAGTAGCCGTTGCATTTCAAAATCGAGTTTATCGAACAGGGGCCCGGGAACTTAATTACCGTCTGGCATTCCCGGCGTTTCCGTAAAAACACAATGGAGCGTGTTTCATGATAGACTGGATACCTTACCGCAGGAAGTACCGAGGGACACGGTCCTATTGTTTGCATACATGAAAGTAAGCGAGGAACGCCCATTCCATTTCCACAAATAGGGTTAGAAGCCAATTCACACTTTCCGACGTCAACAAAAGACAAAAGGCTGTTGCCGCCACCTACGGTACATGGCAGCGGCAAAAAAACACACTTAAGAAAAAGTAAAAAGTGCAAGGTCGTGACATTGCTGAATAGAGAAATGATGTTTGACAACAATATTGGCGTAACAAAACAAATGCAAATTAGCATTAAACTCAGTACATCTAGAAAAATATTTACCCCACCTATGCAAATTAAGAAAAAGAAATATTAATTCCACAGTTCCTCAATCATTTTTACCGGGATCAAAATCGCTCAGTACGTAAATGTCACTGTTTTACATGAAATAAGGGCACACATGCTCAATTTTTTCTTTCTACAATGATTAGAACCATCTTGACTACCACAGAGGTTCAACTCTCCTTTTTTTTTTTTTTTTCCCAGCGCCCTAGTGGCGGGACATGAAACTACGTTAGCGTCTGTCACGTGATACGGCACCAATGGCAATATCAGTGGCACCGTGAAGACAGTTTTAAAAATGTAGGGGGAAAGGGGGGGTAGAAAGGTTACGACGCTTTAGTTCCATGTCTACCCACTGACGCGCTGTTCTACTCAGTTCTTCGGGCCAAATTGTTTCCTCATGGAAGATTTACATGTTGATTTCCATTCTGTGCTTGACTACAATGAGTTTTAGTGGCGCACTCAGGAATTATTGTTGGAGGGGGCTGTGTGTGTGTGTGTGTGTGTGTGTGTGTGTGTGTATATATATATCATCATCATTGTCAACCATTATCAATCCACTGCTGGACGAAGGTCTCCCCAAATTTCCTCCACAACGGTCTGTCTTGTGCCAGTCTCCTCCATGTCACTCCCGCATACTTTCGAATTTCATCCACCCATCTTCCATGTGGTCTTCTTCTGGGTCTTTTCCTGTCCCTTGGAATCCAATCTAAAATTTCGGCTGTCCATCGATGGTCTGTTCTTCTGGCAGTATGTCCAGCCCATTGCCATTTCAGGGATTTAACTCTGATATATATATATATATATATATATATATATATATATATATATATATATATATATATATATATAGTATATGTACACAATGTGTGTACATATATGTAGTGTATGCCTATAGTTTATATACGGTTGTGACGTAAGTCGCTCTTAATCTCTTTGGGGCTTTGGGAAGAAGACACCATGTAATAGAAAAGACTAATTTTTTGAACATGTATAATAATATATTTGAATGTTTAATTTGTGAAGTACGTCGCTCTTAATCTATTGTTACATTTATAAATTAAATGGTGCCAATATTATAATTAAATTTTATATATATATATATATCATCATCATCATTGTCAACCATTATCAATCCACTGCTGGACGAAGGTCTCCCCAAGTTTCCTCCACAACGGTCTGTCTTGTGCCAGTCTCCTCCATGTCACTCCCGCATATTTACGAATTTCATCCACCCATCTCCCATGTGGTCTTTTCCTGTCCCTTGGAATCCAATCTAAAATTTCGGCTGTCCATCTATGGTCTGTCCTTCTGGCAGTATGTCCAGCCCATTGCCATTTCAGGGATTTAACTCTGATCATGATGTCTTCCACTCTCGTCATTTTTCGGATCCACGAGTTCCTCTTCTTATCTCTCCTGGTTATACCAAGCATGCACCTCTCCATGCTTCTTTGAGTTGTCTGCAGCCTTTGTATGTCTCTTTTAGTTAAGGTCCACGTCTCTGCACCATACGTAAGCACTGGAAGGATGCATTGATCAAACACTTTTCTTTTAAGACATAATGGCATATTGCTCTTGAAAATTATGCTGTTTCTTCCAAAAGCTCTCCAGGCAAGTTTTGTACGCCGATTAATTTCTTCATCAATGTGACCCTCACTTGATATCTGCTGTCCAAGATAAACATACGTATCTGTTATCTCCAGTTTTTCTCCATCAATCGATAAATCTTCATTTCTTGTAAAAGCATTGAACATCACTTTTGTCTTCTGAAAGTTCATTTTTAATCCCACTTCTTTACTCTTGTCAGCAAGTTCCTGGATCATACTCTGCAGCTCTGATGGGGTAGTTGCAAAAATGACTACGTCATCAGCAAAACGAAGGTGGGTTAGATAATCTCCATTAATCTTTATCCCTTTGTTTTCCCAGTTCAGCGATTGAAAGACATTTTCCAATGTGGCATTAAAGAGCTTCGGAGATATGGTGTCACCTTGTCTCACTCCCTTTCCAATTTTTATGTGTGTTGTATTTTCAAACAGCCGAATCTTTGCACTTGCATTTTCATATATGTTATTAATAATATTAATGTATGCATCTTCAATACCGCAGGATTTCAGAGCCGTGGTAACTGCTGATGGTTTCACCGAATCAAAGGCTTTTTCATAATCGATAAAAGCCATGCACAATGGAAGTTCATATTCCCTCGCTCTTTCAATTAGTTCTCTCAGTACGTGGATATGATCTATTGTGCTGTAGCCACTCCTGAATCCAGCTTGTTCTCTCGGTTGAGCCATGTCCAGTGTTACCTTCAAGCGGTGTGAAAGAACTTTAGTGAAGATTTTATAAACCACTGATAGGAGGCTGATAGGTCTGTAGTTCCTGAGATCCTCAATGTCACCTTTTTTATGTAGCAGGATCATTGTAGCATTGTTCCAATCCTCAGGAATCTTCCCTTCATTAAGGCATCGAGTGAAAATTTGGGCGAGTACTGTTTCAATTTCTCCATTTGCTTCTTGTATGATGTCTATAGTAATTCCATCTTCTCCTGGAGCTTTCCCCCGCTTCATGTTCTTGATTGCATGAGCAACTTCTGCTGGGAGGACTGGAAGAACTCTGGTACCTTTCATGATGTCTGGAGTACATGTATCATCCCTTTCATATAATTTGGAGTAGAAATCTTTCACTCTTGTCAAAATTTCGCCTCTATTTCTTGTTATAGAACCATCTTCTTTTCTCAGAGCCATAATCTGTTTTCTTCCCTTACTGAGATGTCCCTTTGCTATCTTAAGGCTTTGGTTGTTTTCAATTGCTTTCCTCACTAGCTCACAGTTGAATTTCCTTACGTCTTCGGTGATACTTTTTCGTGTTGTCTTGCATAGCTCTATATATTCCACTTTGGAAGTCACATCTTCTTTAGTTGTCCTCATCTGTCTTCTTTTTTGCATCAACATTTTGGTTTTTCCTGATAATTTGTTCACATGCAACTTGTTCTTAGACCCAGCTAATTTTGTTGCTGTTTCCATTAGAGCTTTGGTTACATTTCTGTTAACTTCCGAAATATCCACTTCTTCCGATGTTAGGCCTTTTTAAAGCAGAGAATCTGTTCTTCAGTTCCAACTTGAAAGTATTATGGTGTTTTTTAAGGTTGGTTATGTCAATACATTTTGTTTGTCTTATGAGCTTGCGACGTTCCAGTTTAGTGTTGAGGTGCATCTTACATCTCACCAATCTATGGTCACTACCTGTGTTGACCTTGTTCAGCACACTGCAGTCTTCGATGACGAATTTTTTGTTACACATAATAAAATCAATTTCACTTGTCGTCCCAATTGGATGTCTCCATGTCCATTTCCTGTGTGGCTTTTTCTTGAAAAAGGAGTTCAAGATGAAAAATCCTTCTGCCTCTGCAAACTCAACGAGAGTATTTCCACGCTGGTTTCTGTTGCCGTGACCGAATTTACCTACTGAAGTTTCATTCTGTTGCCGTTGCCCTATTTTTGCATTGAAATCTCCCATAATTATCTTCAAATGCTGCTTACCTTTATTATTTAGATGACGAATTTCCTCATAAAATTCTTCAATTTCTTCTTCAGGATGACTTGTGGTGGGTGCATAAGTTTGAATAATCTGAGCCTGGTATCTTCTCGATAGTTGGATAACGAGTCGTGCAGCTCTGTCAGTGCAGCTCTGTCTTTCAACTTCTACCACTTTATCCTTCAGTTTCTTGTTTATTATAAATCCAACACCACTAGTTCTGACAGTATCTGTCCCACGATAATAGAAGAGATGTCCACTTTTCAGTTCAATATATATATATATATATATATATATATATATATATATATATATATATACTAAAGAAGCAAAACTGAAGACTAAGGAAAAAATTTTAGAATTTAAAACGAAGGGTGCAAAATAACCTGAAAATCAAAACGCGCAACGCAGCAGTTTTGAAAATTCAGAATTCACATTCTATAAAGAAGATACCTAAGCAAAAAAATACATATATAATTTTGACTCACACCTAGTACAACATAGAAAAGGTTATGTATCTACCTGTGTGATCAAAAGGAAAAAAAGGTAAAAAATAAAAATAAAACAACTGAATGTAGAAGGTGTCGAGAATACTGAGCCTTGGCTTTATCAAGGACCAGCAAAAACTCTGCATTTTCTCACTTCCACAAAGACCTAGTTGGAAATGGGTTTCTGCAAGGCCATAGATGCAAGTAACATTCCCACCTAAAATAGTTTAAAAATATATATATAAGTCATGTCCTCCTTAGAGTTGCATGACCTAGCACTAGTTAACATTTTCGCTTGCATCCATTAACCTTCCTGGCCCGACCCATACTCTTCATCTGTTACTATTAAACAGAGAGAAGAAGATTAAAGAGAACTCAAGCTGTGAGAGTGACATAATAATTAGAAATGATTTTCAGCCATAACGAAATCCCAAGTTCGTTTGAGAGAGAATTTAAACCTGAAAAACAATGCAAAAGAAATCCAAATTTTACATTGCAAATAAAAAAGGAAATGTTAATTTATAACGAACAGATTTTTGAAAGAAAACTTGAGTCTAAAACCCCCTACTCTACAACTTATGACAACACAAAAACGAGAATAAGTTAAAGATAATAATTAACTAAAGAAAACTTTGTGAAAGTTATATACCTTAAACAGTTAGTTGCAATATGTACAAAGTATTTCAGCAGTGCTTTAAGTGCATAATTAATTAGTATTAAGAACTTAACTACTTTGAAAAAACAGCGCATAGACAGCGCATAGAAAAGGAACAAGCTAAGCCATCTTCTGTTCCTAGGTACCCCAAAAGGGCAACTCAAAGTTACAAAGAAAAGAAAGAGTTAAAACCCGCAAAAATGTTAACAGACAAATCAATGCCTAAAAGTTGAAAAGCTAAAAAACGACAGAGAAAAGGTACATGAAGTACAAACATTGAACTTATAAAACCTAGAACCCAAAAACAAGGAAGAGAGCTTACCTCTTGTGTTACAAAAACTTTTCTCCTCACAAGAGAAGAACATGGCTGACCTCTTCTGCCACACCTAGACGCTGGGGGGCAGTGAGGTGGGGCTGATGGCCTCCTCATACAGCAAGAAAACAACGCGCGGAGATTTTAACCAGAGAAAAAAAATATATAAACATAAGACTGTGGATCTGTATGATCAGAAAGAGCAGAATTAACTCTCCAGAATACATGAGAAATATTATAAAATACACGAGCAGTTTATTTAATAATCTTTGCATGTATTAAATCACCTTAGTGAGCTTCTATAGATTAATCAGAATCTTATTAATTTTAATATTGGTTTTACTATTTTTAGTATAGCTATCCTAGTGATGAATAACTAGTTATCTTTTTTATTTGTTTTTATTTTCTTTTATAAACGGATTTTTAAGCTTTTTTTGTGATTTTGTTTATATTATTTAATTTTTTGTTTTAATAGGACCGTCATATCCATAGCACTAAGGTTCCTTTAGGTAGTTAATAGGCATCCTCTAGCCAACTTCCTTACGGCTTTGATTGGTCAGAATCATATTATTAACTGTGTAGAAAATTAAAGCAGATCTGCCAACCTTACTCTATTATTCAGAATAATTTTTCTTAAAGTTCTTTTGATGAAAGAAGAAGGAATTTCGTTCTCTAGAAAACTTTCTAATAGTATATTAATGTTGTAATTGAAGTCCAAATTGTTGCTGCAAATTCTTGAAATTCTTAGGACCTGAGAAATTAGTACATTCTCAATTACTTTGGTTGAAATGTTATTATTCCAGTGTAGATATTTAATTACTTTGAAAGGAAAATTAACTCTTTTATCATAGAGGCTAATAGATGGGTTACCTCTGTTGAGCTTAATGCTTAAGTCTAGGAACTCAAGTTCCTGATTACTGTGGTTGGTTTTACATAAGTTAAGAGAGCTAGGATAGATATTATCAAAATCACTCTCTATAACTTCTGAATTATTGATACACAGCAGATCATCAATATATCTAAAAGTGTAAAGGTAGTTATCTGAGCAGGTGGGGTGATTTTTAATGAATTTATATTCCTTAAAGAACAGGAATAGATTAGCGATATGCGTGGACGTTGATGTTCCCATTGGAATACCGTTCACTTGCTTATAGAGAGTATTATTATATAAGATATGGTTATTTATTATGCAGCAATTGAGATAAGAGTTCCAAGTTCCTACATCAACAAATTGGTTAAGTTTAAATTCTGCATACAGCTCTTTAAAGGTAGTGATTATATCTGATAGAGGCAGATTAGTATACAGGTTTTCAAAATCATAACTATTAATATCTAGGGGACAAACTTTGAGTATAGTAGAAATTACTTCTGCATTATTATTAATTATCCAAAAATCTCTGTACATCAAGTTAGAACAGTTTCTAATGTGTTTCAAAACCTTCTTTAAGACATCTTCAAAAGCAAGATCTATTTTCTTTTTATGACTCCTTACTCCACTAGCTATGAACCTGAACTTCACAGGATCCTTATGAAACTTAACCGTTGCAAAAAGAAATGGAAATTCAGGCTCATATCTTCCAGTTTGTGAAATTTTAAGTTTCTTGAAGAATGCCTTAAACCGATTTTCTAACTGCTTGGTAGAATAACTTACGGGCTCGTATGTTACTCTATTATTGAGTTCCATAGTTAACAATTCAAAATAGAACTTCTTACAGATAATTGCAAAATTATTGCTAGCTTTATCCGTAGTGGTAAAAATAAATTGGTCTTGCAGTTTGGAGAGTGACCTTTTAGCTTCTCCAGAGAAAAAGAGATTTCTGTCGAAACAAAAGTCCAGACCTGCCAACTCACCGGTGAAGCTATTGATAATATTATATTTCCATTCTGCGAAGGCCTCAATAGGCTGATTGTACGTTAAACTGGTTTTTACGATGTATTTATTTACATCTTGAGTGAAGCTCTCAAGAATCCTTTCTTTTGAAATTGTGAAGGAAGGTCTGAATTTAGAGCCATACTCTAATAAATTCCTAAGCTTTTCATTTTCTACAAAACTCAAGTTTCCGGTGATAATATGGTTGTAATTCTTATCATAGTGAACTGTTTCTTTATGTTCATCACAAGAACAAGTAGTAATTACAGGAATGTAGCTCGAAGAGTTAAGTTTGTAGTTTTTAACTATTGACCCTAAGGTCTTAACATATTTAAAACTTACAATAGACTGGTGCCTGTGGATGGGAAAAAAATTGCATTATTGTAGAACAGCTTCCTTACATTGAGATTATCGTAGGCTTTATTTAGGAACCTGATGGTAACAAAATTACTGGAAAATTCTTTAAGAGAAATTTTATCTTTAAGAATATGTTTAAGAATGTCCAGAACCAAAGCAAAAACATGCTTATCAACATGGTCAGCAGTTTCATTCCAGAATTTGAAAAAACATTTAAGGACAGAGTGCTTGAAGGACTTGAGAATTTTGTAAGTATTTTTAACAAAATTAGTGCCAGTTTTAAAGCCTTCCAGAGTTTTTAGCAAGTTAGCAAAATCAACTTTGCTTGATGTGCGAAATAACCTCTGTCCTCTATTACCTCTAGAGCAGCTTATTATATATATATATATATATATATATATATTATTAATGTGATAACTTGATTTTTATGCAATGTCACAATTATTTTGGAATTTGTCTACAATGATCATCTAGAATAAAAACGTGCCCCTTGCATATACAGACATACAAGAAAACACTGCGTTGTGTTTCACCTTTATCCCTTCACTGGAATGGTGGGGGAAATAAAGGTGCCGCTCGTGAAATAGTATTATGAACATGTAATCACATTATAATAAAATGCACTTATAAATATAACCATCTTTAGGGATTTGGGAAGAAGACCCCGTGTAATAGAAGACACTATGTAACTTTTTGAACATGTAAAATAATATTTTTGAATGTTTAATTTGTGACGTACGTCGTTCTTAATTTCCTTGGAGGGGGCTTAATCCCCCAAAGCCCCATCCGTGGGTGCGCCAATGGTGAGTTTCCTTTGTCGTTCTTTTATAAGGGGCCCACATTAGTGTCATACGCACATGCTTCAATATTACTTAATACTATGAGATTTATTTTAATAACACGACTTAGAAAAGTAGAGGGCATTTAGATTTCGAAGAATCAAGTACGAACGAACTCTTTTTATCAGAGAAAGAAATACCTCTTACAGCTCTCTTCCCTCCCTTTGTTACGTTACAAAGAAACAAGGCTTCCACATCAATCCCCCATGGAGAAAAGGGACATGCTTCCGTTTTACGGTATGGAGAAAATATCACCAACATCCTGAACAAGGAGATATAAATCAGTTGTCTGTCACTTACTGCTTCAATGGACAGGAGCACGTGTTAAGAATAACTTTCTTTAGCAGGTGCAAAACTGACCACTCCTATCCCACACAAAGCTAGCCATTTAAAGAACTCTTTTGCGTTGAAGATCATACGGTTAACTTATTCCCGCGAAAGAACCAAAGAATATCTAACGCTTAAAGAAGGTCAACTCTCATAGAGATAATGTAAAACAGGCGGCAACAGCGCCACCACATCTTAAGAGGTAATATGCTCTGCGGGAAAGTTAACATTCAGGAGCAAAACAAGTTAAGGGGGACTACAGCAGTGAAGCTTTTCTTTGATCCACGATGGTTTCCTTCGATCTGATGACTATTTCCTTAGAGCAGTTGTTTTTCGTTGTTGTTTTCTGATATCCCTTATTTTGGTGAGAAAAATATGCAATGACATTAGTATTACTATTTAAATTAAATTTCAGCAAATATTACAGTTAAAGAAAATCTCCTTTCTCAAGATTCGATGTGGAAATTAAGACTAAACTCCAAGAAATGTGAAACGCGGCGAATATTAAACCTACCGTGTACACGGATATGTTCCTCCAGTCTAATGGCATTAGACAAGAGCTACTTGAAAAGTACTTATGGAAAATGAGCTGAGATCTTAGGAAGCTTATTTAAGTGGATGCTCTACTTGAAATGAAGAAAAAGAGGTCACCAAGAGAAGGTTGGGTGCCACTAAAATATAACAGATGAAACAAGCTCGCCACGAATTTTTAAGAATGATGTAACCCACTTTTTTCGAACAGCATGGTTACTTCCGAGAAAACCAAGTACCACACAGTGATTTAAAAAAAAATATCCAGACTTGTGGTAAATTTATGAAAGCTGAGGTTGTGTGAGTATGAGCGAAAACAATGGGGCCTCTTATAGACACAAGACCACTACGGGAAAAAATGACGAAGGGGACGGGATAACGTTATTCGAAAGGAAAGAAGAAAAGAGAGCCGAATGTTAAAGAAAAGAGATATATTTCGTGACGTAAATGTATAAAAAATAAAAAAAAACTGAAAGATGGTTGCAAAAATAAAGCGTTCTGAGATTTATTCCTAGCAGCGGTTAACAAAGGGTAACAGTTCCTAGTAATATTTTACTAAGGGGCGGTGAATGAACGAATGTTTCTTAAGACAATCGAACGAGTAGATAAGTCACCAGACTTCTTAAGCGCCGGACACACATAAGGAAAGTAAGATGAGTTTTTGAATCTGGAAAACAAGAACATAAAGCAGAAAAAAGAATATTTCCTTGTTGAGTCCAACGATTTAACGACGAGCACGGGTGAAATAAAGCGATGACTATAGTGAGTTATTCACAACTCCAAGTTAGTCGGCAAGTATTTGTGAACAATTTCAGAACGTTCTGAACTTTTCTTTTTCTAACTAAGATCTCTCGTTTTCTATTTTGGTCCCATTTTCAAATTATTTCAATTCCATAAGAAACCAGTTTTCAGCTTTATATTGTGAGAAATCTAGCACTGGGCAAAAGTATAAATCAGTTAATGACGCTATTCCTACAAAAATCTGAAATTCAGGATGACACGGAAACTTCCACTGAAATTTAACTACATTTCTGAGAATGTTTTCAATGCCCCAAGTGTAACATGGGAATCTTTGAGACCGTGAAACCTATGGATAAAATATGATGAAGCCGGAGTGATAACCGGAGTAATAGCTACTAATTATTATTACAAACGAAACCCGTAGGGGGCATTAGGTAGCGTGGCCTCATCAGGAAGCACAAATCTGACGGAAATTCAGTCTGCATATGCTGACGAGAACATACATTGACCTACCATTAATATCCGGACATATCACTGACATAGCATGTCAACAAATAATCTTTATTTACAGAAAATTTAACATTGTGTGCTGAAACCTTTGTCCCTTATGACGGGCTCTAGTATTCATGAAATACTTTTAATCAGTTTTTTTGTAAATGTTCGCCGATGCCATTCGGGCTTTCAAAGCAGAAACCACTTTTACCTTTGTTTTCTGGGCGATCCTCGCAGCCAACGACTTCATTCGTGCCACAGGTACTCCATAGGGTCCAGATAAAGACTCAGGGCTGGCCATTCCAACTTTTCTTTTCGCCTTCCATATCCTTAGGCTAACCTGTAACATGGACCTTCCCCAAAGTACTGCCACAATGTTAACAGTGTATAATTGTCCAGGACGTCTAGGTGGAGCTCAGAACTCGTATTTTTGTCCAACATGACAAATGGGCCCTACTCGAACCATGAAACGCAGTTCCATACTATCACGCTGCCTCCACCAAACTTCAATGACAAAGTCCGGAAGGTACCTTTCTCCCAGGCACCCACCACATCAGACTGATACTATGTACCCTGACTCGTCATTCCAATGCGCAGTTTTCCGTTGGTCTACAGTTCAAGATCGACGTTCCTTGCACAACACTCAGGAAGGACCATTCGACTCATAGACTGTACACCCTGACTCGTCAGTCCAATGAAACGCGCAGTTTTCCATTGGCCTACAATACAAGACCGATGTTCCTTACACCACACCTAAGAACCACCCTCCGACTGAAACACTGTGTACCTTGACTCGTCAGACCAATGCACAGTTTTCCATTGGTCTACAGTACAAAATCGACGTTTCTTACCCCACACTCAGAATGACTATCCGGAAACTCGAAGGCCGGCGAGTGAGTGATGTTGCCAGGGTGTTTGAAATCGCGCATAGTGTGCTATCCAAGCTCTGAGCAGTGTTTCAAACCAATGGAATGTGTTCAAGACGCAAGCTAAGAGGTCGCACTCACTCTATTGCGAGACATGAGACAGATTTTTAGTTGTAACGGCAAAAGGTAATAGCCGCACCACGACTGGTCAGCTTGCGAGTCGCCTCTATTCCAGCACAGGAACTCTGATATCTCCATAAACCGTGGCAAGAGCTATATTATATGACCAGAGGCCTGTAGTTTGCATCCCTCTATCCAGAGCTCAACACGTTTTCAGTGGTGTCGTACCCACAGGAATTGGACACGCCATCAATAGGCCAATTTATTCCTCATAGATGACAGTCGTTTCAGTTTGTCATCGGATTCTATTCAGTTAACTTGACGTGAAAGTGGTACTGGGTACCAGTGCAAGAAACTAACAGATACGGCAGTCCAGGGCCATGCTGTGGGACATCATGATAATGGGCGCGCCGAGCTACAGATGCTGAAAAATCCGACTATGAGGGGCGAACAATATTGCAATGAAGTTCTACGTCATATTCGATTATTCCGTGGCGCTGTAGGCGAAGATTTTCTGTTCATGGATGACAACGCGACACCTCATCGTACAAAAACAGTGCAGACACTTCTGGAGATCGAGGATATTAATCTTAGACCTTAACCCCACCGAACAAGTCTGGGACGTAATGGGGAGACGCATTAGTGCTCGACCCCCTCCCTCGAAAACAAAAAAGAGCCTCATCCGTGCTCTGAGTGAGGAGTGGGCCAATTCGCCTCAAAAATTCTCGGATCACTCGGTGTTCAGCATGCCACGACGCTGAATGAGCTGCATAGCAGTTCGAGGTGGATATATCGCATGCTGAAATGTCTCCGCCTAATTATTGGTAAGCACTGTGCAGTAATCCCTCAACTTACGTCGTTCTGTCCAAACTGTACAAAAAAAGGTGGAGTTTACTATATTTTCTGCGCGCTTTTGACATCACGCGCTCGGAGGGAAGGAGGGGTGAGTTATGTTTCACCGCACCGTTTGGGAGGATGGCATGGAGGGAAATGTTCTGACGTAGCTAGAGGCATTGGGGTGCAGGGTAGGCATAAATCCCTTATTACAAGGTTAATAGACAGTAAGCTTTGCTCATCCCGACTTCCTCGCAGAAGAATAATCGTGACGTCACTGAGCGACATCACCGTCGTAACACGTGAATCGTAGATCCGAACTGTAGCTATGGAGGAGGTGTTTTGTCAACAATTTTTGTAACTCAAGCACAGAACAAAAGCTTATGCAAAAGCACATTTACATTTAACAGAAAAGAAATTCAGTCATGTCAATATTTTAGTAACGGAGATTTCGAAAGTACCTCTCGCACATTTTTGTTACGTAAAGGGCGGGGAAACTGTTACACTTTTAAATGTTAATTTAGTGACACGGAGGATTTTTGCTGCTTTTATATAAATTTAGAAGGGAAAACACACAGCAGAACATATTATAGTCATATAATAAAAAAAAATTACGAGGAATAGAAAAAGCATCTCGGCAACATTCCTCAATTTTGTTAATTAAAAATTGAAAACATTATGCAATAAAAAAATCTGGTAGAATTTATGAAGATTATTCTAGCTGGTTTACGAATAATAATTTCAACATGTTGCTATGGTGCAAATACAAAGAAACGTGGAGATTAGGTATTCTTAAGATGGCGATTAGGGCAGTGACGTCACAAAGCACTCACCGGAAGTGCAGGATGAGCATAACCGTGTATCTGCTAACCTTGAATCCCATATACGTATGAGAGCGGAGCACGTGGCGATCTTCTAGAAATTCGGAACCAAAGCGTTCTTGAAAAAACCGAGGAATCTGACCCTAAGCCTATGGAAAGAACAATGACGATTTCAAAATTGAACGAGAGACAAAATCTCATCGAAGCTGAGATGAAGATCCTTGAGGACATTGATTCTAACGAGCAGCTAATAGCAACAACCAGAACAGGAATGAAAAATCTGCTCGCGTGCGATGAGGAGATTCTAAAGGGGGTGGGGGTGGAAGAGGTCTTTGTCGGTCCAGACTTCAGTGTTGAATTTCTTCCAGTCTTCAGACTCTTGCATCTTCACAAAATCATCCAATTTCAGATCAGATCAGATCACATGTAGAGGATTTTAGAAAGGAAGTGTCTGACCCCAGGTCTTAAACAACCCTTAGAAATAGGAAGCTAGGAGATTTGGGCTACAATGCCCGATAGGAAAGTGACACTAAGCCAAAAATGTTTAAAAGTCAAAAAATGAAAAATCATTACTGAGAAAAAAAAACCGTTTTTATTTAATATATATAATACAAATGAAGAGGCCGCTGGCGTTACGCAAATATGGCGCTGTGGGCGGCCCTGTAAACGAAAACGACATGACGTATGCAGCAATCCGACAATATAAGGAGTGATGCGATGGGAATCAGTAAGAGTCGGACGCAGTATGATTAAGACGAAGGATCTAAGCGCACTTGATCGTGGGCAAATTGTCGGGGCCCGATGAATGGGTCACTCCATCTCGGAAGTCGGGCAGGCGCAGGAATTTATATTTATAGTACATCAAATCCGGTAAAACCATCCCTGCAAGGGCCAACTGCCGTGGACAACAGCTTTGTGGATGAGCGGGGTCATCGTCAGATAGCTCGCATTGTAACAGCGGATAAACGGGACACAGTGCAAGAAATCACTCGACAATTTAACGCCAGTGCACAAAAACGTGTAAGCAGCCACACCATCCAGAACCATCTCCTCGCTATGGGGTAGAGAAGCCATCGTCTCACGAGGGTACCGCTGCTGACCGCACATCACAGGGTGCAAAGATCAGCATGCCGCCCCGGTGGCGCAGTGGTCTAAGCGATGGCCTCTGATCACTCGTCCTGAAAGGGGTCTGGGTTCGAATCCCGGTTAGGCATGGATGTTGTTTTTGTCTTACGGCACTGGCTCTCTCCCTTCCCTGGAACCAGTGACCCTAAATTAGGGACGGACGACTGCTTATAGCCCATTGAGTTGCTCACGGTGGTCCTTAAACCTCCAATCAAAAAAAAAAAAAAAGATTAGCATTGGCGCGAGAACATCGCCACTGGACCCTAGACATGTGGAAAAATGTTGCCTGGACTGATGAGTCGAGATTCACGTTGGTACATGCGGATGGCAGGATAAGTGTACGGCGCAAGCCACATGAAGCGATTGGATCCTTCTTGCCAGCAGGGTACTCTTCAAGCTGGTGGGGGTGGCATTCTCGTCTGAGGACTGTTTACGTGGACTGAAATGAGACCCCTGGTACGTGTGACATCGTCCCTCACAGGTCAACGTTACCGGGATATCCTGGACGACCATCTGCTCCCGTTTGTGCGTCTTCAACATCCCACTGGGGACCTCATCCTGCAACAAGACAATGCAGCTCCCGAATTGTATCCGAATGGTTGGATGAACACTCCTCCGATGTGGCCTTGCTTCCTTGGACAGCTAGCTCACCTGACCTCTATCCCATCGAGCACATCTGGGATGCCATCGAGAGAGATGTTAGAGTCTCTGACCCCCTCCATCAAATCTTCGTGAACTGTGTGTGGGAGCTTGTTCAGGGGTCGTGGATCCGTATGGCTTATCAACGCTTCCGGTGTCTTGTCGTGTCCACACCAAGACGAATCGCCGCCGTCATCAGCGCGAAAGGTGGTGCTACACGTTACTAGAGAGGCATCTCTAATTCAATTGCTCTTCAGTGTATATATCGCTTTAAATTCGTACTCAATCCCCTCAAAGGGGGTGGGGAGCGGATCCGAAGACCAACCCTGGGTGAAACAATTCAAATGATTATCTCAATCACCCCAATGGAAGAGTCCTTCCTGGGTCTCCAAAGCCAAAAAGTGAGTGTAGATCCGCTGAAAAGTCAAGGTCATTCTGACGGTATTTTTTAACCATCAGGTCGTGATTCATCATGAATATGCACCAGAAAGACAAACTGTAAACAAGGAGAACTACCACGCAGTTCTCCGTCGCCTACTATACTCGGGGCAAAGCTAACCTGGTTACACCGTTAAGGTTGTGAAATCGATTCACAGACATGAAATCTCTTGTTTATCAGTATTTATCCGCGCACTAATGGGGTACCATGTGTCGCGGACCCTTCCCTTTAAGGGTGACTGAAGGCGAGACAAAAGGAAACTTCCCGCTTTCCCTTAACAACGTAGCCGACCACCAGACAAACGATTTCTGAATGAGTATATTTTAAAAGAGCAACCACGAAAAAAGTAGGAAGCTCATTACAATGACTGTCAAGCCACGATCTCTCCGCTTCCGGTTAACAATTTTCCCCTCCCAGTCGCAGTAAAAATCCTCCGTGTTAACTGCATAGCCTCTCTGAAGCAAAACAGAAGTGACAATGACGCCGCCAAAATGCGAATATCTGTATTTTTTTGGAAACGCGACAGGAACTGGGATCTTCATTTTTTTTTAACGTGCGTACGTACATTTAGAACACCTATATATCCATGAGTTTTTTTAGGTCTCAGTTCAAGCTCGAACACCGCTTTCAAACTGGAACTATATGATGCAGTGGAAGTACACACTCCTTGACTTTAACTCCATAGTCAGGTTAGCCTTGCCGCGAGTATAGATGCAGTAAGACGGAAGACACCTGGGCCGTGGGAGCAAGGTGATTGACAACTGCACCATGACCATTTCCCCGCCTATTCGTCTCGCCTCATTCAGGCAGTTTTGGCCAAACACCGGATACTAATACTATATAGATTTGCATTACTACTAGTATTAGTATACTAATACTATATTCTCCAGACATGGCTCTTTGCGACTTCTGGCTGCTGCCGAAGTTGAAAATGCATTTGAAGGGAAGAAGATTTGAAGATACAGACGAAATCAAGGAGAACACTAAGCAGCACCTATTGGCGCTACCTATAAGTAACTTTCAAAAATGTTATGATCTGTGTACAAACAGCCGGAACAAGTGTGAAGTGTCAAAAGGTTCCTATTTTCAAGGGAATTAGGACAACAACACAACTTAAATTTCTTTTCCTGAGGTCGAAAAATACTGATCAGATCCTGTACACCCACTTTTTATACACTGCTGGCCACCCAAAATGCAACACCAAGAAGGAAGCATCCGATTGGCCTGAAAGTCGCAGCATGCGTCGCCCGCGAGAGGACATGCAAACGATTAGCATTGCAGCGCATATGCAAATCGTGTGCGCCCGGCACGCCACCGAGAAGACTATAAGAAAGGTGCACAAAAGGCGGGGTGTAAGCAGTGGAAGTGTATTGTGCTGCCGGACCCGTGCGTGTGAACATTCCTGATGCCTCGTCGCAGAATACGGCAGTCATTCCAGCATGTTTCGGAGTTCGACAGAGGAAGAATAGTGGCTTATCGCGACAGCGGTTTATTGTACCGAGACATCGGCACCCGTGTGGGACGATATCCAGTCACAGTGAGGCGAGTATGGATTCGGTGGGTGCAGGAGGGATGGACGGACCGACGTAAGCGATTGCCGCAGCCGCGGCACACCACCGAACGAGAGGACCGGCATGTTGTGCGGCGGGCATTGACGGCTCGCACCGCTGCATCACGAACGTTAGCGCAGGACTTAGGGTGTGTTGCACAACCACCTGTGTCAGCACGTACCGTTCGACGTCGTCTGCAGGCACGGGGACTTGTCGCATGGTGCCCATTGCTCTGATTACCATTGAAGTTACACCACCGGCGAGTGCGGCGGCAGTGGGCCGTTGAACGCCGCACCTGGACTACGGAATGGCACGACATTGTCTTCTCCGACGAATCCCGCTTCTACCAGCAACACCACAATGCTCGGATCCGCGTGTGGCGCCACTGCGGCGAGAGACTGTATGACTCCTTCATTATGCATCGCCATACCGGTCCGTCGCCTGGCGTTATAGTTTGGGGCGCAATTGGATATGACACCCGCACCCCTCTGGTATACGCATCACCGATACACTTAACAGCCACCGCTACATCTCCGACGTTTTGGAGCCTGTAGTCCTCCTTTACCTGCACGACCTGCTGGCGGCCACGTTTCAACAGGACAATGCGCGCCCGCACGTGGCACGCATCGTGCAACAATTCTTCACGGCCCACCAGGTGTCACTGCTGCCGTGGCCCGCCTGTTCTCCCAATATGTCGCCCATCGAACACGTCTGGTCTCTGAATGGCAACCGAGTGGCACGGCAAGCACCACCCGCGGCTACGCCTGATGAACTGTGGCAACGTATGGAAGCAGCCTGGACCGACATACCCCAAGCCCACATCCAAAGCCTCTTTCGTTCGATGCCGCTGCGTGTAGCGGCCGTTATTGCCAGCCATGGGGGGTCACACGAACTATTGATGTCTGCGTGTTCCGCAAGTCGCACGGGCCTGTAAACTCAATCGTTTCATCTTTATATCCGTTGTTATGTGTCCAGTAAATCTGGCTTTGCTATTTCGTGTCCTTCTTGGTGTTGCATTTTGGGTGGGCAGCAGTGTAGTTTTATTATTATCGCATTTCAATCAAGAAATTAAAAACAACTCCAGAAATGAGCTGTTGCTTCACCCTCCGGGTGACATGGAATAGTTCAGTAAGAACTCCATAGTAATTGGAAAGCGTACAAAAAATTTTAACCTTTCGACCTAGAAAAAAACTTACTCTCAATGACACTATAAATTCGTTTATGATGGATCACAGCTAGTTCAACGTGTAATGCAAAGTCGCATGCTAACAGCTCATTAAGACAGACGGAAGGTGCAAGGATAGAACAAGAAGGGGGGGGAGCAGTGTTACCAAGCATGTAGGATATAATCATTCAAATCACCACAAAGATCTATTTTGTTCAATTAATTATACAATTCAAATAACATAATGCCTCAACTTCCCGCCCTAATTATATGCCTCTTAGCCTGAATGCGTTTTGATGATCTTCAGGCAGTTCGTGCTTATTATTGTTCTCTGAGTTTTGGTTATCGATCATGACACCTTTGAGTCTTTAGAGTATTCAGAAGGATGATGAGATGCATGTTCCGGTAAAAGAGTTATCTGTTCTTTAGGAAAACGGACTAAGTAGGTGGGTATTATTAACTGGTGAGAATTATTACCACCGATAAATACGTATAAATGAATTCTGGCAATAAACACAAGTAGCCATGATTTTCCTTAAAAAAAGAAAAAGCCAGAAATAAGAATATTTAAAATCAGATCAAAGTCGTATGCAATACATACAAAATCGGTAGAGGAGCAAGACATGATCACAGTTGCAGAACAAAGACATACGTTTGTATCACACAGGTGAATTACACAGTGGTGACCAATATCTTATAAATAAACAATGCTTTGCGCTTTTGGAGTTATGCACGCGTTTTGCAGTTTGTCTGTCCGGGTGGGCACAGTCTGAGTGCTCAGCAGAAGACTCTCAACTAAACTCAAAATATATACATGAAGGGCGATAAGTCAGTGGGCATGGCTGAATATACAAGATGCGGGCAAATATGAATTATAATTTGTTCGTAGTTGAACAACGCAGCGCGGTGCGTTGAAAGCGGTTATACGTGGCAGGACTGTTCCAAGGTCTTTCACCCACCATGAAGTAATTATACATACAGAGGACACTAGTGTTACACAGCACTAGCAGTGTTCCTGCCTAGTCTGCCGGTAACGGTGCTTGAGACCTGAAGTACAATTTAGTTGGCCACGGCACCAGGTGAGAATCTCAGGTGCACTGCTGCACTCAAAGATTCACACCAGAACATAAAAAATGAAAAGTTGAAGAATGACCCGAAGCATAAGGCTTGGGTGAATCCACCTTGTGAACAAAATAACAACAACAAATAAACAATAAAATAATCTAAAAACAATGATACTTTGGGATCAGAGTTGTGATGAGGTTCACCCGCAATCACCAATTCGTGACTGAGTGTAGTGGTCCGGATCTTACTCCGGTACATTCAATCCCCAACCAGCCAGTACAACACTCACTTTCGCAAATAACACATGATTCTCAAATACACAACACAACATTTAATAACGTTCTGCGAGATTTAAACAGATCCGGCGCTCTCTAGGCGCATAGACAATTGCCCCTCATATGTGGGCAGCATACGGTGTCACACTTTACTGTCGGATAACGCAGCCGACTGAGTCTCCACCGGACTATCTGAACAAGAGATACTACTCGTTTACACACTAAATAGAGCTGCAGGTGATATTCATATACAATTGCTTAGAGAATGAAAAAAATTATATGCAAACGATCACATTAAAAATACTCGCGACACAAAATACACAAGCACGTTAATTTGCGGTATAAGATTATAGGTGCGAAATACTGCCAAAGGTAATTAACTAAATCTAATAAGCATGCACATGCAGAACCCTGCCCCGCTGACGTTGGTCCTGAACCAAAGTTAAAAGAAACTGTCCCGCCCAGCGGAATTTGTGGCCACACCTTTCTCCCTTATTCATGTAAAAAAAGTAATCAGGAAATGGGCCCTGTAAGAAATTGAAATCTGTATGTGCAGGTATTTCCTCTGAGGTTCAGTCACTCAGCATTACTGCATCTATGTCCATGCAGCTTTGGGTGTCGGGATGGCACAAGTTCGCAGATGTGCGAAGAAAGAAAAAGGAAATATTCATCTACTTACAGTTTCGTGACTTTGCTGTGCAAATCCGTTGTGCATCACATAATATCACACGACAAAAAAACACACACACACAGACACTTGCACCATGTGGCAGCACCGATGATTCAACACTTCACTTTGACGCTTGATGTAAATGAAGCACACAATTAAAAATGGTAATATCACGCCGCACTTTGTTGCAATGATTAGAGTGCACACTGATCTATTCTCGTGACGATTTGAAGGTGGGCGTTAAGCAAAATAGGCCCTCTCACATCTGATGTTGCGGTTTCCAAGATTAATTTTCTCGGCCGAGCGAAATCAGACGTGCTTTTACCTTAAGCGTATATCGGCAACTCAACATTTCACCTGTATATTTGTTAGGTATCGAAGCCACCGCTCTTACGCTCATATTTTTCTTTCGACATGTTTTTATCCCGTCGCACTTACACGTAGTGGCTTCGCTGCTTACGCGACCACACACACGCACACATGGGACCTCGCTTCACCCCGTAAGACAAGCGCATCTCTTCACTTCCTCCACAGTAGGGGATGAATGGGGTGACGATTCCACACTGCAGTGGTTGGCATCCGAACCCGACTTTTGCTTGGCTTCGCTTCTCATTGGAATGACCACTGTCCACTCGCAGACTTCTTAATTCCCCTGTAACTTGGCTTTCATTAGGCCAAACAGTCGCTGAGTTCCATTACGCTCCAGCCTAGAAATTTCTGCTTTATCCTGCGGATTTAGGCATTCTGCTGTCTTTATGGCAAACTGGCATCTCCAGCTGCCTCGAGTTGTCTCCATTTCTTACCAAATGCGGGGAGGTTTGCTGCTTCATTTTTCCCAATTCATTTTTTGCAGATCCAAGGCATCCAGCCTTTCACATCGGAGAGCGCACAGACAACTAAACTTTCTTCCTTATTTTCATGCCAAGTGCGAACTCTTATTTTTCTGCACGGACCACACAGAGAGCAATTGTTCTCGAAAATGCCCCAAACAATCGACGAATTTACGATTATTCGCTAAACCTTTCGTCCCCTATCTTCATTCATTCCTACTCAAGTGGCTCATTCGATACGTATTCCTCTTTCCCTTTCCGTGTTGCATAGGCTGCCCGTCAGCTGCGCCCTGATATTTATGACCTAACAGAGCTATTCTGAGACCACCCAGCCAGAGAGAGAATTCTTCGCCTCTTTTCTTTCCAAACCCCCAGATAAAACTTTATCTGCTGTTTACACTTTTAAACTCCAATCAAGCCTCGAACAATTAATACTTAATTAATTTCACACATCAACCACGCCCATTAATTACTAAATTAATGGCGGGGGTGGGTCGTAACATCGGCCCCTCCTCAAGAAATCTAGAAGTCCTCTTCTGGGCCTATCGCTTTGCTCTTATCAATTTCCAGAGCAACCATTGAGTGCTACCTTTCTCCCACAGGTAGAAATAATTCAAAATGGCAAAAATATTGCGTTTCTTGCCTTCAAGAGCATTGGCGCGACTTCCCAATTATCCCGCAATTTTGTTAATTAATTTAGAGAACATCCGAAAGAAAAAAACAACGTAAATGAGAAATAAATAAAAAAAACTGAACTGTAAAAGAACATGTGAGCCTGCCGAACTGTGATTCCTAGCTACCTCATACCATACGCGACATGGCGGACAAATTTTAGAGTTTTCTTCAGGTTTTAGGATGGGGGGGGTGTCCACTGTAACATTCCATCCCCCCATGAAAGAAAAAAGGGGATGACTGGATGAAGTTTATTCATCCAATCACTCTATTTTTTTTTTAACTGTAAACACTCAACCCTTTCCCACCGTCGCAAGGCACCTAATTCCGAACTTAAGTGCCCGGAGAGCGGAAGGAAAGTTTAAGGATTTCATCACACGTTCATTGCTACCCGTCGAGATAGGCTGAAAGAAAATTTAAATATGAGGCATAGCTTCGAGAATCCACGAGTTCCACAGATCTCTCACGTTCGATGCTCCTACACCCGCTTTTATCTACGCTCGATGCCAAATTCTTGCGTTCCACTGTCTTCGTGTTAGCCATTTTGTTTTTCTTACCCACTAAAATTATGGCAGTTCTTACAAAACAGCTTAAGGCTTACTTAATGCTAAATCATACAAAATTCGCACCGAACAAAACTAAATAAAAATAGTAATGGCAGTCAATTCGCACTTATTTTACGAACATGAGTGTTGTTCCGCTAGCTGCAAAATATAGGTATCGATCCTGGGACAACGGCATCATTAATGTTACACGGCACTAGCAGTGTTCCTGCCTAGTCTGCCGGTAATGGTGCTTGAGACCTGAAGTACAATTTAGTTGGCCACGGCACCAGGTGAGAATCTCAGGTGCACTGCTGCACTCAAAGATTCACACCAGAACATAAAAAATGAAAAGTTGAAGAATGACCCGAAGCATAAGGCTTGGGTGAATCCACCTTGTGAACAAAATAACAACAACAAATAAACAATAAAATAATCTAAAAACAATGATACTTTGGGATCAGAGTTGTGATGAGGTTCACCCGCAATCACCAATTCGTGACTGAGTGTAGTGGTCCGGATCTTACTCCGGTACATTCAATCCCCAACCAGCCAGTACAACACTCACTTTCGCAAATAACACATGATTCTCAAATACACAACACAACATTTAATAACGTTCTGCGAGATTTAAACAGATCCGGCGCTCTCTAGGCGCATAGACAATTGCCCCTCATATGTGGGCAGCATACGGTGTCACACTTTACTGTCGGATAACGCAGCCGACTGAGTCTCCACCGGACTATCTGAACAAGAGATACTACTCGTTTACACACTAAATAGAGCTGCAGGTGATATTCATATACAATTGCTTAGAGAATGAAAAAAAAATTATATGCAAACGATCACATTAAAAATACTCGCGACACAAAATACACAAGCACGTTAATTTGCGGTATAAGATTATAGGTGCGAAATACTGCCAAAGGTAATTAACTAAATCTAATAAGCATGCACATGCAGAACCCTGCCCCGCTGACGTTGGTCCTGAACCAAAGTTAAAAGAAACTGTCCCGCCCAGCGGAATTTGTGGCCACACCTTCTCCCTTATTCATGTAAAAAAAGTAATCAGGAAATGGGCCCTGTAAGAAATTGAAATCTGTATGTGCAGGTATTTCCTCTGAGGTTCAGTCACTCAGCATTACTGCATCTATGTCCATGCAGCTTTGGGTGTCGGGATGGCACAAGTTCGCAGATGTGCGAAGAAAGAAAAAGGAAATATTCATCTACTTACAGTTTCGTGACTTTGCTGTGCAAATCCGTTGTGCATCACATAATATCACACGACAAAAAAACACACACACACACAGACACTTGCACCATGTGGCAGCACCGATGATTCAACACTTCACTTTGACGCTTGATGTAAATGAAGCACACAATTAAAAATGGTAATATCACGCCGCACTTTGTTGCAATGATTAGAGTGCACACTGATCTATTCTCGTGACGATTTGAAGGTGGGCGTTAAGCAAAATAGGCCCTCTCACATCTGATGTTGCGGTTTCCAAGATTAATTTTCTCGGCCGAGCGAAATCAGACGTGCTTTTACCTTAAGCGTATATCGGCAACTCAACATTTCACCTGTATATTTGTTAGGTATCGAAGCCACCGCTCTTACGCTCATATTTTTCTTTCGACATGTTTTTATCCCGTCGCACTTACACGTAGTGGCTTCGCTGCTTACGCGACCACACACACATGGGACCTCGCTTCACCCCGTAAGACAAGCGCATCTCTTCACTTCCTCCACAGTAGGGGATGAATGGGGGTGACGATTCCACACTGCAGTGGTTGGCATCCGAACCCGACTTTTGCTTGGCTTCGCTTCTCATTGGAATGACCACTGTCCACTCGCAGACTTCTTAATTCCCCTGTAACTTGGCTTTCATTAGGCCAAACAGTCGCTGAGTTCCATTACGCTCCAGCCTAGAAATTTCTGCTTTATCCTGCGGATTTAGGCATTCTGCTGTCTTTATGGCAAACTGGCATCTCCAGCTGCCTCGAGTTGTCTCCATTTCTTACCAAATGCGGGGAGGTTTGCTGCTTCATTTTTCCCAATTCATTTTTTGCAGATCCAAGGCATCCAGCCTTTCACATCGGAGAGCGCACAGACAACTAAACTTTCTTCCTTATTTTCATGCCAAGTGCGAACTCTTATTTTTCTGCACGGACCACACAGAGAGCAATTGTTCTCGAAAATGCCCCAAACAATCGACGAATTTACGATTATTCGCTAAACCTTTCGTCCCCTATCTTCATTCATTCCTACTCAAGTGGCTCATTCGATACGTATTCCTCTTTCCCTTTCCGTGTTGCATAGGCTGCCCGTCAGCTGCGCCCTGATATTTATGACCTAACAGAGCTATTCTGAGACCACCCAGCCAGAGAGAGAATTCTTCGCCTCTTTTCTTTCCAAACCCCAGATAAAACTTTTATCTGCTGTTTACACTTTTAAACTCCAATCAAGCCTCGAACAATTAATACTTAATTAATTTCACACATCAACCACGCCCATTAATTACTAAATTAATGGCGGGGGTGGGTCGTAACATCGGCCCCTCCTCAAGAAATCTAGAAGTCCTCTTCTGGGCCTATCGCTTTGCTCTTATCAATTTCCAGAGCAACCATTGAGTGCTACCTTTTCCCACAGGTAGAAATAATTCAAAATGGCAAAAATATTGCGTTTCTTGCCTTCAAGAGCATTGGCGCGACTTCCCAATTATCCCGCAATTTTGTTAATTAATTTAGAGAACATCCGAAAGAAAAAACAACGTAAATGAGAAATAAATAAAAAAAAACTGAACTGTAAAAGAACATGTGAGCCTGCCGAACTGTGATTCCTAGCTACCTCATACCATACGCGACATGGCGGACAAATTTTAGAGTTTTCTTCAGGTTTTAGGATGGGGGGGGGTGTCCACTGTAACACTAGCTGTAGTAAGCTAAAACTCATGACGTTATGAAGTCGACTGCAGCGCAGCATCGACCTACCACAGAACCTACCGTTGATTGATAGCTGGGCTTTCCAGGAATCAACACGAACCACATGCTTTGTCCATTTGAGCTTTGACCTCACAGCAGAGTGGAAGACGACGTATACGACATGAACCTATCATTTTCCGGATTCTTTTTGGTTTGCATCTTTCAGTTTCCTATAGCATTCTAATAAGTGGCATTATTCTTGCTTATTCCTTATAGATCGTTAACTTTTCCTTTGCAAATTCCATTACTTAGGTTTCTACGTGTTTTTGTTGTAAATTTCATTCACGCATATTTTGTCATTGTGTGTGTTATTTTTTCCAATATAAGTTGTGACTCGGCTTTACTTTCAAATCTGATTTGTATTCCATTGTCATCTGTTTCTATATCTACGTTTTTGGCTTCAATATCTACTGTATGTATATTACGTTATTGTCATCTTTCCGAAGCCTCACTTGGCTTCGGAAAAATGACAATAACGTAATATATTGATAGATTGTGACAGGAGTTGAGGACAAAGGTCGTGTGTGTGTGTGTGTGACAACGGAATGGTGGCGCACAGCAGCTGCTCCTCAACCATTCCAGCACTGGGTTGCCATAGCAACCATTGCCGACGGGACGGGGTAACGTCACATTTTTCTTCTGTTGTAGATTGATGGGGGCTCCACGTTCTATGGGAGGAGTTTGTACAGGCTTCTGTGGCAATTTCCACTCTATATAACCTTACTTTATGTCACCCACCTCGTGTGTGCTACGGCGCCGTTGGTCAGTTGGGAGGAAGTTAAGTGAAGCAAAGGTACACGTTTGGCGTGGAACAGCGCATTATAATCAAATTCCTGAAAAAAGAAGGTTGTAAACCGTCGGAAATCTGTTCACGATTGAGTAGAAAGTACGGTGCGAATACACTATCCAATGTGAGTGTCTATAAGTGGAGAAGTGCGTTTAAAATTGGAAGGGAAATGGTGGAGAATAAACCTCATGAGCGCCACGTTCTCTGCTGTGAAGATTATGGCCACCGTCTTCTGGGACTTCAAAGGTGTACTCTGCACGTGGATTTGCTCACAGACTGTCGCACAATGAACGTTGAATATTACTCGAAACTTTGCGAAGGCTCAGTAAAGGCAGCCACCAGGAACAAGGGGAAAAGGGGGTACAAACATCTGTCATTTCTCCAGGATAACGCCCGTCCACACGTGGCTGCTCGGACCATGGAAACCATCCAGAAACTGAAATGGAACATCCTACCACATCCTGCATATAATCCGGACCTTGCACTCTCAGACTATCACCTCTTTGGCCATCTAAAGGCATATCTGGGTGGGAAAAGGTTTGGCAGTAATTAGGATGTGACACAGGCTGTTCAGGAGGGGTTACACCGACAACCAAAAGATTTCTTCCTGAGCGGCATCCGGAAGCTTCCAGACCGCTGGCGCAAGAGCATCGCAAACCAGGGGAATTATGTTGAAACGTAGCAACTTTTTCTTTTTTTCGGTTGGAGGTTTAACGACCAAGTGCATCGCAAACCAGGGGAATTAACTTTCGGACCGCTGGCGCAAGGGCATCGCAAACCAGGGGAATTATGTTGAAACATAGCAACTTTTTCTTTTTTTCGGTTGGAGGTTTAACGACCAAGTGCATCGCAAACCAGGGGAATTAGCTTCCGGACCGCTGGCGCAAGTGCATCGCAAACCAGGGGAATTATGTTGAAACGTAGCAACTTTTTCTTTTTTACGGTTATAGGTTTAACGACCACCGTGAGCAACTCAATGGGCTATAAGCAGGCGCCAGTCCCTAATTTAGGGCCACTGGTTTCAGGGAAGGGAGAGAGCCAGTGCCGTAAGGCAAACACACCACCCATACCTGACTGGATTCGAACCCGGACCCCTTTCGGGCGAATGATCACAGGCCATCGCTTAGACCACTGCGCCACCGGGGCGGTAGCGAGGACTGTTTAATGTTTTATTGAAGGATGATTAAAATTTCAGATTGAAGTCCACGTGGATGGGGTTTTTTTAATTATATCTTTTTTAATTTTTTAAAATTAATATCTTCAAATATTCAGCTATAAAGAAACAGAATTAGACGAACTATAAGGGGAGATCGCCAAAAAACCTACGGGGGGCGTTCATGAATTTTTTTTTTTTGGGGGGGGGGGGGAGTACTCCCGAGAAGATTCGTGAATACATCACTGCGGCCCACTAAGGCCTTAATCCGGTTCTGGTATCAGTGGAAGTTGATGCAATGGATAACGTGCATACAAACTCTGAAACTCATCACGAAATAATTCCGTCCATCTTTCTGGTAAGTGCACGGCACGATTGTTATAAAATCATTAAGACACTCAGTGGTGATGTCCTTCGGGATGCATCAATTACGTACTTACGGATGGTTGTCTGTGGACTTTCGCAATCACTGTTGCCCAGTCGAATGGTTGTCGTACGGTTACTGTCGCCAAGTTCTGCTATACGCCTGATGAACCACTCATCCGTATGGAATCCGATTATTCCATTTTCCATAACACGTCATCATGTTGCTTTAGAACACCGTACGTGATGTTTGTGTGATTGCTCAGGATTCAACTGGCAATAAACACGTAAACGGTTCATAAGGGAGACATGTTTTCTCTATAATGTTAAACCTTCACTTTTGCTGAAACCCTGGAGATTCACATAAAAATATCCGATCACTTCTAGTTGGTGCAATGTATACAAATTACATACATACGTCATCCAGATGATAAAATTGTACGCCACTTACAGTAAAAGGTATACTGAAAATCTTTATCAGGTTTTCTCTGTTTGATCCAGAATGACTTTTTCAAATTCGTTTTCAGAAACAGAAACTACAAATATGCATTTACACTATATAGGTAATGTTTTGCAGCAGGAAAATCTTAGGAATGCTTTCAACCATTTTTCAGTACTTTGTCGGTCTGTCTCTCTCTACTGACACCATACCTCTGAACCTATTAGTTTTGTTTCAAAAATTATTCTGTTGGAAAGCTTGAACTAAAAGAAATATGTTGAGATACACAGCGGTTCAGATACACCTTCAAATAATCCATTTATTAAAACACTATCTAACAACAAGTAATTGGACACCTGTGATAGCAAAGGAAAACGAAGTTTATTTACCTTCAATAGTTGGTGGAGCCTCCACGAGTGGCGATTACAGCTGCGACCCTCCGGGGCATACTCTCAACTAGGCGTTGTACGACGGCTAGCGGTATTTTCTTCCACTCGGTTTGGAGAAGACAGGTCAGTTCCTTCACCGATTTCGGACGGTGGGGGCATCCCTTAAGTCGACGCTCCAACTCGTCCCAGAGGTGCTTGATAGGGTTAAGGTCCGGGATCTGCGCAGGCCAGTCCATTCGATTAACCCCATTGTCACCATACCAAGCCATGGTGGACCTCGCAACATGGCCGGTTGGTATTGTCATCCTGAAAGTAACATGGATCCACCCCATAAAACTGCCACAACGTAGGAAGCTCATGGTCATCCAAAATGGTGCAGTAGATCTCGGCGTTGAGTCTACCAAGAATTGCGACCAAGGGTCCAGTGCCATACCAGGAGAAACACACCCATAGCATATTTCCACCGCCGCCGAACTTCACAGTTGGCACAATACATTCCGGCAGGAGGCGTTCTCCAGGCAGACGCCAAACCCAGACCCTGCCATCCGAACGGTAGAGGGTGAACCTTGATTCGTCGCTCCAGAGAACATGTTTCCACTGTTCAACGGTCCACTGTCGACGTTTTTTGCACCACGTTAGCCGAGCAGCGCTATTGAACTTGATGATCAAAGGTTTGCGGGCGGCAGCACGTCCATGATAACCGAGCAGATGGGCTTCCTTACGGATGGTATTCATCGAAAGAACACTACCGGATGCCTGTTTAATCTCCTCGAGGATGTGGCCCATCGATTTAGTGCGGTTCTTCCGAATTTTGCTGGCCAGCACCCGTCTGTCTTAAACTCCCAGTTTTGTGGGTTTGCCGGGTCGGGGCACATCCCGGCAATCTCCTCTCATCTTCCACTTGCCAATCACGTAGGTCACTGACGATTTTGGGTTACTCGCCGGATATGTCACGTATGGATCGGCCATTTCTGTGATACCCGACGATTAGACCTTTCTCGAAATCAGAGAGCTCCGAACTGCGTGGCATCTTGCATGCGACTGGTTGCGTTGTTGTTTCCCACACGATATTTAACGGCGGCGGCCGTGAGGTGTATCAAGACCGCAGATATCGTCGATTGCAGGAATGTCCAAATACATTTTGGGTTACTCGCCGCATATGTCACGTATGGATCGGCCATTTCTGTGATACCCGACGATTAGACCTTTCTCGAAATCAGAGAGCTCCGAACTGCGTGGCATCTTGCATGCGACTGGTTGCGTTGTTGTTTCCCACACGATATTTAACGGCGGCGGCCGTGAGGTGTATCAGGACCGCAGATATCGTCGATTGCAGGGGTGTCCAATTACTTGTTGGTACATAGTGTATATTTGTATAACAAATACAATTTCCGTTTGTAGGTGTAATACACTACGACATTAAAATTGCAAACTTTCACTGCCACGAGCAGCTTTTCTTCAGGCTGAGGAACATAAACAACAACTGAATCTGAAAAAGGAACTCTAACTTAAAAACAAAATTGTAATATGGCGCGTGCGAAATCCGCGCGAACTAGAATTTTATCATGGCTCGTTGGCTCGCGCCGTAAGTAACTTTGCCGGATGTTGAGAATCTTGTATCAGATACGGAAGATGTCCGTGGTAACTTCCCTGTTCGACGTATCGTCGCACGTTAAAATATCAATAGACTCTCTGTAGCTCTGGGCCCATCGCTTACAGCCTAGTGTCTAAGCTGGTAGACATCAACGAGGAAATAGTCAATTTGTAGAGCCTTGCTTTAGCTGCAGGCTACGACATGGAACGTGCTGATGGAATCATCCGGAAAGCGAGATACAAGGCAACAACAAATGTGACGCGCATCGGACCTGAGCGACAAGAAAGATTCTTGGGGTCAATCCCTTATGTCCCGAGCGTAGCTTATACATTAAAGAACGCTCTAAAGAAGCATAAACTTGACGTTGCACTTAGAGCCTCGAAACCTCTGGCAGCTGTGCTATCGGCGACATGGGACAAAATTGAACTGGCCAATCAAGCAGGAGTATATGGGATTCCTCTGGAATTTCCAGACGCGTCCAGGAAGCTATATATAGGAATGACCAAAACGGTCTTTCAGGAGAGCCGCCGATGGCTTAGTGCTTAGTGGTTAGTGTTTCAGACTATCGATGCTGGGTCCCCAGGTTCAAGCCTGGGCTGATCTTTTAGAGATGGTGTGATTTACTAACAATCGCTGAATATCCGCCGTGCATCGGACGAGCACGTAAAGTGACGGCTCCCAGGCTGGACCCACTGGTTAAATGAGTATCCTTTCCTATGTCCTCCCTGAAATTCTCTCACCCATCTATGTGCAATATCGTACTTGTACGGTGGCGCCATCTACTGTACTCTAATCTCACTACAAACTGTTCTGTCAAAAGTCGCTAGACTTGCTCTCATTCCTTCCGTTTCTGTGTCCTGCCCAAAAGGCGATCTCGCTGTAGGTGGCTGGGACCTAAACTCTACTACCTGTGGACGGAAGTCCTACATGAAAATGACAAATTCTCCTCCGGCGTTATCGTTATCGGTCTTTCAGGATCCGATTGCGACAGCACCAAAGAGACGTTAAAAAGAAGTAAACCACAGCTCTCGCCAGAGACGCTACATCCAGAGGGGCCACTCCTCTTTTTGAGCAGCCTGCGGAAGCTAGCTCCCTACGACGGGCGCAGAGCTACAGCCGTCAGAGAGACTATTGAAATTTTAACGTGCGACGATACGTCGAGCACGGAATTTACCACGGGCATCTCCCCTATCTGGTACAAGATTCTCAACTTCCGGCAAAGTCACTTACGGCGCGAGCCATGATAAAATTCTAGTTCGCACGCGCCATATTACAATTTTGTTTTTAAGTTCTAGTTCCTTTTTCAGATTCTGTTGTTGTTCATGTTCCTCAGCCTGAAGAAGCTGCCCGTGGCAGCGAAAGCTTGCAATTTTAATATCGTAGTGTATTACACCTAGAAACAGAAATTGTACTTGTTATACAAATATATTAATAAATAGGAGAAATATGATTATATCGGAACTCTTTTGGTATTTCCCAAAATATACTGGTGTCGAAAACCTAAGGAAAAACAACACTATTACGAAAGGTTACACCCACAAAATCAGACGCAACAGCTTGTGACAATTTGCATGACTGGGGACGTTTAGTAGAAAACCAGGGCACATGCAGAATGTCGAATCGTGCTCATATGGGTGACGTGGTACCACTTAAACAGATAAAAGGGCACGGTAGATGACATGTGTTTGAAGCAATTTACATTATATATCAAAGACATCATTTAGATTACTTCACGCGAGGAATAATTATAGGAAATAATAAGGCTAACGCGCTCGGCTAGATATCGAGAGATTCGGGATTCAATTCCCCGACGGTGACCGAATAACAATTTTTTGGTTGCTGTGTGTTGCTAAAACGTGGAAAGAGCGATGTCTTTTGTTTATTCACTGATTACAATGTAATTTGTGCGTATTTATAAACAATTTGTGTCTTTTCATGTTTTCGTATGCTGGCAATATAATTATTTCCTTATTTAGCTGCGGTCATGCATTATTTTTCTGATACAAGTAAAAATGTAGTACATCCTTAGGTTTTGGACACTAGTGCACTATCGCTAAGTAGCGCAAACGCACACCGCTGTTTATCTCTATATCTATCTTTTTTCACGTCATCGAGTCAAAACTTAAGATTGAAAAAAACTTTCTTTGTGAGCTACCATTTGTCACGAAGAATACTCTCTGAATAACGCATTCAAAACATTCGTTAGCTTTAGTCATGCTAGCTATATCTCACATTTATACGATTTCCAAATGCATTTTTTTTTTTTTTTTTTTTTTTTTTGCCACGTTAGAGAAGTAATGATATATTTGCATTTTAAACTATGTTTTCACTTCCTAAAGTTCGAATTGAAAAAAAAAAAAAATTGCGTACATTTGCCGTAGCCATATTCACAGTTTTAAATGCCATTTCCAGCTTTCTTGATGCAAAATTTACCAGCTAGATGCATGCATGAGACAGACTAAGAAACAAAAAAGCCGAACTTTTTAACCGGTTGAATTAGAAAGCGCGACGAGAAAGTGAATATAACGCAGCACAGATAGAATTCTTCCCAATTGATTTATGTAAATATTAAACTAGAACATATTGCTGTATTCACAATACAAATTATTGAATTCCAAAACAAAATAATACGGTTTTAAAAGACACTTCAATACTGTTTTTTTGTTTTGTTTCGTTTTGTTGTTGTACTTGCCAGAACATAAGATCAAATTTCCTCTTGTATTACTTTCTTCTCAGCAAGTTACATGGCCATATTTGTCTTTTGTTGACACTGCAGCTTCACAGCATTCATTGCTTAATTTTTGTTGTTGTTGTGGGTTTAGCGATCATCGTGAGCAACTCAATGGGCTATAAGCAGTCGCCCGTTCCCTAATTTAGGGTTACTAGTTTCAGGGAACGGAAAAAGCCAGTGCTGTAAGACAAATACAACATTCATGCCTCACCGGGATTCGAACCCGAACCTATCTCAGGTGAATCATCAAAAGCTATCGCTTAGACAACTACGTTACCGGGGCTGCTTAAATTTTATTTTCTGTTGATATCCTCCCCATTTCTTCATTGTCGCTTTTATCTCTCTTTTTTCTTATTCCCTCAGCTGGCATTTTATCCATCATGCTGAAAGAACTTTCAGTATGCCGCCCCGGTGGCGCAGTGGTCTAAGCGATGGCCTCTGATCATTCGTCCGTAAGGGGTCCGGGTTCGAATCCCGGTGAGGCATGGATGTTGTGTTCGTCTTACGGCACTGGCTCTCTTCCTTCCCTGGAACCAGTGACTCTAAATTAGGGACGGGCGACTGCTTATAGCCCATTGAGTTGCTCACGGTAGTCGCTAAACCTCCAATCCAAAGAAAAAAAAACTTTCAGTATGAGGACCGTGAATGAATGATGTCAAAGCTTTAACTGTTTTTAGATGCAAACATATATGGGGTAAAGTAACATTTAACAATAACCCAAAGAGCGTGAACACTTTGGGGGGAGGGGGCGTTCGATTACGGAATAAATCTTAGCTTCATCCGATATCCGTTTTCGGTAACTTTCCCAATTTTAAGCTGAAATGCAAATATTTGTGGAATAAAAGGGTATTTAACAACAATAATGAGCGAAAGGAACATCTCGAGAGAAAGCATTACTATTACGGGAGAAATATTCACTCCGTCTAACTTCCGTTTTTGAAAGTTTCGAAAGACGGAATTCCGTCCTCAAATGGAAAACGAACCCCACTTCCCCCATCACCAAAACCAATCCCGCCAAAATTTCTGGTCAGTTGTGTATTGATCTCAAGAATGCCCCAAATGATAACGAAAATGGCGGAATTTCCATAATCCACGGAAGAATCTCATACCTGAAGACTATAGGGAAAATCTTCGCGCAGCCTTAACTTCCGTTTTCGGAAATCGTTGCCTACAGTTCCATGCTGAAATATACAAGCATTTATGCAATAAAATGATATTTAACAACAATACTGGGCAGAGGCGACATCGCGAGAAAATAGAAATTAAGATTACGGAAAAATCTTCACTCCGTTTAACTTGCGTTTTCCGAAGTTTTGGAAGACGAAATACCGTTTTCATCTAGAAGAAAAATGACCCCTTCCTGCCCCCGTTAATCTCCAAAAATTTCTTCATTTTTACATCGATCTTCTGCATGACCCAATGACGAAAAAAAAAAAAAAATGCCTAACTGCCGAGGCAAAGCTATGTAAGAGAAATCCCTGAGAAATCTTCCTAAGCACGTTGGTACCCGGATGACAAAAGCAGTGGAATGCCATGTTTACCTACTAGCCAAGTGATAACGAGTGTAGAATTCTGTTAGAGGGATTTCATCGAAATTTGGGCTCTGTCTTATTTGATGCTTCCCTCTGTTAATTAAAATATTCATGTCATTCAGTTGCAATAACAAAAATTGTTATATGACAGACCGACAGTTCGTGTATTGCTTCCCCGTTATACATTACGACCTGCCTTTTGATTCACTCGATATATCATTCTTCCTATTAGGAGTGGCACAAACAATGCATTTATTATTATTATAGCAAATGATTCTAAAATTATTTTTTTAAATAGTCCTTTTTGTATTGGATTGTTGTCATCACGAGCAAGATTTTTCACGCGTTTCCCACTTTTCTGATGAGAAACATGACTATTTCTTTTGTTCAATGTAAGAACACAACTGATCGTGCAATTAAAAAAAAAAAATGTCTGAAATACCTTCAGCATAGTAAATTCGAGGCTTGCCGAATGACGCCCTCATTACACCCAACAATTCGGCGTATACCTGTTGTGTGTCTGCGCCAGTCTTAAATATGACCTAGCATGACGACCTTGGCAACATACACTAAGGACAATAAGGTTCACCAGATACAGCTACCTTCTACCGTGATACGGAAAGATGCGTGAGTGTCACTCGCAGGATAACGGGGAAGCAATACACGAACTGTCTGTCTGTCATATAACAATTTTTGTTATTGCAACTGAATGACATGAATATTTTAATTAACAGAGGGAAAACATCAAATAAGACAGAGCCCAAATTTCGATGAAATCCCTCTAACAGAATTCTACACTCGTTATCACTTGGCTAGTAGGTAAACATGGCGTTCCACTGCTTTTGTCATCCGGGTACCAACGTGCTTAGGAAGATTTCTTAGGGATTTCTCTTACATAGCTTTGCCTCGGCAGTTATGCTTATCATTGCGAAGGTCGTGTAAACGTTCCGGATTTCTCAACATTTGCTGAGTTACTCTTGACTCACATGCAACGGGAAATGCCACGTCACCAGTCGGACGTTGACGCCTGACAGTTTTACTTGCGAAAACAGACGCACAAAGATGTTTTAACGAAATTATTCATCCCTTGCTCCAATCCTCCTGAGAATCTAATGTAACTGTAGTTGGTGTACTGACATTCAACAATGTTCAGTACCAGATTTCCTTCAAAAAGGAAAACTGCTGATCATCACGATAAGTATAGACACTAGTAAATCAGCAAATTAATAAATTAGAATACAATATTGTTCTTTCTTCACTACTGAGATTTTAAGACAAAATGAAACCGCCTCAGCATCATAAACACATTTCATTGCACTTATTAATGGAAGAATATATTTTCGATACGTTTTGCGCGATCTAAGGCAATAAGTCTTCCCCTTTTCTGCGATCTGGTATTTGTGCCGAATTCGCAGAAAAATAAATGGGGGTGGGATTCTTCAAATTCTCATGTATAATTAGAATGTCTTGAGAGAAGGGGAGGGGATTAGAAATAAATGCTTCGCAACATCTAAAGAAAGACTCATAAACAAAACAAAAAACAAACGTACCGCTTTTTCTTTTCAAATAAATACATTACTGCAACCAAGAAGTAAACTTATCCGCCACAGAAGATTTCAAAATTCTGGTCATGTATTCCTCTACCAGATACAAAAAAATTTCGACGCTGTCTCGTAGATGTAGCGCTATTGTAACAGACATAAATCTGCGTCAGTTAGCGGACGAATTGTTCATCAGTTAATGGGGAAAAAACACGAAGAAAATTTTGGTTAAGCTCATGCAGATGTTTCTATTTTGTTCCCTCAAAACAATATCATAATTATGTCACTTAGCACTGGAAAATAGATTTTGAAAAGAAAAGCTTAGACGTGCTGTATTCCATCCAAGATTTTTTTAAATGACGCAATTTCTAGGAACCGCAGAGATACCGACTTAAAGTAAAAAATCACGCACCAGCAAAAGCGGTAAATTGTACGAAAACTCTCGAGAAAGTTTGCAACAATGTCTCATGGAACATATGTATGCGCATTTAAAGTGCAGTTATAGGAAAAGATAAAATTGCATCACCACCTAACCGGCAACCGCAGTGGCTCGTAACACCAACTGCTTTCTGTGCTCAGCGTCCACAGCGTTTTCTGAAAATTACGAGATTTTCTGTGTACATTAACTGAACATTAGTTAACAACACTTTTTTTTTTTTTTTTTGCAACACATCCTACCCACTTTCATTTTCATTAGTTGCAGTTTCGCCAACAGAGAATGTAACTAGTGTTTGGCAAGGTTAAAAAAAATGAAACACGATGGTATTGAACTTTGTTAGTTTAGTCATACGCGATACCCTTTCACATGCCAATTAGAATGTTATTAAAAAAAAAAAAAAAAAGCAAACACTTGGAACATGTGCTGCCATCTAGCAATTAAAATTAGTAACTGAAACGTAGGAGACCTAATTCCGAAAAATATGGAAAAACTAGCGCAAAATTTATGTTTACAATATTGTCTCCGACGCATAGTTCGGAATTATGGTTCCAGCAGCCATATTAAATGAAGTGAATGCTCCTTGTTTTCATTATGTGTTCAAATTACTTTTTGCTATGAATGTAATCTGGCAATTTGTACGTGCGTTTGATTTGTCGAAATAAAACACACAAAAATAATGAATGAATATGCTCACTTTAAAAAACAAAACAAAAAAACAGCAACCAGAAAGACGAGAATCGACAATTCGGAGGAATTCAGTTCTTTATTAAGCAGTCACAGCTCACCTTAATTCGAGAACCATGTGGAAGCCACTCGAACTAAAGTTCCATTACAGCAAGATTCCCTCAGGATGAATTTCGCTGGATAAATAGAGTAGTACAATGCCTTCTTCTCGTGACGATGTAAAATGCCATTTCATTAATACAGTAACAGCTTTTCTTCTTTAAAAGTTGTAGTTCTACGGGCACCAGACTGCTAAAAATCAACGTTTTTTACGCTTTCCAACCGTAGGTTGAAGTGTATATGCTCCAGCTTTGACCGTCTGTCCGTCCGCACGATAACTCGCGTAAAAATGGTTCGATTTCAATTAAATTTTAGTATGTGGTAGGGGACTACTGGGGACGAACCCTATTGAAAATGGGCGAAATGGGGTCAAAGGTCAGGAAATATGAGCAGGATCCATTCCGTTGCTCTTATGCGTCATAACTTACGTAAAAATGCTACGATTGCGACAAAACTTTATCATGTTGTTCCGAAGATGTACTAAACCGTTTCTGTTTAATATAATCGAAATGGGGTTCAAGGTTAGGACACAGGAGCGAGATTTATTCCACAGCCATTATCCTCATAACTTGACAAAAAATGCTTCTATTGCAACAAAACTTTAGTATGTTGCTCCGGAAGTATACTGAATTGGTTCTGCTGAATATTATCGAAATGGGGTTAAAGCTCAGGGCACAGGAGCGAGATTTATTCCACAGCCATTATCCTCATAACTTGAGTAATGATTTCTGGTATGTTGGAAAGCGTATCATAATCAATGCACTGCATGATTTTACTAACTTGTTAACAACTGCAGAAGTAAAACACAATTCACACACACTAAAATACTGATTGAGCTGGCCACGCGGTCCGATCATTCTCAGACTCAGAATTTTTTTATCGCACTAAGATAAAACTGATAAAGCAGTTGCAAACTTACAAGAATGTTTTTAAAGTGTTTAAAATAGTTAAAAGGAAATCGCGCCAATAGGAAATGCTCTTAGGTCAAAATCGAAATATAACGATTTAAAAATATTTACTGTTCCTCGAAGATCTGATTTAACAATGTCGTTTTGGACAGGTTTAGTGAATTTGCTGCGAAGTTCAGAGCGTGTGCATTAGGATTCACCTAACCTACCCTTCCCCAAGCCTAATATGGAAGGCACCACTTCCGAGTTTCTTTTTCTGAATTGAATACTGAATTCCATTTTCAACAGCAAACTAATGCTACTTTTATTCACATTCAACTACAGAGCGTTTCTAGTTTCGTCTTTCACTTAACATTTGTACAGTGACTACAACATACGAGTAATGAAAGAAAAAAATAACGATTTGGAAGGATATATCACCCCGGACAAGGCTTCGACCTATACTGCCCAGTAAGAATGCTCTTTATTGAAACCATCGAGCTGTATTACACTCATGGGCAAAATCGTTATCACCACCCATGCGGCCACGAACGAAAGAGTCCCATAGCATATAGCACTAACGTCACCGATAGGCGCAGAATATATTTAGACGTCAGGCGGAGGGCGTGCCAGTTCGCCAGTACGAGGCTCGTGCAATGGGAAAGGGGAAGGACTTGTGCTGAACGGGGAGTGATTACAGGTACGAGGAAGGTGAGGGCCATCATCTCAACAACCGCAGGAATTCATGGATGTCCGAAGGCCGCCGTACTGAAAGTGCAGCAAGGTTGGCTAAAAGATCCATGCATATTCTGTGCACGAAAAGAGAGACCAACATTGGTCGACAGTCTACGTGAACGCCGGCTGTCAAGTGCTGCCCATCACAACAGATAGCTCACGACGCCGTAGTTTACAACAAACTACATCCAGGACACACACACAATTTTTCCGAGCAGACAATAAGGGACGCTTTAGCAGATCTACCTAAAGAGTTCGGCGGTAATATCATGTGTGTCTTCGCTGACCGACCATCATTGATAGCTCCGCTCGCAGTGGGCACGAAATCACCATCACTGTACACTGAACTAGAAACGAGTCGCCTGTTCTGATGAGTCCAGGTTCCAGCTCCAACATGCCAATGGAAGAGTCCCAAATTCGAGGTCGTACAGGTGAACAGCTGCAACCGGACTGAACAGTTAGGCACAAACATGCCGGTTGCAGCGGTATTGCGATATAACATCTATTCTCGCGGATATCATGGAGTTTTCGTTGAACACACCCTCATCGCCAGATCCTACCTAGGCATTGTTTCGGATAAAGTGTTGTCCTCCATGGTAACTTGCATCCGGATGATACTGGGCTACAACGCCCTGTGTCTCAGACAGTGGCGCACCCAGGATTTTGAAAAAAGGGGAGGGGGGATGTCCAGAAAATATCTTCTCGTAGAAAAAAAGGCGCGCGTGTGTGCGTGACGACCTCGTATAGATAAATACTGACACTAGAAATATCATGGATTGGACACGTACCTAATACTTTGTTGAACCTCCTTGGTCGGAGACATGGAATTTACAGGATGACTTTAAGGTCAGAGAGCAACTCTTACACCTAACACCAAGTTAGCACTTTTTGTCAGTCTGTCTGTAGGTTAGCCTGTTTTTGATAAATATCTTGGTAACCGTTGGAGATAGACTTAAAATTTTGCGGATGGTTTTTACGGACTGCACATAACTGTCACACCATGTTTGCACTTTGTGTGTCTGTTCGTCCGCCCGTCTATCCTATGTTTTCGATGAATATCTAGGGAGAAGTTTGATATTAAAATAACAAAATTTCTGGATAGCAATTAGGAACCTGAAGTAACTCTGTCAGAAGGGCAAAGGATCAGAGGTCACGTCAGCCTTCAGCAAAGTCACAGGCTCTTTTACCGCGCAGATGTATCAACCTAAGCCCTGTGTATCAACACTGTTACACATCCCCTACCGTCTAGCCCCCGACAGATTAAATCAACAGTATAACTAAGATACCGCGAAAGTCACTAACCCATTCTCACAACTCCCCGTAGACATAGAACAAACACTCAGATCATAGCTGAAGCTCACGCTTCCCCAGGAGGAACTCCTCTCAAGAAGGATTGAAAGAATACACATGCTTTAACTATTTTTTTTTCTTAATTTAAAGATATCTTGCATGTACATGCAATATAATATGCATGAATTAATAATGTATTATTTTTGTAATAGCATAATACCTTAGGGGCACTGCTATGTGTGTGTGTGTGTTTGTTGGGGTGAATCGAAATGTGCAAAAATGCTGAAAATTTTGCGAAGTCCGGAAACATAAAAATTTCCAGCGTCCATGACATTCGCAAACGCATTTTTGTAACGAACAAAGTTAGGGCGGGAGGAGGAGGGGGGGTACAAGGGCCCTCTGCAGGGCATTTGAATGAAAAACTGTTTGTTCGACCTGTACTTTCTTTTCGGTGCACTATTTTTTTCTTTTTAGGCTCCCCTTTCCCTGGTTATTCCCCTTTTTCCGCATCTTGCTGCTGTTGGTTGACTTTGAAAGTGCTAAAAGGTAATGCACGTAGGGCAGCTTACAGCTTCACCATCTTAACGGGAAACCATATACTCCTAAAACTATAATTTTTTTCCTCAACTTGTTTTCTTTTACTCTTTCCTATCACCTGTTCCCGGCTCTATTTTATTAGCCTTTCAAAGAGACTCAACGAGTTGCAGCTAGAAAGGCTGTAAACCTTTTGAGGATTTCATCGTTTCGTTTCGGAAGCGTAGAGAGAATGGCCGAGAAGAACTAAAAAAACAGGATCTACTCAGTGTCTCCCCAAGAAATGATAAAAAAAGGGAAATGATTTTAACTTATGAGATGACATTAAAGATGATTATTAATGTTAATATTCGCTGAAACGGTATGTCTACTTTCCTTGAAAAAAGTCATCTGGTTCATGTGCGAAATCTGGGAAATGTTCATTTCTATTTTTACGCCAATAAATGTGATTACTAATATTATAGTTTTACTATTTTATTATAAGACTCGTGTATTTCTACCAACGTCACTTAGCTGAGAGAAATGTACAAATTCACACTATGTCAATTCACAGTATGTATTTTAACAAAAATAAATAAATAAATAAAAAGTAAGATGAAAAAAATCAGGAAACTCATTGAAATTCGCCCATTTTGCAGTCAAAATAATTGCAGTTCGTGCTTCAAAAACAAGAAAAATTTACAGTATTAAAGTTTCGGGTAAACGAGTATATACACAATATAGGCGTCTTTCGCGATTCACGTGAGCAACTTAGCTACTCTAGAAGAAAAAACACACCTGCAAAGAGCATTTCGATGCGATCTATTTATTGCACAGATATTTTTGTGGGCTATGGAATCAGCTGCAGAATGCCACGATGCACTCAAAACACTTCAACTGAATTAGAAAGGCCACTATGTTTAACTTTCCCCTGTTTTCTGTATCAAAGAATGACACATCGCCAAAGCAACTGATATCCAGACCAAAGAAAAGAATTTCACAGCAGTAGAGGAAGGAGGGGAGGGGGAAGGGGGGGTTAGGAAAAGTGCAACGACGAATAAGTGTTTTCACAACATGGCAAGACTTCCCACGACTGAAAAACAGAAAGACAGACTTCATAATTTCTCGTGAGGTGCGACAACACAAACTCCCACACCCGCCTACGCAACGGAGATGTTCTCAGAAGTGATGAGAACATAATGTGATACGCCTGCCTTCCCATTATACAAACGCGTATATGGCAGATTATCCAAAAAAAAAAAAATGCACACAATTAATATAAAAACACTCTTTTACTTGCAAATGTAGTCAAATACAGTAGAACCGCGTTTATAAATGTTTCTTACTTTACGTTTTTCTCATTCACATGTAAAATGTTGCCGATCGCAAAATTCCAAATTGCTCTTAATGTTAAACTTCCCTTGTTTCCGTTTAAACAATTTTTTACATTTTTTTTTTTTATTATACGTCAGTTTTACTTGGATCCCTGAAAAACATATGAAAGAGGTTCCACTGTTAGTAGCACCATCTAAACTTTCACTGATAAAAATTCAGTTTTTAAAAATTCTAAATGAATACCGTTTAGCAACAGGTAACATAAGAAAAGAAATGGAGTGTTTTCACGCGACGTATTCTTGGATTACTCACATTAGGAGAAACTACGCAGTAAATCAAGTTTTCCTCAATCTTTATTATTCTTATTTCTGTTACACTAAACTGGCAAGATCATATTTTTGCATAGACTCATTGTTTCAGAACACAGGCATAAAAATTTAAATTAATCCGATGTATCAAGGGTTCATTTGACATGAGGTACGTCATTCCAACATGGCGTCTCATCTGTTCACACTAGAAGAGTAACGAAGTATTGTGCGACATAATTAATACCACTACACACGTAAAAGACCTGTTTGTTTGAAAAATTTCGAGCATTTGTTTGAAAAAATTTCAGCGCTCTTTTTTGACCAAAGAGCGCTTGAAACAAAACACACATACAACAAATGGTCAGCTCAGGAAGTTATGAAGCAAACCCTCAATCGTAGTATATCTATGAGAAATGGTTTGTAAAATGTTACTTAAATATGACAATGAAATAAAAATTTCGCATAAAAGATTTAACATTCGTGATAAAATCTCTGCGCGTGCTGCTTATTACTAAATATAAACGCCTGTACAGTGCGAACTTCAGACAGATTTTACCAGTTGTTCCTTCTTTTCCATCCTTAATTTAAAACATGGGCTATAAGTAAACACCACATTTTTCACCATTTTTTTTTTTTTTTGGGCATTGTACTAACTAGGGCAGGGGTAGCCAAACCGGCATTGGATGGTTATAAGTGGCGCATTGCATCCTTGCGCCTACTTATTCTTTTGAAGTAGGCGCCATAACTGAATTTATCCATCTTCATATTTTCAGAAAAACACCTGAGTGCTCTCAGCTCAATTCATACAGCTGTCTTACTCACCAGTTCAGCCGATTATTTTTGACAGTTTACAATTGAAGGATGTGAACAGTGTGTGTGTGTGTGTGTGTAAGAGAGAGAAACTGCGTGAGTGAGATGTGGTACGATTGAAAACTGTGCGATTCACCCAATGAAACGCTCTCGGAAAAACTCTGCTTGAAACTCCACGCCGTGCCGTGGGTGGCTGACCTTGGCAGGTCGCCAGTAAACATCGCTAAGAAACATTACTTCAGAGCGCTTTTTGCCACGAGTGCTGCGCCCTCTGGCAGAAGATACTGAGTGAGCCATCGTGGCGTGGAGTTTGAAGCAGGGTTTTTGCGAGAGCGTTTTATTGAGTGTACTAGCGTGGTTTTTGTATTGAGAGTGATTGAAAGACAGATTCAAGAATAAATATATATGACGTTTGTCGAAGAAGAGCGCCACTACTGTTTCTTAACGCGAACATAGAATTCAAATCCCACATAATTGATATTCTGTGACTGTGTGATACGACGTACGTACTTCTGATCTATTTGTTCTTTTTCAACATTTAGATTTTTAGAGTTTTGTACTTTTCTATTATTTTTTTTAAATTCCTTTTATCCACCACAGAGCAAAAGAAGCGCAGAAAGTGATAGTAAGCGTGAATTTAACGAACAGTGGGAAAATGAGTTGTTATTTATAGCAAGTCCATCAGGAAAACCGTTTTGCATTGTTTGTGAAAGTACTCTTTCACATAATGGAAGACATGACCTTAATAGACACTATAAAACACAGCATCAGACTAACATAGAAGAAAAAATGAAGCTTGTTTTTGGGTCTGAGTTACGAAAAGAATATGTGACTAAGAAAAAGGAAGAAATCCGAAGAAGACAAAATATATTTGCTAAAGTAAGTTGTGAAGACTTGGCGATGACAAAAGCGTCATATGAAATTGCTTTAGCATTGGCAAAAAAAAAAAAAGAAACCTTTTTCTGACAGGGAAGAAATTGTGAAGCCTTGTCTCCAAATATTTGCACGCTATCTTGATAATAAAGGTATTGAAAGGAAAGCAGACGAAATTGCTATATCAAGGCAGACATTTACGAGACGTATCGAGGAATTCTCTCAGGATTTATCTCAACAACTGGAAGACCTTGTCCATTCTTGTACTTTCTGTTCTCTAGCTTTGGATGAATCAACGGACACATGTGATGTTGCCCAGTTAACCATTTTTATAAGAGGAATTGATAATTTTCATGTCTTTGAAGAACTTGCCAGTCTGGAGTCATTGCATGGTAAAACGAGAGAATCAGACATATTTGAAAAAGTAAAATCATGCCTAGAAAATCTAAAATTACATTATAGAAAACTCATCAGTGTGTATACCTATCATTGACGGCGCTCCGTCCGTAAAGTCAATGGCACTACAACTGTGCTTGTAATTTTTTTAAACCGTCCTGTATTTAAATATCACTGCATTATACACCAAGAGCAACTGTGTGGGAAAACTTTAAATATGCAGCATGTTATGCTACCGGTTGTGAAATGTGTGAATAAAATTAGAGCAAGAGCATTACACAGACGAGAATTCAGAGAATACTGTCAATTGTTAGATTTGGAATATGGTGAACTTGTCCTTCATTGTGAGGTACGCTGACTTTCTAAAGGACAGGTTCTGAGTATATTTTGGCAATTGAAAAATGCTGTTTCTAATTTTTTAGAACAGGAAAATGAACTACCTGATGAAAGAACCCTATTATTGGACAACAACTGGCTATTTGATTTGGAATTTTTAGTTGACGTTACTAGCCATCTCAATTATCTAAATTTAAAATTACAAGGCAAGAATAAATGAATTATTTCCTAGCTTAGTCAACAGCATCAGTTCATTTAAAATGAAATTAAAACTGTTCATCTCTCAGTTAGAAAATGAAGATTTGACTCAATTTCCACACTTGAAAGAGCAGAGTGAATGTGCTGCGGATAATAGCAATTTGACCAAATATATTGAAAAAAATCAAGATATTGCAAGGGTCATTTGAAAGTCGTTTTCATGATTTTGCTAAAGAAGAAAACTGCATGCTCGCATTTATAAACCCATTTTTACTTAGTGAAGAAAACGTAATGCAGATGCCTAGTAACATACAAATGGAAGTGATTGATTTATAACAAATTCATTATTGAAAATGAAATTTGATGAGCTTTTTCCAGATCAAAATGATTCTGACATAATTAATTTCTGGCGTTCATTACCCTGTGAACATTTCCCAGAGCTAAGAAAATTTGCAAAAAGTTATATATGTCGCTTTGGAACGACATACAGATGTGAACAAGCATTTTCGTCCATGAACTTGATTAAAAGTAAAACAAGGTCGCGAATAACTGATTCAAATTTGAAGAATTCTCTGCTGCTCTCAGTAACAAATTTAACACCAAACATTGAAAGACTAGCAAAATCCAAACACACTCAAAAGTTTCATTAATGGTAAGTAATGACAGCTGTAATAGATATTGTTTTACATACAATAATTAAATCATTTAAAAATGTCGATTTTGTCTGTAAACAAAAGAGATCATTTCTGACTATTGTAGATTGGTGCTCCCATAAACGTGTCTTTTGAACTGGTGTAAATTAATTAATTAATTTAATTGCGTGATTGAGTTATTCTTTTTCGTCCCCTAAGCGAAGAATGTCCTACCCCTATCATTATTTTTCAACCCCAAACTTGAGTTGTATGGCGCATCTGAACTCAGTGAAAAAATTGGCGCATGGTATGTAAAAGGTTGGCCACCACTGTACTAGGGTCACAGAAATAGCATGTCGCTCCCTTATATCTGTATTGCGGGCACTACAGGAGAGCCACAATGTTGAAAATAACGCAACATCAAGTGCGTTGGTGCCACTTACAATAAAACATACAGCACATGATATAAAGAAACGTAAAACCATATAAAGAAACTTGTTGATGATATAAAAACAAACGTAAAATCAGGACAACGCTTGAAAGATCTTCCCCATTATATTTCACTGAATAAACCTGTCCTTCACTGCAAAAGAACAGCTCTTAATTTTAACAGGTATTTTATTTGTTTTATCATCGGGGAAAGATACAGGTAAAAACCCCGGGACTTCTACGTTCTTTACAAGCGAAGGTCCAACGAACCCTCGAGACAGGGCATTGAAACAAATCAGTGAACAGCCCTCTTACGGTACAGATCACAGATGCGCATCAATAGAAGTAACGAAATAAAATCAAATTTGCTGAGATATCAACTGGTCGAATTTCAAATTAATCACGCAGTAGCAATATACTATTTTGATCACAGGGCGTAAAATTAACCTGAGACGTACAAAAGAAATTAAAAAAAAAATTTGTTTGGACTTCTTTTCCATACGATGGGCTATAACAATTACATTCCGGACATCACTGACATTGGAACATCAATTTTATACATCACGTTTAAAAACAGTTTCCAGTTTTTGTAACTCGAAACGTAGCAACAGGAAACGCGAGAGCAGCCTGAGATCGGATGTATTTAAATTTTCTGTTCTGACATAGAAATTTTAAGTTGCACACGTATGCAATAATTCCAAAATGAGTTTAAAATTGATTCGTCAAAAAGGAAGTTTAAGCATCACAGCACTTGCCCTGTGTTGGGCCCCCTCACAATCGGGGAAGACGACTACAGCCAGAAAAAGGATTCATCGTAACATTTACGAACGCCCGATTAAAAAAAATATAGTAATATTGCAACCTGGGCATCCGTATTTGTCAGGAGTGAAAAGTTAAGAAACCATTTTAAGGATAGTAGATTGTAATAATTTCCCCGCCGTGTTTCTCCGTGAGAAAGAGTATTTTGGCAATGGCCAAAATACTCTCTTTCTCACGTGCCCCTTCAGTGGCGCCCATATGAGTACTTTGGGGAAGGAGGGGGGGGGGGCAGAAGAATTCTTACCTCCTTCAAGGTTGTCAAACATTTTCGTAAATGTACAAGATACTAAAATACAACAAAAATAATTCATACAATCAATCATTAATATCTTATTATTTTTAAAAATGCTTTAAAAAAAAAGGTTTCGTCTATTTTAGTGTTTTAAATTTACCAAAAATTTGGCTATACCAACTGCTAGGGGAGGGGGGGCTCGAGCACCTCCCTGCCCTCCTTATGGGCGCCCTTGGTTACCTTTATGGGTTTTTCACTTTCCTACAAGGAAGTAAGAAGGAGGGGGGGGGGGGCAGAGAAGCAAATTAAAGAACTTCTGTACCTTCTGAACAAAGGGGATCTGGACATTATTGCTCTTCAGCCGTACCGGGAACACTTTCCTGCGAGGAGAAAACGCAAGCAGCAGAAGGAAGAAGGGTCCAGTAGCAGAAGATTCGGTGGTAAGGAGTGGAGAGAGCGAGGTGTGAAAATCTTGCTCGTTGGTGTGAATTGTGTGAAATGCTGAGAGTTGAGGGAGAATGAAAAAGCAGGAAGCGAATACTGGCCGTAACGCGAAGGCGATCAACGAGTTAATAATAATAGAGTGCAGTAAAGAAAATCAAGACAATGCTTTGAGACATTCGCCATAACATTTGAATAATCACCTTCCTCACTGCAAGAGCGAGATAATACTTGGGTTGATATTTTTATTCACATTTTATTTTTCTGCTTCAGTCGGGTAAAATACGGGTTAAACCCACGATACAAAAACTTGCTGCAAGCGAAGCATCCACGAACCCTGCTCACAGGACGCTGAAATATAACTCAGCACCAAGCCTTGCATGTGGTGTTCTTGAATGTACCAGCCCTATTTCAGAGAAAGACATTTTTTTGGACATGGTATCCCTGATACGTTTGACAACGTGGATCTAGTTGTCACTGATGACTTAATGAACGACGGAAAAACTGGCGTACCTGCATGTTGTCTCTCTCTTCCCTGGAAACAGTGGCCCTAAATTAGGGACGGAAGCCACTGCTTATAAGCCCGTAGAGTTACTCATTGAGGTCGTTAAAACCACCAAAAATGAAAAAAAAAATTCTTACAGCATAATTTGACAGCACAAGTCATCTAATACATAGGAAGTTGCTTCAGCTTACTGCCATGAAAAATGCTTTTAAATTTAACCGCAACATGTGACACCGTCGCCTCACTTTTGAGAATAATTCCTGCAATGACCGAGACACAAGTCCAAATAGTAAAAGTGCATACGTAACCTTTATATTTTCCCGTACAAAAAAGTTATTTAGACACAATAGAAAATGACTTGAAAACAAGCGGTATAGGTCGAATACATTAATAATTTTCACGGGTAGTATTCCTTGTATTGATCAAATGTAGCTTATGGGTTTTGAGATATCAAAACACGTATGTAGAGATTATTTGCAGCTACAAACCGTTTATTTACGTAACTTATCCCACCACGAATTCCTGATTCAATATACAAACACATGTCAATTTCCGTAAAAAAGATGTAATCTGACATTTTTTTTTTCCAGTCCTGCGTCCCATGAGAGATCTGGAGCTGTTAAAAAATTTATTGTTTGTTCATACGGACACGGATTCCTTTATTATTATGCATATCATAAAAGATATCTAATGCTGATTTAGGAAGTAAATTTAAGTCTATTATGGACACAAGTCAGCATCCTCAAAATAATTTCTTATTCAGTAAAGAAAACGAAGGAAAATGAATCTATTTTATTGTCGAGCGATAATAAGTTACACTTTCTCTTCGTCTTAGTTGAACTTAACATTCTAAGTGATAACATTTTCAACACGTCCAGAAAGATTGATACAATAACATCTAGCTAGCTTGGGATGACGAACTAAACTAAAATCAAAGATATATTTATTTTACAGTTGACAAGGTTTCGCCCTAACTGACAGAAGCGCTTGCTTCGGTTAACTCGTTTGCTTCGAGGATTTAACGTAGGTCAATTTTCACACTTCCGAGTATTTAATTTAGTTGTACAGCTCCTTCCCTGCCATCAGATGAAGTGGCATCTGGTCTACAAAGTCACGTAGTATTTACATCGACGAAGAAAACCAATAATTGCTTACTTTAATCCGATATCACGATATTTATGGTGTTCCCATGGTAGAAGAGAGGAAGTGGAAACCAAGGCGTGGTTCATTGGTATGCACAGCCGACTGTTGTAATCTCGTTAAGGTCATCAGAGTAGCTACTCCATTCACGAAGTCCTTTCCGTTGACTCCCCCACCACCACCCTTCCCAGTCTTGTACATCTTAAAAAATACATAAAAACATTTCTCATGTTCTTGATATGCCCCAGTGGGGAGACCGTGAATTGTGCCATTCATTATAATGACGTACATAAATTACAACTCTGAAACGTACATTTAGAAAACTGCCCCATTACGCCAAAATGGCGCGGTTTTATTTGTTTATTTTACGAAGCTGATATCTTCAAATGCTTAGGCAGTACAAGTGTTTTAAAGAGAAATAAAAATGCAATTTCCCTTAGCAGAAAGATAAATCAAATCACTGAGTTTATATACGTACCGTCAGCATGTAATGACTAGAGAACGAATTTTTTGGTAAATAAATATTTGCACATAAAAACACATACCTTCGAAAATCTTGTATGTAAATACATATTTACCAAAATTTCGTAATAAATGCATAAATTTGCACATTTTTTTTCATTTTTAGTGTAAATAAATACAAAGTAAATATTCAGCGGACAAAAAGGGGGAGGCATACAGTATTGTAACGAGCGGGTGGAAACGTACGCCCCTCTTCCCCACCACGAGTATTAGTTTTATCGGCGCCAGCGCCTTGGCAAATGACGTAACCGGACGTTCTCCCGTACCCAAGAAAGCTTAGGTAACTAACACGTGCATTGGTTTCAAAGTCCAACATGGAGAGTATACAGAATATGCTAGTTCGCGTTATTTGTTAGAGATTTTATACGGGGCTTTAGCATTTCATATAAAATCTCGATATTGCAACCTTTTTCCATCCCGTGCTTCCATTCCTTTGTCTCCACAAAGCGTGAGAGAAATTTCTCAGAGTCAGTGCCCCATTAAACACCGGATGCACGGTTACTTACTAAGACATTTTGTCTAAGCTTAGTATTTGCACTTTGTATGTCGAATGGAAATTAACTCTATCGCGCCTCTTTTGATGCTTTACAGATTTCTTTTTCAAAGCTGCCGACCAATGGACTAACATCTCACATTTTACTTTGAGGCTTGAGATTTACCGAAAGCGGTGTGTGGTTCTTTCTCACGGGGAATTTTTTGATATGCTTAAGGGCATTTTCGGGAGACAGGGGAATAGGAGGCGAGAAGACAAGGGTCTCGTTGTTTAGGAAGCGAGCGGTCACGAAAAGTACAACGAGGTAATTGCCCCAGGCGAGGCCGGGAAGGTCTTAGGTGGACCGGTAGGTCAGGGAATTTCACGTCAGCGCGAAGGAGGAAGAAAAGCAGGACTTAAGAAAAAAGGAAATTGCAGTTTTAAGCGGGAGAGTTTGGAAATATAGCACAGCTAACGAATAACCTTTGCACGCAATTAAATGAAGAAAAGAATAAAAGTTTCTTAGACATATTTACGAATGGCAAGAACTATTTGCAAACAATTTTACCATTTGGTTATTACGTGTTAATTACTATCATCTTCAACTACACTGGCGTGCAAAAATTAAGGACGAGACGGTTTTTCGAATGTAACGTCGTGCAGAAGTGCTCCACATCGACTCAAATCATACCATAAGATCCCCAAAATGTAAGAATATGGGACAAGTGAGCAAAACCGTCCAAACAAAGTACCCAAAGGATACAAAGGCACTTTATTGAAAAGGTAGTTTCGAGCACAACTGGACAGAAGACAAAAACGTACATGTGACAGGCGGCTGCCAAGAAAAATCCAGTCTTTAGTAAGGGATATGATCACCCCTGACTGCGTTGCAGGATTTACAACGTCTGTCAATGCTGAGGACAAGGTTGTCAAGGAGCTGTTGAGGCATCGCGGCCCATTCCTCTTGTAGCGCCAATCGCAGCTGCGGAATCGTTGCTGGCGGCTGGTGACGTGCTGCCAAGCGTCTCCCGAGAAAGTCCCACACATGTTCGATGGGATTTAGGTCCGGGGACCCTTGCGGGCCAATCCATGCGTTGAATATCTTCACTCTCCAACAGCTCTGCGACAGCCACTGTACGATGAGGTGTAGCGTTGTCGTCCACGAAGAGGAACGCAGAACGCACAGCACCTCTAAACAGACGTACGTGAGGCAGGAGAACCTCGGTACAATAGCGGACATCAGTGACTGAACCTCCTTGGAAGATGTGGAGGTCAGTACGGCTACCAAGCATGATACCGCCCCAAACGAGAACTCCGCCACCTCCAAACCGGTCCCTTTCGATGATGTTGGAGGTATGATTGCGTGAGCCTTGCTCTCTCCAGATGTGTATACGTCCAGAATCGCTCGCCAGACTAAATCGGTTCTCATCCGTAAAGAGAACTCGACCCCATTGCTGATGTGTCCAGTTCTTGTTTTTCTGGCGCCACAGAAACCGCCGTCTCCGATAAGGAGGCGTTAATGGCACACACCGTACTGGTCGTCGGGCAAATAGACCACCTTTGTGCAGCCTCATGGCCACGGTAAAACGCGATAACGGACGTCCAGTTGTCTGTTGCATGTGCCTTGCGCTTTCTCCCGCTGTCTGCAGTCTGTCTCTTCTCTCGCCTGTAGGGCAATATACTGGTCGTCCGCCGCCGTGGTTGCTCGTGGACGACCACTGCTAAACTCTCGTACAGCTGTTCCTGTCATTTGAAATGCTCTCTAAGCTCGTGAAACGATGCTGTGAGCGATCCCGAACTCCTCGGCCACACTAGTCACACTTCAACCTTCTTCCAACTTCCCAATGACGCGACCTCGGGTAAAGTCATCCATTCAGATGTCGTCTACTGGATTGCCTGTTGGCCATATCACACGGTGGCAGCAACTTGACATCGTTCAAACCGATGTACACCGTGCAATAGCTTTCACCGAATTGCTGAGCGTACATTGCCCCTGTGCTTTATACCCTTCCGACACTCTTCCCCCTACGTCATGCTGCATATATGCGCATGCCCTACCGTACCGGACCCTAGTCTATCTCCTGAGTGGTCTTTCGGTCCGTTCTGCCTGCTCGTTCCGCTGCTATGCTAATTTCTCCTCTTCGTCCTTAATTTTTTTACACTAGTGCATATAAGACTTAGCAACTCAACCACGCAATATTCATGAAGTTAACAACAAGAACAAAGATAGCAACGAACATGTTAACATATTGTTGATGCGGTTCTGTTGAATTGCTGCGCTCAGTATGTTCTTCCTGCGATATTATTCTGCTCCTATATTGCATGTGCGGTTGTAAAGTGCACTGAGTTAATTATTTCCAGAAATTGAATAACTGTGGGAAATAACTTTCTGTCATGAGTTTTAACTAGTGTTCTGCCTCCCCATTGCGAGTTTGTGAGTGAAAAAGGATCTTTCGAATCCGAAGACCAAGAGAAGTAGCGAAAACGTAGCAGTATCCTATTAAAAAAACTAAGGTGGATGTAACATCATATGGCATTATCGTCCGCAAGAAAAATAAGTCAAGAAAAAACGTCAACGTCCACTGCAATTGCAAAGGACTTTTTCCATCAAATGCATAGCTGTGATTACTAGCATTATCCTTTTTATCACAGAAAATAACTAGTTGCATTATTAATTATCGTTGAAGAAAATATATATATATTTTTTAATTTTTAGAAAATAGTTTTCCTATTTCTAGGAAATTTTCTGTTTTCAGAGAGAGAGAGAGAGAGAGAGAGAGAGAGAGATAGAGATAGAGAGAGAGTTTCTGGCCTTAGCTAGCTAAGACTCCAAAAGGAAGAAGATTAAGACAGATGAGCTGATGAAAATTTATGACGGAGAGAGAATGTAGTAGGAAGGGAAGGGAATGTTGGGTGACGCGACGATATTACACACATACAGCACATCTGTACTTCTTTTTCTTCGCTACTGTGTGCGCACGAGAGATTGAAAGATTAACTGCCTCGCATGGTGAAGGGTAAGAGAGCCAGAAAGACTCACTGGCCTATTAAATAGAGAGTGAAAAACTGGAAGAAATCAAAATTAAATTGGGATGACTGATTAAAGATCTCTGCCAATCATGTTTGTGTGTTTAAAGCCTGTTAAAATTTTCCAAAAGACCGCCTGTCATAGGTATTGTTCGGAACTTTTCCTTTACCATTGTTTTCTACCCGTTTATATTATTCCATCAACTCTATGGAATTTTAATGGTCACGATACGGTTTGTAATTTATACAGCACTGTGGGTTTCGGAATACAATGAAGGAAGCTTGATGATGAGATCATGCGCTGGGTATCCAGGCATCACGGTGGCGGCGATATTCGCTTTCACGAGGCAAGACATCTGGGAGCTGCATCTTTTAACAGAGCTTTGTTTTTCAACACACATGTTTTGACAGGTCAGAAAGGTCACTGAGGAGTGGGTCACGGAAGCATGACTGCTAGGGCGAAACTAATTAACAGTGATCATTGGAGGGTAAAGGGAACTAACGTTATGCAATCCGCGAGGGTGACCAGCCACTTTCGCATTCCTGAGGAACAGAAATGAAACCCCCGCTTCGAGCGTATCTCAGAATACTTTGCGGTCGCTTTAGAAAATGGTCAGAACGGGACACTGTGTCTGCCTGCTTGCCTCCCTCATTCCCTCAATACCCAAAGTGAAGCTGTCTTCATCTCCTAGTAACATAGATGTCGCTTTCTTCCTCCCAAGCCTATTATTCAGCTGTTCTTTGATGTTCAAAATCACGATGTGTGACTTCAAAAGAGTCATGCCTTTTGTTCGTGGCACGCGTCCGAAGTGGCAAGTAGCAGCTTCATAAGAGGAGATATCTGACTGTCAATCAAATCTGGGTTGCATCCCTTTCTGAGTTGCGCGATGATACAATGATTTATTTACTTTATCACTGCTAACTATCGTCGTTCCTTATGCAGCAATTTCAAAAGTGGAGGCTATGATAACAAATACGGATCGCAGAGAGAAACCTAGACGGTTATTTATATGGGGATGGACAGCATGGACCGGAACAGGAGGCAAAACGCTTTGCCACAAAGCCAATCACGATGATGGAGATTTCAGGAAAACTGACAGCAATGAAAATCAGTCGACGTCAATCAACACCAGGTTGATCATCCACACAGTTCCGTATTTGCTGAAGGATACTTGCTCTTCTGGTGAAACTAGGGAAGCAGCGCCACACGAAACTTTTTTTATAACCTATTTCAACATTTTACAAAAGCCTTTTGAGTTGAAAACTGCTAGCATCTTAATTTAATGCTAATATTTCCCGTTCTTAACTAATCTTTGTAAGATAAAAAATCTCTCAAAGCTTAGAATGATAGGAAGATTTTGTTAGCCTCCGTCAGCACCAATTGCAAGGTTTATTATTTATTCACTTTTGGGGGCAGGAGGCGCGCATGCACAAAAGAGCAAATAATGCCCCATTCCTCTTTTTTTGTGATATCCGGTGTTTCTTTGGGATCTTTTCTGACACGTGTTCCGGAGGAGGGGGGGGTTATTTCATAATTTTAAGAGATATGTACACATGCGATAAATTATTTTATCAGTTTAAGTCACGTAATGTGCTGTCCCAAGTAAATTACTTAACTTAAGCTGTAAAAATAAGTTAAGTTATATTAATATGCTTCACCCCCACCCCACCCCCTCTTCTCCAAGTAAATGCCAGATCCGCCAGTGACTTACAAGTACATGGTGTGCTTCATTTTAAAAATCAGAACTCTCCACAATACGAGAAACCAGAGACCGATAGAAACAACCAATATTTTGCGTATCAAAATGACGAATTTGTCCATCCGTTGATAAAAAGTCATCGAATTCAGGTGTCCAGCTGACTAAAGTTTTGCATCGCACAGGTCAAAATAACTTGAATCTTCAACACATTTCCTAGCATTTTTTTTTTTTTCTAATTTCCTAAAGTAAGATTTTCCCACCTATCTAGGCATAAATGAATATTTGCCTTTTTCATGATAATTCTGTTTCAAGAGAAGGCCTGGAAACAACATTCCTTTTTAACAAATACAGAGCAGAAAAGCTGCATAACGAATATTTCTAATACGTGTTTCTGATGCGCATTTTTTTTTCAAGAAGCAGCATCAATGCATTTGTATTTTATGCGAAACCTTTCCGTAGTAGAAACTAAAAAAAATAGTTCTAAATAAAAAAATAAAGCATGATAAAGATTTTACGAGGGTTGTAACGCAAAAGTGGGCATAACTTTTCTATTCACTGACAGAGGTCGTTCAAATTGCACATGTTGGTAGAGTAACTCTTTCTCTATACAAAAGGTACTACTCAACATAGTCTCCATCACAAGCGATGCATTTGCGCCATCGTTGAACCCAACTTTTTTATTCTCTTTGAAAAAATTCAGGCGTGGAGTGTTGTACCCACTTCTTCACAGCCACTTTCACCCAGTCTGTGTCATCAAATCGTTGTCCACGGAGACTCCTTCATTGGACCGAACAGGTGGAAGTCGGAGGGCGTCAGTTCTGGGCTGCACGGTGGATGGGGAAAGGGCACCGACCAGCCTAATTTGTTGAACGCCTTATTTGTTGCCAAAGATGTGGATAGTCTCGCATTGTCATAGTGAATATGGATCCTTTCCAGATTCTTGTTCGGTCTCTTTTTCCTTATGGCTTCTCTAAGCTTCTTGAGTGTCTCAATGTACCGCTCGCTGGTCAAGATACGGCCACGTTCCAGAAAAATCAAGGAGAATGACACCTCTGTCATCCCAAAAACAGTCACCATGACTTTCTGTGCTGATCTCCGTCTCTTGAACTTCTTAGGCCTTGGTGAAGAGGTGTTACGCCATTCCATGGATTGATTCTTCGTTTCCGGATGTTAAAGATATCCCCACGCTTCATCTTCTGTCAACAGATCGGAAAACAAACGTCTCTTTATTGGCTTCAAACGCTTCCAGCAAATCAGAGCAGACTTGCATCCTTTTCTCCTTCAAATCGGGAGTCAACTGCCGAGCTACCCACTTATTGATACCCTAAGTTTTCCATCATTTTCTGTATGTCATTGTGACCACAGTCCAGTTGTGCCACAAGCTCACGGACTGAGACTCGTCTCTCCGCGCGAATCAATTCATCCACTCGCTGACGATTCCTGTCAGTGGTCGCAGTTGAATGTCTCCCACTGTGTGGTTTGTCTTCAATGCTGGTCTCTCCTCCCTTAAACTTCATCCATCTGTGCACATTGCTCTTGGCAATGGTGTCATCTCCGTAAACATTCTGTACATTTCGGCGTATGTCGGACAGCCTGCACCCTTCCTTCGTTACGAACTAAATGACGGCACGTTGCTTCTGCTTGGAATCAATTATTTACCTGCAATGAAGAAGGAATGTTACTATAGTGGAAAAGTTACTCTACCGACATGTGCAATTTGAATGACATTTGTCAGTCAATAAAAAATCTATGCCCACTTTTGCATTACTTTCGGTACAACCCTCGTAATATAATTTGTGTCTAATCTCGTGTACAAGTTCTCCGCCAGATAACACAAATTTGGTTTGCATTAGCCAATATTTGTTTCCATCAGGCAGACCGAAGAATTCCCCGTGTGTGTCTGTGCGCGTGCGTGAAAGGGGGTCGGGTGCAGTCTATCCCCAATTATGATTTTCCCCGTTTTATGCCAGCATAGAATTTTTCCACCAGGTGCAGGATCAATCAGATAGTAAAGCAGACAAAAGAAAAGAAATACACACATGATACTATTTATATAAATACATCTTAATGCACTCTATAACATATAATCTTTTGCCGGTGGTGGATTTCGAAGCAACACGTCTTTCTACTCCGGAGAAGGATATTCTCCCGACTGAACTATGCCAGCAAGGATTACCGCTGCAAATTGCCATTTTGACTCACGCATCACCTTAGTAGTACAACACAACTTCAAATTACCGAGGCATTGTTCGAAAACAACACAGTGACAGGCCTTGTCAAAAAACACTAATTCCACGTATAAGTAGACTGCCACTAATTCCACGTATAAATAGAATGACTGTTCAAGTTTCGAAAGTTATCCTGGTTTCTAAATTTAAAACTATGATTTCTTCGAAATCTGTTCCTCCATCGTTGTAGCTGTAGGTTGCCTGCTTGTCCGCCCATTATATTTCATGACGCTGGCAGTGATGCCCTATAAGAAGAAATCATCTACACAGTGTAGGAAAACATGGGTGATTCGCATCCTTCTACACAGTGCAGCAGGCATCCTAACAAGGGCCCTCAAAGTTAATCCCGTACGTGATTTTGCGGTGACGAAACGCCTCCACAAAGTGGCAGGATAAGGCAGGCACAGAAGGACACCGAGATTTGTGGAACGCGGATCACCAAACCGGCCTGTCCTAAATTCTTCTTTTTTTTTTTTTTTTTTTTTGTTAATAGGGGTAGATGGGGTAACAACCACCGTCAGCAACTTTAAGGATTACATGCTTTTTTCGTGTTTTTTTTTTTTTTACTAGAGATTTGTGTAGAGGATTTTTAAGAAGGGAGTGTCTGACCTTTAGGTCTTGAAACAACCCTTGGAAGTAGAGATCTGGTCTAGAATGCCAGACAGGAAAGTCATACGGAAGCGAAGTAGAAAGGGAGAGGAAGAAGTCCTTATTTATAATAAAACTGGGGCCCAGTACCAGGGGTCCTACGGCTTGACGTGCCCATCCGACGTACGGCGGATTTTCAATGGTTCGAACGTTCGCACCTGGCTGGAATCGATCCTGAGACATTTCCGTGACAGTCACAAGCGTGAACACTAGGCCATACCCGGTTCAAAAGTAAGCAGTAGGCCGTCCCAGATTCAGGGTCATTGGTTCCAGGAAAGGGCCAGAGACACCAGCGCCATCCGACAAGCACATTAAACTTCATACGGGATTCGAACCAGGACCTATTTCGGTCGAATGATCCAAAGCGAGGGCTTCAGACTTTTAAGGCCACCGGGGAATGCTGTAGTAGATCGCATTTGACTACCAATGTAATTAGCTAAACAACAATTATACATAAATTATCTGTATGTAGGCTTACGTTACAGTTTTAAAAGTTAGCCTGGCATACTGATTTGCCTCATATCAATCTTATAATTTCAGGCACGTTTGCTTCTTAAAAAATATATTAGTCCTCAGTCCAACTCAGTTTTTGGATAAGGACAACTGAATTATTGGGTCCATAACTAGCAGAGTAATAAATTATGCTAGTTCAGATCAAGAAAGAAATATAGCTGAAGGTGCACGCACGCACGCACGCACTCTCTCTCTCTCTCTCTCTCTCTCACACACACACACACACTCACTCTCTCTCTTATACTCTCTCTCTCTCACACACACACACACGTCTTTTCGAAGTTCAAGAAAAGGCAGAAAAAAAAATTTACAGTTGCGGGGAAAACAACGTTCTTTGTAGGTATATTATACTCTCAAGTGAGCGCAACCCAAACTTTGAGAGTTGTTGGAAAATTTTCTGCGGATTTACACTAAAGCAAGAAAGATGTACAACTGTGTAATCGGAATAATTTTCCTAACTTCCTTCGTTTACAAGATAGCTCACCGACCCCATTGGGGGTAGATGTCTTGGAGGTCATTCACATATCCTTAAAATAGACCATTTTCTCCCTTATTAACATCCGTTGACTGTTTTTCTGCTCCAATTTATTTTCGGGTTATCGAAGTGAACTGCAACTTTTTGTTAACAAAAAGGTTTTTCATTCACAGCTCTGCAACGAACAGTGACTACGACGAGCAAAATTCTTGGATACCGCAATAGTCGTAACAAAGTTTTACTTTATTTAAACAAGTTAGTAAAATCATGCAATGCATTGATTATGATACGCTTTCCAATATATTAGAAATCATTACTCAAGCTATAAAGTTATGAGGAAACTGTCTGTGGAATAAATCTCACCCCTGAGCCCTGACCTTTGATCCATTTGGATGATATTCAACAGAACTGGTTCAGTATATCTCCAAAATAACATGATAAAGTTTTGTCGCAATCGAAGCAATTTTACGTAAGTTATGATGCATAAGCGCTATGGAATAGATCCCGCTCCTGTGTCCTAACCTGTCGCTCCATTTCGCCCATTTTCAACAGGATTCGTCCCCAGACAGGTCCCTACAACATACCTAAATTTCATCCAAATCGAAACATTTTTACGTAAGTTATGATTCATAATGGCGATGGAAGTGATTACGCTCCTATGTCCTGACCTTTGACCCCCATTTCGCAAATTTTCTATAGGGTTTGTCCTCAGGTGGTCTCCTACCACATACTAAAATTTAATCGAAATCGAACCTTTTTTACGTTAGTTATGACGCATAAGAGCAGTGGAATGGATCCCGCTCTTATGTCCTGACCTTTGACCCAATTTTGTTCACTTTCAATAGGGTTCCTTCCCAGGTGTACCCCTGCCACATATTAAAATTTCATCGAAATCGAACGATTTTTACGCAAGTTATCGTGCAGACGAACATACGCACACAACCCATGACGTAATAAGGCAGATCGGAATCGCGACCATCTGCTACCAAGGTGTGACGTCATAAAACTTTAATAGGATCCACAAACAACGCGTGACGTAATGAGATAGATGGCATGACCGCGCGCCAACATCTAATGGGGCGACGCCATGACACCACACTAGAAGCTTGGTAATTCGGGGTGGTAATTTAACCCACTAAACAAATTTTCTTAAAGTCGAGATCAAGCTAAATCGATTTCTAGTAGCAGAAAACGGTAGGTTAACGACTTTCATCAAAATCCTTAGAGCCGTTTTCAAAATAAAATTTACATACATACAAGAACCTTTAAGGTGAACGTCAAGTAATTTTGCTTCCTGTACTTCGAATGGAAAAATTTCCGTACACATTTTCTTCCCAATTAATGCGTTCCCAAGGATGAAAATTTGAACATCGATTAACATATCTTCATTTTATAACTTGGAATACTTAATATTTTCTAAAACATAACCATAATTATGCAATCCAACATTTGTTTGTCTACTGACGTCATGAAAATACAGGTCGCGCCATCTTTTTCTGGACAATTAATGCATTCACAAGGATGAAAATTTTAACATCGGTTAAAATAGCTTCATTTTATAACTTGGAATACTTGATATTTTCTAAAACATAACCATAATTATGCAATCCAACATTTGTTTGCCTACTGACGTCATCAAAGTACAGGTCGCGCCATCCTTTTTCTGGTTTCAACACCACCAAAGGAAAAGTTATTGATTTTTAATATAATTATGGTTATGTTTTAGGAAATATTAAGTATTCCAAGTTATAATATAAAGTCATTTTAATCGATGTTATATTTTTCATCTTTGGGAACACATTAATTGTGAAGGAAATGTGTACAAAAGTTTTCCCATTGGAAGTATAGGAAGCAAAATTACTTGACGTTCACCTTAATAACATGGGATAAGAGCGATGGAATGGATCGCAATCCTATGTCCTGACCTATGACTCCATTTCGTCCACATTCAATAGGTTTCGTCCCCAGGTTGTCCACTACCACATACTGAAATTTCATCGAAATCGAACCATTTTTACGCACGTTATGACGCATAAGGGCAACTGAATGCATCCCGCACTTATGTTCTGACCTTTGACCCCACGTCACCCATTTTGAATAAGATTCGTCCCCAGGCGGTCCCCTACCACATAGTAAAATTTTATTGAAATCGAACCATATTTACGCACGTTATGACGCATAAGGGCAATGGAATGATCCCGCTCCTACGTCGTGACCTTTGACCCCATTTGTCCCATTTTCAATAGGGTTCCTCCCCAGGTGGTTCCCTACCACATACTAAAATTTCATCGAAATCGAACCATTTTTACGCCAGTTATCGTGCGGATGGACGGACGGACGGACGGACAAAGCTGGAGCATATACGCATCTTCAAGCTACGGTTGGAAAGCGTAAAAAAGAACGGTACATATTACAAAAGTATCACTCTTCTGTCAGTTTATATTTCTCACTGTCCCTTCGTCTAAACGTCGAGAAAAAAACAAACACTTCATGCAGATCCGATTACGAAAGCTGTTTTTTCCACCGTACAAAAAACGCATACTCATTTTCCACTTTTTTCTATCCCGCTAGGTGGGAAAAATTTACATTTGTGCAAATTTCTATATTTTCTACACAATGACAGATTGAAAAGAATCCTAGACCAGACTACAAAAAAAAAAAAAAAAAAAAAAAAAAAAGGATTACACGGAATTATCGGGTGTAATAAGCACGTCTTTTGAATCCGTTCTGATGCAAATTCAATTTATCAAAGCTATTCAAAGTCCATGGAACCGGTATGGAAAACAATAGTATCTGACGGAAGAGAGAAGTTTTTCAATCGGGTTTTAAATCCCTCAGATATTGCTGTAAACGGAATCGTGAGCTTACGCCCTCTGCTTGCAGACTTTTGCGTTAAGAAAAACATGAATTTATATGAGGAACATTTCGCACCGTAAACTCTCTCCAGCACAGAAAGAATTTTTCAAATAGGACTCTTAGAAACAGAGATATCGACAAAAATAAGATGTGACTTTACGTCCCCTGGTGGGAAAACCATGCATTAGTTTAGGAAGAAAGTATTCTCAAAAGGATTTTCCATATGAGCCGTATCGGTCCAAAAAAAAAACATTAGAAATTATGTGAAAAATATTTTCCATCAGTTCTTGTCTGCGATACAGGAAGAAGTTTTCAAATCGGAGTTTCAGAAGCAGAAATAACGCAGAAAACGTAATTTGCCTTTGTGCCCCCTAGCGGGAAGTCTATAATTTACTTGAAAATTTTTAATTTTTAGGAAGAACATTTCGCATCGGAAACACTATCCAACAAAAAAGGAATTTTCCAAATCGGACTCCTAGAAGTAGAGATATTGACAAAAATAAGATATACATCTACGCCCCTAGCGTAGAACCCATGCATTATTTTAAGAAGAAAATGTTCCTAAAAGGTGTGTTGACGTGAGAGTACTATCGGTCTACAAACGACGTTTTTTTCAATCGAGATTTCAGAAGCTCATATTTTGCTGCAAATACATCAGAAGCGGAAATTAAGGTTTACGCCCCATGGTGGCCAAACCATTTTTTTTACAAAAATTAGAAATTATGTGCAAAAGATTTACCATCAGGAGCTGTATCCGGTGCACAAAGAATTTTTCAAATCTGAGATTTAGAAGCAGATGTAGGGGGAAACGCAATTTATCTCTACGCCCCCTAGCTGGAAGTTTTTTTTTATTTTATTTTTTTTGATGGGAGATTTAACGACCACCGTGAGCAACTCAATGGGCTATATAAGCAGTCGCCCGTCCCTAATTTAGGGTCACTGGTTCCAGGGAAGGGAGAGATCCAGTGCCGTAAGACAAACACAACATCCATGCCTCACCGGGATTCGAACCCGGACCCCGTTCGGACGAATGATCAGAGGCCATCGCTTAGACCACTGCGCCACAGGGGCGGCCTAGCGCGAAGTCTATGAATTACTTGAAAATTTTGAAATTATATGAAAAACATGTCACACGGAAAGCACTATCCAACAAAGAAAATTTTTTTCAAATCGGACTTCTAGACGTAGAGATATTGACGAAAATAAAATATACATCTACGCCCCTGGCGGAGAAACTGTGGAATATTTTAAGAAGAAAATATTCCGAAAAGGCTTATCGATGTGAGTGGCATCAGTCAACGAAATAGTTTTTTCAATCGACATTTTAGAAGCTCAGATTTTATGGTAAATATGTCAGAAGCAAAAATTAACACTTACGCCCCTGGTGGCCAAAGTATTTTTTACCAAAAATTTGAAATTATATGCAAAATATTTTCCATCAGGAGGTGTATCCGCCGAAGAAAAAAGTTTTCAAATCGGAGTTTTAGAAGAAGAGTTATCGGGAAAAATGTAATTTACTTTTACGCCCCCTAGCGGAAAATCTATGCGTAATTTGAAAAAGTAACTATATCTAAAATACTCTTCGACATAAATGGAATCGAAAGATAAAAGAATTTTTTCAATCGGATGTTTAGGAAGCAAATATGTGGATTAAAACGTATTTTTGAATTCGACATTATCTGCATTTACGCCCTCTAGTGGCGAAATTGTACATCGTAAAAAAAACAAACGAAATAAAGGATCATCATTCGCATATTTCAAGCTTCCCAATGCAAAAAGAATTTTTCAAATTGGACTAATGTTGCAGAGATATCGTGGGTACAGACAGACGGACGGACAAATGGATAGCATAAGCACGATCTTTTTTTACAAAAGACGTGATAAAAGTAAAAATTCATATTAACGCTTGCCTGCGGACATGGTATCGCCATTGTCTTGAAATTTTATAAAAAGCGACATATGATATTTCCCAGACGTCATAGGGCCGCGGGTGGCCTAGTGGGCAACGTTCGTGACTGCAACGGAAAGGACCTTAGGTTCGATCCCAGGCAGGTACGAACGCTCGATCCACTAAATATCCGCCGTGCGTCGGACGGGCACGTTTAGCCGTCGGACACCGGGTACTGACCACCCGGTAATAAATGAAGGCGTCTTCCTCCCCCTTTCTACTTCGCTTCCGTGTCACTTTCCTATCGGGCAATCTAGCCCAAATCTCTTAGCTTCCTATTTCTAAGGGTTGTTTAAGACCTGGGGTCAGCACTCCCTTCCTAAAATCCTCTACATATGATCATCATCCCAGACGTCCTCTTGTTACCATCTTCTGCTACCAACATTCTTAAAGCTTCACAAAAAGCATTCGCAATAGCACACTGAGAAAAAAGTTTGTTTGAAACAACAAAATAGTTTTGTTGAGCTGTTTTCCCGATTTATTTTGTTGCTGTAGCCAAACTCCATCGGAACTGTTTTGTTGGCAACACAAAATTATTTCGCTGGCTATATTTTGTTAATTCAACTATACAGAGGTGGCATCGACCTTACGCCAAAGCGCACGTGATTACTAGCTACTCCATACGGGCACTACCAGACTAATACTGACAAAAAAAATATCGTTTTGCGCTAACGATTTCGTTTTGAATTATGGCTGACTGCGAAGTGAGTGCATTTTTAGAAGACTGAGAGCTGTTAAAAACTCATAGAGACATTCAGAGGTAAGAATTTCTAATAGATCTTAATAATTCTGACGTATTTTTATGCTAGTGTTTATTGCGTTTTATTTTGGTTGGATTCAGTGAATTTCAGTGATAATTTGGCCTCACTTTGTAGACTCATAATTACAATGAACACGATAGAATCCGCATCTTATTAGATGCACAGGGGCACGTATTAAATTTAAACCCAGATTTCTGATAATAAAACATTTCTTATGACGGCTTGCGGTTTCTGATCGCAAATAAAAATTTCCACATCAGGTAATTATAAGAGTTGTAATTTATGCATAGAGCTTGATTTCATGTATAGGCTATATATATATATATATCATCATCATCATCATTGTCAACCATTATCAATCCACTGCTGGACGAAGGTCTCCCCAAGTTTCTTCCACAACGGTCTGTCTTGTGCCAGTCTCCTCCATGTCACTCCTGCATATTTACGAATTTCATCCACCCATCTCCTATGTGGTCTTCTTCTGGGTCTTTTCCTGTCCCTTGGAATCCAATCTAAAATTTCGGCTGTCCATCTATGGTCTGTCCTTCTGGCAGTATGTCCAGCCCATTGCCATTTCAGGGATTTAACTCTGATCATGATGTCTTCCACTCTCGTCATTTTTCGGATCCACGAGTTCCTCTTCTTATCTCTCCTGGTTATACCAAGCATGCACCTCTCCATGCTTATTTGAGTTGTCTGCAGCCTTTGTATGTCTCTTTTAGTTAAGGTCCACGTCTCTGCACCATACGTAAGCACTGGAAGGATGCATTGATCAAACACTTTTCTTTTAAGACATAATGGCATATTGCTCTTGAAAATTATGCTGTTTCTTCCAAAAGCTCTCCAGGCAAGTTTTGTACGCCGATTAATTTCTTTATCAATGTGACCCTCACTTGATATCTGCTGTCCAAGATAAACATACGTATCTGTTATCTCCAGTTTTTCTCCATCAATCGATAAATCTTCATTTCTTGTAAAGCATTGAACATCACTTTTGTCTTCTGAAAGTTCATTTTTAATCCCACTTCTTTACTCTTGTCAGCAAGTTCTTGGATCATACTCTGCAGCTCTGATGGGGTAGTTGCAAAAATGACTACGTCATCAGCAAAACGAAGGTGGGTTAGATAATCTCCATTAATCTTTATCCCTTTGTTTTCCCAGTTCAGCGACTGAAAAACACCTTCCAATGTGGCATTAAAGAGCTTCGGAGATATGGCGTCACCTTGTCTCACTCCCTTTCCAATTTTTATGTGTGTTGTATTTTCAAACAGCCGAATCTTTGCACTTGCATTTTCATAGATGTTATTAATAATATTAATGTATGCATCTTCAATACCGCATTATTTCAGAGCCGTGGTAACTGCTGATGGTTTCACCGAATCAAAGGCTTTTTCATAATCGATAAAAGCCATGCACAATGGAAGTTCGTATTCCCTCGCTCTTTCAATTAGTTCTCTCAGTACGTGGATATGATCTATTGTGCTGTAGCCACTCCTGAATCCAGCTTGTTCTCTCGGTTGAGCCATGTCCAGTGTTACCTTCAAGCGGTGTGAAAGAACTTTAGTGAAGATTTTATAAACCACTGATAGGAGGCTGATAGGTCTGTAGTTCCTGAGATCCTCAATGTCACCTTTTTTATGTAGCAGGATCATTGTAGCATTGTTCCAATCCTCAGGAATCTTCCCTTCATTAAGGCATCGAGTGAAAATTTGGGCGAGTACTGTTTCAATTTCTCCACTTGCTTCTTGTATGATGTCTATAGTAATTCCATCTTCTCCTGGAGCTTTCCCCCGCTTCATGTTCTTGATTGCATGAGCAACTTCTGCTGGGAGGACTGGAAGAACTCTGGTACCTTTCATGATGTCTGGAGTACATGCATCATCCCTTTCATATAATTTGGAGTAGAAATCTTTCACTCTTGTCAAACTTTCGCCTCTATTTCTTGTTATAGAACCATCTTCTTTTCTCAGAGCCATAATCTGTTTTCTTCCCTTACTGAGATGTCCCTTTGCTATCTTTAGGCTTTGGTTGTTTATATATATACACACAAGGTGTTTCAAAATTCGTGCGGCAACCAAAGTTAACCCTGAACCATATAAGGAACGTTAAGAAAAATATTACGATTTTTTTTTTCTTGCTTAACCAAAAATGTCAATAATTTGTTTCATCAAAAAACTAAGGGAAACATTTTAAAAAGAAATCTGATTTAGAAACATGTTACACACACACACCAAAACAGTGTCAATACATTGTTATGTCAAGTAGAAATCGTCCGTGAAAATTCCAGGTAATAAATTGACCTTCAAATGCTGAATTCGGAGATAAGAATTTATTCGTAAAAACAAATAGCCGAGTGGTTAGCACGCTTAGCTCCTAAACTAAAAGGTCTCAGGTTCGAATCCGCTCGGGTGAGAGATTTTTCGCTGGCTTGGAAAAAATTTCCTCGTGACGTAACACCGTCCAAATTCATTTAAACACCACTAGAAAATAAATACGGCGGAGAAAAATTAAAATACGGCGGAGAAAAATTAAAATACGGCGGAGGAGACAGATGCCGAGGGAAAAAGAATGGCGGACACTACCGAAATAACGAAAAAAAATGTGGCGGACACCCAGGGTCGAAGGGCACCGCCTAAAATTACTGCACCAGCAAATTGTTGCCATTGGAAAAAAAGTTTAGGGACGAAGTGGCCCAGCTACACATCTCTAGATTTTTTTAGAGCAAGAAATTACTGGGTCACGATAACAATATGTTTGGTTGCAGCAACAAACCATTTTATCACGATAACAATACATATTTGTTGGATCAAACAAATTCCCCAAAATCGACTAGGTATTTTTTGTTAAGTGAACAAAACACGTTTTGTTATGATAACAATAAATTTTGTAGAATCAACAATAATTTTCAGCAAAATACATTTGTAAATTGTATTGATTGCATATCGACAAACATTTTTGGTTGATTCAATAATTTTTTTTTTTTTTTGATGAATTAACAAAACTTTTTTTAGTGCAAAACGGAACAAATTTCACTTTTTGTCGGAATAATGAAGCTCTCCGGCTGGATACGTTTTGATTCTTCGCTAAGATTAACTTCATGCAGATAACCATAAAATTCAGTAAATCCCGTTTGATGCGCGAGACGAGACAGTATACTTCCATACATAAACTGGTACCTCCCTTCCTGGTGAAACAGTTTGAGACATATAATTGCTTTTAATCAACCGAATGTCTGCAATCTGGAAGGACAGGGTTGTTTTCGACCTTGGCATGTAGAAATGTGGTCCCGCCGCTGGACATATAAAACACCGACTAAGTGCCTCTAATTAGAGGCCTTCTTCTCAAAGGCAAGAGATAATTGCTAAAACATACGGGTTATTATTATATTTTTTCAATCAATGCCGCTTTAACTAGCTACAGGGGGAGGCGTTTCCTCTTTCCTTTATTAGCGTATCTCAATTCGTCTTAGAAGGATTAAATAGGAAGAACGTCACAGATTTTAAAGTTGCCGGCCACAGAAACACAATTTGAGATCTCTCTCACGTTAGTGTGTATAAATATACAATGATTAGACGCATTTTAAGATTTTAAATAACTCTTTCGTGAGAAGAAATGCGATGACGACTAACTGAGCTGGATGTAAACTACATAAAACACCGAAACATGACATCTCGGTTATTTGTTAAATTGCAAAAGTATGTTACGTGGTTACTGCAAAGTCTTGCGTGTTTGAAGACAATAATATAGCTATAAGTAGCAATTTTTTCGCAATCCTTTTAAAACTCTTGTAAAGCAGTTTATTCTTTACTTAATTCCAGAAGGTTGTGTTCAGCTTTTCCTATCATTCGTTCCCGCTCCTCTCAAAACCCACATTAAATCCTTTTGCGGTCATTTCCTCGCGGTGCGGAGAATACCTGCATTCCCCCGGTCAGCTCAAGACGTGCTTCCCCAACACGTCAGGCCTTTCTTACCCTCGTGCGATCGTTCGCTTACAAATCCTCGAAGTGACTCTTAGCTCCCACACCCCTTGTTTCCACCAAACTCATCCCCTTTGCCTCCACTAAACCCCATGGGAAAGAAACGCCGGTATAACAAAGCCTCAAGGTTAAAATTAAGAGGGCTTGCGCTTTCGGTCGGCTGTTTTGAAATCAAGAAGGCATAGGATCAAACGAACACGACAATACTAATCCGCCTACAAAATACAAAGGTGCAGAGTCTAAAATGAGATAAACTGGCGTTTCTAAATAAACCGTGTCTCCGATGTTTCATAGAGGAGTGACACAGCGAAATTTCTCTCACGCTTTGTGGAAACAAAGGAAAAAGAGCACTAAAGCGAAACAAAAGTTGCGAGATGAGATTTAATATCTTTGCCTAAATTCTAGAATTAAATCTCCGTAACAAATATGGCAGCTCAAACTTTTAAGACGAATTTCTCCATATGATAAAAATTTAAAGACAAATTTCAGGTAAAACTTAAAAAACAAAACCCATGCAAATCAATACATGAGAAAGCACAGTCTTTCCTCTCATTTATTTTAAAGACAGAATCTGTAACACAAAGATTTTAAATTTCCGTATTCCAGAAAGGAGACAAACAAGTTCTGATATGTATCGCTATTTAACCGTCCTTTTGAGTTTGTTTTCTTATGTAAATTCAGCTACTTCTCGTTGAAGATTTTCTTACTGTACAGCACATTATTTCCCCCGAACAGCTTGTACATTTTGGCAACCTGTGTTTCAGAAGGTTGCCAAATGTAGGGAGTGGAAGGGATGGAGGAGTAGGTTATATAAAGAACCCTGATAGAAAAATTACGAGATAGGTGGAGTACAGCAGGTGGGTATTTGAAAAAAAAAACACCTTTATATTATTAGCATGCGATATTTTTCTAACATGCTTTCATTTAATATTATTCAAATTAATTTTTTTAATAACAACTAGTAAAAGTAATTAGCAACAAAAATTTAATAAAGATATTAAATGTTGAAGTAGCAAATTCGAATTCATATCGCATTTGTAGAATTTGAGGGTCTACTCTGCAAGTTAATTTTACCTAGTCCTTTTTCATTAGAACTGATACGCACTTTTTCATTTAAAACAACATTGCTGAATTGAAAGTACTGACACTGAATATTGCAGCATACATACGTGCAGTATGGAAAAACATGAAAGTCGAAGAAATTAAAAATACGATATCTTCCTCTCCAGCAGCCAGTCACTGCTGGACAAAAATCAGAAGTCGATACTACATATACGGCCATTGAATTAAAAACTTTAATTCAATACCGGGTTACAGCACGTAAGCCCTAATTACAGCACGTATGCGGTTTCGTATAAATTCCGCAATCCGTTGGAGTGCACTTACGCCTACAGCAGAGTCGGGCTCAATTTTAAGCGTCTGAGACCGTCCGAGCCCAAAGTATGTCAGCCCAAGCCCGAATTTTACATTGCGAGATAACGCAGTACAGCGTTTTAGAAATGCCTTTTGCTAGGCTTATTTATTTTCAAAGAATAAAGTATGTTGAGGGTCCGGGCCCGAACGAGCAAGAAAACTATGATTAACCTGTTTAGGCATTAAAAAAAAAAAAATCTCCTCTTCCAGACTTCCACTCTTTCCTTCCCGTGCAATTAACCGATGTCTTCCTCAACTGCGGAGTGGGGAAGGGATGTCTATCTATTTCTATAGTTCCTTTGACAATTAATTTCTTCCTGAAATGTTTCGGGAGGCACAGCAATCTGCGTCGCACTTTGCTCAATAGAATTAGCATAGAGCTGCCCCTTTGAGGTAGGGAACAAAATTTCGTCAACTTGCTATCTACTATCTGTAGTTCTCAAAGAAACTTTTCCTTCGCAGAAATCCAGTAATTCATGGCCTATGGAATTTGTTACCCAAGCCCGGTATGAATAGCCCTGCCGAGTTCCCACTAACTATTTATACCCAGTTGCCGAAGAATTATATTTAACAACTACTAAGTGTAAAAAAGTCTCGTGTGCTAAATCATACAAAATCACATTAAAAGAAAACGGAAGAAAATTATCTCCCTCTCCCAAAGCCCGAGCCCGAACTCCAGTAAGTATTATGCAGCCCGAGCCCGCTCAGCACTGGTCTACAGCATACCGGGAGTTCACTAGACAGTCCTTTAACTGGTTCAGATTTGAAAGATGAGGACTTTGCTCCCGAATCTCCTTTTTACGCTTTCCAACCGTAGGTTGAAGAAACGTATATGCTCCAGCATTGTCCGTCCGTCCGTCCGTCCGCACGATAACTCACGTGAAAATGGTTCGATTTCGACAAAATTTTAATATGTGGTAGGGGACCACCTGGGGACGAACCCTATTGAAACTGGGCAAAACAGGGTCAAAGGTCAGGACATAGGAGCGGGATCCATTCCATTGCCTTTTGCGTCATAACATGCGTAAATATGGCTCGATTTTGATGAAATTTTAGTATGTGGTAGGGAACCACCTGGGCACGAACCCTATTGAAAATGGGCGAAATGGGGTTAAAGGTCAGGACACTGGAGTGGGATCCATTCCATTGCCCTTGTGCATCATTGCGACAAAACGTTATGTTGTTCGGGAGGTATAGTGAACCGGTTCTGTTGAATATCAACGAAATGGGGTCAAAGGTCATTGCACAAAAGCAAGATTTATTCCACAGCCATTATTCTCATAACTTGCGTAAAACTGCTTCCATTGCGACAAACCTTTAGTATGCTATTCCTGAGGTATACTGAACCGGTTCTGTTGAATATCATTGAAATGGGGTCATAGGTCAGGACAGCGAGATTTATTATACAGCCATTATCCTCATAACTTGAGTAATAATTTCTGGTATGTTGGAAAGCGTATCATAAATCAATGCATTGCATGATTTTACTAACTTGTTCTAGCATGCCCCTTACATTCTAAATGGGGGTTCAGATTTGGGCTTTGTGGTGGCCAGGAAAGATGGTGGAAGTCGCTGTCATGCTCACTGAACCAGAGCTGAAGACATCTTGCGCGATGAACAGTAGCACTGTCGTCCACGAAGCGGCCGTCACCTGCTAGATCAGGGATGGGGAACCTGCGGCCGTTTGAGCGAATCCAAATTTTCCAGAACAAATCCTTTTATTTTTAATAATATGTTTTCGTTCGTCTTTTATCATTTTTATTTTAATCTTAGAATGACCGTATTTAAAAAAAACAGAGTAAAAGAAGATTTAACGAAATAATGCTCCCTGAATGACGGCCACAATTGAAACATTAGTAAGTCATAAGAGCCACACTCTATATTGGCCAAAATCACCGGACACCCCTTCAAAAACAAATGAACGGATCCGCTGCGTTGTTAAGATGCGCGGTACAGCTGCAAACGGTATAAAAACAAGCCTGCAGCTGACCGCGATCATATCGCACTGTGAGGTTGAGTAAAAATGTCGCGGCGGGAGAGCACTGACTTTGAGAAAAGAAAGATTGTTGGGTGTTATATGTATTAGTGGGTTGTCCGTAAGAGAAACCGAAAGGCGTTTAAACATATACCCAAGTCAACTGTTTTGGATGCACTGAATAAGTGGAAGATACATGGCGTGCCTGAAGCAGCAAAACGTACCGGCAGACAAAAAAAAAAAAAAAATCAGTGATATAGGACGTCGAAGCCTCAGGATAGGTTTTGTGGCGAATGAGACCAGCGGTCCAAACGAGCAACGCTCAAAAACGACAAATAGATATTTCCTTATCGTCCCAACATGTCTAATTTTGTCTATGTATTTCATGTAGTTCTTGAGACTGTTTTCTGAGTTTTCAAATAAATTTGTTTTCTATGGGTGGAAAAAGCAGTTAGATAATAGAAAGCACAGTGGAATTTGTATATGGTGTTTTTGTATGTCATTTGTAAATAGTTATAGCTTCTGTTTATCCCTGAAAATTAAGTTACGGACGCCCATGTTCTCATATTGGTTGAACGACCAACAGGAAATTCCAAAGAATGGATATTCTTCCCACAGTAGGACGGAAAAGAACGTATTTCCTGTTTATTTGCTATACGCCGTATGGGCGCAACGTGATTACATATGTTGGGGAGGAGGAGGCCGTAGCCCCAGATGAAACTTCCTTTCCCATTGTATGGTCTGTTCAACTAAAGAAGAACGAGGGGTCTCATTGACATCAATGAGATCCATGGTTCTTCTTTAGCTGGACGAAATATAATAGTAAACCTTTTGGGGACTAAATGTTGTTTTGGTGGCTTAGCCTTCCTAAGTCTCCCCTCCCACACGCCGCCTATGGTACGCTGTATATTTTGCGAATAGGAAAGCCAATTCTGACAAAGATTTACATATGATTTTGATGAGATTTACATATGATTTTGTCTCTATTTTTTACCTATTTTAAACCGTCGAATTGGTACATTCTGGTAAGGGAATTGGTAGATTGAAAGAAAAATTCAGCGAGCGTCCTTCAAAATTCATCTGATCGAAATTAGTTATTCTGAACACAAAATATTAAGGAGAATGCACACATTAAATTCCATGAAAGTCTGTCTGACAGAACTTTCGAGTGCAAGGAACACGCCCCGAAAGGAAAAAATGGAGAAACGGTTCCATCAAATTTCAAAATCACGAAGAACCTTCACAAAAATGTAAACGAATGGGATAAAAGTCCACAGAGAGGGGGGGGGGAGCAGTAACTAACACAATCGTAGGGGAAAAAAAGAAGCTTACAACTCCTTTCTAGTCTAAACAGGATTTTCTTGATCCGTTCTCTAAAAATGGAGACGTCACCGTCGTCGCACGCACAAATTTACATTTATGGCATCTATTGAAAAATTCTACACCTGGGAAATGTTCTGTCCATGGATTGGGGGGGTGAATTTTGAGGAAAACTGATCACTTCTGAATTTTGCAAAAAAAAAAATCTTCGCTCCAGAACCACGCATTCCTTCTGGGAATGATGAGTGAAAGGATGTGCTGTGTGCAGTTCTTTCATTTCTCTGACCCAAACTTAATTTCATTTGAAGAAAAAGCCAAATGATTTGTGGTAGCAGACTGTCTTTCCCGGAATGTGCAGACCACAGACGTGGTGGAGGAGTCAGCTGAGAGACATGCCGAGGAACGGGCAAGAGTTAGGGAGTTGCAGAGGCAAGATAGCACGTGGAATAAACTGACTGAGATTCTGAAAGGTAAGGGTGAATTGAGAGAACGCAAGATCTCTGATGAGTTTTACTTGCAGGATGGACTTTTGTGGCACTACACATTACCTCGATCAGGCGATATCAGGAATCAGCCACGCGAACGGCTAGTGATACCTGAAACTATGGTAGAGGAGATCTTGAAGCAGTGACATGACTCGGAAACTGTGGTCGGCCCAGGGTTCCACAGAACAATGGAGCGGGTGCGTTCTCGATTCTACTTTACATAACATACATGCACTCGGTAGTTAAAGCCTATGTAGAGAGTTTGTCATAGCTGTTTGAGTAAGAGGGCATATAAACCTGGGAGAAAAGCACCTTTGGTAAGGGCAGAGCTACCTAGCCGCCCTTTCGAGAAAATTGCTAAGGATGTTGTGGAACCTGTAAGTCACCATCAAAACAAAAAGTTGTAATAACCATACTTACCAAAAGCAAGACAGGAGTCACGTTTTGCTGTTATCATACACAAAAAGGACTCTTTAAACCCAACTTCTATAAGCGAAAACCGCCGCGTACAAATAAATCCAAAGAAGAATGTTTTCAACCGTTTTTCAGAAACACCGATTTCACGACACGTGCGAAGATACACTTACACCGCAGTCCAGCGTTAAAAAGTGTAAAGTGGTGTTTTCCTGGAGAGGAGGGGGGGGGCACTAAAAAAAAGTAAAGTTTTCCTTTTTGTATGGGGAGGCAATATCACAAAATTTGGATCTTTAAAGTGCATGACAAACTTTTTTTCTGTTATGAAAATTACTCTTTAACCAATGCTGATAATGAATGCTGACAAACAGGCCAATGTAATTTTGACAAGTTTTCTGAAAATAAAGTCCTTCTCTTTTATTACGATTTTTTTAAATATTACGAATTTTTTTGCAGATACATGATTGTTATATAATGAGTTACCTACGTTAATAGCTTTTTGTAGTGTTTTTTACTTCCTCACAAACACGAATCACAGCCAGATCTAAAAGGTGAACAGATGTGTGTGTGTAAAAGCTCTTTTTTCCTCTTTGAACTTCGTAGCAATTACATTAAACCTCCTATTTTTTTTATTTTTTTTTATATTGGTGCTTTAAAGACCACAGTGAGCAACTCAGTGAGGTACAAGCAGTCGTCCGTCCATAAATTGGGATATTAGTTCTATGGAAAGGAGAGATTAAGGGCCGTAAGACAAACACAACATCCATGCCTAATGGGATTCGAACCCGGACACATCTCGGACGAATAATAAGCCAACGCTTAGACCACTGGGACGGCCTCATTTATATTTGCTGGCCACAGTGGGCTTGCCCTCGCATTTGAATTTTCTAGAGTTGGTGGTGAACATGCCTCTCCGTGCCCCCCCGGGGCTTCTTCTATGACTATGCAAGCCAACATGTCCACAGACTGGCAGTTTGCTTTGCTGACAGACAATGCAACAATATAAGTACTACATCTTTCATGAATGTGCCAAAGTGATAAAAAAAAGAACGGATAAGGAGAATTTTTTTTAAAAATAAGTCATATAGGCAGCAATTTTGATTCTGTGGCCTAATCCCCCCCCCCAACAACAATACATGGTGCTGCACTGAAGGCACAAGAAAAATATTTTATGAGTTTTACCATCCACGAAATGAACGGAAAACGGGAGCGCTCGTGGAGGAGGAGGTGAGTGTCGAGATGAAAGTTTTCCTTTCAAGAGACTCCATTCACCTCTCACACGCTAAGTAGAGTGCTTTCTCGAGAAGTACTAGTTCTTTCAACTCAGAAGCTGATTCAGCAGTGACTGCGGAAAAAAGAAGTTCAGCGTTAATGATGTCAATCGACATTCCACACTTTGATACTAGTCATCTTCACTTAGTGGTAATTTATGACGCTGCTGCGTTTTGGAATTAAAAAAAAAAAAAAAAAAATTCTCATCTTTGCTTTTCTTGTCTCTCCGAAGAATTACTTGAGGGCTTTCGCATACTGCTACTCTAAACATACATACGTTCGAGGCAGTAATTACGCTGGAATCAACCACACAGATTTTGGTTTACATTTCCTGACCCACCACCGATGATGAATGCGCGTAAATTGCAAGGTCAAAGAACCCCCAGAAGGCCAGGGTTCAAACGATCGCGCGCGCACACATAAACACAGACGAAGTTAAAAAGGCCTTTTTCACTTCTTGTTTTTTTCAATGTCTTTAGTTGAACAACCTTTTTAAAGACGGGGCTATCTATGCGTAATGAATAAATATTCATATGACAAACGATGCAATGTTTTTTTCAGAGACGCACTTCTCGATTTGGTTTATCTGGTTTTCGTGATGGGACTGTGAACCGAGGTCATATTCCTTTTTATTACCCCCCCCCCCCCCCAAGATAACTAATGGTGACTAAACTAAGTACATAACAAAATCTCCGGGTTAGTGTTTTAAAGGAAAATAACACCAAAATAAAATTAAAACCCAATTACCTTTTAAAAATAATGATCATACTACATCATCCTAGGATTCAAAACGCAGCAGAATTTTGGGAATACAGCCGATAAGAAAAAGAAAAAAGAAAATGGATGATAATAAAATATATGCACATAATTTCACATTTTTACAGTGCTGGGTACTTTCAGAAGACTGCTTTTAATCGGGGGGGGGACCCTTACTTCAAACTCATTCTACCCAGATACTATTTACAATCGTCACTAGCTTTTAAAAAGCTACAGAACAATAGCTAAGTCCAAAAGTGAGCTCAGAAGACCCAGGTTTTGAATCATGTGCAAAACAGCATACACTCAATTTTGATCAACAAACGCCTGATTACAGCAGTTCATACTCAGTGATGGCATCAATAAAGCTTAACACTAAACACAGACGCTTAAGCCATGAATCAAGTTACAGTCTGTTTTCATCAGATGAAGTCAGTATGCATTGTAAAAAATAAGTGGTGTGAATTCACGGAAAATTTCTGAAAATAAAGTGCAGCAAAGTTGCCGGTAGATATCAGTGTTTTTCAGGAATTTCCGTTTTCAAAAGTGCCCGTTTATTTTAACATCCGTATTTTCCCAGATTTTCCGTAGTCAGAAATTCCGTTTATTTCAGAAAAATTCCATTTCAGGTTTTTCCGTACTTAACTAGAATTCCCCAAAACAGACGATCCTGCATGTTTCAGCCCTTTCCCCAAATAATCCTTCCGCTTCTGTCAGGATTGAATCCGTGCGCCGCTTGGGCTGGTTGAACAGGAAACGAACGCTTTTTAACCACTGAGCCACAGACACTCGAAAATTCGACTTACGTACATCGTAAAACAAATTGCGCGACAATGATTTTTTTTGTTTGTCATTAATACGAGTGATTTAGTCATTTTATTTTCTGTTGGAGCTTATTATTTTTCTGAATAGGTTTAATTTTTTTTTCTGTAGGAGGACTTTTTAACAAATAGAAAAATTTGTGAAAAGTCCTTTTCGAAGCAACAAAATGCTTTGCAACTTGATTTTTTTTAACTGACAATCACTTCTAGTTGTCTGAAAAAAAGGTGAAATGTTCTTTTTTAAAGTATTATTTCACAAAAAAAAAAAATAAATAAATAAATAAAATACCCTAAATATAAAATGTACTCTTGATAGCTATAATAGCATTTGTCTTAAGTTGTCCAAAGACTGACACATAGACATCGTATAACCATCTGTACAATAAGTACTCTACTAGTGTTTGTAAACTTTTTTTGTTCTATAAAGAATATAAATTTATAAAATATAGGCCCTCGAACTCTGATAGCTACTTTATACACTTACAGATGTATTGATGATTTGCTATGTATTAATAACTCTGAAATAATAGAGAATGATTTTACCGATATCTACCCTAGCTGTCTTAAATTAAGTATAATAAAACAAACCAAAATAACCAGGAGCTTGAATTCTTAGATTTATGCATAAAGCCGTACCATTAGCCTATTAGATAAAAGAAAGAATTTTCCTTTCAAAGTAATTAAATATTTGCACTGGAATAAAAATATCTCAACCAAAGTAATAGAGAATGTACTTATTTCACAGGTACTTTAGAATTTCTAGAATTTGCAGCAATAATTCGGATTTCCATGAACATATCAGTATCCTATTAAATAGTTCTCTAGACAACCAAATTCCAGCTCATTTTATTAAAACAGTCTTAAGAAAAATAGTACTCAAAAATAAAGTTAGGTTAGCAGATCTAATTTAATTACATCCCAGTTAATAAAATGATTCTGGCCAATGAAAGCCTTCTTGTAAGTTGGTCTAGAGGATGTGTATTAACTAACTAACTATTTGGAACCTTTAGTGCTAAAGTTTATTATAAATATAAAAATAATAAAATATTTAAAAATCACAAAAAATTATAATACATAATTAAAGAATTCCAAAAAAAGTTTAAAACGTAAACTAGATATTCTATCTCAAGAACAACTAACATAAAAATGGTAAAACTTGTGTAAAACTAAATAAGAAACTGTTTTTGTCCATAGATGTACAGTAAGGTATTTTAATACAGATGAAAATTATTAAATACACAATAGGTGTATTTGATGATATTTTTCGTGTATTCCGGTGAGTTTTTTGCTCTTTGCAGACAAACAGGTCATCTTTCTCGCTTTGGAATTATATATTGTATGGGGGCGTGCTTTTTTGTGCGGGACAGTCTTCTTGCTGTCTCTTCCTTGACCGCCGGATTTGAGTCAGCAATTGTGTTCGTGGATCTGCAACATGTTGGTGGCTTTGCAGGTAGGCCCTTTCATTTGACTTTTATGGAGGGCTTTTATATCTTATCGTTTCTGTGCTAGCTGAATTTTTTATATTTTATTTTTTGGCTTTGATTTTACTTGCGTTTTTTTTTTTTTCCGCTGTTGGCTTTATTTTGACTTGCTCTTGTGCAAAGCTCCATTTGGGGAACATACATCGTTTTTTGGCCACGTGCCTGTGAGTAAACTTTCGTTGTTTGGCGGTACTTTTGCGTAGTTGTACTCTGTTTAAAGCATTCCTATAATATTGTGTACATATTGCAACTTTTATTCTTTAATTTTTTAAGTACCTTACCAATGTTTTATATTACGTTGTCTAAAGTAATTCTGTGTTTCGTGGGAACTGTCTGTAAAGAGTTATCTGTTATTTGCTCCTATTTTCTCTGCTTTTTATTTTTATTATTATTAATTTTTTTTTTTTTTTTTTTTGCTTGTTCCTTAACATAGGGGTTGTTACATTTTATTTGTCTTTTTTTACTGTGGTTCCTGGTTGAGTTTTTCCCTTGGGTAGCTTACCACGTGTTTTTTTGGCCATGTGGTACTGCAGTAAAAAATATCTGGAATTTTGACTTGAAATAAAATCCTTCTGTTTGGCGCCCTTTTTTTTTTTTTTTTTTGCTTTCTTACAAGTTGGGAAATATTATAATTTTTTTAATATAAAAAATATTTTTTGCCGTTAATTTTCCCCATGTTTCTTGGGTTAACATTGTTTGCTTTTCTCACAATATTTGTGAACTGTGTGCAGTAGTTTTTCTGTTTTTGTGGGCGATGATGAGATATGGGTCGGGCCAGTTATGTTTTAGATGTATGCTAAAGTTTTAAAACTGTTTGCTTATTTTTATAGTTTTCTGTTCCTTTGTGGGCGGGTCTGTTAATTTGGTATTTTTAGGGGACTTATACTTTTTGCATCTAAGATATATCAGAAACCCATTTCTAACCAGGTCTTTGTGGAAGTGAGTAAATGCAGAGTTTTGCTGGTCCGTGCTAAAGCCAAGGCTCGGCATTTTCGACACTTTCTGCATTACTGTTTTTTGTTTTTTTCTTCCTGCTTGTTGGCTTTGGAGTTTTATGTTGTTTTAGTTTCTGCTTTGTAAGTTATATATATATATTGAATACCTGGTGCACAAAATAGTGGAGAGGAGAAGAAATATCCTGTGCTACAAACAAAATTCACGCGATATGCTATTCACAATATCTGATCTTGCTAGGAACTTCAAAATTCGGCAAACGATTGAAATTCAAAAGTTAATTAAACCAAGTAATCTCACCAATCGCTCCTATTACCGGTAATTTACCGTCAATATAAGAAAGAAACTGCGGAAAAGTTTCTGAAAATTCAGAATTTTCCCTTGGTACGAAAAATCCGTGAAATTCAGATTTCTTTCAATCATTTCACGGAAATAGTTGTATCAGAAACATGCTTCGTTAATTCACCAAAGAAATGACTGAAAGTGTCTTGTGAATTTCAGAAATTTCTTTACAGTGTGGTGGCAAACCAGCGAACGTTAAGTCCCAACTGCTAAGTCCCTACAATAGGCGATCTTTTTCGTGAAATGGCATTGGTTAACAGTTTCTGTTTTGTTTCCCCATAGACATTAGCATGAACAAATAGAAAACAGAACCTCGATGTCCTGGCTTATTTATACAACTGCAGAAATCCCGGAAAACTCATCATATAACAGTGCATTTGAGGACAAAAACACAAAACCTCTAATGGAGTAGGCAATTCAGAGACCTGATATAAACCGCTATTAAATATTTGTGCTAAGAAATGAAAGGACTTCAATCGTTTCGTTACTGGTAACCAACGTACACCATACTAATCAAACATCAATTTTCTTTCGACATCTACCGATCTCCGATCTAGTCGCCAAGGACAGTGGTTTAATGGGGCCAGATAGGCGTTCCGGTACCTTTTTCTTTTTTTTAGCCGGCACGCGTTCCAGTAAACCCTATACAGCATAAATTGTTTTCCTTTTAAAATGCGAATGTCCTATAATTCTCTTCTAATTAGAAACAAGTCAGTGAAATCATGCAATGCATTGATTATGACACGCTTTCCAGCATACCAGAAATCATTACTCAAGTTATGAGGATAATAATGGCTGTGGAATAAATCTTGCTCCTGTGCCCTAACATTTGACCCCATTTCGATGATATTAAACAGAGCCGGTTCAGTATACCCCGGAACAACGTACTAAAGTTTTGTCGCAATAGAAGCATTTTTAGTCAAGTTATCAGGATAATGGCTGTGGAATAAATCACTCCTGTGCACTGACTTTTGACTCCATTTCGATGATATTTAACAGAACCCGGTTCAGTATATCTCCGGAACAATACTAAAGTTTTGCCGCAATCGAAACATTTTTACGTAAGTTATGACGCTTAAGGGGAATGGATCCCGCTGCTATGTCCTGACATTTGACACCATTTCGCCCATTTTCAATAGGGGTTTGTCCCCAAGTGGTCCCCTACAACATACTAAAATTTCATCGAAATCGAACCATTTTTACCTCGAGTTATCGTGCCAACAGACGGATGGACGGACAGACAGACAGACAAAGCTGGAGCATAAACGCTTCTTCAACCTACGGTTGGAATGCGTAAAAAATGCACCAGAAAACTGAACAGTTAGTGTCACTGACGTCCCATGTTTGTTTGAAGGTAGAGTTATTCTCTAAAACCATTATCACTTGGCAGTACCTTGAAACACCTTTTTCTACTGTTGTTAAAAACTTTAAGGTGGGGATATTGCAGTGGAGAAATTATTGTAATTGTAATTTAATTAATCTAGTCAATACTAAGGAGTCTAGTTGTGATTCTTAGTGAATTTAGTCCAGTTACGAGTGCCCCTTAATTACGCTGGAAGCAGAGGAGATTATTTTTAAATATGGAGCTTTAGGCCCGTTTCATACAGACAGAAAAAATCCGTCGAAGCAATAAATCTCAAGGCTGTTCTACTGCTCGTTTTCAACCGGACAATAGCACTGTCTGTACTGTGCCCAAACTATCCCTATCCAAATATCTCGAGACCTAAGATTCCCAGTAATAAATGGCTTTTACTACACTGCTCTCTACATTAGTTTTCGATTCCAACGACATCATACTCGGTAATATGGGGCTGATTTTAGTTTCTGCGCCCCAAAACGGTCCCAATTCGGGCTCCCCAAATGTTTTCTATCAAAATGACAGTGTTTTCTTACCAAAATGATGAAATCTTGTTTCTCGAATGCCAAAGCATGTTTATCCAGAAGTCGGCTTTCTACTGATCACTATACTTTCTTAAACTGTAAATATAGGAAAGTAAAAAGGCGATAGGCGTAATGGGGGGGGATTAAGAAGGGGAAGGTATTGAAGACGTAAAGGCACCGCGTATTCCAGTACTTTTTCAGTTAGCACTAAACCACTGGTCCAGGGTCCTCTGTGATTAATGGATCCAGTTCGGTATTTCTGTTATGCAGAGTTGGTTTGTTCATCTGACAACATGTGCGACTCAATACTCCTTGAGTGCCTTTATATGAATGAGAGCCTGTAATCCTTGTAGTCTCTTTGACTGTATTTTTCCATATTTCTCATTTTGTTCATCCCAGCCTCACCATTCATGCACATACATATGCTTTTGTGCGTTGTCTGTAGTTTTTTTTCTTCATTTTTTTATGCAGGGTCCAAGTCTCTGTCCCGTGCATGAGAACTACTAGTACGATCCCCTTATTGAATATTATTTTTCTTTTTTCTTTTTTTTTTGAGGCGAAATAGTAATTTGCTGCTGGAAATAGTTTCTTTCATATGCGCTCTACCAAAGTTCTATGCATGTAGCAATTCCCCCTCCCCCTGCTATTAACCTTCACAAATAAATAGCCTTTGTACGCACACACACATTCTGCCACTTTCCACATTACTCTCATTGGCAATTCTTTCACAGGTGAAACTCGAGTCTACAAGTCATTCATCTGTAAGTCAAAATGAGTAGTCATCGAAAATAATTTTCATCCATTTACATGCTAGTCAAAAATCGCACTCATAGAAAGACAACTTTGATTTCTATTTAAGTTAATTTCTACATTATACTTCTTCGGGTGATCAAAAGCTGAGATTTGTTGGTAACTTTCGAAAAAGAAACTATTAGCAAAATGTTACCACTTTTCTTTGCTGCTTTAAACTTTACCTCACGAATACAGCGCAAGTCCTCACCAATGTAAATTGCGAATATAGTCGATTCCGATTAGATTCCGATTAATCGGGACACATCAGGGCTAGAACACTTTGGCCCAATTACGTGAGGCCTAATCCCAAAGAGTTAATTCGTTATGTTCTTCAAGAATTGTCCCAAATAAAAGGCTGCACAGATTAACCGATGGCTCAGTTAACCGAAATCATCTGCTTATATGCATATGCACAAATTTTATTTACATTGAGATTGCGAACAAAATTTTCATGCATCCGCTTTTTTTAATACTATTATTACTTCACTAATTTAGGATGAACGGTTCACAGCAAATGATAAAAGTGTAAGGGAATACATACTTAAAAACGCTTTCAGTTTCGAAGGTCAGTCACTAAGATAAGATTCCAGCTGCCTTTAGAATTAAGAATCATAAAATAAAAATAAAATAAAAAAAATATTGGTAGGCAAGCATGTCGTATCCTGTGTTGAATTCTTTGTAACAATACGGCTGAAAACCACGAAGAACTTCCTGTCTTTATCTCAACAGAATGCCGACAGCAGCGTGGAAAACAAATTAATGCAGTGCGCTAGAGATAAAACCAAATGAACCAATGGAATAAACTGACTCGGAGGAATGTCCATATCGGATGTTTCTCTCCTCAGTGTAAACGAAAGCTACTGCTCAGACTTAAAGAATGTCTTTATCAAGGAACACTGTCATCATACATGCCTTCACTGAAGTAGCTGAATTTAGATCAGCGTTTGATAAAACTGTTAGACTACACTGCTCTAAACCGCAATTCACAGTGGCCTTTTCCTTAATAGGCGCAGCAAGGAAATAACAAATTATCTACGGCGCCAGTTGAAATAGCAAATAATTAAATGACTTAGCTGGATTTCCATTTAAAGAATAGTGTAATACGAGTTACTACACATGATCTGCTTGATATGACAGTCCATAAAATACAGTACAAATCCCCGGCTTACGTGCTAGTTGAAAAACTGTGAAGTCCAATGGTGATTAAATATGATATATTTTTGATACACAGTGGAACCACGGTTATACGTTAACGTATGAATGTAAGAAACGTAGAAATTAAATTTCAAAATGTTAAATACTATTATGAAATTTTGAATGCCCCCGAAAAAAAGGGGGAGGAGGAAGGGGAGACACGAAATTTTAGATTACGCTAATTTGTAATGTAAGACATACATATGTTGCCACGGAATTTCTTCTAATTTCGGGAACATTATTTCAAGATAATATATACCAAAATTCGGGAATTAATTACCTAACTAATTATATTAATTACTCCAATTATCCCGCCCCAGGTCGCATAAAAATTTTGCTGTTTTCTTTTTTTCGGTTCAGCTTCTCGTGGGAAGGGAATGAACACGAACGCCAGGCCAGGTGCAAAGTTCTGAAAACGAAATAAAAGGTATTTTCATGCCATGCATTTGCAAAGAAGAACAAGCACGGTTGTGTAACGTAGGGATTAGATACTTAATATTCAATACCCCCATTGCATTACCAATTTTCATCTCAATTGGGTGATTCCCTCTGGGAACCTTTTTTTGTTGGGGGGGGGGGCAAAGGAGGGGGATAGCCTCGTCCAAAATTTTTTTATAACAATTCGTTTTATGAGGAATACAGATATTACAGTTTTGCATGACTTCGTTCTTTGTTTAACAACGGAGCCAAAAAAAAAAAAAAAAAAAAAAAAAAATTATGGAACCTAAATTAAACGAAAGGAAATTTCCTTTTACTATAAGTAGTAATGATTCAGCGTGTTTGAATTTTCGAGGCACTGAAATCTGATTGCTTCCCGATGTTATATTTGCCTGTTCGGCGTTGAATTTATGGAGAAGTTCTGCTGAACCCTTTTTGCTTTCTCACAAAATATGTACATCTAAATTCACTGATACCACATTCAAATCTACGTTTTCATCTACTGAATGCAGCAGTGTTCGACCAAGAAGGTCATTCTGTATATATAACATTGTCCTGGCATTAGGGAAAAACATAAAAGGTCCTCTCTTTTGGGGTACATACGCTATACACTTAACTAAGAAATTTACTGCAGGTAAAAACTGTTGGACCACTAAAACAAGAAACCGTTAACTAATCAACTTAACAGCATGGATTCAAAACCAAAGCATTTCTTGGATGAATTTCAGCTTACCAACAACCCACAAATTATTTTACGACTTCCTGCTGTAACCCTGGGCTCATTGGTTTTAGCAAAAGTTCATATTAATAACTTTTTCGAATTCTTATAATTAAAATCATTTCTCTCTTTTGTCTCCTCTTGGGGAGATTTGAGACATCCTTTTTTCACTAGTTTTCGGCCAACCGTGTGTTAATGGGGCAAGAAGTTAGCCAATCCTTTCGCTTCTGTATATTAATCCGAGGGATTCAAGAAGTTTCAGTTAAATTGCTTTTTGCACTGTGAGTGAATAATCAGTGATCTTATCGTTCTGCAGCGGCTGAATATTTCAAGCACATGAATGGAAACGCACATGAATTTTCTACATCTCCAGGTTTTAATGAGGAATTTCTCACGGTTGGGCAAAGTGGCGCTAACGAAGGGGTGTAAAAGAGGGTCAAAATGACAGTGAAGCTGACCGCAGGGTTGCTGGGGGAGGGGGGGGAGATAGAAGCCAGCTCGTTTTCTCAAGAAAAGGAGAAGACACAAAATGAGTTTGAATCTAGCGCTTCAAAGAAAAAGTTGGGAGTAAGATTTTCTCCGTGCGAGGGAGTGTTCTCGGTTCGCGGGAAAATGGAGGTTGAGAGACTCTCCGGAGTCGAGACGGGAGATTAAAAGGGAAATAACGTCGGGGGAAATAAACGGAAGAAGAAGCCTGATAGAATAATAAGCAGAAACAGATCAATGTGTTTTTAATATAAAAAACAACAGCAAAGAAATCAAAAGAAAGCTCGAAAGTGACTTTCCCCATATACAACACTGAATAAAGAACACTTTAGAGAGAAGATAGTTTTCACTTAGTTGGTAATTGACTCTTTTCATCAACGGGGGATATAGTTGAAACCTCGGAACTTTAAATTTTCTACAAACGAAGGCCTAACGAACCCACGCGATATGGAATTGAAAGAGACACCTTGTAATCGCCATTTAACACTAAGTGTTCTCGGTGGAGGGGGGGGGGGTAGGAGCAAGAAAGATAAATTTAAGATTTTATTACTGTGTTTTTGGTACCAGGAGAAAATTCGTGTAAATCCTAACAAAAAAAAAATCATTTTAATCTAAAATCATTTCTTAACAGCTAAGTATTAGGAGTATGCAAAAGTTTCCGCTTTTTAAGGAGAAAGGAACAATCAGGAGACCGGTGCACATTTATTCAACGAAATATCGGCCGTTAGCATCAATGACCTTTTGCCATTTTTCAGGCAACAAATGAATGCCTCTGTTATAGGACTCTGGTTTTGAGCTGAAGAACGCAGTGACGAAATTTTCCACCTCCGGAACTGCATGTGGTGAATCGCTGTTGGGCTAGGGTATGTTGCACAGAGCGAAACAGACGAAAGTTTGAGGGCGCAACGTCTGGGGAGTACGTCGGGTGCGGCAAAACCTCCCAGTGTAACTGTTCAAGGGTTGATTTCATGGTGGCACCGACATGTGGTCTGGCATTATCGTGCAACAGGATGACTGGGCGGCGTCCTTTACCTGTCCATGGGCGTTTTTGCTCGATTGCGGCGTTCAGTTTCATCAACTAATCGCTATATCGTTGTGTAGTGATTGTTTCTCCCGGTTTTAACAGTTCGAAGTACATACAGCACTTCATGCATATTCCCCGTGAATGTCCTGTTTTGCAGTGATGGCTGGTCTGGGTCGACCCAGGATCGCTTGAGTACGGGGTTGTCGCAATAGACCGATTTTTCACTCCCGGTGACAACCTTCCACAAGAAATTCTTCCCTTGAAACCTCGTCAGCAACGACATCATGCAGATGCCCAATCGTTGACCAATATTACGCTCTGTTCAAGTATTCGGAACCCACTTACCAATCTTCTGGATCTTCCCCAAGGGCCTGTAGACGCCGTACCACCGTCGATTGAGCCACATTCAAACGTTTCGCCAGTTGCGTGGTCGATTGTGTGGCATCCTCTTGCAACAGCGATTCCAGCTCCTCGTCTGCGAGTTCCTAAGGTCTACCTACACGTGGCTTGAGCTCAGACCACCTTTCTCATACCTATAAACCATTCTCGATACGTCCGCTCACCCATAACCGTTTTGCCATACGCCTGACACATTGAACCGTATGCTTCACTCTCACTTTTCCCTAAATTAAACATGAATAACAAACAGTGCCGCAAACGAACTTTATCGACCGCCATGCCTGGCTTCATGTACGAACTGACAGCACGGGTCGCCGGCCGGTTAGACAGACCCCTACAGCTCCCGCTAAAAACAGTGGGGTTTTTCTGAAGAACAACTGTTACAGGAACAGTAGTGCAGTCATTTTTTTTTATTTTATTTTTTACAAGCCCTCGAAATGTGGAGTGGTTTGAGTGAGCATTTCAAACTCACGAAATTTTATTCTGCGTTTCGGAGGGGGAAAAAATCACTGACACATAAAAGTTATAAACATTTACAAAACTGTTTGGAATAGACGACATGAATGATTTTTGTTTTTGTTTTTTTCATAGCTGATAATGAGAGAACATTTGCTGAAAATGACATTTTCTCTTCGGATGAAGTAACATATAATAACGAAAACACCTAACTTCATTTTTTATAGAAAACTTTAATTTAACCAACTGTTTCTCCAAATATAATAATAAAAATTATTCATTAGCTTTATAATATTAAAAAGGATTCTAAATGCAAAACTGTGTTCACGGCCAAACTGATAAATATAATATTAATAAAAAAAAATTAATGGTTTTAATTTTATTAGTTTTTCTTCCTCCCTCCCCTTTTACGTCGTCAGACACATGCTCCTTGTTATCGGAGCTTAGTCTTTTTAAAACTTTAGTATCGGGTATCTACTTAAAGAGGTTTCACGCTCTCATTTAAACAGCACTGATTATCGGGGTTGAAAGCACAGCTCTGAATGACTCCAAGATGTCTGTAAAAGCGGTGCCCGGACGGCGAAAGTAGATAAAAGTAGTAAAAGGTCACAACATCGGATGCACATTTCTATTATTTTTCTACCAGTCCCATATCTCGGCAGCAGTTTAAGGCGTAAAAAAATGGTGTGTAAACATTACACTAGTAGTTGATCCGCTGACATTTGAGTTCGTGCATTTAAAAACAAAACGGCAGAAGTGACTTTTCTTCCCGTAACTTTCCACGAATGGTTAAAACGAATGATAGCACACAGTAAAAGGATTTAAATTATTCCAGTTACGTTCATACATAAGACCGACGAAGAAAGAGAAAAAAAAAAGAAAAAGAAAGCTGAACTTTTTAATCCGGTGAAAAATCAGAATGTGTGGCGGGAAAGTGTAAATATAATGCAACATGAACAAGACGGAATTGATCACTGCAATTTATTTAATTTATTTATGTAAATATTAAACTGGAGCACATCACTGCATTCACAATATAAAATCACAATTCAAAACAAAATAAAATGGTTTTAAAAATATTGCTTCAAACATAGTTTTTTTTTCTTGTTTTGTTGTTATACTTGCAAGAAAAATACCAGCTCAAGTTTTCTCAGAAAACTTGAGCTGGTATTTTTTTCTCAGAAAGTTCCACAGCCATATTTGTCTTACATTGACTATGCAGCTGCACAGTAAATATTGCTTAAATTTTCTTTCGGCCGATAACTTTCCCTTTCCATTTCTTTGTCGCTTTTTTATTCCCTCAGATGCCAATAATTTCATCAATCATGCCGAAAGAACTTTCAGCCTGAGGACAACGGATGCTGATATGATCATGATCATATGTAGAGGATTTTAGGAAGGGAGTGTCTGACCCCAGATCTAAAACAACCCTTAGAAATAGGAAACTAAGAGATTTGGGCTAGAGCGCCTGATAGGAAAGTGACACGGAAGCGAAGTAGAAAGGGGGAGGAAGACGCCCTTATTTATTACCGGGGGACCAGTGCCCGGGATCCGACGGCTTAACGTGCCCATCCGACGCACGGCGGGTATTTAGTGGATCGAGCGTTCGTACCTGCCTGGGATCGAACCTGAGGCCCTTCCCGTGGCAGTCACGAACGTTGCCCACTCGGCCACCCGCGGCCACGAATGCTGATATCAAAGCTTTCATAGTTTTAAATAAATAGTGTAACTTTGAGAATAGATTTGAACACCATGCATTAATTCCTCCAAAAAATTCAATTTCGTCACTTCCGTTTTCGGAAATTTCCCCCTCCCTTATCAAGCTTAAAATAACATTTAACAGGAGAGTTGGAACATTGTTGGAAAAAGAACAAAAAAAAAAAAAAAAAACTGGTAAAAATCTCAAGCTGAAATATAAAAATTTGTAGAATAAAACGATATCAAACAACAATACTGGACAGAAGAAACATCGCGAGAAGAAAGAAAAAAAAGACGATACGGGATAAATTACTACTCGTCTATACCTCCTGTTTTTGAAAGTTTCGAAGGACGGAATTCCGTCCTTCGACGTAAAAGTAACCCCTCCTTCCTCCACCAAGGTCCCAAAAATTTCCGTTCAGCTGTGCATCGATCTCGTACATGACCCAAATGATAACAGAAAAGGTGGAAGAATCTCATGCCTGTAGAGACCACAGGGAATTTTTTGCGCCGTCTAACTTCAGTTTTCGTAAATTGTTGTCTGCAGTTTCAAGCTGAAATATACAAACATTTATGCACTAAAATGATGTTTAACGACAATACTGGCCGGAGACAACATCGCGAGAAAACATTTTTTCTCGCGATGTTAAGTTCCGTTTTTAAAAGTTTTAAAAGACGAACCCATACGGAAAACGAACGTACGTAAACGAAGTACGTTTATGTTTCGTTAACGTACATACATGAGATTCTTCCTCAAATTCGCGGAATCACCAAACCCAAAATAATATCTTCAGTTCTGCATCGATCTCGAGAACGATCCAAATGATTTAAAAAAAAAAAAAAAAAAAAAAAAGCACAGAAAGAAAAAAAAAAAAAAAACGGATTTTTTTTTTAATCCGCTGAAGAATCTCAGGTATGTATAAGGCACAACGTTCATGCCTAATCTAGGTTTCAAATCCGGGCCCAAATCGCACGATTGGCCAGAAAGCCGCACCTCTAACCACTCGGCCATCAGAGCGGAGCCATGTCTAAGAGAAAGAAAACAAGAGCAACAAAAGTCGGAACACTCAGTGAAACACCGTGGTGGGTGAAGAGAAAGTAGCAGAATCATAGTTTAAAAGCAAAAAAATATGTACTAGAAGTGGAGGCCTGGAAAGGATTACAAAAGGCAAAGAGATAAAAGAAGCCAAGAGAGAACAAGTGCCCTAACTTTGATCACAAAACAAAATGAAAACACTACCTACGAAAACAGAAAACGAATTCGCATTGAAGCAATGAATGGGTAGAAAACAAACGGGGGGGTAGAAGAGTTCTAGTGCGCTCGCTTTGGCAACACTAAATGAACAGAACTGCAATTAAAGAATGAAGTCAACAACAGCAAAATAAACTTAAAAAATAACAGAACAATGCAGGTTAAGTGAGTGGCTTGCAAATTTACGCTATTTTTATTTATTAGAGACAACAAATACTATATATCTTGCCAATTCCAACAGAAAATTTAGAAATTACAGCCGGCCGAAAATGAGTGTTTAAAATTTCACGCATGAAAGCCCAAGTGCTGCAATTTAACGAGAACAAGACACATTGACTTTTTCTGCCAATAAAGGAGAAAGTAGAAGAGTTGTCAACACAGTAAAAAAAAAAATATCGAAAGAGTGCATCACGTGATGTGTACATTTGTACACATACAATTTTCTAAATCCCTATGGCGAACAAAATATTCAACTTTACGAATTCACGATCGCATCCGATATGTATCAACAGCAAATTATTCTTTCCGTTCGGTACAGAAAAAGGAGAGAGAATTCTAAAAACAGTGCAGAAGGTCATTCCTTTCGAAATGTGAGTAATAAATACTGAATTTCATCGCTAAAATTTCAATATATCGCCGAGATTATAACTGACATCGTTAAATTTTGAAAAATAACGCATCAGTGAGATACTTCAGACCTTGATCCTCTGGAAAGCTTCAAACATTCAGCAGGAAATTCAGAGCTTCAATCGCTCACACAAGAACAACGAAAAGTGATTTGAATTAATTGCTTCCTATGCAAATTACCTGTATGTAATTCACAAGTTGCAAACTACTGACAACTGAAGCATGAGCACATCTCTCACGCATTTCAACCAAAACTTGCAAAAGGAAATAAGGGATCCAGCTGGCAGAGAATGTGCGATGAAGTGTTGCTGACAATGTGAATCAATGAAAGCTTGTGCATCCTCCCACACCGCCTTTGTTGCGAAATCTAGACACGCCTCATTCTGATAACATGTTTTCACGGAGTTTCGTGAACTTCAAATATTCGTCGAGCAGTTCTTCGTGGAGCAGTGACTAATGAATTGTTCAAACAGAATAAGCTCCACAGCTCAATATAACACTGTTAGATGCTAGCATGTTCCTCTTTGTAAGTACAAGTTTAAACTTAATAAATGGATTTTATATTGTCATAGTTTCTCTCTGACGACGGCCTTTTCTTACCTTCCATCCCCCTAATATTTTAAAGGTAACAAATTATATTAAGAAGGTAGGGTCCCTTAAAGCCACATAGAGCTTAACATGCTACAAATAATTCGCTTCAAATGCTATTTTGATGAAGTAAGCTTCATATTTTAGAGGGTTCCGGTTTTTAATATTTTTTTTATTCACATATTCAATTACTATACTCTACGCGGCTGTGATGCTTTTATTATTGAACTAATTATAAAACTAGTCAATGAAAGAAAGTAATTTATATTAACGCATCGATATTGTAGAAAATTATAAAGCCTCAAAATGATGGGATCAAGTCTGATGAATGTTTCGCATAACTATGCCCACATGAAAATAACAAAAGAGTGGGGAGGAAAGATGCTGAGAAAAGCGATCAATGAGCCACCAAGCATCTCACTTCTGAAATTGTTTTCAGCATTCTGCTACTTCTCGTTTGTCTATTAGCAATTTTTTCGGGCCCTTCCGTAAAACAATTATTTCGTATGCGCATGTTACAATTCTCGATGAGTCATATTTGTAAATACCACTCCGAAATACAATTCCAACATTTAACGAGAACTATAAGAACAGATTAATGCTGACTATAATTCACCAACGAAATTACTTCCGCTACAAATTGCTTTGCTTTAACCATTTCCTTCTTTTGAGTTTTTTAGTCATATGCACTTTGTGATCGAAAGCATACAGACACCACTTTAAAGAAGTGGATTTGCCCGCGTACGTCACAAACGGGGCCCGTACACGTATAACAAGTTAGAAAATCATGCAATGCATTGATTATGATACGCTTTCCAACATACCAGAAATCATTACTCAAGTTATGAGGATAATGGATGTGGAATAAATCTCACTCTTGTGCCCTGACTTTTAACCCCATTTCGATGATATTCAACAGAACCGGTTCAGTATACCTCCGAAATAACCTGATAAAGTTTTGTCGCAATCGAAGCATTTTTACGTAAGTTATGATGCATAAGGGCTATGAAATAGATCCCGCTCCTGTGTCCCAACCTTTGACCCCATTTCGCCCATTTTCAACAGAATTCGTCCCCAGGGAGGCCCTTACATCATACTAACATTTCGTCCAAATCGAAACATTTTTACGTAAGTTATGACGCATAATGGCGATGGAAGTGATTCCGGTCCTATGTCCTTACCTTTGACCCCATTTCCAATAGGGTTTGTTCCCAGGTGGTCCCCTACCACATACTAAAATTTCATTGGAATCGACCGATTTTTACGCGTGTTATCGTGCGGACGGACATACACCCACAACGCGTGACGTAATGAGGCAGATGGGAATCGCGACCATCTACTCGCAAGAGTGTGACATCATAAAACTTTAATAGGATCCACAGACAACGCGTTACGTAATGAGACAGATGGCGTGACCGCGCGCTAACATCTCAATCGCGAGATTGTGACGTCATAAGATTTCTAAGCATGGGCAACATTAATGGGACGACGCCAAGACACTAAAAACGTGGTAATTCGGGGTGGTTATTTAACGCCCTAAACGAATTTTCCTTAAGTCGAGATCAAGCTAAATCGATTTCTAGTACCAGAAAACGGTTGGTTAACGACTTTCATCAAAATCCTTAGAGCCGTTTTCAAAATAAAATTTACATACATACAATAATTGCTCCTTTAATAGTATGGGATAAGGGCGATGGAATGGATCCCGATCCTATGTCCTGACCTTTGACCCCATTTCGTCCATTTTCAATAGGGTTCGTCCCCAGATGGTCCCCTACCACATATTAAAATTTCATCGAAATGGAACCATTTTTACACACGTTATGACGCATAAGGGCAATGGAATGCATTCCGCCCCTATGTCCTGACCTTTGGCCCCACTTCAACCATTTTCAATAGGGTTCATTTCCAGGCGGTCCCCGACGACAAACAATTTCATCGAAATCGAACCATTTTTACCCGAGTTATCGTGCCGACGGATGGACGGACAAAGCTGCAGCATATATGCTTTCCAACATACGGTTGGAAAGCGTAAAAAAGACGCTGGTGGCCTGTCAAAACACTTTTCAACCCAAATCTATTCCTTCGTCCTTCTAACCATACAATTGAATGTGAAATGGCCCTAAACCTTGGAAATGATCGTATCGCACGGCAAACAAACTCCTGGGGATTACAGTCCCTTATGTAGATTTCTTTTCGCGATCCACTCTTCTAGCCCCTGGTTGACTGATGCGTTGGTCCAGGATGTTCAAGTCTCTTTTAAGCTCTATGTGGCTTTAAGGGACCCTACCTTCTTAAGCTTTCCCGCACAATCTGGCAATACAAACTATTACTTTTTCTGTCTGCTTCCAGTTTAGGAACAAATACTATTTGAAAAATTCCTGCATTTAAGTTTGCTTTGCAAAGGGCCACTGTATACTAGAGAGAGTACATTATTCAATAGCTGTGCGTAATAGCGCATTTCAAAGATGCTTACTAGCTTGTTCTTCCTCTGTATACCACAGACAGCACAGTATTCAATAACTGCGCATGCTAAAGTATTTTATAGCTGCATTTCAGCTATCTTCTATTCTGCATACCGAAAGATCCAAACAACTTGGTTCTTTAAAATTAAAGTAATACGGGCTATCTCAATAAAGAGGGCCTATCCTAGGAAATTTTATTATTTGCCTTGCAAAAGGCCTGCTCTCAGGTGTAGGAAACTCTGATCTAAGCAGCGTACAGTCGAATTTATTGCTGAAACTTTAAAACATCAAAGGGAAATATGAAAAGTAAACTGAGATTGCTATTACAGTTCAACACATTTCTGACCATATACAATAAACTTAAATAAAAAACGGCCCTTTTCAAGGCATAGCAACAGACATCAGAAAAAATAAGAAATAAAAAATGGTCCTTTTCAGAGCATATGCATAAATTCTGGAAACAGTAAATTTTAAAGCTAATTGGCTATTTAAACTAATGCTTGGCCCTTAATAGATCCGCAAATTAAAAATGAATCGCCAAAATTTATAAAAAAACAAACCTAAAATTAAATCCGTGCATAAATATGACAGCATATAAATTTCCATTGCAGCTATAGCTAATTAATTATAAGAGAAGTTTCTAAAATAGCAAATAGAGAGCACGACACTTCTACAAATAAAATAGGATACCATGGAATAATAATAATAATAATAATAATAATAATAATAATAATAATAATAAAGCCCTCTTTCCAAAATCAAAAGGCAAATCACTGCCTCTGTCACCCTAATAAAATGACCGACTGATATCAGCCAATTAATTAAAGAAGTACATATAAGATCATAATAACGTTATCACTTAGCATAAGCCTTAGGCAATGCATACCATACCCTCCCCAGTTCTAATTTTTCATCACTGCAGTTTAATCTTTCCTATCAGAACATCTGTTCATTCCTCTTTTCAGCGGCGGTTGGGCCTACGGTGTCACGCACTTCCCGTCTGACAGAACTGGGTTCAGTGATCATTCAGACGACTTAACCTTTTAGGGATTTTTATTCCGATTTCATCTGCCAAATAAAAACAGTAGAATGGGCAGTACGGCAGAGCTCAGTGACTTTCAACGTAGCACGGTCACAGGACGCCATCTTAGCAACAACTCAGTTCGGTAAATTTCTGCCGTGCTGCAGCTGTCTTGATTAACTGTAGTTGATGCCATTGTGAGGTGGAAACACCTAGAAACAAAAACAGCACAATCGCGACTTGTCACACCGCGTAAAATGACGGAGCGAGACCGCCGAGTTCTGAAGCTGGTGGTGCAATGAAATCGCCTGTACTCGGTTGCAACATTCACCGCTGAGTTCCAGAATGTCTCTGGAAGCAACGCCAGCACCATGACGGTTCTTCGACAGCTGAATGAGAATGGGTTTCTACGTCCGAGCAGCAGCACACAAGCCTAACATCAGCAAGATTAACAATAAACGTCGGTTGGAGTGGTGTGGAACTCGGCGCCAATGGACTCTGGAAATGTGGAAACGCGTTCTCTGGACTGATAAATCGCGCTTCACCATTTGGCATTCAGAAGCATGAGTCTGGGTGTGGAGGATGCCAGGTGAACGCTACCCTGCCTGACTGTGTTGTTCCAAATGTAAAGTTTGGTGGAGGAGGCATCATGCTCTGGGGCTGTTTTTTCATGGTTTGGGCTGGGCCAACAGTGCTAGAAAATCTTAACGCTACAGCCAATAATGACCATCTCAACATTTATGTGCTCTCAACATTATGGCGACAGTTACGTGAAAGCCCTTTCCTTTACCAACAGTACAATGCCTCCCAACTACGAACCGAGGTACTGTACCAATGCAATGGTTTGATGAGATGTGAGTTGAAGAATTTGATTCGCCTGCACAGAGCCCAGATCTTAATCCTATGTAACACCTCTGGGATCAATTGGAACGTTATCTGCGAGTCAGGTTGTGCCGCCCAATATCGGTGATCGACCTGACTAGTTAGTGTTCTTGGGTCAGAATGGATGGCAATTCCCACAGCAACGTACCGAAATCCAGCGGAAAGTCTTCTCAGCAGAGTGGAGGCTGCGATCGCAGCAAAGGGTGGACCAATTCGATATTCATTCCTTTCTGATTACCAGGTGTTTGTAGTTAGGGAAGTGCTGGATACTGTTGGTCAGACAATGTGATTCGCATGCATATTGATACAGTTCGCGAGGAGTCATATTTATAAATGTCAATCAGCAATACTATCCCAACATTTAACGACAACTGCAACAATAGATTTGGGTTGAGTACAGATTTCTGATGATATATTTGACCAGCAAAACTACTTTCGCTAAACATTCATTTACTTTGCCATTTTTTTTCAGTCGAGTTTCCCGTTGTTATTTGTATGGAAGATACAATATATTACAACTTTGAGCGTTTGCTCGTGGGGTCTCTTCATTTTTCGCCGTCCCTTTAGGTCACTTACAGCTATTCTAAATTTTGTTCCCTTCTCTCTTTTTTTTTTTTTTTTACACACTCAACTTTTGACGAAAAAAGTTTACACTACAGCCTTTACTCCCTAATTTAATCCGAGATGACGTGATTTTACGATCTCGCATTGTTTGAATCACTTACCCTGACATCTTCTGACAAGGTTTCAGTTCATTACACACCATTTCCTTTCCCAAAATTTAGCCGCATTTTGGGTCATATATTCATTAGAGATGAGTAGCTGCTGAATGGGTTTTATTCAACATGTTCTTCGAAGTATCTGACAAAATTAGAGCTTTACCTTAGACACCCATATCCAAAGACAACAACTGCACGTGTGGAGAAGTGCTTTCATATATGTATGGTTCTGTTGATAAATGTCATAACATTACGAGAGATAATTTATACTCCGAAAGCGTACCACTGTAGAACGTACGGAACAGCTACCACCACTACGAAAAGTAGTCCCTAGCGTTTAGAAAGAAAAGCAACGGAGTTATTGCTCCGAATCCATTTTTGCTTGCTCAGCAGTTTATCGGACAAAATCGCTATGCGAAACAAAACGACAGTGAGTTTTTAGAAATAAATTTGATATGAGAAGTTACTCAATCAAAAGCCTCGCACTTTCGACCGCTGACTGTCAAGCTGGAAAATGTCCGTAACTTGGAGAGGAAGGAAGAGGTTGAAGACTTCTTTCGACATTCGCAACACAGAGACAATAAATTGACAGTCTGGGAAACTCGAAGGGCGGGGTACTTCAGCACCAGTAGGAGAAAATGTTCTTCGAAGTTCGGACACAACCCCATTCTGTTCTATGTCCACTGCTTCTCTTCGAACCCTGTATAAGGCCCTTTCAGTTCGCTGTTGTGTTCAGATGAAATTCATAGCTTAGCACAGTTCTGTCTCGGTAAATGGGTGGGTGGGGTGATCAGTGAGGAAGTAATCACTTGACAGAAAGGATACAGCAGGAGTGTAGTGTGACACGGTTCGTACTGTTCTTGTGTTCCATAAAGAAATAGTGACCTGGCTCCCTTACCTTTAACAACAGTATACTCCTATGGTGACTTGGAGTAACGTAAAAAAAATCACTTGAAAGAAATGTTTATGCAACGAAAATACCTTGGAATTCGGGCAGGTGGGGGCTGTCCTCGCAATATTTTTCTTGGGAGGAAAAGAGCACGTAGTTCTAAAAGCAACCAATTCCGGCGCTCATGGGAACTGACATTTTCTGCGGCAATTCATAACTTTCGTATCCAGAACAAATTTTTTCTCTTAGGAATTTAACAACTTTCAAGAACATCTAAGACTACTAGTTCCAGGAAAAAATATGAGTTTCCAAAAATATGGATTTCACTCTTCGAGCAGATGATTCATTGTTTGAAATCTGTTTAAGGGCCATATGTGCCCAAACAGCGCCGAAACATATCGGATATATATACAAAGGTCAGCACGGACTCTTTCCAGAAGGTGAAAAAAAAAAAAAAAAGGAACAGTGAACAAGAGGCTACCAGGGAAGTGAAAAATCTGTTCCCTTAGAAATTTCGGGAACTTTGTGTAATCCGTAAAGCCATAAACAAAATAGGCGGAAACTAAATAGAAATACATCTATTAAATACGACTGAGAAATATCTGGGTGCCAATTTTTTTTTAATTTCAGCAATTTTGAAAAAAAATTTCGCAAAGAATAATAAAAATTTAGGTAAGCAGCATGTTATTCAATATTTTAACATCAAACAGAGGTCATCGCTCTTTCCACATTTATAAGTGAGTCATGGAAAAATTCTCATTGGCCGCCACCGGGAATCGAACCCAGGATCTTCCAGTTACGCGCCGGAAATGCTTCCACTGCACCACAGCGGCCCCGAATTCGTCCAGACTCGCATACACTAACTACCAAGCCAATTTGGAAGGTTGCTCCTTGGAACCCCGCACAATGCTGGGGATTCACCAAATATGGTAAGCAGCAACTGAAAGATTTTTTTTTTTTTTTTGAGAATTTTTCCGGGACTCACTTTAAACGTGGAAAGAGCGATGACCTCTGTTTGATGTTCCTAGTCCACGTCAAATGTCTGCATTAATTATTCATTCACCTTCTAATTTTTTGTTCAGTTGCTGCTTACCGTCTTTGGTGAATCCCCAGCATTGTGCGGGGCTCCAAGAAGTAACCTGCCAAATTGGCTTGGCAGTTAGTGTATGTGAGTCTGGAGGAATTCGAGGCCGCTGTGGTGCAGTGGAAACGTAACCAGCGCGTAACTAGAAGCCTCTGGGTTCGATTCCAGGTAACGGCCAATGAGAATTTTTCCGTCACTCACTTATAAATAAACGTGGAAAGAGCGATGACCTCTGTTGTTCTTAGTCCACGTCAAATGTCTGTATTAAATATTCAATATTTTAATTTCCCCAAAGCACTAGTTTTTGTTATAATACCGGAAGTGAACCATTTTTAGAACATTGTACGGAAGATACTGGCATCCGCACCTGGTTCCTCGGAACACTGTAACTTTAAGTCTGTACGCAAACCTGGACAACAACACCTTCTCGTGGGACGATTCGGTCCCTGAGTGTGTGTCGAGACGTCCTTGATCGCTGTGCGCCATCAGCAGGTGCTAGCTGAATTATCAACACGCTTTCATGGCCTTCGAGCATTCTGCTGCGGCCGATGGTCTGTTTTAGCAGGACAATGCGCCGACACACCGGGCCGCAACTTCCCAGGTATGGATTGAGGAACGTTCGTCTGAGTTTGGAATCATCCAGTGGCTCCCAAGTTTCCCGTGTTTAAACCCTATGGAAGCTCTCTGAGATGCTGTGGAACGGAACATCAGATCCATGGATCCTGGACCGAAGTCTGGGGCGGAGTTGTGGACAATACTGTAACAGGCATGGCTGGCATTACCTCTGGCAATTGGTGAAGTCGATGCCTCGGTGTACAGGCTGTTATTCGCGCTAGAGGACAACACCCTATTAGATAGGTATCTCTGTTTTATCCATTGAGTGTTTATCATAATCATTGTCCTTCATTTCCTATATTTCTATGCATGTGTTTTTTAGATAATTAGACATTCTTTCTGAAAGTGAATTCCCCTTTGCCGTTATTCCTAAATCGAAGTAGGGCACTTTTTGGTGGAACAACTTGAAACATAACCGAATTTCAACGGGGAAATATCTTCTTTTGAACATCTTGAAAATTGAAACAGCTGTCTGAGTTGACCGAGTAGTATATTGTACTTTGCGATTGTAAAGTAACTTACTTTAACTGATCAATGCACAAGTTGAAAGACTTCGTGCAATAGAACTAAATAGGCTGCCATGGAATACCGTTTTAGCATGACTTATTTTAAAAGATGAAAAAACTATATACCGGTTAAAACATACATTAGTACTTTCGAAGTGACACTCACTTCATCTTCAGATGTACTGATATAAACGCCAATTCGATATCATATATATACACTTGTGCACCATGGTTACCCTACTGCCTGGTCACGTGACATGACGTGGCTGTTGTGAAATTTGTATGCAAATCATGATGAGGATGATTTATGAGTACGAGATTATGTTAGAATTAAAACATGGCATACTACTTGATACAACAACTTGTCGCGTAATACATGAATAAGTTGTTCCCGATCTCCAGATTCTTAGGTTATACCATAACCTAAGAATTAGGTGTTAGTACTAAATGTATGTCAACGTATGTTAGAAAAGACCGATGCAAAACCGGCATGCTGCAAAAATGGGGAGTGTACAATATTCCCAAGCTAGATCCACGATCAGATGAAACCATCAGTAACTACGTAAGATCTACAAAAATACAAGTGGGCTTGCGATTACAGGAACATAAATATAGTTTAAAGGCAAACCTACACAGCACAGCCCTGGCTAGGAATGTTATTTCTGGTTACCCGGACTGGGAAAATTCGAAACTACTGGCAATCCCCACCTCTACCCACTCACTACTATGCTTGGAGAGTGTATATATCACAGCCTTTGGAGACCAATGCTGCAATGATTACACCCCTGCTGAGTTATCTGGAGATTGGGAACAACTTATACATGTATTACGCTACAGGTTGTTGTATCAAGTAGTATGACATGTTTTAACTCAAACATTATCTGGTACTCATAAATCATCCTCATCATGATTTGCATACAAATTTCACAACAGCCACGTCATGCCACGTGACCAGGTAGTAGGGTAACCATGGTGCACAAGTGTATATATATGATATCGAATTGGCGTTTATATCAGTACATCTGAAGATGAAGTGAGTGTCCCTTCGAAAGTACTAATGTATGTTTTAACCTGTATATAGTTTTTTCATCTTTTAAAATAAATCGTGTTAAGACGGTATTCCATTGCAGCCTATTTACTTTCTAACTGATATTTTAAATTTTCTGTCATAATAAGCATAAAGTTATTGGCTATTCCTTGCGAAAAATGTTACACTTCAGGTTTATCTCTGCGATAAACAATTTTCCGTTAGTAAACAAATTAAGAAAGCTGTATTGGTAAAAAAAAATCTCTTTTTTTTTTTTTTTTTCACTGAGCCAGAGTTTGTGCTATTGCTGTTCTTATCTTCTGTGCTAGAGGGAGTTAACCGGGATTTAAAGGCTCTTAAAGTGACTCAAGTTCACGAGTTGCGTATCAGCTTTAGTGCCTGAAATCGGCGAACATCATAAAAGTGAATATTTAAATGATATCCTGCCCATTCCTCTCAAGAACCGAGGCCAATCCCCATAATTATAGTACATATTAAACCAAAGCTGATCACGATAACGCACACGACATGGCGGTGCCTCCTTTCCAACTTCGTGAAGAAAGGAATTTAGGATCATTAAGACGCCATTAAGTTACGGTTAATAGCGACCAACTACTCATTACACAAAAAATCCTACTAAAATAAAATAATAATCCGCGAATCCTCAGCACGAAGAAAAAAAGAAAAAGTTCTTGTTACAAAATAGTGTGTGAACCACACAAGCCATTTTACTTCAAGCACATCATTAAGGTAAAATCTATTTCGGCAGCTTTTAACACCAGACATCGTCTGCTGCTTTTGAGAATACCAAGTATATCACTCCTTAAGGAAAAAAAAAAGAGGGGGGGGGAAATCATTTATTTTATTTTTGCAAGTTCTACGTAACTTATATAGACACGGAAATTACAACTGACGACCTGAATCTTTAACACTACAATACGCTTGAAATCCCTGTGGTTATAACTCCATAAAAATTGCAGTCTTATCAACATTCGCAAGATCATTTTTCCCCACAGTTTAACGACCTCCACGAGTACCTAAAAAGGCCATAACGATTATCCCGTCCCTAATTTTGGGTGACTGTTTCCGGAAAACGTTGAGGAACCAGCCCAAAAGAAAGAATGTAATTTTACCCAGGATTTGAAACCAGACCTAAAAATTATAAAACCACAGGTTCGCACCATATACAGGGTGGCGCACGCAAAATTGGCCCCAAATCCGGTTTGGGTTGCAGTTGTAAAGTTATATTTTGTAGTTCGCCGCTGTCACGCATGTGCATATGAGTTCAGTGATCCTTCACGCTCCGGGAGATGGTTTAAAAAACGAGCATCAACCATCTATCTGTTCAGAGATATATTTCTTTTTTGATTGGGGATTTAACAACACTATGAGCAACTCCATGGGTCATAAGCAGTCGCCCGTCCCAATTTACAGCCACTGGTTCCAGGGAAAGGAGAGAGTTAGTGCTGTAAGACAAACACAACATCAATGTCTCACGGGATTCGAACCCTGAATCATCTCGGAAGAATGATCAGAAGCCAGCGCTTAGACCACTGCGCCATCGGGGCGGTTCAGACATATAGTTCCTGAGGGACTGCATTGTTAAACATTTTGTGGTAGGTTGCACCAAAAAGTGGTTCTACTCCAGCTGCACCACTTTCTGAGAAAAGATACACCATCGTAAACCCAACAACGTGGTGCTACTTTTCAGAACGTTATGGTACAAGGTTGCACGATGTTTTTGAGTTTATTTTGCACCACAGAATGGTGTATCTTTTCTAAAAATGTGGTGCAGCTGTTATAGCATCACTTTTTGGTGCAACTTACCACAAAAATTTTTTAACAGTGTTGCTCGACTGATTGCTCTTTATTTCAACAGACAAAGCTTGGTTCTACATTTCGGGGTACGTCAATTCGCAGAACACTGTGCTGCTGAAAATCCAATGACGATGATTAAACGTTGCATGGATGACTTAAACTCCCGCTCGCGAGATTTCTATCGCAATGGGATATTTCAACTCGCAGATCGGTGGAACAAGGTCATCAGTTCCAGTGGGGACTACCTGGATAATTAGGTTAAGTGTTTTGTACAATTTTTTATGCTTGAAATACATGCTTCTCTATTTTCGGATACTTCCTTTACAACCTGATAAATTCATGGAACCTACTTGTACTTAACAGTAAACGTGTTTTTTCTACCCCACCTTAATACCATGGCAAATGAAATCATGCAGTACACTACTGAGGAGCTTGTGTAAAGAACTGGAGAAAAAATGTCAGCTCTACGAGTTTCGGACCCCCCCCCCCCCCATTCAGTTCCCAACAACGCAATGCGAACGAAACAGTAAAACCTACATAAAAAACATGCCTCTGTAACCATTCCCAACGTAATGGAAATTCTCAGTTAAGAAATTGACAGATTTTCTCAACTATGGTACAGTAATACCCAGAAACTTAGCATTACGAATTTTTAAGTTTCAAATGTTAAAAACTTCTGGAGCAAAATGTATATATATATATATATATATATATATATTCAAATATTGTAGCTAATTGCTACCATATTTAGCAGTTTTGCCCTGGCAGCATTCTACGACTAAACTATTGTTTTATTAAATTCGGCCAATTTTTACGCGCTATTCCTATTTCGGACGTACGGGCAGACGAATTGATAACACAAACTTTTCTTTGTATGAGTACAACGAACAAACAATGAAATATAGTGCTGAGAAAATAAGGCCCAGCTGCAATGCAAAATCCATGTTGGTTAGACTTGACTCATTGAATTTCACTCTAAAACCAGTAGCATCCCAATAACGAACAGAGTTTCTCTCTTTAAGCGTTTCCCGTTTTTCTTTTGCCCCTCCCCCGGGTGCTTAAACATATGTATTCCGCGTAGCCTCACTTACCCTAATCCATTTCCCCTAATTCCCGTTTGCCCTAAGCACGTTTTCCCCAATGGCGTTTCCCCGAAATCGCTTTTACCCGAATTCCCATTTCCCCTATAATTTCGTTTGCCCTAAATCTCGTTTCCCCAAATTCCCATTTGCCCTAAACGCGTTTACCCCAATGGCGTTTCCCCGAAATCGCTTTTACCCGAATTCCCATTTCCCCTAATTTCGTTTCCCCTAAATTTCATTTTCCCTAATTCACGTTTGCCCTAAACACGTTTACCCCAATGGCGTTTCCCCGAAATCGCTTTTACCCGAATTCCCATTTCCCCTAATTCCGTTTGCCCTAATCTCATTTCCCATATTTCACGTTTGCCCGTATCAAGTTTTTCCTCATTCGCGTTTGCCTTATTTCGCGTTTGCTCTAATTCATGTTTGTCCTAATTTTTATGAACCGAAAGAAAACGGTGGTTCTTGATATCTCAAGATAATTATTCTTTCCTTTCTTGTTGATGATGTCGATAACCATTCCAACAGAAGTGTAAAGAAGTGCACATGGTGAGGACCATTATACGGTTAGTCCCTAACGCGGCCATTGGATCCGTAACGCCCCCCCCGCTGCCCCCCAGATAAAGTACTACATGGCATTAAACTTTTATTAAAGCAAGAAATAGTATTGAAAAGCATTCGCTAGAATTGTGAACGCAGAAGGCGCACTTTTTAAGAGTCCTTAGCGTACTAGACCCCTCCCCACCGTACGAGACTAAGCATGAGCCGTGGAAATGCCTTTTGCTAATTGAGTTCCCCCTTAACAGCAGACGTCAGTTTGTCCAGTTTGAATGTTTTCCTAGTTAGCACCATCAGTGATTGGGTGTAGGAGAACTGGCCATCGGTAAACTTGCCACAAAAATTTTAACAGGCTGTATAAAAATTGCGTTTTCGACCGCTTCGTGGCCACGTTCTTGGAAGTTGGTTAACTGAATCACACAAAGTTTCCGTAATTTCGTCTTTTCTTAGTTGCGATTATTAATGTAATTCTTTATAAAAAATGTTTATGATCTACAACTGTACAAAAGATTTCAGGATTTACAAACTGCAAGTCTGCAATTAATTATCTGAGGGCATATGCTTTCTCACGAAACCTTTCGGGGGGGGGGACACCAAAAGTATAAAATATAAAGAATTTCTGGTCCGATCGGGAGATTTTCAGCATTTACAACCTACAAGTCAACAAATTATCTGAGGGGGCACACATGTACAATGTTAAGTTAAACGAAATTTGTTTTGGATTTTTTTACACTGCCTGAAAATAAAATAAACATCTTTCCATTTCTTTCTGTTGAACTTGAAATCCAAAAAGGATGAAGAAAATTTTTTATAATTTAAAAAAATAAATTACAATGCCCCTTTTCCATTCCCGAGAACTGATAGCTGCAATAAGGTGCACAAAACCTTCTTTTCAAATTTTTTCTGTCTGTAGCAGTGGCTTACGCTGAAAGATCTTTTCCAAACTTAAAATTTTGAAAAGTTACTTCTGATTACATGTGAAACAGATACTCCTTTTTTTTTCCGTTAGTATTTAAAACAAAATTGCTACAGACTTAGACAATTTGGACATTGTTACAAAGTTTGTGACAAAAAGAAGCTTCAAAAGTTAATTTTACCTGAAACTACGTTTGTTTGTGTGCTTTCTTAAAGCTTTAGTTTTTAATTTATAGGAAAAATAATTTCATTTATAATTTCATTTAATACGAAAACCAATTATTTCGAATTCTACTTTTAGTTTTATACAATTTATTTGAATATGTACCAATAGAAGATATTTTTTGGTTAGAATAATTTAAGAGACGCCCGTCATGTTCAATGCTATATATATATATACACACACTGAAAACATCAAGACTGCAAATTTCTTCAATAAATACTGAACAGCAAGACCAAACATTACTACTGACCACTGGGATAAGAGAGGGATATACAGCAATGGTGTATATATATATATATATATATACTTAAGAGCAAAACTGAAGACTAAGGAAAAAATTTTAGAATTTAAAACGAAGGGTGCAAAATAACCTGAAAATCAAAACGCGCAACGCAGCAGTTTTGAAAATTCAGAATACACATTCTATAAAGAAGATACCTAAGCAAAAAAATACATATATAATTTTGACTCACACCTAATACAACATAGAAAAGGTTATGTATCTACCTGTGTGAGTAAAAGGAGAAAAGATAAAAAAATAAAATAAAACCACTGAATGTAGAAGGTGTCGAGAATACTGAGCCTTGGCTTTATCAAGGACCAGCAAAAACTCTGCATTTTCTCACTTCCACAAAGACCTAGTTGGAAATGGGTTTCTGCAAGGCCATAGATGCAAGTAACATTCCCACCTAAAATAGTTAAAAAATATATATATATAAGTCATGTCCTCCGTAGAGTAGCATGACCTAGCACTAGTTAACAATTTCGCTTGCATCCATTAACCTTCATGGCCCGACCCATGCTCTTCATCTGTTACTATTATACAGAGAGAAGAAGATTAAAGAGAACTCAAGCTGTGAGAGTGACATAATAAATGGAAATGATTTTCAGCTATAACGAAATTCCAAGTTCGTTTGAGAGAGAATTTAAACCTGAAAAACAATGCAAAAGAAATCCAAATTTTACATTGCAATTAAAAAAAAAAAAAAAAAAAGAAATGTTAATTTATAACGAACAGATTTTTTGAAAGAAAACTTGAGTCTAAAACCCCTACTCTACAACTTATGACAGCACGAAAACGAGAATTAATTATAAATATTAACTAAAGAAAACTTTGTGAAAGTTATATACCTTAAACAGTTAGTTGCAATATGTACAAAGTATTTCAGCAGTGCTTTAAGTGCATAATTAATTAGTTATTAAGAACTTAACTACTTTGAAAAAGCAGCGCATAGACTGCGCATAGAAAAGGAACAGGCTTAGCCCTCTTCTGTTCCTAGGTACCTCAAAAGACGCTCAAAGTTACAAAGAAAAGTAAGAGTTATAACCCGCAAAAATGTTAACAGACAAACCAATGCTTAAAAGCTGAAAAGCTAAAAAACGACAGAGAAAAGGTACATAAAGTACAAACATTGAACTTATAAAACCTAGAACCCAAAAACAAGGAAGAGAGCTTACCTCTTGTGTGACAAAACTTTTCTCCACACAAGAGGAGAACATGGCTGACCCCTTCCGCCACTCCCTAGACGCTGGGGGCAGTGAGGGTGGGGCTGATGGCCTCCTCATACAGCAAGAAACCAACGCGCGGAGATTTTAACCAGAGAAAAAAATATATAAACTTAAGACTGTGGATCTGTATGATCAGAATGAGCAGAATTAACTCTCCAGAATACATGAGAAATATTATAAAATACACGAGCAGTTTATTTAATAATCTTTGCATGTATTAAATCACCTTAGTGAGCTTCTATAGATTAATCAGAATCTTATTAATTTTAATGTTGGTTTTACTATTTTTAGTATAGCTATCCTAGTGATGAATAACTAGTTTTCTTTTTTATTTGTTTTTATTTTCTTTTATAAACAGATTTTTAAGCTTTTTTTGTGATTTTGTTTATATTATTTAATTTTTTGTTTTAATAGGACCGTCACATCCATAGCACTAAGGTTCCTTTAGGTAGTTAATAGGCATCCTCTAGCCAACTTCCTTACGGCTTTGATTGGTCAGAATCATATTATTAACTGTGTAGAAAATTAAAGCAGATCTGCCAACCTTACTCTATTATTCAGAATAATTTTTCTTAAAGTTCTTTTGATGAAAGAAGAAGGAATTTCGTTCTCTAGAAAACTTTCTAATAGTATATTAATGTGGTAATTGAAATCCAAATTGTTGCTGCAAATTCTTGAAATTCTTAGGACCTGAGAAATTAGTACATTCTCAATTACTTTGGTTGAAATGTTATTATTCCAGTGTAGATATTTAATTACTTTGAAAGGAAAATTAACTCTTTTATCAAAGAGGCTAATAGATGGGTTACCTCTGTTGAGCTTAATGCTTAAGTCTAGGAACTCAAGTTCCTGATTACTGTGGTTGGTTTTACATAAGTTAAGAGAGCTAGGATAGATATTATCAAAATCACTCTCTATAACTTCTGAATTATTGATACACAGCAGATCATCAATATATCTAAAAGTGTAAAGGTAGTTATCTGAGCAGGTGGGGTGATTTTTAATGAATTTATATTCCTTAAAGAACAGGAATAGATTAGCGATATTTGTGGACATTGATGTTCCCATTGGAATACCGTTCACTTGCTTATAGAGAGTATTATTATATAAGATATGGTTATTTTTTATGCAGCAATTGAGATAAGAGTTCCAAGTTCCTACATCAACAAATTGGTTAAGTTTAAATTCTGCATACAGCTCCTTAAATGTAGTGATTATATCTGATAGAGGCAGATTAGTATATAGGTTTTCAAAATCATAACTATTAATATCTAGGGGACAGACATTGAGTATAGTAGAAATTACTTCTGCATTATTATTAATTATCCAAAAATCTCTGTACATCAAGTTAGAACAGTTTCTAATGTGTTTCAAAACCTTCTTTAAGACATCTTCAAAAGCAAGATCTATTTTCTTTTTATGACTCCTTACTCCACTAGCTATGAACCTGAACTTCACAGGATCCTTATGAAACTTAACCGTTGCAAAAAGAAATGGAAATTCAGGCCCATATCTTCTAGTTTGTGGAATTTTAAGTTTTTTGAAGAATGCCTTAAACCGATTTTCTAACTGCTTGGTAGAATAACTTACGGGCTCGTATGTTACTCTATTATTGAGTTCCATATATATATATATATATATATATACTTAAGAGCAAAACTGAAGACTAAGGAAAAAATTTTAGAATTTAAAACGAAGGGTGCAAAATAACCTGAAAATCAAAACGCGCAACGCAGCAGTTTTGAAAGTTCAGAATTCACATTCTATAAAGAAGATACCTAAGCAAAAAAATACATATATAATTTTGACTCACACCTAGTACAACATAGAAAAGGTTATGTATCTACCTGTGTGAGTAAAAGGAGAAAAGATAAAAAATAAAATAAAACAACTGAATGTAGAAGGTGTCGAGAATACTGAGCCTTGGCTTTATCAAGGACCAGCAAAAACTCTGCATTTTCTCACTTCCACAAAGACCTAGTTGGAAATGGGTTTCTGCAAGGCCATAGATGCAAGTAACATTCCCACCTAAAATAGTTTAAAAATTATATATATAAGTCATGTCCTCCGTAGAGTAGCATGACCTAGCACTAGTTAACAATTTCGCTTGCATCCATTAACCTTCATGGCCCGACCCATGCTCTTCATCTGTTACTATTAAACAGAGAGAAGAAGATTAAAGAGAACTCAAGCTGTGAGAGTGACATAATAAATAGAAATGATTTTCAGCTATAACGAAATTCCAAGTTCGTTTGAGAGAGAATTTAAACCTGAAAAACAATGCAAAAGAAATCCAAATTTTACATTGCAATTAAAAAAGGAAATGTTAATTTATAACGAACAGATTTTTGAAAGAAAACTTGAGTCTAAAACCCCCTACTCTACAACTTATGACAGCACGAAAACGAGAATAAGTTAAAGATAATAATTAACTAAAGAAAACTTTGTGAAAGTTATATACCTTAAACAGTTAGTTGCAATATGTACAAAGTATTTCAGCAGTGCTTTAAGTGCATGATTAATTAGTTATTAAGAACTTAACTACTTTGAAAAAACAGCGCATAGACAGCGCATAGAAAAGGAACAAGCTTAGCCATCTTCTGTTCCTAGGTACCCCAAAAGACGCTCAAAGTTACAAAGAAAAGTAAGAGTTAAAACCCGCATAAATGTTAACAGACAAACCAATGCTTAAAAGCTGAAAAGCTAAAAAACGACAGAGAAAAGGTACATGAAGTACAAACATTGAACTTATAAAACCTAGAACCCAAAAACAAGGAAGAGAGCTTACCTCTTGTGTTACAAAAACTTTTCTCCTCACAAGAGGAGAACATGGCTGACCTCTTCCGCCACTCCCTAGACGCTGGGGGCAGTGAGGGTGGGGCTGATGGCCTCCTCATACAGCAAGAAACCAACGCGCGGAGATTTTAACCAGAGAAAAAAATATATAAACTTAAGACTGTGGATCTGTATGATCAGAATGAGCAGAATTAACTCTCCAGAATACATGAGAAATATTATAAAATACACGAGCAGTTTATTTAATAATCTTTGCATGTATTAAATCACCTTAGTGAGCTTCTATAGATTAATCAGAATCTTATTAATTTTAATGTTGGTTTTACTATTTTTAGTATAGCTATCCTAGTGATGAATAACTAGTTTTCTTTTTTTATTTGTTTTTATTTTCTTTTATAAACAGATTTTTAAGCTTTTTTTGTGATTTTGTTTATATTATTTAATTTTTTGTTTTAATAGGACCGTCATATCCATAGCACTAAGGTTCCTTTAGGTAGTTAATAGGCATCCTCTAGCCAACTTCCTTACGGCTTTGATTGGTCAGAATCATATTATTAACTGTGTAGAAAATTAAAGCAGATCTGCCAACCTTACTCTATTATTCAGAATAATTTTTCTTAAAGTTCTTTTGATGAAAGAAGAAGGAATTTCGTTCTCTAGAAAACTTTCTAATAGTATATTAATGTGGTAATTGAAGTCCAAATTGTTGCTGCAAATTCTTGAAATTCTTAGGACCTGAGAAATTAGTACATTCTCAATTACTTTGGTTGAAATGTTATTATTCCAGTGTAGATATTTAATTACTTTGAAAGGAAAATTAACTCTTTTATCAAAGAGGCTAATAGATGGGTTACCTCTGTTGAGCTTAATGCTTAAGTCTAGGAACTCAAGTTCCTGATTACTGTGGTTGGTTTTACATAAGTTAAGAGAGCTAGGATAGATATTATCAAAATCACTCTCTATAACTTCTGAATTATTGATACACAGCAGATCATCAATATATCTAAAAGTGTAAAGGTAGTTATCTGAGCAGGTGGGCAAGCGAAATTGTTAACTAGTGCTAGGTCATGCTACTCTACGGAGGACATGACTTATATATATAATTTTTAAACTATTTTAGGTGGGAATGTTACTTGCATCTATGGCCTTGCAGAAACCGATTTCCAACTAGGTCTTTGTGGAAGTGAGAAAATGCAGAGTTTTTGCTGGTCCTTGATAAAGCCAAGGCTCAGTATTATTCATAGAGCACCTTCTACATTCAGTTGTTTTATTTTATTTTTATCTTTTCTCCTTTTACTCACACAGGTAGATACATAACCTTTTCTATGTTGTACTAGGTGTGAGTCAAAATTATATATGTATTTTTTTGCTTAGGTATCTTCTTTATAGAATATATATATATATATATATACATTGTGTATGTAAGGGATAAAGATTAATGGGGATGATCTAACCCACCTTCGTTTTGCTGATGACGTAGTTATTTTTGCAACTACCCCATCAGAGCTGCAGAGTATGACCCAGGAACTTGCTGACAAGAGTAAAGAAGTGGGATTAAAATTGAACTTTCAGAAGACAAAAGTGATGTACAATGCTTTTACAAAAAATGAAAATTTATCGATTGATGGGGAAAAGCTGGAGATAACCATTACCTACATTTATTTTGGAAAGCAGATATCAAGTGAGAGTCACATTGATGAAGAAATCAATCTGCGTATAAAACTTGCCTGGAGAGCTTTTGGAAGAAACAGTATAATTTTCAAGAGCAATATGCCATGTCTTAAAAGAAAAGTGTTTGATCAATGCATTCTTCCAGTGCTTACATATGGTGCAGAGACGTGGACCTTAACTAAAAGAGACATACAAAGACTACAGACAACTCAAAGCAGCATGGAGAGGTGCATGCTTAGTGTAACTAGGAGAGATAAGAAGCGGAACTCGTGGGTCAGAAAAATGACAAGAGTGGAAGACATCATAATCAGAGTAAAATCCCTAAAATGGCAATGGGCTAGACATATTGCCAGAAGAACAGACTATCGATGGACAGCCGAAATTTTAGACTGGATTCCTAGGGACAGGAAAAGACCCAGAAGAAGACCACATTGGAGATGGGTGGATGAAATTCGAAAGAGTGCGGGAGTGAGATGGTGGAGACTGGGGCAAGACAGGCCGTAGTGGAAGAAACTTGGTGAGATCTTCATTCATCCAGCAGTAGATTGATAATATTTGATGTTGATTATTAAATACACACATATTTTCCTGAATTTGACGATAAAAGAAACGTTTTATTTCGCTTAACGAAAATCAGGACAAACATGAATTACGGAAAACATGAATTGAGGAAAACGCGAATCAAGGCAAAGGAGAATTATAACAAACTTGATACAGTAAACGTCTTTAGGGGAAACTTTGACACGGACAAACGTGTTTAGGGCAAACGTGAATTGGGGGAAACGAGATTTAGAGGAACTGAGATTAGGGGAAATGAAATTAAGGGAAATGGGAATTCGGGTAAAAGCGATTTCGGGGAAACGCCATTGGGGTAAACGTGTTTAGGGCAAACGTGAATTAGGGGAAACGAGATTAGGGCAAACGAAATTAGGGGAAATGGGAATTCGGGTAAAAGCGATTTCGGGGAAACGCCATTGGGGTAAACGGGAATTAGGGAAACCAGATTAGGGGAAACGAAATTAGGGGAAATGGGAATTCGGGTAAAAGCGATTTCGGGGAGACGCCATTGGGGAAAACGAGATTTAGGGGAAACGAAATTAGTGGAAATGGGAATTCGGGGAAACGCCATTGGAGTAAACACGTTTAGGGCAAACGGGAATTAGGGGAAACGGGTGTTCACCATGTATTCTATTTGCTATCGATTTACACATGTCATGTCAAAACCCTAATTCAAATAGTGCTGAATGATCATTTTCCCACACTGTTGTTAATCAAAAACTGCAACTCGATGCATTTGAGAAACAAAAAAAAATTAATAATGTAATGCACTTACTTACAGGATAAGAAACGAATGACTGTAGCCATCAAGGTTTTCTGAAATATGGTCCTCCTATAACGAAATATTTTGATTATAGATAGAAACATTTTTCTATTTGATAACACACAAATGCAGAAAATCAAAAATATTCATTACAGAAAAAGCAATCTTTCGTACAATTTTTTTTTATGTCTTCCAACAAAAAGAGATTACTGTAAATAACCTATACTGCTAACTAATTTAAATAGCATCCATATTTTTATCCAACTGATCACACGCGCCTCTGCGTGTAGAATCCTTTTACAATGCACTGAAATGAAGAATTCATTAGTTTTGCTGTGCGTTCAGCAAAGAGGCTTAGCGGCGCTGAGGCAGTTACTATCTAGGCTTAGCAGTGCTAAAGCACTTTTCGTAGTTTGCTGGGAAACAACTACGAAAAACAGAGCAAAGACATTTTTTAATGATAATATATGCAAAAATAGTGAATGCTGTGTTTTATATTCAAGCATGCGGGTAACGATTGCAAGTTCTAAACGTGGGATCACGCAGTTGGGAGTTTCGCGAACACAAATGCATATGTTCTAAGATGTGAAGAGAATAAGAACTCCTTTGTCACGTCCCACAGTCCTAAGAAAAAAACGTTATAGGTGAAGGTTCCTCCTTAGGTAAATTTTGCATTATTAGGAGTGAAATCGACACAGAAAAATCATACAACATACATGTGCTTTTTATGTGGTTGCGGCTTATAAGCTCAGGACCTGTCAAAAAAAAAATAATAATAATAATCCCGCTAAGACCATTATATGATTCTTTATGAATAACACAAAAGGATTTCTGGTGGCTATACGTGGTCGGAGACGCTGGCTTCTGGCTAAGCGCTTGAACTGAGCACGGGCAAGATCCCGAATGAGGCGTGGGTCGTAGGCCGACCACTTCTCCCATCTCCGGCCAGCGCCTCTGACCACGGGCGTCAGATACTGGCGGTGGTCGTTACCCCGTACACACACACACAAAAATAATACAGAAGATATCTTTTACTTCCACCCCATAATCTTAGCGGAAGTGGAGCATAAGTTACATATTTTCATTGTGAATGATTCGTAATATATATATATATATATTATATTGGGTTGTCGGAAAAGTCATGACATATTTTAGCCATGTTTTGCAAAGGTCATTTATTGATAGAAAGAACAAAGATCAATCAATGATATAATGCCCGTTTTGTTCGATAACCTTTTGCCATCTTTCAGTGAGCTGCAGAATGCCTCGTTCATAGAAGGACCCGTCTTTCGTGGCGAAAAACTGTAAAAGGTGCTGATTTACAGCCTCATCTGAATTGAACGTTATACCACTCAAGGACTGTTGAAGAGAGCGAAACAAGTGGAAGTCTGACGGCGCAAGGTCAGGCGAGTTTGCTGAGTGTGACAACACATCCCACCCAAGCTCCAATAATTTTTGGAGGGTGATCAAACTTGTGTGTGGTCGCGCGTTATCCTGATGGAACACAACACCTTTGCGATGAACGAACTCTGGACGTTTCTGGATGATGGATTCATTCGAACTGTCAAACTACCGACAGTATACATTCGAATTGATTGTTTGGTTCCGTGGTAGGAGCTCGAAAAACACGACACCTTTAAAATCCCACCACACTGAGACCAGAACCTTCCGCTGATGAATGTCTGCTTTGGATGTCGTTTGAGTTGAGGCGAAGCAGCAGCACGTCGGGACCAAGACCGTTTGTGCAGCACATTGTTGTATACAATCCACTTTTCGTAACCTGTTATCAGTCGCTTCAAAAAATGATCGTTTTCCTTGCGTTTAATGAGCATATCGCAGATGTTTACACGCGCCGTCAATTCAGCTTCTTTGAGTTCATGAGATACCCTCACATCGAGCTTGCTTACGTATCCCAGCTTCTTCAGGTGATCGTGAACGCTTGAATGGTGGATGTGCAATGTGTCTGCAATCTCTCGTGTCGTGTAACGTAGGTTTGACTCGATCAATGCCTTGATTTGGTCGTCAACCTTGGTGAGCCTCCCCGACCGAGGAGCATCGTTGAGGTCAAAATCACCAGCACGGAATTTTGCGAACCACCGCTGGCACTGACGTTCTTGTAGAGCACTATCACCGTACACTTTACGCAACTTTTCACAAGCTTGACGCGCGTTCTTCCCTTTACGGAAGCAAAACAGTAAAATATGGCGAAAATGCACAGTTTGGTCTTCCATCTTCAACTTGATGTCAAATCTCCGCAAATCAACCAAATCGCTCACTATTCCTTTTAGACTGCAGCTAGAACTGGCACCTGTCGAATGCCAAAGCGATAACAGAGCTGCGCATGCCTCTAGTACTTCCAAAACTGTCCAACCGTCATCGGGTGCCAAAATACGTCATGACTTTTCCGACAACCCAATATATACAGTCAACTCCGCTTATAATGAACCTCTGTGGACTCTCATATTTCGTTCACTATGCCAGAGGCTCACTAAAGCCGAAGTGGCTTCCCTTAACCCTTTAACGACCATGACTTTAAAATCTAGCATCATTCTAAATACCATAACGCCCGAAACTGTCTGTTTTTTCGCTTCTTTGTTTAGTAACAACAATGTGACTGACAGTTACATCTACTGATCCCTCATATGTCGTGCAAATTTAAAGAACACATAAGGGTAAGAAATCTGACTCACTCTAGAGAGGCGTTTCGGGCAGCTATGGTCGTTTGTATGTACGAGCGTTATGGTCGTTAAAGGGTTAACCTGAATTGAGGGGAATGGTGAGCAAGAAAATAAAATATGTACATATTTATCTAAAAAATAATATTTTTCTGTACGTATATTCATTAAATTAAGTAAACAACTAATTTTACACAACTGTATAATTAACATAAAAATAGTCCGTTATGTGCCACTGCTTGCTGCAAACAGTTTTAATAAATATTTTCTCTATGTCTTTTTCTAGAGTCTGTGCTTTTGGTACACTCGATTCTACATTTTCCATACATTCTAGCAATTTTAGCACAGTCCCGACACCCTCCAACGCCTCTTTCACTGTTGGAAAACGCTCTTCATTATCGTCCTCGTCAGATTCGTTTTCTTCCGTGTTGTAACCGCCTTTCACAGCCTCGACAATAGTTTCATCCGGAATTTCGTTCGTTATAACGGGATTTCATTTCACAGTCAGCATCGATAAAAATCTTCAGCTTCAGTGGAATTCGCACCGATATGCTGAAGCAGGTCCTTGAGAGGCACATCATCCTCTTCGAATGTCGCACGTCCAGTTATAACCAAACCAGACCTCCGGAAACAGTTCTGTATAGTGGCAGTTGACACACTCCTCCACGCTTTGTTTCCAAAACGTACAGCATTCAGAACATTTATTGATGAGTTCTGCTTTGATCCCAAGGCTTGGATTAAATGAAGCGTTACTTCCCTTCTGTAATAGGCTTTAAAAGCTGCGAATCACACCTTGATCCATGAGTTGGAAGTACTGACGTGATGTTGGCAGGTAAGAACACCAGCTTGATGTTGCCGAGGTTTTTAATCCTACCTTTGTCTTTCAGTGCACTTAAGGAGTAGCAGGCCGACAATATTGTTCTCAACACATTCTTTCAAGATTTTGCAAGGTTTGCTTTGAAAAACGTTACAATTTCATGTTACAAGTACATTCTTTTCTTTGAAGTTCTATTTTTTTTTTTTTTTTTTTTTAGGTTCACTATAACCGAAGTTGAGGGTTCACTATAAACGAAAATTTTAAGGTACATTTCCGATGTTGTGGGTCGGGACCAATGATTCAGGTTCATTATAGCCGAATGTTCACTATATCCAGAGTTGACTGTATATATACAGCGGAAGTCTGGTATAACGCGCGTCCGATTGTGTACCCCACTAAGCAATAGTCTGGCTTAGGGATCAAAGCATTCAGATTCGGGTATACCGCGGGTATCTCTAACGTGGTTATCGCCTTGTCCCCGTGTATACGTATATACATACACCCACTACAAGAAGAAGCATTTTCAACGGGAGCCAAAAGCAGGAGAAAAAAAACATCATTGCGAACAAGCAGTGAAAATCATGCAAGAATGCAGAAAGTTTTGAAAATGCTGAGCTTTGTCTTTTGATCAAGGACCAGCAAAACACAGCAGTAACTCATCTCTACAAAGACCTAGTTGAATATGGGTTTCTGCTATGTCAAAAGTATTTCAGGCAACTAAGTCTTTGTAGAGATGAGTTAATGCTGTGTTTTGCTGGTCCTTAATAAAGCCAAAGCTCAGCATTTTCAAGACTTTCTGCATTCTTGCATGTTTTCCCCTGCTTGTTCGCAATGATGGTTTTTTCCTCCTGTTTTTGGCTCCCGTTGAAAATGCTTCTTGTAGTGGGTGTTATTTCTGAGAATTCTTCTCTGCTGCTTTTGCGCGTGTTTGTTTTCAGAATTTTTATTTTTTTTATTTTTTTTTCGTTCCTGAAGTTTGTTTAAACAATATATATATATATGAAGAAATTGAAGAATTTTATTTCTTCACACACATATACACTGCTGGACAATTGCTAAGGACGGATCATAAACGGCTACATAGCGCATAAAAAAGTAAGTGTGGTTGGATGCCAAGTGAAATAAAATAATGTCAGAATGCCAGGACATTACAAGAAAGACAATTTATTGTGCTCTGAAATCCAGAAAGCTTTGGAACGTGTTCAAGGGACAAACAGGCCATTTTGTGCAGAATACGTAAACGTGAAAAAAATGCAATTACCGTCCGCAGGCGTTCCGGCGTAAGATGTCAATACGGGATATGGCCACCATGGAGGGCGATGCAAGATTCCACACGTCGTGTCATGCTTTGCACAACATTATCAAGTAGCTGTTGGGGTAATTTATTCAATTCCTCTGTCAGTGCACGGATGAGGGTGTCCTTGTTTATTGGAGGGCATTGGCGACCAGCAAGACTCCTCCCCAAAGCATCCCACACATTTTCAATGGGATTCAGATCTGGAGAACGTGTTGGCCATACGAGGCGTTGAATATCCTCGCTCTCAAGACACTCCTGGACAGCGACTGTTCGATGACATGTTGCGTTGTCGTCCATGAAAATGAATCTATCACCGACAGCACCATGGAACATGCGAACATGAGGTAGCAGAACATCATTAATGTATCGTTGGCCAGTCATAGTCCCAGTTGGAAGCACATAGAGGGAAGTACGGCCATTGATCATGATGCCAGCCCATACCATGACACTAAATGTCGGATAACGGTTCCTTTCCTGTATGTTTGCTGGACAATATGCAGTACCACTATCACACCAGATCAGTTGTCGTCGACAATCAGACGATAGACTGTATCTACTCTCATCTGAGAAGAGGACAGCAGACCAGTCATTATCAGTCCAACTGCGATGTTGATGGCACCATTGCAAACGGGCGGTACGGTGACTTCTGGACAATGGGATGCACACAGCAGGACGGCGGGCATATAGTCTTCCTTCATGCAAACGTCTGGCGACAGTTATTCGGGAGATCCGCTTGCCAGTAGCAGCCATAAACTGATTTGCTACCTCACTATCTGTGCTGCGCCGGTGTCTTTTTGTTGATAGCACTATGTACCGATCTTCTGCAGGTGTCGTACTGCGAACACGACCTCCCCCGTGACGTTTGCTACACTCTCCATTTGTTTGAAATGATTTCCAAAGCCTTGAAACAACACTGTGGCTGACGTCGAACTCCCTGGCAACATCTGTTATTTTTTGCCCTTCTTCAATCTTGCCAATAATACGGCCACACGTAAAATCATCTAGGTGATGTCGGGAAGACATACTGAAATTGCAAGTTCGTCAATTGATTCTTTCCCTTTCAATTTTTCGTTTGAACAACAACGGTCAATACGCGTCAAATCCTTTATATCTTTTATGAGCGCTATGACGTCACGAACAAGTTCGGCAATCCAAAATTTGCATACGCACAACACGTCTTACTGTATACCGCACGTATGCTAATTTCCACATTTTCCTGCCTTCCATTTTATGGTTGCTATCGTTGCTATTGTCATCCGTCCTTAGCAATTGTCCGGCAGTGTATATATGTATATATATAGAAGAAATTGAAGAATTTTATGAGGAAATTCGTCATCTAAATAATAAAGGTATGCAGCACTTAAAGATAATTATGGGAGATTTCAATGCAAAAAATAGGGCAACGGCAACAGAATGAAACTTCAGTAGGTAAATTCGGTCACGGCAACAGAATGAAACTTCAGTAGGTAAATTCGGTCACGGCAACAGAAACCAGCATGGAAATACTCTCGTAGAGTTTGCAGAGGCAGAAGGGTTTTTCATCTTGAACTCCTTTTTCAAGAAAAAGCCACACAGGAAATGGACATGGAGACATCCAAATGGGACGATGACAAGTGAAATTGATTTTATTATGTGTAACAAAAAATTCGTCATAGAAGACTGCAGTGTACTAAACAAGTTCAACACAGGTAGTGACCATAGATTGGTGAGATGCGCCTCAACACTAAACTCGAACGTGGCAAGCTCATAAGACAAACAAAATGTATTGACATAACCAACCTTAAAAAACACCATAATACTTTCAAGTTGGAACTGAAGAACAGATTCTCTGCTTTAGAAGGCCTAACATCGGAAGAAGTGGATATTTCTGAAGTTAACAGAAAAGTAACCAAAGCTCTTATGGAAACAGCAACAAAATTAGCTGGGTCTAAGAACAAGTTTCATGTGAACAAATTATCAGGAAAAACCAAAATGTTGATGCAAAAAAGAAGAGAGATGAGGACAACCAAAGAAGATGTGACTTCCAAAGTGGAATATATAGAGCTATGCAAGACAGTACGAAAAAGTATCACTGAAGACGTAAGGAAATTCAACTGTGAGCTACTAAGGAAAGCAATTGAAAGCAACCAAAGCCTAAAGATAGCAAGGGGACATCTCAGTAAGGGAAGAAAACAGATTACGGCACTGAGAAAAGAAGATGGTTCTGTAACAAGAAATAGAGGCAAAATTTCGACAAGAGTGCAAGATTTATTTTCCAAATTATATGAAAGGGATGACACATGTACTCCAGACATCATGAAAGGTACCAGTACCAGAGTTCTCCCAGTCCTCCCAGCAGAAGTTGCACATGCAATCAAGAACATGAAGCGGGGAAAAGCTCCAGGAGAAGATGGAATTACTGTAGACATCATACAAGAAGCAAGTGGAGAAATCGAAACAGTACTCGCCCAAATTTTCACTCGATGCCTTAATGAAGGGAAGATTCCTGAGGATTGGAACAACGCTACAATGATCTTGCTACATAAAAAAGGTGACATTGAGGATCTCAGGAACTACAGACCTATCAGCCTCCTATCAGTGGTTTATAAAATCTTCACTAAAGTTCTTTCACACCGCTTGAAGGTGACACTGGACATGGCTCAACCGAGAGAACAAGCTGGATTCAGGAGTGGCTACAGCACAATAGATCATATCCACGTACTGAGAGAACTAATTGAAAGAGAGAGGGAATATGAACTTCCATTGTGCATGGCTTTTATCGATTATGAAAAAGCCCTTGATTCGGTGAAACCATCAGCAGTTACAATGGCTCTGAAATCCTGCGGTATTGAAGATGCATACATCAATATTATTAATAACATCTATGAAAATACAAGTGCAAAGATTCGGCTGTTTGAAAATACAACACACATAAAAATTGGAAAAGGAGTGAGACTAGGTGACACCATATCTCCGAAGCTCTTTAATGCCACATTGGAAAATGTCTTTCAATCACTGGGAAAACAAAGGGATAAAGATTAATGGAGATTATCTAACCCACCTTTGTTTTGCTGATGACGTAGTCATTTTTGCAACTACCCCATCAGAGCTGCAGAGTATGATCCAGGAACTTGCTGACAAGAGTAAAGAAGTGGGATTAAAAATGAACTTTCAGAAGACAAAAGTGATGTTCAATGCTTTTACAAGAAATGAAGATTTACCGATTGATGGAGAAAAGCTGGAGATAACAGACACGTACGTTTATCTTGGACAGCAGAAATCAAGTGGAGGTCACATTGATGAAGAAATTAATCGGCGTACAAAACTTGCCTGGAGAGCTTTTGGAAGAAACAGCATAATTTTCAAGAGTAATATGCCATTATGTCTTAAAAGAAAAGTGTTTGATCAATGCATCCTTCCAGTGCTTACGTATGGTGCAGAGACGTGGACCTTAACTAAAAGAGACATACAAAGGCTGCAGACAACTCAAAGCAGCATGGAGAGGTGCATGCTTGGTGTAACTTGGAGAGATAAGAAGAGGAACTCGTGGATCAGAAAAATGACAAGAGTGGAAGACATCATGATCAGAGTTAAATCCCTGAAATGGCAATGGGCTGGACATACTGCCAGAAGGACAGACCCTCGATGGACAGCCGAAATTTTAGATTGGATTCCAAGGGACAGGAAAAGACCCAGAAGAAGACCACATAGAAGATGGGTGGATGAAATTCGAAAGTATGCGGGAGTGACATGGAGGAGACTGGCACAAGACAGACCCGTTGTGGAGGAAACTTGGGGAGACCTTCGTCCAGCAGTGGATTGATAATGGTTGATGATGATGATGATGATATATATATATTACACACACACACACACACACACACACACACACACACACACACAGTAAAGTCTCGATAATCCGAGTCCCGGAAAACAGAGTTCCGCTGAATCCCAGGTCATTCGCGATGGAATATAAAAAACCGTGGGGCAAATCAGATCGGAGATGCTCGCGAATCGTTGTTGGCGTAATCTCACAAACCTAGTTTCACAGATACCCGAATGCGAGAATGCACCAGAAAATTGCGTGACCGATTGGCTTTCCTGCGATGACTAGGGAGAAATTACAGATGAAACAATTATTAATGAAAAGGATTCAGAATTGGACGAAGAAGGAACTGACTGTGCACAAGAAAAAATAATTTGTCATGCCGAAGGTATGATAATATCTAAATAATTTGTCATGCTGAAGGTACGGCGCGGCGCTAGAGACTTCCTTTAGATACGTAGAGCAACAACCGGAATCATCTGACGTCAGCTGATGTTATTTTCCTAAAAAGATGGAAAGATAGCGTTGAAAAAAGAAAGATGCTCCGCGAAAAAGCAGAAGACATTAGATGATTTTTTTTTTCGTCGTTAATATGATGTAATCGATCGTAATCTTTGTTTAATTCATTTTTGCTAACATTTTCATTGAAAATTAAAAATCGTCTCTACGAATTTTAAGTATTTTTTATATAAAGCATTTCTGCTCCGATCGGGAGGTTTTCAGCATTTACAAGCTACAACTCGACACATTATCTTAGCGCATGTGCCTACTTTGGAAACCTGTCGGGGTGGGTGGGTGTGTGTGTGGGAAGGGGGTTAAACCAAAACTGCAAAATATGAAAAATTTCTCGTCCGATCGGGAGATTTTCAGCATTTACAAGCTACGTGCCACACACTCACAGGTTTGCTGAGTAGGCACATGCGCTCAGAAAATTTGTCGCGTTGCAGCCTGTAAATACTGAAAATCTCTCGATCGGACGAGAAATTGTTAATATTTTACATTTTTGGTATAACCCCCCCCCCCCCCCCCCACACACACACACACACACACACGCGTTTTCTGAGTAGGTACATGCCCTCAGATAATTTGTCGAGTTGTAGCTGGTAAATGCTGAAAATCTCCCGATCGGACGAGGAATTTTTTTATATTTTACACTTTTTGTATTACCCCCTCCTCCCGACAGGTTTCCAGAGATTGCACATGCGCTGAGAAAATTTGTCGAGTTGCAGCTGGTAAATGCTGAAGATCTCCCGATCGGAAGAGAAATTCTTGTTATTTTACGATTCTGATACCCCCCCCCCCCCGACTAGTTTCCTGAGGCAGCAGATGCTCTCAGATAATTCGATGGCTTGCAGCTTGTAAACGCTTAAAAATCTCCCGATCGGACCAGAAATGCTTTATATTTCATATTTTAGGTTTTAAGCCCCCCCCCCCGATAAGTTTCCTGGGTTTGCTCATACTCGCAGATAATTTGTTTAGGTTTAGTTTATAGAAAAATATCGTAAATAAGAAAATACGAAATTACGGACATTTTATATGTGTCAGATAACCAATCTCGGGGAGACGTAGCCACGGAGCAGCCCAGAACGCAATTTTTAAACGGCCCCTTAAAATTTTTGTGGCCAGTTCTCCGCTTAGTCTTAGCTCCAAAAATCATGGAAATGTCTAAATTTCTTACTGAAAATGAAATAATAATAAAAAAAAAATTATGAACAATACTTGCTCAAGTAGTGGGGAATATAGGCCACACGAAATTTGTTTATGCAGAACAATTTTATGGCACTGAAATTGCAATGGGTCCAGTTCTCCGGTGGCCAGTTCTCCGTACCCGAGGGGAGAGATAGGCGGTGCCCTTAAACGCACAACCCATAACACATCGGGACTCAAAGCCGGGCCCAGCTTGCCCGACTAGACAGAAAACTACGCCTCTGACTACTCGGCACCGGGGCGAGGATACATTGGTCAAAAGACGCTCATTATATTACACCCAAGAATTTGGTGCCCCTGTGTGGTGCTACAATAACTTTGTTTTTCCTATTTTGATTACCCTATTAACGTAATCCCCAAAGCACAATTTTCTTAACTTTTCTACACACGAACTTTTAAGGAGGTAGGGCGTTGTTACTTAATTCTAATCACAGACTCTTGTGTTTGCCTAATCCATAATCAATTCTTCAGCGTAAACAGCTTCGGCGCGGTAATAAGGTGCTTTCGATAAAAAGTTCAGAACATGAGCTGCAAGCAAGCATGCTCCATCTAATATCATAGCTGCCACACCTTCGGCTAGTTCGTTTAATCCTAATCGACCAGAATTCCAACATTTTTTTCAGAAACTATTCGTTCAAGAAAAATAAACACTAAATGGCTGTATTGTTTCTTTACCACGATGGAACCCTATGTTGGATTTATAAATTCCACCTAAAAATTTGCATGCAATTCAAAAGAACTTTTAAATCTTACCTAACTTAGAAAGTTTGCCGACTCCCGTGTTAGGTACTGAGTAGAAACACCCGGTTATATCCTTTTGTTTCTCATAGTATCCCTTTGGAGAAACAGATTGCTAAAGCTTGGATAACAGAATGAATACTTCACTTTCACTAGGACTATTGGACTGTATCTACATAATACGGGGATGACAGACTCCAAACTGCAAGCACACTGTCGTCTCAGAGCCTGGAGGCCCCTGGGCCAACCAAAGGAGACGCCAATGACGCCGAACAAAAGAGGCAGCCGGTGGAACCGCTCGACAAGGGGGACGACGTTAGAGGGGTCTCAGGAAGCACGCCACATCTGATTCAACCGGCTCCAGCTGTATCGGTTAACAGATCCGTCAATCTGTATGCGGACTGCAACGTCTATTCAGTAAAGTAAAAATTAGTTTAAAAAAATACAAAGAGAGAGGGAAAATGATAGGCCCACGTGCTCACTTGCTTGAATAGAAAAAAAGTGCCGTCTGCAAGATTTAACGATAAGACGAAAAAGGTGCAACTTGCATGAGAAATCGTTTTATCACAATTGATGTGTTTGATAAAATATTTTTTCTTTCCGGTAGCATGTGTGTTATACAGATTCAGGGAGAGAGAAGAAAAAAAAAAAAAAAAAAAAAGGCTAATGCAATTTCCTTCACGCCGCCGTGAAATAGTGGACGCGTTACTGTATTTTGAATATGCATACAATAGATGAAATCTGAGAATACTGCTTTTCTAATTTGCAATTACTAACTAGCGAGGTTGATCTACTTCAAGTCACGCAACAACATAAAATTCCGAGAGCGAGATTATGTAGAACAGGTCGCAGTTAAGGCCACAGAATGACGTCCGGATTATTAACTAAATTACTATATGATCACAACTCCACGGACGTCATGTTCTACTTTTTATCTATGTTTCTTTATTTCTTACATCACTTTTATCATTTTTTTCTAAAATCAGCTATCAAGCAGTAGCTTGTGTAAAGTGATTTAACTAGGTGAAGCATTGTTGTTGAGAGAAGTCTTTGTCTGGTATGGAATTATAATTTTCATGAGACAGGAACACATGAGTTGAGAAAGCAGTCTGGGACAAACAGCCAGCTGAACACAAAATGCGTATTCAGTGACTGCGTTTCTCGTTGCTTAATGGGAAATTCCAAGACATCGGAGAAGTGCAAACCAGCGCGCGTACGAATGAGGAGGAGAAAGTATGTGTCCTTTAATAAACCCAAAATATGATGGCAAGTTCAAGCCTTTCGTTGATCTTACGCACAGGGCTGTAACTAGGGCATATGGCCAGAGTGGACCTCCGCTATATATAGGTAGGCTCTAATTAAACGAAAGCGCCGTACTGGGTTTCAGATAGTTAAATAAATAGCGATTAGTAATTATAAAGTTTAAAACAAAAGCAGGAGGACGAACTGTCTTTAATTTGAATTTTTTTTTTTTTTTTTACTCATGTTTGAATTTTGTATTACAGCGGCGACATGAGCTGTTATTTCTTCAGAGCTGACCACAAATCTTTCGGTTATCAGGACACAAAAAATGTTAATACCTTTCTTGAACGTTGAACCAAGCTCATATTGTCCCCGATTATAACCACGGAGCTACCCAGCAAAAACTCAAGCCATCACTAGAAGCCAGCAGTGGCCCAGTTATGTTGCCGCTGTCTATACATCAATAAAATGTCCCGGTGGTCACCACATGGGCCAGCAGCGGGCCAACAGTTGGCACCCCCATCAGTTGTCATATGCCAGAACAGGGCCATCAGTTATTGATCACAGGCAGTGGTTGCCACAAGCGGCCCTTAAGCGGTCCTGCAAGCACGTGCCATAAATGATGGCTAGCCTAATGTGATCCGGCAGTTTCTCGGCAGTGGCAGCCGGCAATTATGTGACGTAACTGATGGCTTGCCGAATCTTGCTTGTCTGCCTATTTCCCAGCAGTAGCCTTAAAAAAAAAAAAAAAAAAAAGATAAAATCAATTCCCCAGAGACACAACTCCTCTTTCTCTTGAAACCTTGAAATTTATCTGCATGACGTCACGGCGCTAGTGAAATGTCCTGAGGTCAGGAAAAACACTCGGTGGATCAGGGCAGCATCAAAGCTACGACAGCTTGCTTGCGAAGCGAACACTTTAACCACTCCACTAGGTTGCCACGTGCGGCCTGAAGCTTGAAGGTGAATCTTTCTCCTGTGCGATGTGAAACGAATGATTCTCTTTTTAATTTTACAATATAGCGAGTTATTTTTCAGAAATGTCCGTTTCATATAATTCATAAATTTATTTTTTCAACGTAATGATTTTTTTTTCATTTACCTGAAGGGAACTTCACTCACTTTCAACGTGTGTGCAAACTTAAAGATAATTTCCAAAGTTTTCTGCTGTCCTTGTGGTCTTGAAAGGAGATAGTTTAATTAATATATTTACCCCGCATTCATGTTACATTTTTAACGTTGTATCTTTTCTGTCCACGCTCCGAAGCTACAATTTGTCATTTGTTGTAAATAGGAACGCTAGTTTATTTTACTTCTGGTTATTTTTAGCAGCGAATTCCTCCAATCTAGTGTATTCAACCCATGGATGAGTGCATTATATTCACATAGCGTTGCTTTTTTCTTTTTGAAATACTTGATCATTTTGAAATACAAATACCCATGTTGTACGTGTATAATTCTTATTTTTTTTCCAACATAACGATTTTTTAATGTCTTTGCGGTACTTTTGTTCGAAGCGATTTAATGAGAGTTATACGTTACATTTACTAAGTTTTCAAAAATTATTTCTTGTTATTCACGGGAATGGAGTGGGTGTGTTTCATGGCTGTTTGTATCATCGATTCTTCGTATGTTAGTGCAGGAATTTCACTACGAAATGAGTTTCAATAAACACAGGAGAGTAATTTATTATTTCTTACAGTTCATTAATTATTTATATAATTTTCCTCCGATTTTTCTATTTTATTTTCGTCGACGCGTCATTTCATTAGGAAATTAATTCGTTTCTCTACCCGTACATCTGGCTTTTTTCTTCTTAACATCCACTAAAATAACACGATGGCGTCGTCTTCAACTAACTGGTGCCACGAGAGACTGTGCACGTGTTGCTTCTGCGCATGCGCAATCCCGCTGCTTCCACTTCGTGTTGAGACTTGGTGTTGAGCTTCTTCGGTTGCAAGCTACAGGCCACTCGTGAGGCTTGCTTGGAGGCGTAATTCACGGCGATGCTGAAGGACCATCAACGGCTGCTAACTATGGCGCTTCCACCAACTGATCACTGTCATACGGTAAGCGGTAGATTTTAGCCAGCAGTGACCTAACACTTGTATTTTTTTTGGGTAGCATGTATTTTGCATTGCAGGTGACCAAGATAGGAGGATTTTTTTGTTAGTACCCAAAATGATCTGTATATAGAAACAGACTTTGCCTGTTTGGGAAATATGTAAAATCAAAAGGCACAGAAAAGTCAAATTAGTTTGATTTGTAGATATTTATTTTGTTAATGTACACTGAAAATCGTAAAAAAGTACGACTATAACTTTATTGTTCATAAGAAAAAAACTGATTACAATTTTTTTGGATGAGTTATTTTTCATGCTTGAACTTTTGTTATTATTTAATGGCAATTGCATTTCACATTAATAATTTCCCTATTAAGGCGCCCCAAATCCTAGCTACGGCTCTGCTTACACGTTTCACAAGTTACCTCCCCCCCCTTTTCCAGGAATACCCTCCCTTAAAATGAATGGTAAATTTGCCCACGCCACTTGTGGAAGTGCGCCCAAGCTGAAATTAAAATTTAATGGTAAGTATATATGTGTTAACACTTTAAGCGGCCTATGAAGCTGAACCAAATGGCGCCCAACATTTTCTGCGCTCCCCAAAAAGAAATGTTCATATACCTGCTGGGTTTTACGAAAGTTATGACAAAAAAAATTCCCTTTTCCCCTCATCTCAGCAGTACTAACCATAAACCTGTCACAGATGTTAAGATCAGATCATATGTAGAGGATTTTAGGAAGGTAGTGTCTGACCCCAGGTCTTATACAACCCTTAGAAATAGGAAGCTAGGAGATTTGGGCTAGAGTGCCCGATAGGAAAGTGACACGGAAGCGAGGTAGAAAAGTTGAGGAAGACGCTCTTATTTATTACCGGGGGGCCAGTACCCGGGTCCGACGGCTTAACGTGCCCATCCGACGCACGGCGGATATTTAGTGGATCGAGCGTTCGTACCTGCCTGGGATTTCGAACATGAGATTCCTCCGTGGCAGTCACGAACGTTAACCACTAGGCCACACGCGGCACACAGATGTTAAGAGCTTGCATCTAGTCCTTTATACTCTGCTCCATGACACAAGAAATGAAGGGATGGGTTAGTACCCCTGACAAGGACATCATTGGGTAGAAACAAGTGAATCAAACGTCTCTTCACTTTCTTAGGTTCGTCGCCATTGCCATAGTCCTTTTAGCAAGTAATCAGTCAGAAAACATGGGTATCAATCATCCTCCTCCCAAGTGACCACTTTGAATAACAGAGCTAAGGGGTGTAAGCAACCCGTCCTGATGCTCAGGTTCACTTGTTCCAGGAGCGTTCGGACCACTTCTTAAATAACGAATATATTCGTTCGAGCTGATTTAAGCCCATTTTGCAAACCCCGAGTTAATTCGTTTCTGCCGGTTCAAGGGTTTATTGGTCGTATGCTTTGCCCAATACTCCCCGTGCTTTCGAAGTAATCCTGGTCAAATGCCGATTCTGTGTAAGTCAGTGATGCTCACATCAGTTTCTCACACTTTATTGAACTGTAGGACACCTTAGGAAACCCCTTTAACGAAACACTTTTTTTTTTTTTTTTTAATTCACAACTGCGATGTATGCAATACCTACAACATGCTTCGAAATTACTTAGGAAACCAAATTTGACGAATGCTTAGTTCAGAACGCAAAAATTTTTGATTTAGTAGAAATGCCGATGAAGCACAATCACAAGCCACTACAAATTGTGCTTACGAATTCTTTTATTCCTAAATGTTTTTTTATAATTCTGTTAGTTTATTTTAATTATTTGCAATATACATTCGTGTTAAATGTTTTCCTAGAGGCAAATTAACTTTGCCTCTAAGGGGAAGAAAAGAAAAATACCACTCAGCTAACATTTCTCTCTCATGATCCAGCTAAAAACGAATTTTCAGGGAGGACCTATAGTTAGGACTACGATTGTTATTTCGCAGGGAAGATTTAGCTAACGATTTCAATTGTTGTATCATCACAAAAGGAATCAATTAAGTCACCAACCAAGCTGTTCCATTCTTGAACATTAACAACTGCTCCTGATTTTTTTTTTTTTTTTTTTAATTTCTTCCATGCATTTGTAATTTGTATGATCTACGATTTATTTCATAATCTAAACTCACCCTAATGTAGAACTCGCCCCCGTGGGCTTTTTCAATTCCACAAATCATAAATCACGCAGAGAATTATCCAGTCCAATCTAAATATACGTGAGTCACGCCTATAATCTCTCTCTCTCTCTCTCTCTCTCTGTTTCTCCCCTCACCGTTCCTCTTCGTGGAGCTTGCCCCGGGACTCAGATGCAAATCGTAATTGAGAGAACAATATTTCACACATGTATTTTTTCCCCAACGAAAATCACATACAACAGTAAGGCTAATGTACTTATGTAATTCGTCTGCAAACAAAGAAAATTACTTAAGACATGAGTAATACTGCCCAGCTGTCCAGTGTAAGAGAAACGTCTTTTGAAAAAGGAAGCGGGTAAATTTGCAACTGTTAATCACATAATACATGAAAAAATTTACAATTATCGAAATTTTAATATATTAACTATTATTGAAGTCAGCGATATTTTCATGCAGATATACAGTAAACTTTGTATCTAAACGTACTGCGGAAAAAAGTATGATAGTAATAAAAACAAAAAAACCGCACACAGCGAAAAATTGCTCTCAGTATCATTTAGATAAAAATAAAAATTTCAAAATCTCTTAAATTTTTTTTTTTAATTAAGAAATTTTGATGAACAGAAGGGCTCCCTCCGCGCATCTTTTATAATTTCACTTAAGAAACCAAACGAAACAACCTCTCTCTCTCTCTTTCTCTTACAGTTACACCACAAATTAAATTTTTTTCGATCTGCAATCTAGAAGTGCAGATAGTGTGAACATAACCGAATGTTTAAACAATATTGTAAAAATATATATATATACATTAGAAAAATTCAAAAATACGAGAACGATCTTGAACACTTATACACTGGTGTGCAAAAATTAAGGACGAACAGGAGAAATTAGCATAACAGCGGAACGAGCAGGCAGAACGGTCCGAAAGACCACTCAGGAGATAGACTAGGGTCCGGTACGGTAGGGCATGCGCATATATGCAGCATGAAGTAAGGGAAGGGGGGGGTGACGGAAGGGTATAAAGCACACGGGCGGTGTACGCTCAGCAATTTGGTGAAAGCTATTGCACGGTGTACATCGGTTTGAACGACGTCGAGTTGCTGCCACCGTGTGATACGGCCAACAGGCAATCCAGTAGACGACATCTGGATGACTTTACCCGAGGTCCCGTCATTGGGAAGTTCGAAGTGTGACTAGTGTGGCCGAGGAGTTCGGGATCGTTCACAGCATCATTTCACGAGCTTGGAGAGCATTTCAAACGACAGGAATAGCTGTCCGAGAGTTTAGCAGTGGTCGTCCACGAGCAACCACGGCGGCGAACGACTGGTATATTGTCCTACAGGCGAGAAGAGACAGACGGCAGACAGCGGGAGAAATCGCAAGGCACATGCAACAGACAACTGGACGTCCGTTATCGCGTTTTACCGTGGCCAGGAGGCTGCACAAAGGTGGTCTATTTGCACGACGAGCAGTACGCTGTGTGCCATTATCGCCTGCTCATTGGAGACGGCGGTTTCTGTGGCGCCAGAAACACAAGAACTGGACACATCAGCAATGAGGTCGAGTTCTCTTTACGGATGAGAACCGATTTAGTCTGACGAGCGATTCTGGATGTATACACATCTGGAGAGAGCAGGGAACACGCAATCACACCTCCAACAACATCGAAAGGAACCGGTTTGGAGGTGGCGGGGTTCTCGTTTGGGGCGGTATCATGCTTGGTATCCGTACTGACCTCCACAATCTTCCAAGGAGGTTCAGTCACTGGTGTCCGCTTTTGTACCGAGGTTCTCCTGCCTCACCTGCGTCTGTTTAGAGGTGCTGTGGGTTCTGCGTTCCTCTTCGTGGACGACAACGCTACACCTCATCGTACAGTGGCTGTCGCAGAGCTGTTGGAGAGTGAAGATATTCAACGCATGGATTGGCCCGCAAGGTCCCCGGACCTAAATCCAATCGAACACGTGTGGGACCTTCTCGGGAGACGCTTAGCAAGTCTCCAGCCGCCAGCAACGATTCCGCAGCTGCGATTGGCGCTACAAGAGGAATGGGCTGCGATGCCTCAACAGCTCCTTGACAACCTCGTCCTTAGCATGGACAGACGTAAATCCTGCAACGCAGTCAGGGGTGATCATATCCCATACTAAAGACTGGATTTTTCTTGGCAGCTGCCTGTCACATGGACGTTTCTGTCTTTTCTGTCCAGTTGTGCTCGAAGCTACCTTTTCAATAAAGTGCCTTTGTATCCTTTGGATTCCTTGTTTGGACGGTTTTGCTCACTTGTGGCATATTTTTACATTTTGGGGATCTTATGGTATGATTTGAGTCGACGTGGAGCACTTCTGCACGACGTTACATCCGAAAAACAGTCTGGTCCTTAATTTTCGTACGCCAGTGTATATTTCCGGTAAGGAACAAAAAAACATCGTGGACTCGCCCGATACGCAACATGACACATAAGCAACTCATTTTTTTCTCCCATCAGCATCCATAAATATGATGAAATAAATAAGACCCCTCCCCTCCACTCACCGTTGTTGGTAAATTGCGGCGAGAGCCACGGGTGGTCTCTAACCCTATAGATAAATTGTGGTGAGAGCCACGGGTGGTCTCTAACCTTATAGATAAATTGCGGCGAGAGCCACGGGTGGTCTCTAACCCTATAGATAAATTGTGGTGAGAGCCACGGGTGGTCTCTAACCTTATAGGTAAATTGTGGCGAGAGCCACGGGTGGTCTCTAACCCTATAGTTAAATTGTGGCGAGAACCACGGGTGGTCTCTAACCGTGTAGGTAAATTGTGGCGAGAGACGCGGGTGGTCTCTAACCGTGTGGGTAAATTGTGGCGAGAGACGCGGGTGGTCTCTAACCCTGTAGATAAATTGTGGCGAGAGGAACGGGTGGTCTCTAACCCTATAGGTACATTGTGGTGAGAGCAACGGGTGGTCTCTAACCCTATAGGTAAATTGTGGCGAGAGCCACGGGTGGTCTGTAACCCTATAGGTAAATTGTGGCGAGAGCCACTGGTGGTCTCTAACCCTATAGGTAAATTGTGGCGAGAGCCACTGGTGGTCTCTAACCCTATAGGTAAATTGTGGCGAGAGCACCGGGTGGTCTCTAACCCTATAGGTAAATTGTGGCGAGAGCAACGGGTGGTCTCTAACCCTATAGGTAAATTGTGGCGAGAGCAACGGGTGGTCTTTAACCCTATAGGTAAATTGTGGCGAGAGCAACGGGTGGTCTTTAACCCTATAGGTAAATTGTGGCGAGAGCAACGGGTGGTCTCTAACCCTATAGGTAAATTGTGGCTATAGCCTAAGGGAAGGGCAGATGACGGCGGCTTAGGATTTACCAGCAACTTCATAGGTAAACTGCAGCTAAAGGTTACGGGAAGGGAAGATAACACTAAACATAATAGCCTACATTTTTATAGTACAGAACATCAACTAATATTTCTAAGTTGAAATGTGTTTATATAGTTGCTATAAGAGGAATAAAAAAAACTTTTTGCCTTACCGATACTGAAGAGAGAAAGACAAAGTAACACTGTAATCACATATACAAAATTCGAATATGCATACTTTATTATGCTTTTCAAGAAAGTTAATATAAATAATTTAATTTCTCTTTCAGGAGTCAACCTCAGTTTATCCAAAAATTAATATTTTTAAAAACATGACTCAATCCTCCATAATCACTTATTTTCTTAGAAATTTCTTTCCTTTACACGGCAGTTTTGGATTTCTTTCTCCAAGTGACATTACCTGAACTTTGGATTTTAATATACACTATATTGACAAAAGTCACCGAACACCCCTTCAAAAACAAATGAACGGATCTGCTGCGTTGTTAAGATGTGCGGTACAACTGCAAACGGTATGAAAGCAAGCCTATAGCTGACCGCGATCATATCGCACTGTAAGGTTGAGTGAAAATGTCGTGGCGGGGGAGAACTGACTTTGAGAAAGGAAAGTTTGTTGGGTGTTATATTAGTGGGTTGTCCGCATAAGATAGAAACTGAGAGGTATTCAAACATACCCAAGTCAACTGTTTTGGATGTACTGAATAAGTGGAAGACACATGGCGTGCCTGAAGCAGCAAAACGTACCGGTAGCCCAGGAAAATCAGCGACAGAGGACGTCGAAGCCTCAGAGACAGCTAATCGACGGAGTACTGCATAAGACCTCAGTGTACAGGTGAGTAAAAATGCCGGAACCTCGGTATGTACACGTACCATTCGCAGAGAACTTCATTCCATGGGTTACCGTGGTCGTGCGGCTGCTCATAAGCCTTTCATCTCCACTCGGAATAATACTCGTCGTTTAACATGGTGTAAAGAACATTTATCGTGGACCGTAGATCAATGGAAACGGGTCCTATGGACTGATGAATCCAGATACACGATCCATCAGTCTGATGGCCGTGTGTCGGTCGGCAGCCGGGGTAACGCTATTTACCATAGAATACTGTTCCTATACGGTCAAGTTTAGAGCTGGCAGTGTACTCGTGTAGGGGTGTTTTTCGTGGTATGGTCCCGGCTCATTGGTAAACGTGGATGTAGGGGCGAGCGTACTCATCTAATTATGTGGACACGTCCAAAATTATGTTTCGTGGCCGTCTACGTTATAGGCTTCCCTCACAGCCAATAGAAATGTGAGGCTCTTTCCTAAGAACTTTCCCAAAACCATGATTGGGTGAATGGAAGAAATCCTCCCCGCTTTTTTATAATTAATCTGCGAATCAGGAGGATGGATCGAGACCGCTGAAATTCAAACAAGAATTACCAGTGTCCTAAAATAATACGTGAGGTCTTGATCAAACTTAACAAGTTTATTTGAATAGATCTGAGGTTGGAAAGTCAGTATGTCCGTCAAGTCGCGGTCTTTGATGGCAGATCAAAACGTCCGTTATCCGGTGAAAAGTTCGTAACTTGCCAATTGTAAACTTGGCGCCTATTTCCTAACATAATTCCCTAGAACTTCAGAGTCTTTCTTCTCTGAGACAAGACCTATATCTCCCGTGATCTTCTACCTCCGCGCCGTATCAAAATTCAGCTCCGACCTTTGTCTTCGCTGTCTCGGAAAACTATTTCCTTCCGAATATTTAGAGAAATCCGTGATAGTTTCTGACTCAGACCTATATCACGAGTACATTAATTTCACAAAAACATCTCGTTCTCATTCAGTACGCGACTGAACTACGGGACCCCTACTAACTGGGTCCGTCCGCACTCTAGTCTCTTCGAGCTGCGCCTACCAGAGAACTTACTTCTCCACTTACCGAAGTCATACTAACCAACTCGTTCGCTCCTTTCTTTCGCCTCCGTCGCGCGTACATCACTTTCGCTTTCGCGCCCTCCGGGCGTCCCGCTCTCCCTCTCTCTGCTGATGCCTACATCATAAGATGACCAAGCGTTCCTCTCTGTTCGCGTCCGGTGGACGCACCCACCTGTTTACGAACCCACCGGTCCATTAGCGGCGCTTCTTTGGACAGACTTAACTTACTCTAAAGTACAACACATTAAGCACAATACACACTAACTAATACATACAATAACTGATGGTCAGCTTGCTAGACATCTTGGCGTCTGCTCTTCGCTGACAATGTCTGGCGGATGTCGTTAGTTTAATGGCTGATGGTTATCTTGCTCGGAAACGGAGCTTCCCTTTCTCCCAGCGTGTGAACACCAGCCTTCAATTGTATTATACAAACAATTCCGAAAGAGTTCTAGAACCATCCATTTCTTCTTTGTCCACTGGACCACGTTTTAAGTTTTGTTAATAATTATATACATGGATGTTCGTTCCATAAGTCCATAGAATACACCTTGATTTAATGTTATGTAGGCATACTGCTCTCATCATTAGTCCATTAAGATATGCATTTCCTGATTATTCAGGTATAATGTTCAAGTAATTATTTCACATGCATACATAATGCTTCCGCTCTTACAGTGGACAAACCTGTTAACCAGCAAGTCTACCTCGATATTCTGGACAATTATGCCCTATCAACTCTGTGGCAATACTATGGAACCGAGCCTTGTTGGTACCAGCAGGATAATGCAGCACCGAGCCATAAAGCAAGGACTGTTACGGCGTGGTTTGACGATAATTCCGTATCGTGTGTGGACTGGCCAGCACAAAGCCTTGTTCTTAATGCCATAGAGCACCTATAGGGTGAATTAGAGCGCCGCATAAGAAGTTTGGAACCAAGGCCTACTACTAAGCAACATTTAGCGGCAGCATACGTACTGAATGGAAGCGCATACCTATCACTGTGTTCCAAAACCTTGTCGAAAGTATGTCTCGAAGGGTCAGTGCATGCATTAAGGCCAAAGGTGGACCGACACCGTACTACTGTATGTCAATAAATGTTATATTGTTATTTCTCTTCTAAGTGTCTGGTGACTTTTGTCAATATAGTGTATGTTTGAGTTTGAAAAAGTTTTAGAACTTCTATAAAGTTACATAAGCTTGGATGGGGATGATAAAAGTGAGTATTAAACCGAGCATGAAACTACTCGCATGCATTCGTCGTGTGTTTTGATGCCTGTCATTCAGCATTTTTTAACGCAAGAAATACCCTTTTCTGTGAGGCTCTCCAAAGCGCCAGAATTTTCTTCCACACATGCGTTTTGTTATCTTTGATGGACTTTCAGAAATATCCTCTTCAGCTTTTCGCCGCAATTTTCTTGTGGGGTTGCAATGACCTAGAACGTCTACGGACTAAAGAGGATTATTTTGCAGCAATTAACCCCCCCCCCCCCACCGAAAAGAAATTGATTTGAAATTTACGTACATCTTACTTAAAATGCTTTTCGAATTAATTTGTTATCACACACATAAATTTTGGTCCTTAAGCAAGTACAAAAATGCGGCTTTGAGGTACACAGCCTCTCAGGAATTTTCCGTAAATGTGAAAAACTGAAGCGTAACCCCCCCCCCCCCCCCCATTCAGCCTTTCCTTTCACGACATGTCACATAGTGCCACGCTGATTCAACTTTGTTCCGTGAGATATATACCACCAAAAAGACACGGAATTTTATAGTTCTGGGCTTCGCGAGATGAATAACTGGATAAAGTTTAAAGTTGAAAACTTAGAAATTGCGACAACATCGGGGGCCAACCCGCTGCCCACATTTATTTTATTTTTTATTTATTTATTTTATTTTTTATTTATTTATTTATTTATTTATTTATTTTTTTTTTTGTGTCACAGTAGTTTCTTACAATTAGATATATCCACATTCGGATCACCGATAGAATGATATCAGACCTTAGCTAAGTACAGTTAAGAACTGTTTCTACGAAATGGTGAATTGCAGCCCCGACGACCGAGTAGTCTGAGGCGCTGGATCCTGGTTATTCGACTGAGATGGGTTCGAGTTTGAGTCTCAAATGAGGCATGTGCTCTACACTGACCCTCTCCCCTCCCTGAAACCAGTGGCCACAAATTAGGGATGAAGACCACTTATAGCTTTCAGAGTTGTCGTGGTGGTCGTTAACTCCCTCCCTAAAAGTGGTGAATCGTTAAGCACTATACCACCTCCAGATTATTTTCCTGTCATTTTGAGCAGAGTTTTCCCATCTAAGGAATTATATTCTTGCTCGAACACTACTTTTTCTATGCAGAGATAAAAAAAAAAAAAAAAGAGTATAAAATAAAAAAAGATAAGGGGATTAGGCACGAAAAAAAATGTTGCCGATCTCGAAGATTGGGAGGGGGGGGGTACTTCTCTCACGTTGGCACATCACAGCATTCTAATGCCTCCCTTGGGTGTAAGTGCGGAACAATTTTCGGAACGAAGGGAACACGATTTGTTGTCCGACTTCGTTAAATATTCAACAAGGGACATTTCGGGAAGGTTTATATTTGGAAGAGAAAACGCCTCCGTAGAAGAAAGCAGGAACTCTTTTCATACCAGAAAGGCAGCTGAATTGGGTGACATTACAATATACGCCCACAGAAACAGCGTTTAAAAGGAAATCTGCGATTCTCCTGAAGATGGACGAAAGCCTGGCAAAGGTGAGTCATATCTTCTCCTCTTCCATTACCGTCAAGTAATGAATTAAACAGGCTCCTGAGATCGTTCTCCGTAAGAGTTTTGGGTGGTGCGATCTGTGAGTTAAGTAAACCTTGTTTGTAGATTTACTTCCTCCAAAACAGCCATAAGAGATGAACGTGACGATTCTGAGTATCCGTGTGTAAAACCAATCAACTCTGATCTAAATTTATACAGGTAAAAGAAGTGCTCAAATCGCACCAGCCCAAAGTTTCGTAATCGTAAATCCCATATCTCGACCAATGAGAGAGAATTATTTGCCCAAATTTAGTTAAAATTTGCTTTGTGCATTATGTATGGTGAACAAAAGTTCCATTTTTTTTTTTTTTTGTATATCATGTAATGAATGAAAATGTAATAAAATATTTTGTTTCACTATATGAAGAGCAACATTTCCTTTCTTTTTGTATTGTTAAGCCGCTTGCTTTTCTATTTGTTGCAAATTAAATTTTAGAAACTAACAGTAATTGTGAAAATCTTCCAAATACGTGGAAATAATGTAAATAGACAAAGACATCGCTCTTTCCACGTCTTTAATTAACAATAAGCAACCGAAACATTGTATTACCACACCGCTGGGATCGTACCCCAGATCCCTCTGTAACTAGCCGAGTGCGTTCGCCTTACGCTACGGTGTCAACAATCCACGGCGCTGTGTGTGTTTATCTGTCAGTATCGGACTTCACAAATCTGTAGGGACGGACTCAGCATGAGTCCATCCCGAACCCACTGTAGGTTCGAAAGGTCTCATATGTACATATGTATTTTTAAACCTTTTAGTGTTAAATTAAAATTTTAACATGAGTAGGTTTTAGGAATTCATAAAGTTTTTAAATCGTGTAAAAACTGTGTTCTATTTATTCTACGTTACTACACGAAAATTCATATTAAAAAATACTGGTGCAGCATATTTCAACAAATTCTGTAAATGGACAAATGACAAAGTATAGCGCTAAAAAAAACTGTGCCAGAAACTGGTGCAGAAGTTTCCATTCTTATGAGATTGTAAGCACCGATTTTAACATCCTCTCTTCAGCTGCACCCGGGCCCATCCCTTATTACGCCTTTGAAGCATAGTACGTATTTATATTGGGTGACAAACCAAAGCCAAACGTTGAAGGAAACGATCCCTATTTCAGAAAAAGTTGTGGAGGGCGCCGCCCCCCAGTCCCCATAAAATGCTATGACTGTTACCGTCAACTTTTTTATTTCCCCGTTTTTGAAATTATTTGCCCAGTGTCAGACCACATTACGTATGACGACAACTGCATGGATCAACACAGTATTTCGTAAGAGACAGCGCCGATGGCTGTTGCATCCTCGCTGAACAAAATCGCCCCAGTCCACTGTGAAAAGTGAACTGTCCCAAATCTTTGAGCTGGACTCTTGGTAAAACTCACTTTTTTTTTTTTTCGGGGATTAACGACCACAACGGGCAACTCTAAAGCTAATGAAGCAGTCAGTCGCATGTTCATATTTATGGACTGCTTCCAGGGAAGAGAAAGAACAAGTACAGTAAGACCAGCACATCACATCACTCACGCCTAATCTGGGACTCGAACCCAGGCCTAGCTTGGACGATCAGCCAGAAATTAGGTCGACTGACCACTCGGACACCGGATGGCCAACGCGATTATTTTTACTCATGGCGTTGACAGTGCGAGGAACGTAAGCGTTTCGAGAAACAACGCAAAACTTTTAAGGAAATCTCTCTTTTACGAACAAAAATAAATATCAGGGGAGTAACACTAAGTGAGAGGCTTTACTATAATATGCTATTATATAGATTTGATTAGATTTATGACTATTTGCTGGAGAAAGAAAGTTTCAGATCTGAAGAAAATTTAAAGGTAAAGACTATTTTTCACACACTGAATTAAAAAAAATCTGCTGCACTGAAGAACCAAGTTTTAGGGGGGTGAATATATGATGATTAAATAACTGTAGATGCCATTCAGAATTATTTGCATGCTTGAATAAAATTATTTGTTAATGTTTTATTCCGTCCTGAGATCAGCACAAAATGGCGCTCCTCCATTGAAACCTGTTTATTTTAATCAAGACACAATTCCAGAACGAAAAAATACCCGAGCGAAATGATAGAACAGACAGGTGGCTACATAACCGTTATGTCCGAATTATTTTTATTTCCATACGTACCCTGCAGATAACCATGTGTAACTGTGAGTTGCGTAAAAAATAAATAAATAATAATAACCGCTGCATAAATGGAGAGAAAGAAAAATTATATATATATAAGTGGGATTAAAAATGAACTTTCAGAAGACAAAAGTGATGTTCAATGCTTTTACAAGAAATGAAGATTTATCGATTGATGGAGAAAAGCTGGAGATAACAGACACATACGTTTATCTTGGACAGCAGATATCAAGTGAGGGTCACATTGATGAAGAAATTAATCGGCGTACAAAACTTGCCTGGAGAGCTTTTGGAAGAAACAGCATAATTTTCAAGAGCAATATGCCATTATGTCTTAAAAGAAAAGTGTTTGATCAATGCATCCTTCCAGTGCTTACGTATGGTGCAGAGACGTGGACCTTAACTAAAAGAGACATACAAAGGCTGCAGACAACTCAAAGCAGCATGGAGAGGTGCATGCTTGGTGTAACCTGGAGAGATAAGAAGAGGAACTCGTGGATCAGAAAAATGACAAGAGTGGAAGACATCATGATCAGAGTTAAATCCCTGAAATGGCAATGGGCTGGACATACTGCCAGAAGGACAGATCATCGATGGACAGCCGAAATTTTAGATTGGATTCCAAGGGACAGGAAAAGACCCAGAAGAAGACCACATGGGAGATGGGTGGATGAAATTCGAAAGCATGCAGGGGTGACATGGAGGAGACTGGCACAAGACAGACCGTTGTGGAGGAAACTTGGGGAGACCTTCGTCCAGCAGTGGATTGATAATGGTTGACAATGATGATGATGATGATATATATGGGTGGATGAAATTCGAAAGTATGCAGGGGTGACATGGAGGAGACTGGCACAAGACAGACCGTTGTGGAGGAAACTTGATGAGACCTTCGTCCAGCAGTGGATTGATAATGGTTGACAATGATGATGATGATGATGATGATGATGATATATATATAAAAAAAAGACGGCGCCACTAGTATAACGGAATCACCCACCATATTCTTTTTCCTTTTTTAGAGTAGTTGCGCGCTTAGCAAATGCCCCGACCTGCAAAAACACCAAACCTGTTTCCCCTTACCTACGCACACACAGTGAAGCCTGATTCATGAAGGAGAACACAGGTCTTGCGTAAGAAAATGTGATGAAAATCTCTGTATGTTACGTATCACCCTGAGCTACCACTCCACTGATTTTGCCAAGGACGACCTTTCCGAGTTTGTGTTTCATTCATAACTCAGCGAAGCACAATAACTTTGTACTTGTGGATTAAGTAATAACGATCTTGCAAGAATATTCTTAAAACAACATGAGTTGCTCTTCATCAGCAGTACACAGTACCATAGGCGGGCACACGGGGGCAGGAGGTGCGGCTGCATCCCCTTTATGCCCTTGCATTTGCCACGACAAATCTGCAAAACTTGGGAGAAATTAATACTTTTGCTAATTATTTGTAAATTAAAAACATTAATATTAAGACTTAGCAGCAGAAGAATATTGCGTTGTACTCAGCCCTTCGCTTTACTGCTTCCCGTATCTTTATCCCTTTGCCAACATTAGATCAGAATACGGAGCAATCAGAAAGTTAGCTAGCTGACGTGTTGTTGTTTTTTTCCATCTATTTACAGCAAATTAATGAGTTATAATTTAAATAGTTTTTTTTTCAACTTTCTGCTTTTACTTAATCCCAGTAACTAGTTGCTCATGTGAGAGGACTCAAAACTTTCACTCGTGAAGACAACGATGACACAGAAAAGACTGAGCTCATTGATGGTACTGTGTATTGAACAATCACTAGCTGTTTCCACACAGCTGGAAGATATGATTGACGAATTCCGAAACATGGTTCCATTTGATCGACGAATGTCGTTGTAAACACATTTCTTTCTTCTCTTTTGTGATTACACATAACGTACAGATAGAGTTTTTATAACCCCACCCGGTTTTATTTTTGACTGGGTCATTCGATTATATTTTAAAATAAAACTTGTATATCTTTAGTAATTTTTCATGTTCATTGTAATGAATTAGTTTTTGACGAGCCACGGCGCTACAGCGCACACAGACTTAAAAAATTTAAATGGAAAGGGATATTGTGTGACAATATCGTTAGAAAGCTTATTTCGTTAGATATCCAAATCCAGCATCATTTCAAAAATCCATCCACCAATTCAAAAGTTAGACAAATATGAAGAATGGGTGTATAAAAACCCACTCTGTATAGGCATTATGATTATAACAATATAATTTAAATTTTATGTTCTATAAAAACCAGATAGTAAGAATAACACCTCTTTATAACACATATCATTAAAGCTTTTAAATACAACTCCTCTGTGCCCCCAAAATCTGAATTCCTCATTACTTCACCGGTTTTTTTACGCTGTCCAGGTTGAAGAAGCGTATATGATCCAGCTTTATCCGTCTGCACGATAACTCGAGTAAAAATGATTCGATTTCGATGAAATTTTAGTATGTGGTAGGGAACCACCTGGGAACGAATCTTATTGAAAATGGGCGAAATGGAGTCAAAGGTCAGGACATAGGAGCGGGATCCATTCCATTGCCCTTATACGTCATAACTTACGTAAAAATGCTTCGGTTGCGACAAAACTATCATGTTTTCTGGAGGTATAACTGAACTGGTTCTGTTGAATATCATCGAAATGGGGTCAAAGGTCAGGGCATAGGAGCGAGATTTATTCTACATCCATTATCCCCATAACTAGAGCAATAAGTTGAGTAATCATTTGTGGTATGTTGGAAGGCGTATCGTAATCAATGCATTGCATGATCTTACTAACTTGTTTTTGTTATTGTTGTGTTTTGCTTTTTGTATTTTTGCTGACAGGGTCTTTTTTAAACCTGCGCCATGCATCTCCATTGTTGCAACCCTATTCACAGTACGGTTGTTGTTTTTTCAATCTGAAAATATGATCACAGATTTAAAATATATACTGCGTTATTAGAAATAAAATGGACAGTTCCAACATCTTATAAAACCGAAACTATTAAAGATATTGATACTCACGTTGCACCGTTTTGTAGGGAAGCTCTTGAAGTTTTTTACAGCAATTTACAGATATTCGATGTGTGCAGCCTTAGTCACACGACATATATCAACGCGGTATTCGAATTCTTGCCAAACACGCGTTAACATATCTTCATCAACTTCAGCAATAGGTGTTGTGATACGATGTTTCAGATCAGCTAAATTAGCAGGAAGGGGAGAGAGGAAGACTTGTTTCACAATAGCACCATAAAAAAGTGTCACGGGGTGTTAGATCCGGACTTCGTGGTGGCCAAAATGTGAGTAACATGTCGCCTACTGCGCGGCCAACCTAACGCTGTGGAAGATTTCCATCGAGGTAATTTCTAACTTCCCGATGCCAATGGGGTGGTGCTCCATCGTGCTGGAAAATGAAGTCGCCACTGTCTTCGGGCAGTTGAGGCATAAACCAAATAATTAGCATATCGAAATAAGAACTTCCCGTAACAGTTTTTTCTTGGAAAAAGTAGGGGCACACGATACATTTTTTACGGGATATGAATTATTTACGGCACAGAACACATTAACCTTTAGGGAATCCTGCACATGCTCCATTGTTGCTCCCCCATATGCGAATGCTGTGTTTGTTAATTCCCCACATATGTGGAATGTCGATCAGTCGCAGAAAATTAGACGCTCACTAAAACTATCTCCTTCAAAACGCTCCTGCATTTCTATACAGAAATCGCGACGTGCGGTTCTGCCATTGTCACTTGGACTGCAATAACTACAATTTGTTTCAGAGCCGCTTCCTCAAATTTTCCAAACAATGGGTTGTGGAATTTGTAACTCTCGACCCACAATCGTTGGGCATTTTCTTGGGCTGCTTTGGCAACTGGCACGAACACGCTCCACTTGTTCATCAGATACACGTGGTGTTCTGGACTTAACTTTACACAAACATCTTGTTGTTTCACTTTCTTTTGCCCGTCGTAAATGGATTGTCTATTCTGCGGCGATTTCCTGAAACGCGTTCTGAAACGCTGTTGCAATAGCAACAAAATCCGTTTTGCTTAATTCAAGTATACAGATGCCTTCACAGCATTTGGAGAATGAAAGTGGAAATGTACAATCTTTCAGAGACGCCATCGATTGACTGTGAAAACGTACACAATATTTTAAGGACGCCATCTATATAATAAAATCGTTACTACTGGTGATGGAACGGTGCATTCGTCAATATCTTACATAGTTTTGTTTTTTATAAAATTATAAAACGTTGAAACTGTCTAATTCATTTGTAATAACCCTGTACGTACATACATACATACATACATATATATATACTTAAGAGCAGAGCCGAAAACATAAGAAAAACTTAAGAATTTAAAACGAAAGTTGCAAAATAACCTGAAGAACAAAACGCGCGACGCAGCAGTAATGAAAATTCAGAATTCACATTATATTAAGAGACTGAAGCAAAAAAATTTTGACTCATATCAAGTACAACATAGAAAAGGTTATGTATTGACCGGTGTGAGTAAAAAGAAAAAAGAAAAACTGAATGTAGAAAGTGGCGAGAATACTGAGCCTTGGCCTTTTATCAAGGACCAGCAAAAACTCTGCATTTTCTCACTTCCACAAAGACCTATTTGGAAATGGGTTTCTGCAAAGTCATAGATGCAAGTAATAAGCCCACCAAAAAAATTAAAAAAAATATGTATATGCCATAACCTCCATAGAGTTGTATGACCAAGCTTTATTTAGTTAACAATTTAGCTTGCATCCATAACTTTCCTGGCCCGACGCATGCTCTTCATCTGTTACTAATAAACAGAAAGAAGATGATTATAGAAAACTCAAGTTGTAAGAGTGACATAATGAATCAGAAATAATGTTCAGCAATAAAAATTTTTTGCTTCAGTCTCTTCTTAATATATATATATATATATATATACACAGCGATGAGCCATTACATTATGACCACCTACCTAATAAGCTGTAGGACCCATTTTATCCTGCAAAACAGCAGCCACTCGGCGAGGCATCGATTCGATGAGGTGGCCTGGGGTATCTGGTAGCATAATGTCAAGAGCAGGTCCTCCAGTTCCCGTACATTTCGGGGTGGTGGTGATTTAGCACGAACCCGCTTTTCCAAGTCGAACCACAAATCTTCGATTGGGTTCGTGTCAGGTAAATTTGGAGGCCAGGGCATTAACAGAAAGTCACCACTCCTTAACGATTCTGGCAGTGTGGCATGACGCATTATCCTGTTGGTAATGGCCATTACCAGCAGGGAACACAGTTACTATGAATGGTGAACTTGGTCCACCACGATGTTCAGATACGTGACAGCTGTCAGGGATTGTGCTATTGAGATAATGAGGCCTAAAGTGTCCCAAGAAAACATCGCCCACAGCATAACACCACCACCACCGCCGCCGGCATGTTTCAACCCAGCAATGCATCCAGGTGCCATAGCCTCCGTTGTTAATCGGCATATCCGCGCTCAGCCGTCTACGTGATACACCAGGAAACTTTATTCGACAGACCAGGCCACTTTCTTCCAATGATCCACTTTCCAATCTCGATGATCTTGGGCCCATTTCATACGTTGTTGGCGATGACGTGCATGTGAGCATGGGGACCCGGCTGGGTCTTCAGTTACTCAGGCCTATGCGCAGAAGGCTGTGATGAACTGTGTGCTGTGACACATTGCCCTGATCACCACTGCTGTAGCTGCGGGTGATTTACGCACTGTGGCCCTGCGGTCAGTGTGAGCAAATGCGCGGCAGTCTTCGCTCTCCTCTGGCATCAATGAGCTGCGGACAACACACTGCTGGACGACGTTTCGCCATCGGTGTACCACTTTTGATACGTACTCACTAACAGCGGCACGTGAACAATAAACAAGCCGCGCCGTTTCCGAGATCGTATATCCGAGGCACCGTGACATCACAATTTGTCCTTTATCGAACTCCGATAAATCGGCAGCTTTTGCCATTCTGACTGCAACCACTACTAACCGAAAGCCGGTCCTTGGGTTGTATATAAACTGCTCTGTGAACTTCACCTGCGCCCCCGTTCGGTCTCCAGGCGCGCTCATTTCTCTAGGCTGGGGGTGGTCATAATGTAATGACTCATCAGTGTATAAGTAAGCACAACAAGTTGCAGTTCGTCAACACCACACGTACGGTCTAAATAGTCGATGTACTGGTATAGGCACATAAAAATGGTGGATAACATTTCAAATCAAATATCACTTTCCATGGGCGTACTGATAGTCCCCGCAACTCTTGTATTGCAGGGGGGGGGGGACTCACGACTGAGAGGGCCTCTAGCCTCTGCAAAAAATTTTACTATTTTTAGAGGGGCGGGGACTTCATTTAAAGCTGGTTAAAGAAACAGCCAGGCATTTTTGACAGCAGCTTTGAATGAAGTATCAAAAAGAAAAGCCATTTTTAGTAGTTTCCTTCTTCAGTAAATAAGTAAAATCTTTAGAAACCATTTTCGCGGTCTTAGTGTTTATAAAAACTAAAACTTCACTATCTCAGTTAAAGTTTTTTTTTTTTTTTGTTACATACATAGGCCATTATGACGGCGCCCTGTCACAGATACAACCGAGTGCAACAGCTAATGTTTTCACTTTTTTGTTTGAGCGCTTGGTGTTATAAGCAAATGGGCGTCCTCAATTTACAGCCACTGGTTCCAAAGAAAGGAGATACCAGCACCACTGCGCAAGCACACTTACCCATGCCTCTCATCTGGACTCAAACCCAGGCGCAACTCGATTGATCAGGAGCCCGCGCCACTGAAGTGGTTGCCTATGCGGCCGGTGCGAAAAACGTAGCTTTTGCGGCCGTTCGTTCTTTGACACTCCCTTTTGAGATTAAACATGGCTGCTGCCCTTTTGTGACTTTCAGACTTCCTAGGAGTGCCAGCGTTCCTTTTGTGCTGTTTGTTCCCCCACCACTGATTGCCCGCCATTAAATACAATTTCTTTTAGAATGTGCATCGTTTCGGATTTTTAGCAATGGAATCTTTTGAAGTCATTGAGACAACAAACAAGAAAGATGAAACAGAATTTTCGGTTGTAATGAACACGTCTTTTGAATTCTTCCGACACGAATAAAATATTTAAATCATTCATAAACTGTGCACAAAAGAGGGCCGCGGATGGCTTAGTGGTTAGCAGTTCAGACTAACGATGCAACGTCCTCAGGTTCGAACCTGGGCTGATCTTTCACAGATGGTGTGATTTGCTAACAATCGCTGAATATCTGCCGTGCACGTTAAGTGACGGCCCCCAGGCTGGATCCACTGGTTAAGTAGGTATCCTTTCCTATGCCCCCCCTGAAATTCTCTCACCCCTCTAAGTGCAATATCGTACTTGTACGGTGGCGCCATCTACTGTACTCTAATCTCACTACAAACTGTTCTGTCAAAGTCGCTAGACTTGCTCTCATTCCTTCCGTTTCTGTGTCATGCTCAAAAGGCGATCTCGCTGTAGGTGGCTGGGACCTAAACTCTATTCACTGTGGATGGAAGTCCTACAAGAAAATGACAAATACTTAGTGTGCACAAAAGATTTCTCGTAGATGAAGGAAGATGTCGGAGACAAATGGATTTTCATGTCGAACAGTTAGAAGAAGAGGTGTGCTGAGGAAAGATTTTTTTAAATACATCTCCTGGAAGCAGAGATAGCAAGAAGAAGAAGACTAACATTTACGTTCCTAGCGGGAAAACTGTGCGGTTCATTATAAACTGCTACACAGGAAAACTGCCACACATCCTTCATCAACTTGGAAAACTGCCACACATCGGAAAACTACTACACAGGAAAACTGCCACATGTTTTTCATTAAGGTGCCGGGCACAAATTGCTGTTCCTCCGAGTAACACTTTGAATGTGTGGCGGTTTTCCAATGGGACAATTTTCCTGTGAGGCAGTTTTCCAAGTTGGTGAAAGACATGTGACAAATTTCCTGTGTCGCGGTTTCCCGTCAACCAAACTGTGCATTATTTCAGGAAGGAAATGCCCACAACCATTTTTCGTAATTAGTAGCATCTGACTGAAAAATGATTTTTTCAATCGGCTTTTTAGACTCGCAGATAGTGCTATAAATATGCTGTGAACAGAAACATGAACATATGCCCTCTGGTGGCAAACTTGTGCCTTAAGAAAAATGTTAAATTGTAAGATAAAACGTTTCGCACTAGAAACGCTCGCCGACAAAGACAGAAATTTTCAAATCGGACTAATAGTTTCAGAGATATGGTGTCCATAGACGGACAAAGTGATACGATAAGCACGTGCTTTTTTTTTACAAAAGACATGCTACAATTAAACGTATTCTTTATATGATGGTTATATCATGTAAAGCACACGGTTTGTTTTTTTGTTGTCTCAATGACTTCAAAAGATTCCATTGTTAAAGATCCGAAACGATGCATACTCGAAACGAATTATAATGAAATGGCGGTCCACGTGTCCCACGAGGTTTGGCGATTTTTAAACCATGTAACATCTAGCCTCCCTCGGGCAATCAGTGGTGGGGGAACAACACAAAAGGAACGCGGACACAAAGGGGCAGCCTTGTTTTATCTGAAAAGGGGGGAATCAATATACGAACAGCCGCAAAAGCTACGTTTTTCGGACCGGCCGCAAAAGCGACGACACCCGCGCCACTGGCCACTCGGCCAAAAGAGCAACTTTTTACGATTGGCTAATAACGGAGTGATGTCAGAGCGTATATCTGAAGCCTCTGTACTCTGAGTCAGGGTTCGAATACAGAGTACGTTTTCCTGTTGTATGAGTGTTTATAAATAGTGAGGAATGGAAGAATATAGCAGATGAAGGACGTTCTTTGTTTTCACACTTGTGCTCCATTGTCCTCACGAAACAGTAGTTTGTTGAATTATCTGAAAGCAGTGATATCACGTGTTACGTAGATTCGAAATGTAAGGTGCCATATATTGTGCAATGCAGAACAACAAGTGTGCGAGTCGACAGAGACTGCTTTTTGATGCTTTAACAAGACGACCCACAGAAAAACAGCCATGACAAAGGAGAACGCGTCACATTTGAGATCATTTTCACATTGGAACGCTTAACTGCACAAGAAGGTGAAGAAGTTTAAAATGCATTAATAATCGACCTTGGCGGGAGCCAGATTCAACAGCCAAGTTATTACGCATATTATTCACTTTCTCCGAGTTACTGGGTGTGTGTGTGTCAGAGGAAGAAATTACTCACACGCTGTTTGGTGACAGCAGATTGCTACTCTTAACATCCAGTAGCAATTGTGCGGCTGCAGTAATTGGCCATTCGTCAGATTTAAGCCCTGATATAATTGTCAAGATCTGACCTTGTGATTATGTGCAGGAGATGCAATGCAAAGCAAGGTAAAAAATCACCTGCGTCAAAATACACAGATAAATTACTCATTAACAAATGTACTTATAAAACTACGGTATTTCCAGACAAACTGCGCATGTGAAAGCCAAGGGCGGTATCTTCCGAAGTACAAAACAACGGAGTGTTATAGCTGTTTCTAACAAACTGAAAATCAGTCTATTTGTGGAAACTGAATCAGTTTTTTGGAAAACAACAGAAATCGCAAAATTGTGGAGAGTGCACGCCGTATAAGAAAAAAAAAAACCAAGATATATTTTTTTTAAAGACCAAATTTACTGCTATGCAAGAGGCAAGAGAAAGTATAAAACTTTTAAATTATTTCAAGAATTCCCCTCCAATTACAGTTTAATAACGTAAAAAAAAGAATTTTGCGTTCACTATTTTAAAACACCTTTGGAAGATAGAACAAAGAAAACAAAACTGGCACAAAAAGTTGAAAATTTAAATAATGCAATTTTATTTACTGTTCAAAACTTTCTTTTATTTTTATGGAAATACAATTTGAATATCTTGAAAAGCCGAATTTTCATTGTTCAATTCTTTTCTCGAACATACACCTTTACTTAGTGGAAGTAAATTCCGGGAGAGTGCTTTTGCCTTCCAAAGATGACTGCGCATAATCTTGTAGATGAAACTGGCCAGCACGCGTTCGTTAGAATTCATAAAAATCTGCTGATAGCATTAGAAATGAGGAAAGATATTTATAAATGCAGCTATTACGTTGTCTACTAAACAGAGAGTACATTTATTTCACTTACAGCGCAATGAAAATACATTTAGGCTCACCAGTGTAAAAATAGGTTCCGTGAAATTTATACCGACGTGGATTTTGCGGACAACTCGAGGGGCGAGCGGTGAAATTTGCCGACAGGATAAGAGGTTGAAGTATTACAGAGTTGACGGAGATGCTAACGAAGCGGTCTGACTTGATTTCCCCATTCAAGCCTACTCGACAGTGAGGAAAGAATTGTCAATAAAGAAACAAAATCGTTTTTGTTAAGGTGGACCTCAAGTAATTTTGCTTCCTGTACTTCCAATGGGAAAACTTCTGTATACATTTTCTTCAAAATTAATGCGTTCCCAAGGATGAAAATCTGAACATCGATTAAATAAGCTTCATTTTATAACTTGGAATACTTAATATTTTCTAAAACATATCCATAATTATGCAATCCAACATTTGTCTACTGACGTCATCAAAGTACAGGTAGCGCCATCTTTTTTCTCGTTTCACCACCACCATAGGAAAAGTTATTGATTTTTAAAATAATTATGGTTATGTTTTAGAAAATACACGGACGGAAAAAAATCCCAACACCAAGAAGGAGTTGTGTTAGCTAAACGACAGTTGGTAGGCGGTGAGAGTACATCTGTAAGATGACGTCTATGCAAATTTCGCGCTCAGAGCATACGCGTGGCGCTAGTAGCGCCCCTCGGAACATGCAAAGCAGGTTTGCTGTAAATACGCGCTGTAACGTTCGTGAGAGTTAGTTATCGTTGAGATTCGACGTAGGGTGTTGATGTTAGTCAAGAATGCCTTTAAGAAGACGAAGAAGCCATTATCAACAGCTCACGGAGTTTGAACGAGGTCGTGAAATAGGGCTACGAGAAGGTGGCTTTTCTTTCCGCAATATTGCAGAACGACTTGGCAGGAATGTAGCCACCGTGCATGATTGTTGGCAGCGGTGGTCAAGGGAAGATACTGCCTCAAGAAGACCGGGTTCCGGCCGGACACGTGACACTACTGAGAGGGAAGACCGCCGTGTACGGCGTATGGCCGTGGCGCATCGTACCGCGCCTGCGGCAGCAATTCGAGCTGCAGTTGCCACCACAGTGACACAACGAACTGTTACAAATCGGTTATTTGAAGGACAGCTCCGAGCCGGACGCCCTGCAGCGTGCATTCAACTTACTCCAAACCACTGCCGTTTGCGATGTCAGTGGTGTCAAGCTAAAGCTCATTGGAGGACGGAGTGGAGATCTGTTGTGTTTTCTGATGAAAGCCGGTTCTGCCTGGGTGCCAGTGATGGCCGTGTGTTGGTTAGAAGGAGGCCAGGTGAGCGCCTGCAACCAACCTGTCTACGGCCGAGACACACTGGACCTACACCTGGAGTTATGGTCTGGGGAGCAATTTCCTATGACAGCAGGAGCATTCTCGTGGTTATCCCACGCACCCTGACGGCACAGTTGTACGTCGGTCTGGTGATTCAACCTGTTGTGCTGCCATTCATGAACCACATTCCAAGGGGTGTTTTCCAACAGGATAACGCCCGCCCGCTGTTGTAACCCAACATGTTCTACAGTGTGTCGACACGTTGCCGTGGCCTGCTAGATCACCAGATCTTTCACCAATCGAGCACGTGTGGGACATCATTGGACGACAACTCCAGCGACACCCCCAACCAGCATTAACCGTACCTGTATTGACCGACCAAGTGCAATAGGCATGGAACTCCATCCCACAAACTGACATCCAGCACCTGTACGACACAATGCATGAACATTTGCGTGCTTGCATTCAACATTCTGGCGGTAACACCGGTTATTAATGTACCACCAGCATTTCACATTTAAAATGGCTCTTCTCGCGCTTACAATAAGCTGTGATCTTGAAACCTTAATCGATTAAATATGTTACCTATACAAATGTATTGCCGCCATTTCATTCCTCTACAACTATTTTTTTGTGGTGTTGGGATTTTTTTTTTCGTCAGTGTATTAAGTATTCCAAGTTATAATATGAAGTTATTTTAATCGATGTTCAAATTTTCATCCTTGGGAATGCATTAATTGTGAAGAAAATGTGTACAGAAGTTTTTCCATTAGAAGTATAGGAAGCAACATACATTACTTGACGTCCACCTTAATACCACTTTACTTCTCATACCTCTGTATCGAATGTTGCTTACTCGATTTTACGTGAATCCACTGCAGTAGTGAGTCCTCCTAGGTATCTTAATGCATCGAAATTACATCGAGAATTACAGGATGCATCGAAATTACACCCCAGTACCTTTACACAACCGATCCGACTTTCCCGTCATCTTTGCTTTAGATTTGTGGAATGAAACTGTAATTATGTTGACTTAAACCCATTGCACCCCCGGCTTGAGCTTCCCTTTTCATTCCAGGTCGGCACGTCCTTGATCGGAAGGATCTACCAGGGTCCACAAATTCCACCGGTCTCTCCTCTTTGTTCGCAAAATTCGCGATTTTCCAACAGTCCGCAAAGTTCATGCCACCTAAAAATATTTCACCAAGAAAAGCTATAAATATGCGTGGGAAAACTTGGACATCAGAGGCGCAATATCGAATTTCTACGCCCGGGCATCATCAACCATTTTCAATCCACTGCTTGGTGAAGATTTCACCAAGTTTCTTCCACAACTGTCTATGTTGAGCCAGTCTCCACCATGTTACTCAGGCAGGCTTTCGAATTTCGTCAACCAATCTCCCATGTGGCCTTCTTCTGGGTCTTTTTCTATCCCTTGGAATCCAGTCTATAACTTCCGTTGTCCATCGGTGATCCGTTCTTCTGGCAATATGTCCAACCCATTGCCATTTCAGGGATTTTACCCTGATCACGATTTTCCTCCACTCTTGCCATTTTCCTTATCCATGATTTCCTCTTCTTACCTTTCCTGGTTTCACCAAGCATGCATCTCTCCATGCTTCTTTCAGTTGTCTGCAGCCTTTGTATGCCTTTCTTAATTAAGGATTCATGTCTCTGCTCCATATGTAAAAACTAGAAGGACTCATTGATTAAACACTTTCCTTTTAAGACATAATGGTATATTGCTCCTAAAAATTGTACTGTTTCATCCAAAAGCTCTCCAGCCAAATTTTATACGACATTTAATTTCTTCATCAATGTGACCCTTGCTTGATATATGTTGTCCAAGTTAAATGTAAGTACCGGCTAACTCGATATTTTCCCCATCAATCGCAAAATCTTCATTTCTTAAAAAAGTATTGTACATCAGCTTTGCCTTCTGAAAGTTCATTATTAATTCCACTGCTTTACTCTTGTCAGCAAGTTCCTACATCTTACTCTGCAGCTTTGAAGGAGTAGTTGTAAAAATGATTACGTCATCAGCTAAACGAAGGTGAGCCAAATAATCTCCATTGATCTATACCCCTTTGTTTTCCTAGTTCAATGATTGAAATACACTTTGTAATGTGGCATTGAAGAGTTTGGGAGATATGGTGTCGCCGTGTCTCACTTCCCTTTCCAATTTTTATTGGTGCTGTATCCTCAAATAGCCGAACCTTTGCACTTGCATTTTCATAGATGTTATTAGTAATGCTAATGTAAGCATCTTCAATACCGCAGGATTTCAAAGCCATTTTAACTGCTGATGGTTTCACGGAATCAAAGGCCTTTTCATAATCGATCAAAGCTATGCATAATGGGAATTAATATTCCCTCGTTTTTTCAATTAGTTCTCTCAGTACATGGATATGATCTACGGTGTTGTAGCCACTCCTGAATTCAGCTTGTTCCCTCGGTTGAGACATGCCCAATATAACCTTAAAGCGATGTGAAAGAACCTTACCGAAGATTTTATAAATCACTGAAAGGGGGCTGATGGGCCCGTAGTTTCTCAGATCCTCGAAATCATTTTCTTTTTCCATGTAGCAGGATCATTATAGCATACCTCCAATCCTCAGGAATATTTCCTTCATTGAGATATCTAGTGAAAACTTCGGCGAGTGTAGTTTCTATTTCGCCGCTTGCTTCTTGTATAATGTCCACGATAATTTCATTTTCTCCTAAGGTTTTTCCTTGTTTTATGTTCTTAATTACATGCGCAACTTCTGCCGGGAGGACTGGAGGAAATTTGGTACTGGTACTTTTCTTAATGACTGGAATAAGTTAGGTGTATTATCTCTTTCATATAGTTTTGTGTAGAAATATTTCACTCTTGTCAACATTCTACCTCTATTTCTTGTTACAGAACCATCTTCCTTTGTCAGTGCCATAATCAGTTTTCTTGCCTTACTGAGATGTCCCTTTGCTTTCTTCAGGCTTTGATTATTTTCAGTTGCTTTTTTCACTAGTTCACAATTGAATTTCCTTATGTCTTCAGCGATGCTTTTCAAAATCGTCTTGTTCTTAATTACATGCGCAACTTCTGCCGGGAGGACTGGAGGAAATTTGGTACTGGTACTTTTCTTAATGACTGGAATAAGTTAGGTGTATTATCTCTTTCATATAGTTTTGTGTAGAAATATTTCACTCTTGTCAACATTCTACCTCTATTTCTTGTTACAGAACCATCTTCCTTTGTCAGTGCCATAATCAGTTTTCTTGCCTTACTGAGATGTCCCTTTGCTTTCTTCAGGCTTTGATTATTTTCAGTTGCTTTTTTCACTAGTTCACAATTGAATTTCCTTATGTCTTCAGCGATGCTTTTCAAAATCGTCTTGCATAGCTTTATATATTCCACTTAAGAAGTTAAATTTTCTTTAGTTTTCCTCGTCTCCCTTCTTTTTTGCATTAGGAGTTTTGTTTGTCCTGGTATTTTCTTGATATGTAACTTGTTTTTAACGCCACCTACACTGGAGTGCAAAATTTAAGGACGAGACGGTTTTTCGAATGCAACGTCGTGCAGAAGTACTCCACATCGACTCAGATCATACCATAAGATCCCCAAGATGTAAGAATATGGGACAAGTGAGCAAAACCGTCCAAACAAGGAATCCGAAGGATACAAAGGTACTTTATTGAGAAGGTAGCTTCGAGCACAACTGGACAGAAGACAGAAACGTCCATGTGACAGGCGGCTGCCAAGAAAAATTCAGTCTTTAGTAGGGGATATGATCACCCCTGACTGCGTTGCAGGATTTGCAACGTCTGTCCATGCTGAGGACGAGGTTGTCAAGGAGCTCTTGAGGCATCGCGGCCCATTTCTCTTCAGCACCAATCACAGCTGCGGAATCGTTGCTGGCGGCTGGCGACGTACTGCCAAGCGTCTCCCAAGAAGGTCCCACACGTGTTCGATTGGATTTAGGTCCGAGGAACTTGCGTGCCAATCCATGCGTTGAATATCTTCACTCTCCAACAGCTCTGCGACAGCCACTGTACGATGAGGTGTAGCGTTGTTGTTCATGAAGAGGAACTCGGAACCCACAGCACCTCTAAACCGACGCACGTGAGGCAGGAGAACCTCGGTACAATAGCGTACACCAGTGACTGAACCTCCTGGGAAGATGTGGAGGTCAGTACGGCTACCAAGCATGATACCGCCCCAAACGAGAACTCCGCCACCTCCAAACCGGTCCCTTTCGATGATGTTGGATGTGTGATTGCATGTTCCCTGCTCTCTCCAGATGTGTATAGTCCAGAATCGCTCGTCAGACTAAATCGGCTCTCATCCGTAAAAAAACTCGACACCATTGCTGATGTGTCCAGTTCTTGTGTTCCTGGCACCACAGAAACCGCCGTCTCCGATGAGCAGACGTTAATGGCACACACCGTACTGGTCGTCGTGCAAATAGACCACCTTTGTGCAGCCTCCTGGCCACGGTAAAACGCGATAACGGACGTCCAGTTGTCTGTTGCATGTGCCTTGCGATTTCTCCCGCTGTCTGCCTCTTCTCGCCTGTAGGACAATATACCGGTCGTTCGCTGCCGTGGTTGCTGGTGGACGACCACTGCTAAACTCTCGGACAGCTGTTCCTGTCGTTTGAAATGCTCTCAAAGCTCGTGAAACGATGCTGTGAACGATCCCGAACTCCTCAGCCACACTAGTCACACTTCGACCTTCTTCCCAATGACGCGACCTCGGGTAAAGTCATCCAGATATCGTCAACTGGATTGCCTGTTGGCCATATCACACGGCGGCAGCAACTCGACGACGTTCAAACCGATGTACACCGTGCAATAGCTTTCACCAAATTGCTGAGCGTACACCGTCCGTGTGCTTTGTACTCATCCGACACCCCCCCCTTACGTCATGCTGCATATATGCGCATGGACCCTAGTCTATCTCCTGAGTGGTCTTTCGGTCCGTTCTGCCTGCTCGTTCCGCTGTTATGCTAATTTCTCCTCTTCGTCCTTAATTTTTGCACACTAGTGTATTTTTGTTGCTGTTTCCATAACATCTTCGGTTAGTTTTATGTTAACTTCAGAGATGTTCACTTCTGACGCTCGACCTTCCAGAGCAGAGAATCGGTTCCTCAGTTCCAACTTGAAGGTATTACGATGATTTTTAAGGTTGGTCGTGTCAATACATTTTGTATATATATACAGGGAGATTCACAGAAAACTAACACCTTTCATGTTCGTTTTATTTCAGCAGGAATAAATTGTAATGGCCCGTGTTAGTATCAAACGACGCGGGGCATCTGTGAGATTCTTCTATTCTCACGATAGGGCGCTGCTGTTCAGGATGTGGTAGCTGTCGCCGCCAGATTGCCTGAGTCACTGTAAAGATGCAGTACACGCTACAGCAACGGGTATTCTTTGTGAAAACGAACTGGATTACAAACTCGTTCACAGCTACGCAAAGGGTATAACGCGAGGGAATTTGGTATTAGCAAACCTCCCCAAAGGAACTCTATACTGGCGGTTGTACGCAAGTTGGAAACAACAGGATCTCTTGTGAGTGAAACCGGCAAGCATCGTTCATCTGCAGTGCCGATGGTTGCTGAGGACGATGAGGCACGACTTCAGTGTTCACTCCGGAAGTCATTACGGCGTCTGTCGCAGGAGACCGGGTACTCGTACTCCATGTGTCAGAGAGCTGCTAATAGCAGAAGCAATAGCATACTCATAAGCACAGTTGACACAGATGATATTGTGGTACTAGTAGGCTTTTTTTCGAACTACAAACTTACAAACCTAATATTCAACTATGGGTTGCATTTGGTAAGGGTAAACACTTCCGATATTACCATATCAACGCCATCTGCCAAGAGCTCGGAGAAAATATGTCGCAAGCATTGCCCCTTTTCCACGCTTTTACGGGTTCGGACACCACATCACAATTTTCTGGTAAGGGGAAAAAGTCAGCATGGAAGACATGGAAAGCATATCCGCCAGGCACTGAAGGATTTCTCTTCCCTGCAAAACATCCATTTCAGCCAGTAGATGCTAAAACAAAGGCATTGGAACTTATAGAACGATTCACCTGCATCCTGTACGATGGCACAACGGAACTTGACAGCATAAACAAGCTCAGAGAAGATATCTTCACACAAGGAAAACAAGTAAAGATGATGCAAAGTCTACCGCCCACACAGGATGCCCTCATTCAACACACTAATCCATCAATCTAGCATCTGGTTAACCAGTTTGAAATCACTCCAAAATGCACCTGCTTCGGCTATCTTTGGTTGGAAAAGAAACGAAGAGACATGGCAACCGATTTGGATGTCTATACCCGAAGCATGCAAAAGCTGTAGGGAATTAATGAAGTGCGGATGTAAGGCTGAACCCCTGTGCTCTAAGAGTTGCGTTTGTAAAAAGGCTGCACTTGCCTGCACAGCTCTTTGTCATTGCAAAGGCAATTGTGAACAGTTAACATCATAGAAATTGTTTTATTAGTTATTGTGTAATATTGTTTTATTAAAATGTTTGTAACATGGTCAAATACATTATCTCAGCAAATTGTGATTGCATAGATGTCATTCTTACATTGTAGCCTATTTATTCTTCTTAAACATTATTCAAAACATTTTTGCTGTAAGTCTAACAGCATTGGAAATATTCAACAAAAACCGATAAAAAAATTAGATTTTCGTAATAACCTGAAAAAAGTACAAAAATTCGGACGCTTGTTTCTCGCAAAATATTTAAGTTACAAAAGCGGTTCTAGTTTCAAATTGTTGAAAATTAAGTTTTAATTAAAATTGATTAGAATAGTTTTTGCTGTAAACCCAACCGTTGGGAAGACACTTAGCAAAAACCAACAAAAAAAAATAGAGATTTTCGTAATAACCTGAAAACAGTCCAAAACTTTGAAAGCTTGTATCTCGCAAAATATTAAAGTTACAAAAGCGGTTATTCTCTTAAATTGTAGCAAAGTTAGTTTAAATTAAAAGATATCATACCATTTTTCCTGTAAGTCCAACCGTGGGGGGATATATTTAGCAAAAACCAATGAAAAGTGGAAAATTTACAGGTGCAGTCCAAAGAAAATAAAGACGGCGGAGACTGAAATCGGGCACCCCCTTTGGATTGATAGTACTGAGGATGTATAAGAACTGTGCAAAATTTAGCGCTTTAATCCAGCATGTCACAATTTTTTCGCTAAGCCACCACACTATAAGGAAGCGAGGTCGTATAGTTTGATGGCTGTTCATGAGTTGCTGGAGCCAGATAAGGAAAAACGAGGGCACTATTGTCGCTGGTTTCAGGACTTCATTGCTCAAAATCCTGGACATATGATCCATGACGTGGATCCACTTATGTGGCTATGTCAATTCACAGAATACACGCATTCGGGTCGCAGAACATCCGCTCGCCCTTCAGGAAGCACCTATGCACCCACAAAAAGTCTGAGTTTGGTGCGCAATATCCGCTGATATATGTAATAGTGGGTCCCATTTTTTTCAACGGGACTGTCAACACTGCAGAGTATTAACGAATTTTCATGGACTTTGTTGAGCAATTAGATGACATAGAACTGGGTCAAGGCTATTTTCAACAGGATGGCGCCACGTGCCATACATCAAATGAGTCCACGGCGCTGATCCACAGCTTCTTTGAGGACCGGATAATTTCCCGTAACTTGTGGCCACCGAGATCACCAGATTTGATAACACCAGATTTTATTCTTTGGGGATTTCTTAAGGAAAGAGTGTACTCTACACGCCCTCGGGCATTAAACGAATTGAAGGAAAACATTGCAAACGAAATCAAAGGTATTGACAAGGCGATGCACCAACGAACGGCCAGGAACATGGAACGACGTGTCCAGATGTGCCTTCAAGAACGGAAGGGGGGACATTTTCAGCATTTGACGTAAAGGTAAATGTTATGTAATGTAAACTCCCATAGATATGTTACATTTCAGATGGCATAACTTGCTTCATTCTTGTTCTCATAAATTGGTAATGAAATGTGTTAGTTTTATATGACCCTTTAAATATAATATAAACTATTGAATTAGTAATATATATTACTAATTTAATAGTTTATATTAGTATATGTACATACACAGTGCTCGACAAAACAAAATTATCATACCTCAACGTTATCTCTGTGCGAGGGATACAACCAAACGGTAACCCCTTGTACAGTTTTTTCCAACTGCTTCGTAGTTTGGATCTTCGGTACCACATCAAACGGACCGAATGCAGCTGGCAATCGTGATTCACAGTAATGATCAAATAGCCTCCACTGAACCTTCAACAATGTGGACGACATCCTTGTCTTACAACATACGAACAACGTGCCTTCATTTCTAATGTGAGCAACTAACATCCCCTAAGTATTTCGAGGTAGAACTGCACATTTTAAGCTGCCAAGGCTACCGAATCTGGCGAAACTATTAAAAAAAAATTTGTACATGGACAAATGACAAAGTGTGACGCGAAAGAAATTGTACCAGAAACTGGTGCAAAGTTTCCAATCCTATTTAAATCAGATTAAACGGTGATTTTTGCGCTTTTTCTTGAGCTGCGCCTAGGGCAGCCGCCCCACATCTGCCCCTCCCTGGTCACGCCTCTGTTGATCATTGTATTAATTATGCGCTACGAAAGAATTCTAGCAATCTAACTTTAGAAGCGATACACTGTTACACCACTGGCGGAGGTACTACCTTGATGATTATTAGGCACCCGATGTCAAAACACGATTTTCCCAACCCGACCTTCAGGAGAACAAACAGATATGGCACTAAATAAAATATACATGTATTCCATCAGGAATTGTTGCTTTTAAAGATTTTTTTGGCCATTTCTACGGCTACCAAGTGAAACAAAAATCCATCTTAGTTTCTATAATCCCATACGAAAAGAATAATTTAATCAGACTTTCTCGCGTACATATGTAGTGTCAAATACTTTACCGTCACCAAGCGGAAAGACCGAAACAACGACGTTCCACAAACTTACATCCTGGATCCACACCCGGGTCTTGGAGAGTCAGCCAGAAATAGACCCACGCCTCACGCTACTACGACACCGAAATTAATTTTAATGGACTTTTTTATAAAAACGTGTGTCACATTTTGAGCTGCCTTTTTTTTCGTAACATTCCAAACATGGTATATCGAGTAAAATGTCACCTGCAGATTGAATTTTCCATACTGACGTTAATTATTAATAATCATACAGCAGCCATTTCTCATCAATTTTCCATGAAATTACTTTGAAAGCAACATCATATTATGTGATCCACATAAACTGGCCCGCTTTCAGAAAGGGGGAGAGGGGGGGGGGACGGCTACTTGCTACAGAAAATAAAAATTCGAAATGGGCTGGCAACAACATGGAATTCTCACCCAATTTACTGTACACACCTATAACGTACAGAAGCCGTGGAACAAATTAATCACATTTATAAAATTAATAGCGCATGCCCCCCCCCCACACACACACACTTCTTCAATACCCAATGATGGATCACCACTGTTATTCACAAGCGTGAAAACACGTGATGACCAGAGACCCATGAGGACGAGATTAAAGCACGCGAAGAGGATTAAAGCCCGTTTTCACTGTGATGCGCAGAAAATCCGCTTTCCTTACTTATCTCTCCCTCTCGAGGGATGAGGATGGGCTGTCAAATTCCGTTAAGTAATGTGAACTCTCTCTTGAATCATCGGGTCAAGAGGGCCATTTAAATTGCTTATTTTGCCTGACTTCCACACATACAAGAGTTCTACCTTACTTTCCCCCACTTCCTCTCCCCTCTCCCTGCAACATCTCCCGCATGCCGCCTGAAGTCACTGACCTCACTATGCTGACTTTAAAGGGTGTGCGCAGGAAAGCACTCTCGGCAGGTGAGATGGTCACCCTAAAGAGGGCCTTCTTCCTCTGTTATTTATATGTATGCCTCCTTTTTGGGGACTGGGATTTAACACGACGTGAGGACCATTCGTCCGCCTTAAATCCCGCAAGTCTTCTCATTTATCGACACTGATACACATTTTCACGCGAAGAAGTGTTTAGTCTTGTCACTCAAAAATCTATGGGTTGGGTCGGAATGAGGGCTACATGGGAGATCTATCGCGTGAACTGCTTTAGTAGTTTCCGGCATTTCGTCGCAAGCGACAGAGCAACCTCAAATGAAAGGTTAGAGATGTGAAAAATCACTTCTCATTAGCATTCTATAATAGAATTACAAGTAAAAAAAAATCACAAATGTAAAATAACGGATGCAAGAAAAAACGAATGTTCTGCAGCTCGAATTTAGAACCTTCTAGAAAATTCCAACGCAAGCAACGTATCCCACTGACGAACAGAATAATACGTCTTTTCAAGAATGATAAATACTTCGTGATAAATTTTTGTAACAAAAAAATAAATCTGAAAGATTGTGTCATGCTTAATTTTTTCGAAGCAAAAATAATTTTTCATAAATCCGACCTCCCGAAACAAAATTGCAATCAATGTTTCAAGAATTACGGTCACTAGCAGTCAGGGACGTCACTGGACTTTGAAATCACGCTGGGCGAGCGTTATTTTTGCTGAAGAAAGTTTGATAGCCGTTTAATTCACGAAACACTGAAAGAAATTTTTTTTTATGCTTTTATGAAAATAGTACTGTATTTGAACAATTTTTAAAGAAAAATTTTCTATTTATTAACCTAAATAAAATATTAACGTCTCGTGACACACAGACACAACACCTCCCTTCTCCTTAACTCCCTTCCATTGAAGCCAGGAACCTTGCTTTGCACTCCTCACCTCCAAAGCACTTGTCAGCCACGTGCCGCTCCCTCACTGCCTTGGTACAGGCTTAAGAGCGATGGTTTAGCTTTAGATTCCCTTTTCCGTGCTGAAATCCCCTACTCAGCAGAGCAATTAGTAATGACCCCTTCCCTCAGTAAATTCCTATTCACCCTACTCATTCGCCCCTCGCCATATAAACATGAACAAAAAAAAAAAAAAAAAAAATACCGGCTTAGAATTAAGGAATTCGGAGAGTGGAGAACAATTACATTTTCCTGGCCCTGCAGATACTTATTTTGATAACCTTCCTACGAAGAAGTGAACAAGCGCACTTCCTAGGGAAAAATACGTGGAGCTACCAGACAAAAAAAACAGAAGACTCATTATTGTTGGGCAAAGTACAGATTATATTTTAAAGTTAAATAAAATAAAAAATGGCACATCTTGAACTGGGTGGGCAAGAAGAATTTCAGAGTGCCCCCCTCAACCTCGCACCCCCTTGGCGACGTCCCTGCTAGCAGTACAAGTCAGGCACTTGGTTCTACCTGGATTATATGTGCGAAAATATATTATAAATAAAAAGAATTAATCACAAATTGGATTTATCAAAAACAATTGCTTTTTACAAGACTTTTCAAGAACTACAAAATTATCATTTTCTTAACTCGTTTTTGTTAGCATTCCATATATACGCAACAAGGAATGCACATCTACCCTTTAAGCGGCCGATGTACAGGGGTGTGCAAAAGTATTGTATCACCTGCAAAAACCGTGAATTTTTAAGTTTAACTCTTTGTTTAACTAATTTTCGTAGTTGTTTCATCATTTATATTCGATGCAAAATTTAAAGGAGATTTCAAAAATGTTTTATTTATTCCTGTAGCTATTTCTGTTCTTAAGATACATTACAAAAATCATGACCAAGTCGAAATTATTATGAAAAGGATCATTTATCCAATACTTAGGTTTACAGCAATAGATCGTTTTTGCGATTCATACGGAATGAATTAACATTTAAATAAAAAATATAATGCAGCAAAATTATAAAATGTTCCTAATATTTTGTTGCCCAGCCTTTAGCTTTAATCATAGCATTGCATCTTGCTGGCATACTGTGAACAAACAAGGTTTTGTTAAAGATTGGGTTGAACAATACTATTCCAAATTTGAATTACATTTTCAATAAGTTAAATTTTGGTTGTAGGTTCTTTTTTGATAGTTCGTACGATACTTTGAACCACAAATTTTCCATCCGGTTTAAATCCGGTGAATGTGGTGGCCAATCAAGATGTTAAACATTTTTTTTTTTCCTGAAACCTCTTTTTTACGCTTTCCAACCGTAGGTTGAAGAAGCGTATATGCTCCAGCTTTGTCCGTCCGTCCGTCTGTCTGCACGATAACTGGGGTAAAAATGGTTCGATTTCGATGAAATTTTAGTATGTGGTAGGGGACTACCTAGGGACGAACCCTATTGAAAATGGGACAAATGGGGTCAAAGGTCACGACGTAGGAGCAAGATCATTCCATTGCCCTTATGCGACATAACTTGCGTAAATATGGTTCGATTTCAATGAAAGTTTACTATGTGGTAGGAGACCGCCTGGGGACAAACCCTATTCGAAATGGGTGAAGTGGGGTCAAAGGTGAGGACATAAGATCGGGATGCATTCCATTGCCCTTATGCGTCATAACGTGCGTAAAAATGGTTCGATTTCGATGAAATTTCAATATGTAGTAGGAGACCACCTGGGGACGAACCCTATTGAAAATGGACGAAATGTGGTCAAAGGTCTGGACATAGGATTGCGATCCATTCCATTACCCTTATCCCATATTATTAAGGTGGACGTCATGTAATTTTGCTTCCTATACTTCCAATGGAAAAACTTTTGTAAACATTTCCTTCACAATGTGTTCCCAAGGATGAAAATTTGAACATCGATTAAAATAACTTCATATTATAACTTGGAAAACTTAATATTTTCTAAAACATAACCATAATTATATTGAAAATCAATCACTTTTCCTTTGGTGGTGTTGAAACCAGAGAAAAGATGGCGCGACCTGTACTTTGATGACGTCAGTAGACAAAAAAATGTTGGCTTCGATGTTCAAATTTTCATCCTTGGGAACGCATTAATTGTGAAGAAAATGTGTACAGAAGTTTTTCCATTGGAAGTATAGGAAGCAAAATTAGTTGACGTCCACCTTAAAGTAGCAATTCTTGTATGTATGTACATTTTATTTTGAAAACGGCTCTAAGAATTTTGATGAAAGTCGTTAACCTACCGTTTTCTGGTACTAGAAATCGATTTAGCTTGATCTCGACTTTAGGAGAATTCGTTTAGTGGGTTAAATAACCACCCCGAATTATAACGTTTTTAGTGATGGCGTTGTTCCATTAATGTTACCAATGCTTAGAAATCTTATGACGTCATAATCTCGCCTTTGAGAATGTTGGCGCGCCGTCACGCCATCTGTCTTTTTACGTCACGCATTGTGTGTGGATCCTATTAAAGTTTTATGACGTCACATTCTTGCGGCAAGCAGATGGTCGCGATTCCCATCTACCTCATTACGTCACGCGTTGTGTGCGTATGTCCGTCCGCAGGATAACTCACGTAACAATCGTTCGATTTCGATGAAATTTTAGTATCTGGTAGGGGATCACCTAGGAAGGAACCCTATTTAAAGTGAACGAAATGGGGTCAAAGGTAAGTACATAGGAGCGGGATTCATTCAACTGCTGTTATGCGTCATAACTAACGTAAAAAAAGGTTCGATTTCGATGAACTTTTAGTATGTGGTAGGGGACCACCTGGCGACAAACCTTATTGAAAATGGGAGAAATGGAGTCAAAGGTCAGGACATAGAAGCGGAATCACTTTCATCGCCATTATGCGTCATAACTTACATAAAAATGCTTCGATTTGGATGAAATGTTAGTATGTTGTAGGGTCTTACCTGGGGACAAATTCTATTGAAAATGGGCGAAATGGTGTCAAAGCTTAGTGATTCCCATTAAAGCGAAATTCTGATTCATCACTGAAAAGAATATTTTTCCATGCTGTTTTGCTCACTGATGTCTAAGCTGTCTTTGATTTAGTGTCAACAGTGGTTTACGTCTGCCTTCGCAGCCACGTAAGTCAAAGTGAATCAGCCTCCTCCTAACAGTAGATGTAGCCTACTAACAGCAACATCAGTCACTTCAGACTATCTTTGGAGCAGTTCAAGTGAACTGAGCTTCCTGTCTGCCAAGCCTAGCTTTCTGAACATTCTGTATTGCCTGGCTGCAATTGATCTGGGCCTTCCACTGCGACGCATATTTTTAATATCACCAGTGTCTTTTGCTTTCTTCAGTAGCCTAATAACTGTAGATTGATCACAGCCCACTTTTTCAGAGAAATGCCTTGAAGAACATCCTTCTTCATGCAGAACAACTATTTTTACTGTCTGCTGGGGACAAGTCCGCGGTTTTAAACATTGAGAATGTACACACCCTAATAACAAGAAGAAGTGACCTTTACAATGCTCTAGTAGCTCTGCGTCAACCCTTATAAAGGCTGGAATAGAATTAGGATAGCATCAGGAAGTAGCCAATCAGGTAAAAGAATGTCTATTGATTGGCTATAACAACTGATAAGCAGCTAACGTGAATTTCAATGTGTTTGCCAAACCCCATATTTTAAGTCACATCTTAAGAACCGAAGTACCTAAAAGAAAAACTAAGACATTTTTGAAATCTCCATTAAATTTCGCATCTAATAGCATATAAACGATGATATAACTATCAAAATTAGTTAGTTAAAAAAAGAGTTAAACTTAAAAATTCAGTTTTTGAAAGTGATGCAATACTTTTGCGCGCGCACACCACTGTACCTCAACCAAACGTTGCCCAAACTTTTCTGAGCTCCCCAAACAGGAATATTCATATAGCAACTGGGTTCTACGAAAACTACAACAAAACTAGTCTTTACCCCTCTATCTCAGCAGTACCGACCATAAACCTGCTGAGAGTTATAAAGAAATCTCGTTTCTATAGTCCTCCATTCTCTGCTCTATGACCCAAGACATGGAGAAGGGCTTGTCCCGCTAATATGGACATGTCACTGAGTAGAAACAAGTGCCTCAAACATCTCTCTTTTCTTAGATCAATCGACACTGTTACGATTAACCTAAAGGTGCCCCCCCCCCTACATTCACTCTTGAGTGTCACGTTTGAATGTCTCGCCAGAAACTGGGGGAGTTTTGGCGCCCAATGTGGAATATGAGGTGGAGTGAAGCTCTTCAGCGCCTGCCTGAAATCTTGACCTTGAAAAGGACAGAACTGCAGTTTTGAGCTTTTTTCTATCCCAAATAACAACGCAAAGAACTTTACATCAACAATACATAAGAAAGTATAACTGTATTAGTGATCCGATTTACTGGCGTCGATAAAAATCAATCACCCTAGCTTTCGCAAATCAACCAGATGGCTTTTTCAAGTAAGGTAGACAGCAAACTGCAAAATAGAACGCTTCAACAATTTGAACGCTGTGACTTGACAATAAACGAAGAGATACAAATGTAATTATTCAATTAAAGACACGAGGTCTCATGTTCGTTTTGCACGCGAAATTCTTGCGGGGAAATAAAAAGGCATTCACTATTTCAAGATTTGGTTCCAAATTCGTGGTAACTCTAGCGAGACACTCATTGCAGGCCTCATTGTTGGTAACGATCTCCAAAGTTTCTCGAATGGCAGTGAATTTTAGTAGAGTAGGAAGCTAATTCCTTTATGACTTCAACAGGACTTCTCTGGATAGAGCCGCGGTTAATTTGCCGTTCTTTGTGTCCCTCTTATGCTCGTTGACCCTAATTCTAAATGAACGTTTGGTCATTCCAATGTAGTATCGCTTGGAGCCGTCCGGATATTGTAGATGTATGGCATAAACACCTGCTTCGTTGGAAAGTGGGGGCTTGTCAGTATTTAGCTTACGCACAGCCTATAAAGACGTCGGAGATCTTATGCCGACACCGAGGTTAATCTTCCTGTACGCGTTCTTGAGCTTATAGAAAACATTTGGTACGTAAAGAAAAGTGCAGCCGCGGAGCCAGATAGCGTAGCTAGATGCCGTAGCCACATAGCGTAGCCGCGGCATAGAAAGATTAGCATGACTCTTTCAGTTTCTTTCGATATATCTATGCATCATGTTCGGGTCGTATCCTGCCTCAGTGGCTAATCCGATAACGCTTTTTTAATTCGCTTAGTCTAGAAGGAACATCGGAGGAGATGGTGAAGGCCTTTCTGATTCGAGAACGGTAGAAAGCTGTCTTGTAATCAGCGAGGCAGAATGAGCTGCAGAGCATCAGGTTGGGAACGGAAGTGGGTTTATAATAGACTTGTGTACGGAGGCGATTTTCAGGGAACTTACTCAGTAAAACATCCTGATAAGGCAATGCATTATTGTGCTCTAACTCCATAGTGAAATTGATCGTAGGCTGTATATCATTGATTTTATCCAGGAAAAGCGGGAGTCTCCTTTCCATGAGGTCAAATGAAAAATACGTCGTCAGCAAATCGCAGCGAAGTGACATGTCTGGTGAATATATGCTGCTCGATTGGGCGAAGGACTGCTTTCGCGAGAATTGCTGAAAGTGAAGATCCCATCGGAGCGCCATTTGTCTGTTTATAGATTTTTCCTCGGAAACTATAGTAGCTAGAATTTGAGACTAAGTCCATTAATTTGAAGATACTGAGGCAAGACTCTTGAGAATAAAGTGATAAATTAGATATGGCCTCTTTTAACGTTCACTTGGCTTCCGGCACGGGGACCGAAGGATGAAGGGAAACCACGTCAAACTACCGATAATGTCGCGTTGTTGGACAGAGATTTGCTTGATTTTCGTGATAAAATCTTGAATGGAAGTTATTATAAAGTCCGATTCAGGGAGGTGATTAGCCAGAAATTTGCAGAGAGCCTTCTCTAAATGGTACGTCGGTGCGAATCTCCTTGGCACGATGGGTCTCAATGGATAATCGGGCTTGCGGTGTTTAAGTCTTCCGAACAGCTTCGGGATCTGGGGGCCTGGTGGTAATTTGGCGGCTTTCTTGAGATCCTCCTGGGATAGCGGTTAACCTGTACCTACCTGTGCAATCCAACAATTTAGATGGTTCGTTCGTAGTACTATAGATACAGAAGCGGAGATGAAGTCTTCGAGTTTTTGATTGTAGTCTGCAGCATTCATAATCGCTATCTGGCCGGATTTGTCCGTTTGCGTTAATTCTTTCTTCTGTTCTGGAATCAGAAGAGTGAATCAGTAAAACATCTTCGAATCTGTTAAACGAATGTCTTTGGGAATTTTCATGACGTGAATAATTATTTTAATGCAAACTTTTCTTTACCCAGTGCCTATTCCAATGGTTATCTGGACTTATTTTTGGTAATAAAATCTCGCTCAGCTCAACGCGGAAAAGGTTATTTTGAATTATTTTTCTTACCAGTGCCTTAGATTTGTCAAGCATTTGTACGGAAACTGTGAAGCACGACCATTATGATTTAAAAAATTACGGACGTGCTAAATAGCAAAAAAAAACGTGTGTGAAATATTAAAACTTCTAACAAGTAAACAAGCCCCGCACGGGGATAACTGGTTTTCCAGTTATTTGGGGAGCGGCGCCCCCACGGCCCGAGCTGACCTTGTGACCGGTCAACATCTTGTGGTAGAAAAATATTTTTTTCCAACTTTATTTTCTAATTCGAATGTCTCCTTCGCCGGGACAGCCGTTCACCAGGCTGTTGGGGAGTGGCGCCCCCACGTTTCCCGAGCTGCTGAAGTGACTGACATCGTGGTTCTGTTTTTTGTATCTTCGTACCAGGCCTCGCCTTGTGTTGCACACCCCGTCCTGTGGAAATAAATTTTGTCCTAACTCCGTCTTTTGCTGCTTTTTTCTCATCTACTCATCCGTAACCCTAACCTCTCAGTCGTAGGTTGCTGAGACCTTTTGTTGGTGCCCCATTCTCAGGGTTTCTTTTTTGTTTTGTTTCGTTTCTTCTTTTCCTGAGTTTGGGATACTAGGCTTACCTGCATGTTTGCCGTGTGTGGTAACCCGTAAGGCGGAAATGGGCTGTCTGGTGGCTGAGGTCACAGGTGGTGAACAAGTGCCACCTCTGTACCAACACTCCTCTTTGACCCCGGCTTCGCTGTAAACGGGCGGCTGGAGACTAGCCCACCTCTAGTCAGTAAATTCTGTGCCGAGTTGTGTGCAGGATTTTAACGGCTTTTGTCGTATAGAACGATAGGGCGAGCCCGGGGGTTGTGGGATCATGCCAAAGGCGTTGGCATGACGGTACTCTGGAGGCCGAAGTGTCCGCCGAGTTCATGTGAACACAACCATTGGACTATATTTGCAGCTAAGCTCTAGAACTGTGTCTTGCGTCATGTTTTTGGCTTGCGGACCTCCAGTTCTCCCCTGTTGGGCTCGATTGTGGGCGGAGTACGTTGCAGACGAATTCTTTCTTACTCCCATGGGGAAACCTAAACCCTCCTCAAAATTAAAAAACAAAAAACCAGAGGATATGGTGATTGATCAGGCACCCAATTTGCCTCCACCACCTCCCAAACATAACACACTGAAGAGAACTTTAGTTGAAGAACGACATCACCGCGACGTAACTTTAGATCCAGGTGTTGAGCCGTCAGCTCAGAAACGTCGCATTACACTTGCAGATTCGATAACTCAAGCTACTTTTCTCGTCATTTCTTCTACTGACCAGACGTTGAGACTTTCCTCCAAGTCTCCTTTTTTCATCTCGAAGGCACTTGCGGGTGTTGCTGGCTCTTTGAAGTCAGTAAAAAAGCTACGCTCTGGAGACCTGCTTGTGGAAACTTGCACTCTCTCTCAGAGCAAATCTCTTATGCAGTTGACCAGACTTCAGGATATTCCTGTTCAAGTGACGGCGCATCCGTATCTCAATACCTCCAAGGGAGTCATTTCTGAGCCCGACTTGTTGGACTGCGATGAAGACGAACTTGTGTGTGAACTTGCTGATCAGGGTGTCATAGCTGCCAGACGCATGACTTTCAGGCGCGATGGCGCTCTGATCAAATCGCGAAATGTTATTTTGACTTTTAACAGTCCGAAGGTACCTACTGAAATAAAGGCTGGTTACTTGTTATGTGCAGTTCGTCCATATATACCAAATCCTCTACGCTGTTTTAAGTGCCAGAGGTATGGACATTCCCAGCGGTCCTGTAACAGTGCTGCGAGGTGTGCAAATTGTGGATCCCGAGACCACGAAGGGACTGGATGCACTTCAGAGCCCTGCTGTGTTAACTGTGGTGACACCCACGCTGCTTATGCCCGGTACTGTTCAAAGTGGAAAGACGAGAAGGCGATCCAGCGCGTCAAGACTCTGGAGGGCCTCTCATACATTGCCGCAAAAACAAGTTATGCATTCCCAATGATCGGCAGCGCACCTTTGCTGCCGTGGTTAAATCTCCGACTGCTACTACACAAACATTGGTACCCCGTCCTTTGCTTCTCCAACGACCTAGTCAACCTGCCAAACGGACTACGGTAGAGCAGGGCACGCAAGTGGATTTTTTGGATATTCACATGGATATCCAAGCTGATATTGCAACATGCTCTCCACAGAGGAGCAGCGCTTCCAGTTCTGGGAGGAACGCCTGTACATGTGGGAAAGTTGGGCCAAAATCTGTTAAGGCCTGTAGGCTTCACCCTACACTTGAGGTCCCAGTCACAGGTGCTGAACACTTGCTCGACGTGTCGAGGTCCCCACCCTCAGCCACTGTAGTGGGAAAAAACTTAGCCGAGGGACCTGATACTTCACGGTCCTTGTCACAATCTCCTGACCGCGATCAGGCGTCAGATGTGAAGAGCGACGAAGAGTTTTAACTTTTCTTTGTTGCTCACCTTTTTCTTTGCTCTCTTTTAATGGCTGCGTGTATCATCCAATGGAACTGTCGGGGTTCCCGCTCAAATTTCGATGACATTAAACATCTGCTCTCTTCTTCTTCGCCTGTGTGTCTGTGCTTACAAGAAACGAAGCTTCGACCCAGCGATTCGCTCTCGGTCAAGAACTACAGCTTCTTCCGGAAAGATAATTCCAGTGGTGACATTGCGTGTGGAGGAGTGGCGATTCTTGTCCCACACACTGTTCCAGCCTCACATTTTCACATCGATACGCCCCTGCAGGCGGTGGCGATTCGTCTTTCCGTTAACACTGTGCTCACTGTTTGCTGCCTTTACTTACCACCGCACGATTCGTTTAGCGTTGCAGATCTCGAGAGCCTTGTTGCCCAACTACCTTCTCCCGTTCTCCTTGTGGGGGATTTTAATGCCCACAGTCCATTGTGGGGCAGTGATCGGACTGATGGTAGAGGTCGTAGGGTGGAGAGTTTGTTGTCCTCAAGTTCTCTCTGTGTGCTCAACACGGGAGACCATACGTACTTTCACGAGCCTAGCAGAACTTTCTCTGCCATTGATCTTGCCCTGGGTTCTCCATCGGTGTCTGCCGATTGGAACTGGAGAGTGTCGCAGGACCCCCTTGGCAGTGATCATTTCCCCATTTATCTTTCCCTGTGCCGAGACGAGTACCATCACCTTTCTCGTCCGCCCCGATGGCGGATTGATCGTGCCAAGTGGGAGGTTTTCACTGCTTCAGCGAATGTAACTGAGGACATGGTGAACCAGGAATCGATCGAAACTGCAGTAACAGCGGTCACGGAAAGTATTGTACATGCAGCTGAACTTGCCATCCCTAAGACCTCGGGTAAACTTCCAAAGGTACCAAAACCTTGGTGGAACGATGCATGTCGAGACTCTCGAAAAGCGCAACATCAGGCGTGGGGTAAATTTCGCCGTTACCCAACCCAAACGAACCTTCTAGCCTTTAAACGTGCAAAGTCTTATGCCCGTTTGGTTCGGCGACGCAGTAAGAGGGATTCTTGGCGGGATTATATTTCCTCCATTCGTGCAGGTCTTAGTCCCAAGGTTCTCTGGGACCGTATACGTAAGGTTCGGGGCAGTTTTAGCTCTAGCCAGATTTCATTTCTTGAGCACGATGGCGAAGTCGTTGCCGACGTTCCCGGTGTCGTGAACTGTTTGGGGAAACCTTTGCTTCGGTTTCCAGCAATCTTGCGTACCCAGCATCGTTCCGTGGTGTGAAAGAGCGTGCTGAAAGGCAAAGACTAAATTTTGCGTGTCATCAGCAGTCTGACTATAATAGACCTTTCAGTATCACCGAACTGCAAAGTGCCCTCACTCAATCTGGGAACTCTTCCGTTGGCCATGATGAGATCCACTACGAAATGCTGCGACAGCTATCGCCGTCGTCGCTCGAAAATCTGTTAACACTCTTTAATCGAATCTGGTGTGAGCAATGTTTTCCCGACTCTTGGCGTTTTGCGCTTGTCATTCCTTTCCCAAAGCCGGGTAAAGACCCCAAACTCCCGTCTAGCTACAGGCCTATTGCACTCACAAGCTGTATGTGCAAAGTCCTGGAACGAATGGTCAATGCACGCTTCCTTTTCTTTTTAGAGAGCAACAAGATTTTATCATCATCTCAAAGCGGTTTTCGTCGTCATCGCTGTACCGGTGATCATTTGCTTCGCCTTGAAACGTCAATTCGTGAGGCGTTCGTTAAGAGACAGCACTTTGTTTCGGTCTTTTTCGATCTCGAAAAGGCGTATGATCGTGCATGGCGTTATGGAATTCTCCGTGAACTACATCAGTGTGGGTTACGGGGAAATCTCCCTATTTTCATTGTTGGTTTCCTCCACGATCGTGTGTTTCGTGTGCGTCTCGGCACGACTCTCTCTGCTCCTTTTCGACAAGAGCAAGGCGTACCTCAGGGTTCCATATTGTCTACATCCCTTTTCATTTTATGCATTAACCAGGCTTTTAGAGAACTTCCTCCGACAATTTCTAGAACAATGTATGTCGATGACTTGCAGATCTCTTTGTGCTTCTTCCAGTATGCGTATGATAGAACGGCAGTTGCAGTGCGGCATTACCAGCATCTGTTCTTGGGCAAACAATAATGGCTTTCTCATCTCCCAGAATAAGACCGTTTGTGTGCACTTTTGCCGGAAGCGTGGCCTCCACCCGGACCCTGTTCTGCGGTTGGATTCTGTGGAGATTCCTGTTCTCCCAGAGACCACATTCTTAGGCATTACATTCGACCGTGCTCTGACTTTCCGCTCACATGTGCACCTGTTAAAAGTTAAATGCACTAAAGCATTGCGTATCTTGAAGATGCTCTCTGGCACAACGTGGGGCGCCGATAGAAGCACAATGCTCCGAATCTATCATGCGGTCATTCGATCAAAACTGGACTATGGCTGTGTAGTGTATGGTTCAGCCAGAAAGTCTGTCTTACAGCTACTCGACCCTGTGCATCACCAGGCTTTACGTCTCTGCATGGGAGCGTTCCGAACCTCCCCTGTAGAGAGTTTGTATGTCGAGTCTAATGAGCCGCCTTTGTGTTTCCGTCGTCTTCAGCTGTCCCTCCAGTTTTATGCGACGCTGCGTGCCCTCCGGGATCATCCTTTACAAGAATCGGTCTTTCAACCACAATTTGTCCGTCTCTTTGAACACCGGCCTTCATGTGTACCTACTTTCGGAATCCGTATGCAGACTACAGTGCGGGATGCGGGGCTTGATGTTTCCTTGATTGGCGAGACCAGGACGATTGGCCAGCCGCCCTGGGATCCTGTGGTGGCTGATGTCGATTTGTCCATTAACACGTGTCCAAAATCGTCTTGCTCTGCTACTGAATATGCTCAACGTTTCGCTGAACACCGGTCTCGTCATCCGGACTTTGTTCCGGTTTACACAGACGGTTCAAAATCCGATGGCGTAGTGGGTTCTGCCTTCGTGTGCATTGACGAGGTTTACGCTGAGCGTATTCCGTCGGAGGCGACCGTGTTTTCCGCAGAGTTGCATGCCATTTTCCTGTGTCTTCGTCACGTTCAAGCAAAACCCCATCACCGAGTTGTTGTCTACACGGATTCCCTGAGCGCTCTACAGACACTTTCATCTGTGTCTGTTTGCGACCACCCGAGCGTCTATCATGTGAGACGGCTTTTGCGGACTTTAACAGCGAGTGGTTTTCATGTTCGATTTTGCTGGATTCCCGGTCACGTTGGCATAAGGGGAAATGAATTGGCGGACATTTCTGCTAAGTCGGTGTCTTCTTTGCCCATTACTACTCTACCCCTGTTTCACAAGGATTTGAAGTCAGCCATTGTACACTACGTTCGCCTTCAGTGGCAGAATCGGTGGAACGAACAGACAGAGAACAAACTCTTTAAATTGAAGCCAGAGATCGGTTTATGGAAATCAAGTCTTCGTGTTCATCGTCGTGAGGAAGTTATCTTGGCACGTCTCCGCATTGGGCATTGTCGCTTCACTCACCGCTATTTGCTGTGTGGTGACACTGCCCCTATGTGTGAGACCTGCAACTGCCGACTTACTCTCATTCATGTTTTGTGTGTTTGTGTTCGTTTTCGTTTGCATCGTTTTCAGCATTTCCGTACTCATCTGTTGGATGATAGCGCAGCTACGCTGCGGAAGATTTTGGGGGACCGGTGCGATACGTTCGCTGTCTTTTCGTTTTTTAACCACATTGGCTTTTTAAAACTCATCTAGCTTTTAATATTGTTTCCTGCATCGGCCTGATTTTAACTATTGTGCCACGCTTTTAACGTCTTTGTTTTGTTGGTCTCGTGTCTGGCGCTCTTTGGCCATACTTGGCCCTTGCGCCAATAAAACCCATCAACCAACCAACCAAGTAAACAAGGTAATTCGAAATCTTATTTTACGGTTTACGCAATTAGAATTCTGATCCTTACTGAGATAAACCACTTTCTTCTTCACACACACACACTTTGCTGATGGGCAGAAATTAATTTAAATGTGCCGCTTAATGATACAGAAAAGTTTATCATTTTTTCACAACTAAGCGTGAATAAGAAACATGATATGAATACATTTCGGATCCAAACAATAGCTAAAGCGAGGGAGGGAACCTAACATCAAGGTCGAATGCATACATTGCAACCTTTAACTCATTCTTTCATATAACTCATTACACAGTCATTTAAAACTAATATTGAATTAAAAGGCTGCACTTACTTAAATGACGTGAATTTCGTCAGTCATGAAGCAATAATATTCATATCAGAAATGGCCAGATCCTACCAGCAGGCTGTGATGCACTTAAACAATAAAAATTTCATTATTCGTTAAACGTGACATGAAAAGAAGCACGCTCAGCATAAATTACCACGTCGTAACAGTTACTCGGGATACTCAGCGAAGTGCTCACTCAGACAGGAATCACAAGCTCACGCATACAGCACGAAACGAAGTAGGTATAGCAGCGGTTGTCTACTACAGAGCACAAATCCACAAGAGAGGTAGATAACTTTTCCAGAAAGCTGGATAAAATTACGGTCTTTTAGAAAGATGAATTCTCTTAATGAATAGCATCTCACTGGTTATTTCTTCTAGCATGAGAAATTGGGAGTTGGGAAAAACCAAAGTTTTGAAAAACTTGCGTCGGACCTAAGGAATACATAGATCATCAGCGCAGGTTTTACTGACTATCGAATAATAACTGACTGCAAAAGGATGATGTTATGACGAAAGTATACAGTAACATATGTCGACAGAGCAGGTCCACTCGTATCAGGAAGGTCAAATGCCTTTCCTAACCGAAGTCTGATCAGTGTTTCTTTCAGGAATTTTGGACCGGGAGGGCAAATGGAACCTTAGACTGGGCAAGTTTTCCATTTGCGATATGTATATATAATTTTTAACTACTATATTTATATATATAGAAGTAATTATTATATATCTCATACAGGGGCGCATTTAGAGGTGCCAGGGGGCGGGGCCCCAGAAAGTTTCATTTTTTGTTGTTGTTAAAATGCGACTTACATTGGAAAAAAAGTGCCTTAATTAATAAAACTGTATCAACTTACATTAGAAAAAAATGCTTTAATGTTTCTTCTATTTTTAAGTAACTTCAATTTTGTTCAGGTGGATTTCCCAAAACTTCCATTTTTCGCCCCCCCCCCCCCGAAGAAAAATTTTGTATACACCCCTGATATAGTAATTACTTCTTCAAACATTTCAAGAATAACAAACTTTTTTCAGGTAAACGAGAGGAGGTTCGGGGGCAGGCTTGAAATTTTTATCTAATAAAATACATTTAACACACTCTTGATCCTGAATCACGATTCCCAGACAATTAGGTATGATTAGTTTACTTAATATATTTCGAAAAATAGCATGCGTCGTAATATACTTTTTACCAAAATAAACTATAATACTAGAACAAGTATTAAAAATAATATAATTGGAGAAATATTTGTAGCATAAAAAAGAAAAGAAAATTTCTTTTTCATCATAGCCTAAATTTATTAACGTTTTGTTCGGTAACCTAGAATATGTCTCCGGGGGAGCGAATGGTCGTTTCCGGGAGGGTCCCCCCCCTACCTAAAAGAAACACTGAGTCTGATTCATACATGTTCTTGTGATTCGCGCCTAGCTGAGTACTTCGCTGCATACCGCAAGTAACTTGATATCCTCATACTCTTTTAAGGGGGGGGGGATCAGGTACTACTCAATGACTCCCGAAAAAGTACCGCGGCTTTCACCACGGCTTTTTCATGACTCCACAAAAAAATACATGAACTTTTCCCGCGATTTTTTTTTAAATTTTATATTGAAGGTTTAATGACCACGGTGAGCAACTAGATGGGCTATAAGCACTCACCCTTCCTTAACTCAGGGCTACTAGTTCCAGGGAAGGGAGAGAGAGCCAGTGCCATAAGACAATCACAACGTCCATGCATCACGGGATTCAAATCCGGACCCATCACGGACGAATGGTCAGAAGTCATCGCTTAGACCACTGTACTAACGGGGCGGCCCCGTGACTTTTCACTGAATCCGGGAAATTTTTCAGAACTTTTCCACGACTTTTCAATTGCACCGTAAACAAATTAGCAGAACTTTTCCATTGCTCAATGGGAAAATTCCATGACCTGAGGCATGTGCGTGTAAACTGAAACGTTTTTAAGTAGCCAGTAACTAGAAGTAGAAACAAATCTCCGAATTAAAAGTCAAACAGAAACTGTTACAACTATGACGTAAACCGGTGGAATTTATACATTTGTATTGGGACCTATTTTTTGTATTTCAAGCTACAGTATAACTGCTACATTTATTTTGCTTGAAAACTTGGTATTGTACAAGGCAAAAAATGTTTGCTTTCTTTAAAATAAATATAGGCTTAATTAACAGAGCATAAAAAATCATGAATTACTAAAAAAAACTTTAATAGTTTAATCGAATTATAAGGAATATAATTTATTGCAATACACGCAACGTGCTTTAAACCTTCATTTGACATAAGCCAGTGTATTCAGAATTTTTAGCCAAGCGGGATTTAAACTTTTTTTTTTTTTTTTTTTTTTGCCTGGCATAGCTATAGATTATGAAATATATAACTTATTATGAAACATATCACGAAAGACGCCAAAATAATTAGAACATAACAGATCGCCCAAATTGCGAACTCCTACATGCAAGCACGTTTTTCTCTCAGTTTCGATCGTAAATCACTAAATCATTGCTGCTGCAGGTCAGAAATAGAGTCGGAATAATGAATTTTTGCTTTGACTATTCTACTCCGGCAACTTTCATCTAAACTACTATCTTTAACCCGCAGTAGTGTGAGCACGTATGCTATAGACATGACGATTTTTTTTTCTTTTTTGTCCAGAGTATTATGCGTCAAACTCTAACCGGGTTCCGTAAACAGCGTTTTTTTAGCAGGGCATCTTTCCGCTTCTGTTTTTATATTTCTATGCGGCGGCCAACATCCTTCACCTACCTTATACTGAGAGTTAACGTCAGCACTGCTCGAAACACAAAAAGGCGTTGGCACTGCTGTTGCATGAATGAAATAAAAAAATAAAAAAAACACACCTCGCAACAGGAAAACTATATTAATATTCACAAGAAAGAACCTCATGAATACATAAGCTCAAATAAATGCGCCTTCACTGCTGTAAAATAAAGGAAACAATAATAAAAAAAATGGCGGATGTTTCGAAAGGACAACGTTCTACGACGAGGTCGTGACTATATGACTATGTTTTATTCGTGATAAAACAGACGTATAAAGCAACATGCGTCATGAGGATGCACTTGATTTATATGGACATCCGGACATTCCATTGCGGGGACGAGCATCCGTTTGGAATTTCGGAGTCACGCTCTGTAGACCAGCACTCTCACTCAACTCATAAGCTCATGAGGAACGGACTCCAAGGGATGGAGGTCACTTACATCAGCTGAAATCACGTACACAGCTCAGCGCTGCAAAGCATTTTGCGATCTGATATAAAAAAAAAAAAAAGCAACGAATCGGAGAGCACCTATGAAGGCAAGCGGATTCACTGTAAACACATACAGGACATAATTCCAAAAATGTCTGGACGGAGCGCCGAAATTTAAGTGTTTCCCTCGCCCTACTAAAGAACCAATGATATTAACCTTTTCTACGGTAAAATTTATGCCACACACCATGGTTCAACTACAAGAAACACAGAGTATACCTCAGAGAGCATGCCATGGGTGTCGGTCAGTTGCACTCAGAGCATCGCCCAGTGCATGGGCTAATTGCATTCAAAGACTCGCTCAAATTGTTTTCCGCTGATGTGGAAATTTCGCTCAAAAGCACGTGTATGTAGTTATGTCCTCAATTTTACGTTTATATACAGGAATATATAATATATGAGCTTGGATTGCTATCTGGTGGAATAGATAAAATCTATTAGCGTTACCCAGAGGTGGGTGGGTGAGGAAAACAATTCTGGTGTGTATTGATTATACCAAAAAGCAGTCACTAAATTAACTGAAGTACTATTGTCCACGTGCAGTTTTGCTGAACATATAAGTACTGTATAACGACACTTCCCTTCTTTACCTGTTACTCAATTTTTATAGAATTTATATTCTGAATGTATCAGGAGATTTTCCCTCCTTCTTTGCTGTACATTACCTCAATGTACGCATAGAATACACACGCACGTACATAAATACATACTGTGATACATATACAGTAGATTTCGGTTAATTGGGCCATCAGTTAATCAGAGCCGCCGTTTATTTGGGACAACTCTTGAAGAACATCCCAAATTAGCTCTTTGGGATAAAGCTTCGCATAATTGGGGCAGCCGCTTAAAAGGAACATCGAAATGTACTGAAAGATTTAAGTTATTCCACAACCGCTGTCTAGTTTTGCTCCTTAAAACGGACTTAACTCCTCTTCATCAAAGAAAAGGGTCGTTTATTTGCACATGAGACTGGGAGCTAACCGAAAACTTTTAATAGCTTCCAAATAGTTGGATAGAATTCCAGTTCACGGGCAACAACAGCTGTAGCAACGTCGACGGGTATTAATTTTTCTGGTGTCTTTTTCCGCTTCCATTTATCACAACATATATGACTTTTTATTCTTGTATGAACCACAAATTTGCAAAATACGGTTCAGAAGTGGTGTAGAGTAAATTAACTTTGTACGGGTGAGACGGCTGCGCACCAGTACAGAGAAACAGAAGACAACACACATAAAAAGCGTAATAAGAGAAAAAATGTTGAACGTGTAACATACTGTATCATTCAAATTTAATTGTAATAACTACAGCTAATCTGATTGATCTTACAAAGTTGCGAAGAAAAACAACGCAAAAATTGTACAAAATTATGGCGTAAAAAGTACGTAATTTGAAAAGACTATAAAAACAATCGAAAAAATATTGTACATGAAAAATTTCGAAGGGAGGGGTTCCTGGATTCGCCCTTGAGTCAAAGCATAATATGAATCGAAGTCACTACGCGTAAATACAGATACTTTCGCACGAAGCTTATATAAAAATCAAAGAGCAGACTTTTACTTTAAAAAGATCGCTCCGTTTCCATATTTTAAAATACACAAATTCATATTTATGGGCAACACAACATGAAAAAAAACAACAAAAAAAAAAACGGTACCAGTCGTTACAGAACTTTAATTTCACCAAAGGTAAACGTTTTATTTTCCCAGCAACACAATAAGCAAGTATACACGACCCATTTTCTGCCGTCACAAAGCAATGGCGAACGAACTCACTGTTGTCCACAAGATATCCGTAACCTTAGAAAATTTGTAAAAATCTATTTTACGGTATTTATTCTCAACACACACTGGCCACATCATTAAACATTCCCACACAATATCACGGAGTAATATAACCACCTTCATCATAATTTAGTTCAAACTTGCAAGTACTTGACTGCATTACCGGATCACGGCGTGACGACAACCAATACTAGAGGCGTGACTAGGGAGGGGCGCAGCTCAAGACAGGGCGCAAAAAAATCACTGCTTGTAATCTGATTAGAACTGCAATTAAAATTTCTACATCAGATTCTGTTACACTTAAAATCTTAAAATTCGAATTTCTTCCACAAAATGTTCAAGCGATGTTGATTGCCCACATTCAGAAATGAAGGCAACTAAAATAGAACCACGGCTTTTGTAGACAACAACGAGGCCCATTTTTCTTTAGTATGTTGCAAGATAAGGATGTTGTTCACATTGTTGAAGATTCTCTGAGGGCTATTCGATTATTACTGTGGCTGCGAGAGATATTTATATACAGAATGAAGTAGAAGACTCACGAAACACAGGCACAAAGAAGGCATAATATTGAAATCTCTGTTGTTTTGTCAGGATAACACAAACAGAGTGGAGTGGCTTTTTTATGTCTGCTAACAGTCTGGTGTTCAAAGGCCCGCAGACAGTGTTCTCGAAGCCACCAATCGATGAAAACAAACCGCAGAATCAGAACAAGTAGTCAGTCCAAGATGACACACAAAAAACTTCAAGCCGCCCCGGTGGCGCAGTGGTCAAAGGCGTTGGCCTCTGATCATTCGTCCGTAAGGGGTCCGGGTTCGAATCCCGGTCAGGCATGGATGTTGTGTTTGTCTTACGGCATTGGCTCTCTCCCTACCCTGGAACCAGTGACCCTAAATTAGGGACGGGCGACTGCTTATAGTCCATTTGAGTTGCTCACGGTGGTCGTTAAACCTCCAATCAAAAAAAAAAAAAAAACCTCAAAAGAAGCTGCAGGAAACTGCGAGAAACCAGAATAAAATCACTCTCAACACCAACTGATAAGAATTGATGGTCAAGGGTCACGGTTATAGATAGCCTGTAGCATAGGGTTAATGAACATGAGTGTTGACTGTAGAGTAAATAATATGCAAACTGTGTTGTGATTAGTAAATGTGAGTAAATAATAGTGACTGTAGAGTAAATAATATGTAACTTTGTGTTGTGATTTAGTTGTACTTCAGAAGGTTCCTGTTGTGCCTTTGTCTTGAATGTTCATTCCGTTTTTAAGGGAATTTTTGTGTGTAATAATTTTTGCAAGCAATTTTAATCTAAAACTATCTTCGTGCCTCAAATAATTATTTTATAACTATTAAATCAGTAATATATATATATATGTATATATATACTTAAGAGCAAAACTGAAGACTAAGGAAAACATTTTACAATTTAAAACGAAGGGTGCAAAATAACCTGAAAATCAAAACGCGCAACGCAGCAGTTTTGAAAATTCAGAATTCACATTCTATAAAAAAGATACCTAAGCAAAAAAATACATATATAATTTTGACTCACACCTAGTACAACATAGAAAAGGTTATGTATCTACCTGTGTGAGTAAAAGGAGAAAAAGATAAAAAAATAAAATAAAACAACTGAATGTAGAAGGTGTCGAGAATACTGAGCCTTGGCTTTATCAAGGACCAGCAAAAACTCTGCATTTTCTCACTTCCACAAAGACCTAGTTGGAAATGGGTTTCTGCAAGGCCATAGATGCAAGTAACATTCCCACCTAAAATAGTTTAAAAAATATATATATAAGTCATGTCCTCCGTAGAGTAGCATGACCTAGCACTAGTTAACAATTTCGCTTGCATCCATTAACCTTCATGGCCCGACCCATGCTCTTCATCTGTTACTATTAAACAGAGAGAAGAAGATTAAAGAGAACTCAAGCTGTGAGAGTGACATAATAATTAGAAATGATTTTCAGCTATAACGAAATTCCAAGTTCGTTTGAGAGAGAATTTAAACCTGAAAAACAATGCAAAAGAAATCCAAATTTTACATTGCAATTAAAAAAGGAAATGTTAATTTATAACGAATAGATTTTTGAAAGAAAACTTGAGTCTAAAACCCCCTACTCTACAACTTATGACAGCACGAAAACGAGAATAAGTTAAAGATAATAATTAACTAAAGAAAACTTTGTGAAAGTTATATACCTTAAACAGTTAGTTGCAATATGTACAAAGTATTTCAGCAGTGCTTTAAGTGCATAATTAATTAGTTATTAAGAACTTAACTACTTTGAAAAAACAGCGCATAGACAGCGCATAGAAAAGGAACAAGCTTAGCCATCTTCTGTTCCTAGGTACCCCAAAAGACGCTCAAAGTTACAAAGAAAAGTAAGAGTTAAAACCCGCAAAAATGTTAACAGACAAACCAATGCTTAAAAGCTGAAAAGCTAAAAAACGACAGAGAAAAGGTACATGAAGTACAAACATTGAACTTATAAAACCTAGAACCCAAAAACAAGGAAGAGAGCTTACCTCTTGTGTGACAAAAACTTTTCTCCTCACAAGAGAAGAACATGGCTGACCTCTTCCGCCACTCCCTAGACGCTGGGGGGCAGTGAGGGTGGGGCTGATGGCCTCCTCATACAGCAAGAAACCAACGCGCGGAGATTTTAACCAGAGAAAAAAATATATAAACTTAAGACTGTGGATCTGAATGATCAGAAAGAGCAGAATTAACTCTCCAGAATACATGAGAAATATTATAAAATACACGAGCAGTTTATTTAATAATCTTTGCATGTATTAAATCACCTTAGTGAGCTTCTATAGATTAATCAGAATCTTATTAATTTTAATGTTGGTTTTACTATTTTTAGTATAGCTATCCTAGTGATGAATAACTAGTTTTCTTTTTTATATGTTTTTATTTTCTTTTATAAACAGATTTTTAAGCTTTTTTTTGTGATTTTGTTTATATTATTTATTTTTTTGTTTTAATAGGACCGTCATATCCATAGCACTAAGGTTCCTTTAGGTAGTTAATAGGCATCCTCTAGCCAACTTCCTTACGGCTTTGATTGGTCAGAATCATATTATTAACTGTGTAGAAAATTAAAGCAGATCTGCCAACCTTACTCTATTATTCAGAATAATTTTTCTTAAAGTTCTTTTGATGAAAGAAGAAGGAATTTCGTTCTCTAGAAAACTTTCTAATAGTATATTAATGTGGTAATTGAAGTCCAAATTGTTGCTGCAAATTCTTGAAATTCTTAGGACCTGAGAAATTAGTACATTCTCAATTACTTTGGTTGAAATGTTATTATTCCAGTGTAGATATTTAATTACTTTGAAAGGAAAATTAACTCTTTTATCAAAGAGGCTAATAGATGGGTTACCTCTGTTGAGCTTAATGCTTAAGTCTAGGAACTCAAGTTCCTGATTACTGTGGTTGGTTTTACATAAGTTAAGAGAGCTAGGATAGATATTATCAAAATCACTCTCTATAACTTCTGAATTATTGATACACAGCAGATCATCAATATATCTAAAAGTGTAAAGGTAGTTATCTGAGCAGGTGGGGTGATTTTTAATGAATTTATATTCCTTAAAGAACAGGAATAGATTAGCGATATTCGTGGACGTTGATGTTCCCATTGGAATACCGTTCACTTGCTTATAGAGAGTATTATTATATAAGATATGGTTATTTTTTATGCAGCAATTGAGATAAGAGATGGAAACCTGAAATATTGGACTGGGTACCAGCGAACAGAAAAAAAAAAAAAAAAAACTCAGAGGAAAACTATGTGGGAGGTAGAGGGATGAAATTAGAAAGAATGCCGGAGTGACATGGATGAGACTGACTCGTGACAGACCGTTGCGGAAGGAAATTGGGGTGACCTTCATTCAGCAGTAGATTGATAGTTGTTGACAATGATGATATGCAAGATAGGAAGACAGGTGACGACGCAATATTTTGTGGTTTGCCCAGGACGCAGAAATGACTAGTTATGCCTCTGACAAACATAAAAACTTACAAACTCCTTTTTTCCCCGTTTTGGGGTTTAAATGTCACCAGGAGCAAGTCCTACGTCTACGAGCATTCGCCTGTCCCTAATTCGGTGTCGCTGGTTACAGGGAAGGAAAGGTGCCAGCACCGTAGGAGACGCACACCACTCATGCCTCATTTATGATTCGAACGCGGGCCCAGCTGAGACGGCTAGCCAGAAACCAGCGCTTCTGACCACTTGCGCACCGAAGCGGCCTTACCAACATGTCGGTTGAATTACGAAACAAACACAAATAGATTTTCTAAAGCTATCTTCGTGCCTCAAATAATTATTTTATAATTGATTCGCACTTCTTTCATTTGGATTTTATTCCTTTCAAGACTATTAATATATAATTTCTTCATTCTTTCCTTTTGTCCAGGGAACGCGAGGGAATGATACAATTTCTTCATTGTCGAAGTCTCACCGGAAGGACTTATGTCATCACCTTCGGCTTTAGATAGTATCTTGTTTGCATCTTCTATGTCAAATTTTTAATGGACATAAGCTGCGAATTGCATGCAATCATTTCATCTCTACATACACCCAAATCTCAATTCATTCCTACACTGAAGAACTTCATTAGCAATTTACAGGTGCAAACATTATCTTGCGAACTGTCCGTAAGACAAATAAATCTACTAACGGGGTTTCAGTTCAAAGATCCATTGCCCACGTTTTATTTTTTCTACCATCTGATAGTTCGAAATGTTTGCTCCTTAACCATTGTACAAAAGGCCCCAATTTAATGTACGAAATACAGTTTAGAGGTGAAAATACATAATGAGCAAAAGTGGAGAACTGCCTGTATAACACGTATGTTTGAAGACATAGGCCTATGCAGAGCAATTCGTACGAGAAAATCGCTGCTAACTAAAAATCTGCACGGGCATGGACCAAGTCAGGACCTGCCCAATATCGAACCTTCAAGAACCAGCTCGTCGAATTCACAAATAATCAAAGTAACGTGTTCAGTTCTATGTTCTATTTGCACAGCGTTGCATTCAGAGAGTTTTTTCTGAAGGAGGGGGGGGGGGGGCAATGACGAATTTTGAGGGGACTAAAACTTGTTGACTGATTATATACATATAATAGCAATTTTGTTTTTAATATATATAAAAATTCCTTATGTTCTCATATCGCAAATGCAAATTCCAAGAAATCAACACATACAAGTGATTAAAAATGTCAAAATGTTATATCTTTGCTTTAATTCAGTAACACCACAGATCTCACCATGGGATAGTGTAAAATATTCAGAATGCTAATAAAATAACTCTGATCTGTGTTGGAGACCCCCCCCCCCAAAAAAAAACCGACAACAACATTATTAGTGGTAAAAATGTCCTCGTCTTACTGCAAGCGTGTTTCCGATTATTAAGGAATCATTACAGTGTTACTTGAAAAAGTATGGTGTAAACCATTCCCGTGCCACTTCGTTTCAGCCCCCTTTAGATTATTTAGATTAGCACGTCATAGTAAAAAAAAAAAAACCCACCACTAGGAAAAGAAATACCTTTTTAGGAAACTATTTCTAATAATTTGCTATTGTTAAAAATTAGGTAGCAAATATTTTGTTGCATTGGAAGCACTAACGCCATGTTAGCTACATTGAGGCTTAACCATATACATGGAAAAGTCGGCATCCAGAAGACTGAAATAAAGCTGAATGCCAGCTTCCAAAATATGATGATGTATTACAGGGCAAACACCTCTCTATGGATTTAGGTTTTATCGCGGAAGTAGTCTGAGTTGTCATTGCTTGAAAATTTTCCCCTTCAGCGAGGACTGTTTAATGTTTTTATTGAAGGATGAGAGAAATTTCAGATTGAAGTCCATGTCAATGTCATTTTTTTTTTTTTTTAGTATTATTACAATATTTTCCATCATTTTCTTAAGTTTTTTTAATTAATTTGTCCAAATATTCAGTTATGAACGAAAACAGACTAAATATAAGGAGAGATCGCCCAAAAACCTACGGGGGGGGGGGGGGGGGGCATGGATTTTCGGGGGCTAAGCTCCCCCGAAAATCCGTGGAAGATGCCTGAATACATCACTGTATTGTACTTTCACGTTTTCAAAACAGATTGCAGAGTGAAAGGCGCTTCAGAATTCAATGTTTCATTTGGATGGGAACAAGGGGGCATGTGGATCCTCTATGAATTACACGAAAACATTCCGCCTTGGGCATTTACCAGCAATTTATAAAGCGGGGAGGGAAGAGAAAAATAAGAAAGCCCAGACCTGATTCGGCTTAAGAAATAAAGGCCTTAGGTCATGCCGTTCTTCTAACAACCACAGAAAGACCGGTCTTATATAATGCCACTGCTGAAAATCCTTGCATTTAGCATGTCAGTATTCCCTGTGTGTTTGTTGGTCACGAAAATTAAACTAGTCAAGCTAATTTACAGATTTCATCAAAGGAGTTGGCACCAGAACTCCTGATCTGTCACTTTGCAACACCGTTGAGCAGGAAATCTGCGTCATAGTCTTATTTGCTTAATACAGTAAATTTCACGTAATTTCATTAGGAGTTTGGAATTCGTTAAATTTAGTTAAGCTTTCATCAGATTTAGTTAAGGTTTATCAATGCCATTTAAATAGTAAAATAAAATTTTAAAATTTTTCTCTCTCTGTTATAAAACACTAAAATGACAAAAAACTAATGACCAAAAAAAGTTCCTAGTTCTGAATTCTGACCTATACAGTATATCTGCATTACCTGTAAAAAAAAAAAAATCTCAGCAGAAGAAAATATTACATACGCTTAAGCTTCCACTTCTTCTAAGCTTAAATGCGTAATTGAACTCATGACCAGATTTTCTCAACAAGCGTTAGTTAGTCTCTTGTTTGAAAATGTTATGAGATTTCACAAGCACAACATGAAGGTAACAAAAAAAATAAATAAAAAAATAGCTAGGTGGCCATAGTTATATTTAAATATGAGCGATTATTACATTACATGACTATTTGCTGGGCGATCATAATTATTTCAATGCCATTTTGGAAACTACACTCTTTTTTTGGGAGCCCAACACATTCAAAATAAAATTTTATTCTTCGGAATGTGTAAATACTTTTTTTTTTTTTTCGTTAATACGTAAGTTATTGCTGCGGTCGAAATCAAAGTTCGGTTCCTATTATTAAGTACATAAATATCACACACTAAAAAAAAGGCGCGCAACTGACACCAGAAGCTCTTTTGATCGCGAAGCCTCTCTTCTGTTTCTCTTCAAGCTGCACAAGTTCACGGGCGACTTGCGTTTACGAATTCGAGTTATACTGTACTTACAGATTTAGAACCACAAAAATTAATTTTAAAGTGTTTTGCGTGATGTTTTCAGATAAGACTGAAAAGTTACATTATGCAGCTCTATCGGATTGCTGTTGGGCAAACAGTCTGAATACTGAAAAGTTTCCGGATTCTCAAGTAAAACAAACCCCACCCTGCTTAAAATACGTTCCAGAATCCTTTCATGCAACATTTGCGAAGATGCTGAATGGTATAGAACGGACTATATAATTGCAGTTCATCCTGAGGTTCTGAACAGATAAAAGGAAGTAAATGATAAGAAAAAAAAATTCGTCCTTACTTTGTTGACGAAGCACTCAACCGTTATCCGTAACAAACCACGGGAAAAGTTCGATAATTGCAAGCTTTTCACAGAACACACACACACACACACACACAGTTCCAGTCTCTTAAGGCGCTAATGAGAAGTTCTGAGCAGAGCACTGGAACCTTTGCTGGAACCACAGGTCGGTGCAGGTCAGAACAAGTGGGCGGGTTCTCAGGTAGGGGTGAGGGGCAAGGGAGTGGGGTAGGATGGGTTCGCAAACGCATGCAACCAGTTCTTCCTTGCCCTGTGTTCGTATATCCTCGGGCAAGGTCAGCAGCCGAGCGAATCAAGGCCGCTACAGAAGACCAAGAGTCAAGACAACGAAAATGGCAGCAAATGATTAAATCTGACAAGCCAAGGGTAAAAAATCACACACTGTTTCCAAGAAATATTGCTATTCAGGAAGTTTTTGCTTTTTCGGGAACACCTGAGATCAGTGGCTTTAAGATCTGTCTGTTGTTCTAGGCGACACACTTATGTTACCCGAAGAAAAGCTCACGGCACAAAGCTGTGGATTCTATATCACGCGATATTTCATGACACACGCATATGATTTTAATTAGAACTCATTATACTTTCCCCCAAAGCTGTAGTTTTTACAGTTTTACAGAGAACCAACCAACCAATCACGGTCAAGCATAGACCATAAATATAAGTAATGTTTAATAAGTACCAAACTACACATTTCAGTTAGATAATGTAATGACAATTTTTTGGGCGAAAAGGGGGGAAGAGGGATAATATTTAGTTTTATTAAAAAAAAAAAACTGTCTTTTCTCACCCTTTACCGTACGGAGTGCGGCATTTATTACGTTAGTTAATTGTGAAAAAATACACAATCAACCAGTTAGCCTCCACCCCCTAGTGGTCAGAAGAGCGGGCGTTCATGCTAATCGACAGCGATGAGCCCGGGTTCGAATCCCAGAGGAGGTATTAACGGAGTTCTTGTGACCATAGTTCTGGTTTTGTCTGATCCCCAGTACCAGTGAGTAAATTAGTCTTCGAGTTTTAAATGCTTATTGCGTTTGTTAACTCCCCCCCCCCCCAAGTCAAGAAAATTCGATTAGGAGACACCTCAACCCTCAATAATTGTTGGTAAGGTAAGTTTACTGTGCAACACGGGTGCAGGAGAAGTGGCCTCAGGAAGAACGGCCACAAAAATTTTAAGGGGGCCGTATAAAAATTGCGTTTTTGACCGCTTCGTGGCAACTTCCCCGGAGGTTGGTTACCTGAGTTTAATGTAATTCTTTATAAAAATAACTTTTAATATCTACAACTCAACAAATCCTGTGGGCATGTGCAACGCAAGAAACCTGTATGGGGGGGGGGGGAGAGGTAATACCAAAAATGCACTGCTGGCCACCCGAAATGCAACACCAAGAAGGACACGGGATAGCAAAGCCAGATTTACTGGACACATAACAGATACAAAGATGAACCGATTGAGCTTACAGGCCCGTGCGACTTGCGGAACACGCACACATCAATAGTTCGTGTGGCCCCCATGGCTGGCAATAACGGCCGCTACACGCCGCGGCATCGAACGAAAGGGGCTTTGGATGTGGGCTTGGCTTGGGGTATGTCTGTCCAGGCTGCTTCCACACATTGCCACAGTTCATCAGGCGTAGCCGCGGGTGGTGCTTGCCGGGCCACTCGGTTGCCGATCAGCGACCAAACGTGTTCGATGGGCGACATATCGAGAGAACAGGTTGGCCACTGCAGCAGTGACACCTGGTGGACCAGACGTGTTGGATGGGCGACATATCGGGAGAACTTCATGGCCCACCAGGTGTCATAGCTGCAGTGACACCTGGTGGGCCATGAAGAATTGTTGCACGATGCGTGTCACGTGCGGGCGCGCATTGTCCTGTTGAAACGTGGCCGCTGACAGGTCCTGCAGGTAAGGGAGGACTACAGGCTCCAAAACGTCGGAGATGTAGCGGTGGCTGTTGAGTGTACCGGCGATGCGTACCAGAGGGGTGCGGGCGTCATATCCAATTGCGCCCCAAACCATAACGCCAGGTGACAGACCGGTATGGCAATGCATAATGCAGGCGTCACACAGTCTGTCACCGCAACACGCGGATCCGACCATAGTGGTGTTGCAGGCAGAAGCGAGATTCGTTGGAGAAGACAATGTCCTGCCATTCCGTAGTCCAGGCGCGGTGTTCAACGACCAACTGCCGCCGCACTCGCCGATGGTGTAACGTCAATGGTAATCGGAGCAATGGGCGCCGTGCGACAAGTCCCCTTTCCTGCAGACGACGTCGAACGGTACGTGCTGACACAGGTTGTTTCGCAACACACCCTAATTCCTGCGCTAACGTTCGTGATGTGGAGGTGCGAGCCGTCAATGCCCGCCGCACAACATCCCGGTCTTCTAGTTCGGTGGTGTGCCGCGGCTGCGGCAATCTCTCACGTCGGTCCGTCCGTCCCTCCTGCACATACCGAATCCATACTCGCCTCACTGTGGCTGGATGTCGTTCCACACGGGCGCCGACGTCTCGGTACGATAAAGCGCTGTCGCGATAAGCCACTATTCGTCCTCTGTCGAACTCCGAAACGTGCTGGAAAGACTGCCGTATTCTGCGACGAGGCATCAGGAACCTTCCCACGTACAGGTCCGGCAGCAAAACACACTTCCACTACTTACACCCCGCCTTCTGTGCATCCGGCTTATAGTGCTTCTCGGTGGCGTGCCGGGCGCACATGATTTGCGTATGCCCTGCAATGCTAATCGTTTGCATGTCCTCTCCCGGGCGACGCATGCTGTGAATTTCAGGCCAATCGGATGCTTCCGTATTGATGTTGCATTTTGGGTGGCCAGCAGTGTATAAAATATAAAAATTTGTAGCCCAGCCGAGAGCAGATTTTTAGTGTTTACAAACTACAGCTCTACAAATTATTGCATGGCACGTGTAAACGCAGGAAACCTGCTGCTTAATACCAAAATTATAAAACAAAAAATATGTCTAAATGGCACAGTGATTGACCAGGTGAATGAGTTTGTGTATTTAGGAAACTGTTTGACAGAGAGAACAAATTGGATTGTGAAATTAGTAGGAGAGTGAATTCTCATCATGGCTTCTTTGGGAGGGTTTCACGGGAATGGTGGGTTCTCAAGAGAGACCCGCATAACTGCATATGAAAGTGTAATTGTTCCTACTCTAATGTATAGCAGTGAAACCTGGGTACTACAGAAGAAACATAGAAGTCGTTTGTGTGTTGGAGAAATGCGTTACTTAGGGGGGTGGGGGTGGCAGGACACGTTCTGAATGTGTGAGGAATGAAGATGTGTTGCAGTTGTGTAATGTAAGGCAAAATGTTGTTAGCAAGGTGGAGACTAATATGCTTCGGTGGTTTGGTCATGTTGAAAGAATGAGTGATGAGATGCTTACTAAGAACATCTTTTTAGCTCCAGTGGCAGGAAGGAAAGGTAGAGGAAGGCCAAGGAAGTCATGGGGGGATCAGATTCTGGAGTGTCTGCATGTGAAAAAGATTATGAGTATGACGTTTAAAAGATCTTGTGTACGGCGTGTGACGGATGCCAGTGAAGCCCGAGTTGTATGTCAAGATCGCTGTAAATGGAAAAGTTAGATACGGCAACAGTGAGTAAAAATTATCTGGTAGTTTGTATTTCTTTGTGGAGCTAATCTATATATATAGAGAACAGCTTAGTGATATGTATGTAAGAATTTCTGGTTCGATCAGGAGGTTTTCAGCGTTTACAAGCTACGACTCTACAAAATTTCTGAGAGCATCTATTGTAGCCCAATCAGGAGCAGATTTTCAGTGTTTGAAAACTACAACTCTACAAAATTTCTGCGGGCTTCTGCTACCGTAAGAAACTTATCTGTTGGAGGAAACTCCGACAGATTTCCTGCGTTTGCACGTGCCCGCAGGGAATGTGTTGAGCTGTAGTTTGTAAACGCTTAAAATCTCCCGATCAGACCAGAAATTCTTTATACCACCGCGAGCAACTCGATGGGATATAAGCAGTCTCCCGTCCCTAATTTACGGCCATTGGTTCCAGGGAAGGGAGAGAGCCAGTGCCGTAGGAGAAACACAATATCCATGCCTCAATGGAATTCGAACCCGGACCCTGTGTGGCTAGTCCTCCGTTTTTGTCATGTTTTTTTGGCTGTAAGAGAGAATGGCGGATGAAGAGTGAGTGACAATGGCGTCTGAAAAAAATAGTGAGTACGAGATTTATGTTCCCCTAACTAAAATTCACCTTCATATCGATGGACAAAAAAAAATTTTTTTTTCCAATAATTAATCAAGTCTTTTCAGACAGCAGCTTTTAATATTTTTCCACTTTTAACGAAAGTTTGGAGAAACACGGAAGACAGGAACTTTGTCAACAAGGACGCGTATGAATATCGACGCCAATCACCAAGTCCCGATAAATATCGATGCTAATCATGAGTTACAATAATTTAAAATTTCATTACAACAAGTCAAACTTCAGAAAGCAATATGTGAAAAATTTCCATTTTCCAGCTGTACTCCATATTGCGGCCATTTCCTCAAAACGTAATTTCACCTGTAATAACACCATGTTTAGCGTTTATTTGTTGTGTCCCCCAGCTTATATTCGCCATTTTTAGCACGCCTTTTGTAAAAAAAAGTATGAGCTTATAGCATCATTTTTTCCATCCGTCTGTGGACACCATAACTCTGCAACTGTTAGTCCGATTTGAAAATTTCTTTCCGCATTGGGAAGACTCAAATGTGGGAACGATGAGCCTTGCGTCCGGCTCTTCTCTGACGCATAACTTCGCCGCTAGAGGGCGTAAATGCAGATGCTATTTATGCAATTCAAAATGAATTTTATTCCATTTAGTTACTTCTGAATATCCCGATTGAAAAATATCTTTTTCCCTTCGATACCATTTAAACGAAAACTATTTTGGGTAGCGTTTCTTTTCCAAGTAACGCACAGTTTTTCCGCTAGGGGCGTAAAGCTAAATTGTGATTTTCTACATATCTCTGCTTCTAAAACTTTGATTCGATTTTATTTTCTGTGACAGATAGTTTCTGGTGTGAAACGTTTTACACATATTTTTTAATTTTGGCAAGGAGCTGTTTAGCCACTAGGTGGCACAAGTGTAGTTTCCGATGTATTTGTAGCAACATATAAGCTTCTCAAAACTCGATTGAAAAAGTTATTTTGTGGTCAGACACCGTTCACCACGGAAATCTGTTCGCGCATTTCTTTTTAAAACGATGCAAAAATTTTCCGTCAGGAGGCGCAGATTTTTTTTTCATTATATCTCTACTTCTAACAGATTGATTTGAAAAATTCTTTGCCGGACACCATACCTCATTGCAGAGTGTTCTGCGTATAATTTCACACAATTGTACATGTCTTCCACTAGAAGGCATAAGTCACTGCCTTCTACTGGAAGACATGCATAAGTCACTTTTCCATTTACAGCATATTTGAAGCAATATATACGCATCTATAAAGCTGATCGAAAAATTCGTTTTCCGTTAGATACTACTACAGTATACCGATGAGCCAATACATTATTCACCACCTAACTAATAAGCTGTAGGACCCCCTTTAGCCCGCAAAACAGCGACCACTCGGCGAGGCATCGATTCGATGAGGTGGCGATAGGTATCCTGGAGTACGATACAGTATTAAAACTTTTCTGGTAGGTTACACTAAAGTGGTGCTACTCCAAGATACAACCACAGTGTGGGGCAAACAAATTGCAACAGAATGGTGCGATTTTGCACCACGTTATGGTACAAGGTTGCACCATATTGATGGGTTTTGTTTGCTCTACACAGAGGTGTATCTCTTCTCAGAAAGTGGTGCAGCTAGAGTAGCACCACTTTTTGGTGCAAGCTACTGCAAAGATTTTAAGAGTGTACCATAATGTCAACAACGGGTCCTCCAGTTCCCGTACATTTCGGGGGGGGGGTGATTTAGCGCGAATCCGCTTTTTCAAGTAGAAACACAAATGTTCGATGGGTTCATGTCAGGTGAATTTGGAGGCCAGGGCATTAAGAGAAAGTCACCACACTGTTAAAAATTTCACAGTTAGATTACGGGCAATGGCCGGCAACTGGGGGCCCGGCCGTTGCCCATAAAACTACGGCTTGGCCCATTTTTGTGAAAGCCCATGAAATTACGGTCTGAACCCTAAATACTAAGCCCATAATCTGAAGAGCAACGCCCACAAAAAAATAAGTTTGACCGTATTGAGCTACGCCATAATTTGAAGGGCATTGCCCATAAAAAAATAAGTTTGACCGTATTGAGCTACGCCATAATTTGAAGGGCATTGCCCATAAAAAAATAAGTTTGACCGTATTGAGCTACGCCATAATTTGAAGGGCTATACCCGAAAAAATAAGTTTGACCGTATTAACTTAAGCTGTAATTTGAAATGCAATCCCTGTAAATATGAAGTTTGGCCATATTCGGTTAAGCCTCACGGCAAGTAGTCACCGACTTTTACATAAATGCATTTTTTGTGGAAGAGTGTGCAAGTAAATGCATGTTTTTGTGGAAGAGTGTGTGAGTGTGAAATTGTTGGATACTTACATTATAACTGAATCAATTCAGTTCTAAATGTGAGTAATGATATTTTCATATCTTAAAATCAGGTTTATTACAATATGATAAATAATGACATCAGTTACACACAGATTTGTTTAACATTAGGCTTTACGAACTCTGTACACACAGTTAGTTGAACAATACTTACGTTTCTTTTAGACATGTTTTAATTGGAGAATTATTTCTAAAGCACAGTTGGTTGAACAATACTTAGTTTCTTTTAGACATTTTAATTTGCACATACGTACTTATGTAGTATTTGCATGAATGAATACAAAGGGCAGTTATGTAGTAAAGATATGTACAGGCATATTCTTGTATTTATATGTTATATCAATGACAAACAGAACTACGAACTGGCATCCGAGTACATTGCGTCTATAAGGGTATTCAATCCACAATGGTGTCAAAGTTGGTTTTTCATGTAGGTTTTGGCTAGTATTACATTTGACATAGGGTTGAATCATGCTTTTTGTTTTCACATTCACTGCCTTGTGTGCTGGTTCATTTTACATTCTACTGAGCACTGTGTTGTCAGTGTTCCCAGAACTTTTACTGTCTTGTTTCCTATCTCTAATTTTTGGATATTTACCTACTTTTCACATGTTTAGTAAAATTATGTCAAAAACTGGAAGTACTGCTTTTGAAAGATCACATTGCTTCCCCATAATTAAGGTATCAGAAAGAAAAGAAAAAAATACTTGAATGGAAATGAGAGCTTTTGAACTTGATAGGGCATAATTTCAAATCTCAGACCCCCACCCAAAAGAAGAAACACTTGTTTAGACCCTGATTCTAACTGAGTCATTGTAGAACATTAATGCATATCAATATTTCTAAAATATTAAATTTTCCTGTTTGGAATGTTTTAGAAATGACTTCAGTGACTAAACCTGTTCTTTCATTGTTGTGTTGCCACAAGGAAACCATTTTGGAGCACAAATTTTTTTTTGGAAAACTATTAAATAGTTGTATTTATAATATCTTGGCAATACCTGAAGATACTGAAACAATTTTTATTGATGTGCAAATCAGGTGTTTAGTGACAAAGGAAAAGAACACGGCAGAATCTTTAAATTTCTCAAAAAACAATTTCATCACATCATTTTGTACCAATTTCAGCACTATCATCTTAAAACATGAAATACATGCTTTGCATATTGAACATTTTGAATAGACCTTTAAAATAGGAATTACAAAATGTGTAAAAAATTTCATATTTTTTAACTTAAAAAAAAAAGTGGCTTCTGATTTATCTTAAAATATAAATTTTCCTGGGCATCCAGGTTTTACTACCTGGGTAGGTAAATAATTTATGTATATACCCAGCTGCGCATGTAACATTTCAGATATTTTCCAAGCCCTGCTTAAAGTGACACAGGTGAAAGATTTCACTCGCAGAAATTTAGAATGAAATAAATTCTTTTTTACATTTAACTTTAATTACTACATTTGCAAAGCAAAGAAACTGTTCATGATATATTTTCACTGTCATTTTCTTGGCCAGCATTTACCAGATTCAGTAAAAAAAGAATAACCGTCGAAACTCGTTATAATGAAATTCAAGGGGGACAAAAAAAAAATTGTAGCAACGTATTGTTCTTAAAACATTACAAATTTTTCATTAAAAAGTTAGTATGTACTACAGAAATTTTCATTACGCATAAGATTGCAATGCTGTAAAAGTGAAATAGTGCCCACAGAGACAAGCAAAGGTAATTTTTTTTGTAATGGGAAGTTTTTGCTAAAGTAGTAATAATGAAATATATAAGCTTTAATTAATATGTATGTATGAAATTATGTACTGTATATATTTTTACTTATACATATCAGGGTTTGAAAAATACCATGCCTGAGTCGTGTGAATCATTGACCTGGGCAGGTAAATAAATAATCTAGTTGCCCTAGGTGCCAGACTGGGCAATTAAATCTAAAAATGAAGTTCAGAATATAATTTTCTACTACAAGAAAAAGACAGTCATCGCATGTCATGTTGCTTTTCACTGCTAATCACTGGAAGTTGTATTATTGTTACACAGTGCCAAGGACAGAAGAATATCACCTTCTTTAATTATTATGCTTTAGGTCCATAAATTGGAAGCATATGTAATTTTGCTCCAAATGTTTAAAGTCAGCGACTGAATGCATGCCTCTGATGGAACTAGTCTCTTGTGTTTATTGACAAAGGGTTAAAACTTCATATTTTTCATATTTTAATGTATTTCATATTTTTTCAGATATTTCATATTTTAAACGTGTTTTAAAGATTTTTATTGTAATATGGACCTGTGAGTCTGACACTGTGAAGAGAAGCTGCGATAGGAATAATGCATCGCTCCAGTGAAGATGTGAAGCTTTGGTCCGTTAAAAGGAAGGTTTGTTGCTGTGTGGAAATGACGGGTACAAGAGAAAGAGGACTTACGTTATTGGCAGAAAAGCAATAAATGTTGTAGTGATACGCTACAGAAAATAGGTCCACAGCAGCCACCCTTTCTTTTGTTGTATCCTGTACGTTGTTGGCAGGAAAAACCGGATAAAACCTTTTCGATTTGCAAAAGATACATATGAGTAAGATAGAAACTTGCGTGCGAACAAGCTATTAACAGAAGAACCAAAAGTGCAGAGACACAGCAAATCTGTTCAAACCAAAACCGAAATTTATAGTTCCCCAGTTTTCTGTACAACATAGAAAAGCATATTAGTACTTTCGGTAAATGTGTACTTCAGCGTCCTAAACTATTTCGTTGGAAAAATTTAACTGTGGGTGAAAAGTTCGATGCACACATTTTTTTAAGCATGCAAAATAATAGGGAAAGGTGAAAAATTATATTTTTAAATAAAAAGGAAATAATTTTTCTGAAGTATTAACCTGCGAGTACGATGGTTTGTAGCAGGTGGTGCGGGAGGCTGAAGCGATGCTAACGGCCACCACGTGAAGGTGCTGTGCGACGAAGCGAAGTACGAGTTGGTAGCAAATGCGTGGAAGAATACGACAGCAGTAGGGTATATTTTTCGGAAGAGTATCGTGTAATTGTGCGCAGAAGTAGTTCAAACCTGTTTTATTCATTTTTGAGAAAGATATGTGCAGAATGTCGTTATTAGTGGTTTCACAGTGTCTCCGAATGGAAAGAAATTAAGGAATGTAAAATAATTTATGTACGACAGAAGTTTTGAGGAAGACGTTTTGGTTCCGGTTGAACCCAAAGTTTTAGTTTTGGTTTGGAAGATGTGCACAGGTAGGTGATTTCTTCAAGCACTTCATTTGCAGTTCTGCTGTTATTCAGTACATCGTAGCTCACATTTTTTTCCTCGTGACATGGATATTTTTCAAAATAAGCAATTTTCTTCAATTCATATATCGCACTATGGCAGGGAGACAGCTTCTTGTATTGTGGCGGATAATGAAATTTTAAGCCCTGACGAAATCCGAAATGACTGACGATTTTGTACTTCCGCTTTCTCAAAATTACCCTTAAAAAAACAAAAACTTACAATGCTGCACAAATTCAACCTCTTTCTTTCTGCATATGCCTACAAGACTTTTCGATGACTACGTACTGCTAAACCCCTTCCTTCTTAATTCTTCCGCCCGTTACTTGCCCTTCTCAACGAAGCTTCCATTCACCGGACTCCACCTGGATGCCGTTGCCGCTCTCTCGTCCTATGCCTATACCGCACGTACTCTTCCAAACCATCGCACTCTCAGGTAAATACTTTGGAAAACTTATTTCCTTTTATCTAAAAATACTATATTTTTGCACCTTTTCGCATTATTTTGCATGCTTAAAATATTGTATGTCACACTTTTCCCACACAGTTACATTTTTCCGACGAAATAATTTAGACGCTAAAGTACACATTTACCAAACTTTCTATTTCGGATCAGGGAATCATATGCGAAAGAATGAAAAATTTCACGTCTGCTTTAAAAACAATTACAAAACATGAACAAACTATATTGTGTAGCATATGAGTATAAAATGGTTCGCTCTCCTGGCAAGAAGGTACTTGCTTGGACTTGTAGTCATCCGCACGTGAATTGCACGGCGAAGCGAATCTTCCTTTCAACAAAGCAAATCTTCACATCGTTGCCGTAGTGATGTGTTAGGCCTACCACAGCGTCGCACTCGCAAGTCAATATTACAAGTTTCCGACAAAATAATTTAGGACGCTAATCTACACATTTACCGAATAATCTGCCAATGATGAAGATTGGAGTGCCATTTCAGGTGGATTCAGTAGTTTTAAAGAGTTTGTAGAAATCAATGAAAATGCATTATTGGGGAATTGAGGGATATTCAAGAAATAGCCAATGAAATTCAGGATGATGATGAAGAGACATAACAAAGAATTAACAAAAGATCCCCAGACTGTCACGAAAGCAGTGTAGAAGCTTTGGAAACACTGTCACTACATACAACTCACCGATACATCTAATTGCCACACATTCCTGTTTAAACAAACTTGAAAAAGCTGTTTTCAATGAGAGGCAACAGCAGAAACAGTCTTCAATTTTACATAACTTTAAAAAGCCATAAATATAAAAAAGGTATGTAATTAAAATTTTGAGATCAAGTAATTTACATTTTTGAGTAATCTAAGCTTTAAAGTGTTAAATTTAACTAAGTAAATTCAATCATTGATATTTTTCTTATTTTGCATGTTATTCTCATGTTAATTACTTTTTAAACTTAATTTTGGCTGGAATTACACTAACTTTTACTTATGCTGCGCTCTTATTTATGCGTGCTTTGGTTTGCGCTGACATATATGTGAAATATTACTGTATACATGTGATGATGAGGTGATTATAGATATAATTAAAAAATATATATTTTTTGGCTCTTCTGGTTTCCAATTAAATTTATGTAATTTATGTGTTGAGTGGTAAAAAAGCTGTTTTCAATGAGAGGCATATGGGGTTTGTATATATGCAGATTTCCATTGTTTGCTTCTTCCTGCTGAAAACTAAGCTAGGGATTCCTATGAGTTAACTGAATATACCATAGTCACAAAATGATTGATAATTATATACTAAGGAATGCGAGTGAAATGGTATTCCTAAAAGCAATCAAAACCATGTAGCAGTCAGGGAGAATCACAAATGTGTTTCCTGAACGAAAATGTGACATTTCATCACATGAAACTTTTTTCCCGCCTCTAAATTGAGGCCACTGGTTCTAGGGAAGGAGAAAGCCAAAGCTGTTATGTTATGTAAAAAACAGGTTTCTTTTTTAAAGGTTTTAACGGCTAATGTGAGGAACTAAATGGGATATAAGCAGTCCCCGTCCCTAATTTAAGAGTCACTGGTTCCAGGGAAGAGAAAACGCCAGTGCTGTAAGACAAACACAACATCCATGCCATACCGGGATTCAAACCCGGACCCACTTGGACAGACAATCATAAGATGGTGCTTAGACCACTGCACCACCAGGGTGGCAAAACTAATGCCTCATATGGGACTCAAACCATATGTTAAATTGTGACTGCTAGCCAAAAACCTTGATGTACAACCAACTCTGATACCAGAACGGCTTGAACATCCTCTAGACCAATAGTTCTCAAAGTGGGTTTCACTAAAATAATAGGGGGAGGGGGGCATATGCGGATTTGTTAGCAACCATACCGAGTCACATAATGAACCAATTTTCAAAACAAAATTAATCTGAATTTATGGCTAGTGCTGGTAGGATGTGTGGTGAAGTTTAGCATATTTAGCTGAAATTTCTGAAAAATGAACTAGTGGAACTTCTCATTACAGGGTGAAAACAATCTGTTCAATGTTGAAAAAACAAAACACAAGCAATGACCAAAAAACTTTATGAGAAAACCAAATTACAGGGAGCAGCTCTGACCAATTTTCATAACTGAACTCATTATCATCAGAAAATGAGCAAACAATTGGAAACTTGATGTTAAACAGCTAATAATCGTCCATCTCTGCACTCTCCAAACATTTACAAGGCAGTATTTCCCATTCCCACTGAATGAACTAGTTACTCATTCACATACAATGCAGAAATGTGTAATCTTCTATTGCCAAATAAAAAACTTATGAGACATCTTTTAACTCTGGTTGGTTTGAAAAGCATTTGTTCTTTGAAATCACTGACTAGTTGTTTTTTTTTATTGGAGGTTTAACGACCACCGTGAGCAACTCAATGGGCTATAAGCAGTCGCCCGTCCCTAATTTAGGGTCACTGGTTCCAGGGAAGGGAGAGAGCCAGTGCCGTAAGACAAACACAACATCCATGTCGGACCGGGATTCGAACCTGGACCCCTTACGAACGAATGATCAGAGGCCAGCGCCTTAGACCACTGCCCCACCGGGGCGGCGACTAGTTTTTGGATTCCAATGGAAAAAGAATTTCCAACATTGTCGAGCACTGCCTTAAGTATTTGTTGCCTTTTACAACTACATATTTATGTGAAACTAGTGTTTTATCCTTAACCACCATAAAAACTAAATATTGAAATAAGCTGGATGTTGAAGATAACTTGTTTGTACATAAGCAAGAAAACTCAAAATATTGATGAACTTTGCAAGAGTAAATGAGCTCATACATCTTACTGATACTAAACAAATGACTTGACCAGTTTTATTTGATTTTTTTTTAGCCATTTGTGCAATTTCTGTGACATCAGTGTATGTAATTTTAGCAAATATACCTGTGTATTTGTATTTTTTATATATTTTATACCCACATAAACACACTGGAATAAACTTTTCATTAAAGAATATGCCTGTACATATCTGTACTCCATAGCTAATCTTTGTATTCATTGGTGCAAATATAATACTTCACAAGTTCTTAAGTACATGAGCAAATGAAAAGGAGTCTTAAAAAAACCCAAAGTATTGTTCAGCCAGTTTGTGCTTTAGAAATAATTCTGTCTAAATTCAGGAGTTGAACACTATGCCGTAAAAAAAAAAAAAAAGCACAAAACGATAAGACAATATTTATGCGTGTTATATTGCAAAATGGAATTCATTTCAGACTACAAACATACGAAGAATGCTGCCCTACGTAATTCCCAAATCAGCATGTACAGATCGAATTTATTCGACATCCTAGTCAACGCTAGGTATATACCTGGCGATAAAGACTTGCACAGAAAGTAAAGCACTGTATCATATTGATGGTAAAACATATATGGATGTGAGAGTTATGCCCCTACCCCAGTCAAATGAAATCTTAGCTACTACATAGATTTTCCTGTGTGACAATGCTTCAGCCACCCTCGTTTGGTGGTGAAACTTTTAAAATTATATATATATATATATATATATATTCTATAAAAAAGATACCTAAGCAAAAAAATACATATATAATTTTGACTCACACCTAGTACAACATAGAAAAGGTTATGTATCTACCTGTGTGAGTAAAAGGAGAAAAGATAAAAAAATAAAATAAAACAACTGAATGTAGAAGGTGTCGAGAATACTGAGCCTTGGCTTTATCAAGGACCAGCAAAAACTCTGCATTTTCTCACTTCCACAAAGACCTAGTTGGAAATGGGTTTGTTTTCCTTAGTCTTCAGTTTTGTTTCTTATATATATATATATATATATATATATATACGTACACAGTTCGTGAGCTTAATATCAAACAAAAATGTGTGTAATTGATTTCGTTACTTTTACATATCATAATAAACTTAATTTTAAAAAATGTCTACTCACATGTTTTCATGGCGTCTTTCTTTCACATGTTCGTGTTCGTGGCTTCGTGTTCGTCAGTTACGGATGGGCGATATTTATCAATATCTCGAAATATCGATATTTTTGTCCGATATTTCGATATATAGTATTGATATCCAAGTTACGATATATCAGAAAATCACTATATCGGTGCGATATTCAATATATCAGCCCATGGCTGATGTGATTTAATTTGTGGAATGAAATCTGTGTTCTTTCCTCTGGCATGTCACGAAAATTATGTTGCTTGAGGACTATCAAACTGCGATCTCATTATCGAGATTCACATGATATTATGTCACCTTCCGATTTCTAGAACTTTACAAGGAAAAATATCTGCTGTGTTGAAAACCTCGATGGTTGAAAATTTTAACTATTAGTTGACAGTAGGCACCCAGAAAACAAATTTAACGAACGGTTGATAGCAGATTGTTCTTTTGCCTATGAGTATTATGTTTGAAGTAAACTGGCACTTTGACCAAAATTAAATACATACCAATGACACACAATTTTTTTATCATCCTTTGACAATTATCTTGTTAATACATAGTGAAACTTCCTGAAGTAATTATATAATCTGGTAAAAATATGAGCATAACAACTTTCGTCTTGATCTGCTGATTTTCCCACACTTACAGCATGTTATTTCCTCTGATTGTCCATTCGTTTTTTTGTTATCTAGGAGAGACAGGCTTTCATACATTAATTAGTAAATATATACTTGATGAATTTGGATTATGATATTTTTTTTATGTTTTTCATACATTAATTAGTATGGCTTTCATTAATTAATTAGTAAATATATATACTTGATTAATTTGGATTACGATATTTTTTATGTTTTTATTTTTATAATCATATTTTAATGGAGGACTAATAATCGTTAGCATTTTTTTAAATATCTTTCTGGAAAAATAATTGCTTTCTATGAAAAGGCCATCACAAATTATTCGTACTCTAATTACTGTTTTTAACAAAAATGTCACTTGTAAACATATTATAAGCACTTTAATTTTTTTGCTTATGCCATGGGAACTATTTTTGCTTACACCATAGAAGTAATTATATCTGTATACTCCATTAACATTGTGTTCTGTCTTAAACGATAAAAAAAATAGCAAACATTGTTCACACCTTCTGAAAAATATAAATGTATACAAAATGCTCTAAAAATTACAATAACAAAGTTTTTTTAAAGATTTTTTTCCATAACATTTCCTTGCAAGCTAATATAATGTTAACTTTGACATTTGCATCCCAACAAAAATAGTTATTCTTTCTATAATTCAGTTATTCCCACGTTAATTGATGGTTAAGATTCCAGTCTGCTGGGATTAATAAGTACTTTTGTTTTTTTGTCATTTATGCCATACTGAAGCTTCAACTTACCTTTTCTCGAAATGTTGGAAATACATATTTCTCGTAATCTCACATTGATGAAAAACTCATGAAAACATTCCTTTGCAACTGGGATTTTTGGAAACTTCTTAGCAGAAACCATATCCCTGCTCGTCGAGCAATGCCCACACATGAAACAAGAAAATCACCTTTTGGGTTTTGGAAAGTATATTCAGCATTTCTGCAGATTACAAGCTCACTTCTGTTGCATGATTTTTTTATTTATTTTTGCATCAAATTTTTCTGCTATATATTTTTTTTTATTTTAGGATCTGAAAAACAATATTTTATGTGTTTTTCATATCACTAAAAATACAGCTTGAGAGCTGCAATCTTGCATAAAGATAGTTTTAAGCTATAAAATGTAATAATAAAGGACAAATAAAATTGCTCCCTTTTAGCAGGAGAAAGCAGCTCTTGAAAAAAAAAATTTCAGCTGATGTTTCTAAGAAATTATCTGAGAAAACTGGTAGGATATTTATTCCCCACATTCACTGCCAAGCTTGTGTATTATAATTAGTTATTACTTATTACCAAAACAATTTTTTAAGGTAAAGAATATTTTTATGTCTTAAGAGACACATATGGTTGAGTCGTCATTAGACTATGTAAATGCTATCTGTGGAGAGTAGTTACTCAATTATGTTTGCTCATGCTGATGAAACAATCCTGTTGGCAGAGAGCAAAAGTGAGTTGCAGCGTATGTTGTCCCACATGTATGAAGTTTGTATGAATTTCAAACTTAGTATATGAAAGGAAAAACCCAAAGTTATGTTTTTGACAGATGAATTGTTAGTATTAAATCAAACAGATCAGTCTAAATGGCAAAGAGATTGACCAGGTAAATCAATTTACATATTTAGGAAGCATGTTTGACAGAGGAAACAAATTAGGTGGTGAAATTAGTAGGCTAGTAAATTCATCTTTGAAAGTCACAGCTGCTTCAGGAGGATTTTGAATAAATGATGAATGATAGGTTCTCAAAAAAGTCCCCAATAGTTGTGTGTGAAAAAGTACAGTAATTGTTCCTACTCTGATGTGCAGCAGTGAAGGTGGAGTACTGCAGATGAAACATAGGAGTGATTTGTGAGCTGTAGAGATGTGTTACTTATGGGGGTGGGGGCAAGATATGTTTTGATCATGTGAGGAATGAAGATGTTTTGTAGATGAGTAGTGTGAAGCAAAATATTGTTTGTAAGGTGGGGACAAATATTCTTTGGTGGTTTGGAGAATGAGTGGTGAGATGATTACTAGGAGAATTTATTCTGCACAAGTGACAGGAAGAAAATGTAGAAGATCAAGGGAGGACCAGATTCAGGAATTCCTGCATGAGAAAAAGAGAATAAATGTGAAGTACAAATGGTCTTGTGTGTGATGGATGTCAGTGAAGCTCAAGTTGTGAGCTGAGATCACTGTAAATGCAGATGTTTGATACATCAAGAGTAAATAAAATGTATTGCCATCAGTTTTAAACTTTAATCCAGCAGATAAGCTCTCATCAAGAAACTAACCTATGATCTTAGAGAACAGCTTAGTGATATATATGCATGTAAAGAGAAAATCCCTCATCTACAGCAAGTTGAATATAACTAGAGGTGAGAAATCAGTACTTATTTTTGTGTTGTTTTGGTGTTAATAAGTGAAACATTAAATGTTATATCCCATTTGAGTTCAAAACTGTAAAAAAATTTTTTAAATCTGCTGACTTCCTTAATTTTAAGGATAGACTCCACCAATGCGCATTTAAAATGTAAAAAAAAAAAAAATGATATGATATCGAAGATAGCTCCTCAGGCGTTTTAGACTTGATAAAGAATACTTCAGATATTTATTGTGTACAAGTTTTTAATGGAGATGAGAAATCCAAAGAAATGGACTGAGAACTGGAAAAAAATGCGTGAAGTGGTGTGTGTGTGTGTGTGTGTGTGTGTGTGTGTGTGTTGATCTCCATGAGCATCTAAAGTTGTTCCCGAATGTGTAGAAGCTCGATTCACCATAAGCAGACACATGTCCCTAATTTAGGGCGAGTGGTTCCAGGAAAGACAAGACAGGAACAACTTCTTTATGTATTTTACCACTTGGTAGGCACATTTTCCATGATTATTTAGATACTGAATAGTTTCCATGACATTTAATGAACATTTCATGACTGAATAGATTTTATTCATGACATTTAATAAATAGATTTCTTGACTGAATAGATTTCATGACATTTAATTGCTAAAACCTGGAAAGAGCGACATCTTTGTTTATTCACTGACGCCACATATTTGGAGGATTTTCACATTTAATGAACAGTGCTTCTTATTTTGAAAATTTGACTGTTTTCTAGCAGTTTCTGAGGAAGAAGTAATCTTTTTGTATGAGAATTTTCCTGATATTGATGCTGAATCAGTTGTAGCAGGTATAAAATCACATACAATTTTTGCAAACTTGAACAAATGTAAAACCGATGGGTGCAATGCAAGGTATTCATATAATCTTTAATGGTAGTCTAAGAACTCCCTTCCTACAGCTAGTGTCAAACATTTGGCACAATGTATTGCCTTTTAATCAAACCAAGAACCCATATTTATGAGTACAAATGCAATTTTTACATTGCACATTTATTAGATTTTAGCAGCAAAAGAATTTTGAAAAAAGTAACTTTGTATACTGTAAAGAAACACTAGAGAAATCAAATGAGGAAGAGCACTGCACATTAAAACTTTTCTGGACAACAGAATTTTGTTAATGCCATTCCGTTTAAGAATAACAGTTTTCACAAGAAAAAAAAAAAAATATGTTCACAGTTATTATCAAGAGAGAAATAGACATAATGACAAAATGGATAACACTGGGCAAATTAGGCCGAAACCTGTTAACAAGGTTTGTTGTATTTTCAGTTTGTCTTTTTTTTTTTTTTTTTACAAAAAAAATTATATATGTATCTACAATGTATATGCACACTAACTTTGAAATAATATATTTTCATGTATGTGTGCAAACTTCTTCAAAATTGCATTAAAAAGCTCTAGCCATTTACCTCTCAACAATATTATGACTTTGCAGAACATTCTGCATTAGAAATTGCAATTATATGCTGTGATTACAGGCTAAGGGGGTAATGTTTCAGACAGAAGTAACCCAGTGATTTTGTTTTAGGCATTTTACTCCGCTTTTGTACTTAAATAAACATTTCGAATAATGGAAAAACCTTAACATGTGTAGAATAATCAAATCAATGAGACTTATTTACCCAATTGCCTGTGGTTTACTGGTCTTCTATGTAGCAAAATATTTCTGCCACAAATTCCATTTCAAGTGTGTTTTTTTATTCATGTATATTCTTTAAAAGATGTTGAGTGTGCTTAATAGGAAAGTTGACATCTAATTTGTTTACTTTCAAATGATAACCAAAACCTTCAAATATCGTTGGTGACAGTTGATAATATCCACAGCCACAGCCCCCCCCCATTAGTGGAAGGGGAGTGCAGATGTTATATAAACACAAAAGTGCACAACACTTTTATGATTGCTTTTTGACTAATTTTGTCTCGCTGTATCAACAATCTTGCATAGGTAGCAATGTTAAGTACAGAGAATCATGATAACATGTTTTGGTAAAAAAAAACAGTTTCCGCATTTATGTTCTGTAAATTTATGTGACAACTTCCTGCCCTTTGGCCACTTCCATCCCATCTGTGCTCTGCCCCTTCATTAAGAAATGCAACAAGGGGCATATATAGATTTTTTCTGAGGGCGTGCCGTGCCAATGAAATGAAAAAAAATTAAATCCACCAGGACAAAATAAAAGAATGAGAATAGAAAAAAAAAAATTTAACGTAAATTAATGAATTTTTTATTAAATTAAGCATTTTTGTTTCCAATGTAAGGCACATTTTAACAATAAATAAAACACATTTAAACACTTGGGGGGGGGGGGGGGGAGTGGGCATAAATATATGCCACCTTACATTACATAAATGTATAAAATATATAATATAAATACGCCCTTACATTACCATGGCTACGATGTAAACAACCCTGATGTTGGCTTTCCAGCTCAGCATACAAGATATATTTTTAGCGAATTTTTATGAATTATAAAAACGTAAAATGTTAATTCCGCTGTCGAAAATATTTATTTACGTAACAAAACAACGTAAAAGGGCGAAATAAAAGCACTAAGTTTTTAACGAGTTTTAAAGTCGTAAAACCCATGGCGTCGGTCTTGTAAAAAAACGTTAAATATCAATTCCGCTATCGGAAATAATTATTTACACAACAAAACGACTGAAATGGCAAAATAAACGCACTACGTTTATTTCCAAGTACAGCGACCGTCTTGTAAAAGGTACGAAGTTAGTAATATACATTACTTTTCTGAGATATCACTATTTTAATGGTATTAACAAAACTTGATTGCAGCTATATTTTCAAGCTGCAGGATAATTTAGTACTGGCTGAGATTTGTGCGAACAAGCCAACAGCCAATTAGTCCCAAGTTCCCAATAGCCAATACTTAACACAACATTGGATCGGATTCAGTAATAACCCAAATGCAGTATGCAGTGAATAAACCGAAATATCAGTCTTATTGAGATCAGAAGTATTGAAAAATATCGAAAAATCAATCCGATATATTGATCTTTAAATACAGATATTTTCGATACAATATATCGGTCTCAGAAATATTTAAAGATATCATACTTTTGAAAATATCGTCCATCCCTTCGTCTTGGTAAAAAAACGAGCAGCCACCGTAAAATCACGTGACGACTCGCTGACCAATAGCAGAAAGCGACGCATGCCGCATTCCTTTTCTGTCATTATCGTTCATTGGCTAGCCCGTGCCTCTTAGCAACGCCCGTAAAATTACGGTTTGGAACAGTTGTCCTACATATCCATGCCCGTTAAAATACGGGCATCGCCTTGAAACTGCAGAAACGAGCCTTGATCGTAAAAATACACGGGCAACAAGACTTTTTTTACGGGAATTTTTAACAGTGCAGCATGTTCTTCGAACCACTTCCTGAAGATTCTGGCAGTGGGGCATGGCGCATTATCCTCTTGGTAACAGCCATCACCAGCAGGGAACACAGTTGCCATGAATGGGTGAACGTGGTCCGCAACGATGTTCAGATACCTGACAGCTATCAGGGATTGTGCTATTGGGATAATGGGGCCTAAAGTATCCCAAGAAAACACCACCCACAGCATAACACCGTCGCCGCCGGCCTGTTTCCGCCCAACAATGCAACTAGGTGCCATACCTGTTGGTAATCGCGCTCTGCCGTCTACGTGAATGCACCAAGAATCTTGATTCGTCAGATCAGGCCACTTTCTTCCAATCATCCACGGTCCTATCTCGATGGTCTTGGGCTCATTTGATGCGTTGTTGGCGATGACATGCAGTGAGCATGGGGACCAGGCTGAGTCTTCGGCTATGCAGGCCCATGCGCAGAAGGCTGCGATGAACTGTGTGCTGTGACACATTGCCCTGATCACCACTGTTGTAGCTGCAGGTGATTTGTCGCACTGTGGCCCTGCGGTCGCTCTGAACAATGAGCGATAGTCTCCGCTTCCCTTTGGCATCAATGAGCTGCGGACGATACACGGCTGGACGACAGTTCGTCGCTTGACCATTTGTGCACCACTTTTGATACGCACTCACTACAGCGGCACGTGAACATTCCACAAGCCGCGCCGTTTACGAGATCGTAGTTCCGAGGCGTCGTGCCATCACAATTTGTCCTTTAGCAAACTCCGATAAATCGGCAGCTTTTCCCACTCTGACTTCGAACACTATACTAACCGAAAGCCGGTACTCAGGTTGTATATATACTTTTCTGTGAACTTCAACCTGCGCCACCGTTCTACGAATCTATACCTTACTGAGAAAGTACCTTCTAGCGGAAAATGTATACATTGCTTAAAAACAAAGTACCTAAAATAATCTTCTATGTAAATGGCATCGAAAGGAGAAATATTTTTTTCAATCTGATATTTACAACCAAATATATGGAATAAAATGTATTTTGAATTCGATATCATCTGCATTTCGTACTCTAGCGGTTAATTTGTGCATCGGAGAAAAAAGAGAATGCAAAGATCATCATTCTCATATCTGAAGCTTCCCAATATGAAAAAAAAAAAAAATCCAGTTGCCGAGATATGGTGTCCACATACGGACGGATGGGCAAAGAGAACATAAGCACGATTTTTTTTATTTACATCATCATCATCATCATTGTCAAACATTATCAATCCACTGCTGGACGAAGGTCTCCCCAAGTTTCCTCCACAACGGTCTGTCTTGTGCCAGTCTCCTCCATGTCACCCCTGCATACTTTCGAATTTCATCCACCCATCTCCCATGTGGTCTTCTTCTGGGTCTTTTCCTGTCTCTTGGAATCCAATCTAAAATTTCGGCTGTCCATCGATGATCTGTCCTTCTGGCAGTATGTCCAGCCCATTGCCATTTCAGGGATTTAACTCTGATCATGATGTCTTCCACTCTTGTCATTTTTCGGATCCACGAGTTCCTCTTCTTATCTCTCCTGGTTACACGAAGCATGCACCTCTCCATGCTTCTTTGAGTTGTCTGCAGTCTTTGTATATCTCTTTTAGTTAAGGTCCACGTCTCTGCACCATACGTAAGCACTGGAAGGATGCATTGATCAAACACTTTTCATAATAGCATATTGCTCTTGAAAATTATGCTGTTTCTTCCAAAAGCTCTCCAGGCAAGTTTTGTACGCCGATTAATTTCTTCATCAATGTGACCCTCACTTGATATCTGCTGTCCACGATAAACGTACGTGTCTGTTATCTCCAGCTTTTCTCCATCAATCAATAAATCTTCATTTCTTGTAAAAGCATTGAACATCACTTTTGTCTTCTGAAAGTTCATTTTTAATCCCACTTCTTTACTCTTGTCAGCAAGTTCCTGGATCATACTCTGCAGCTCTGATGGGGTAGTTGCAAAAATGACTACGTCATCAGCAAAACGAAGGTGGGTTAGATAATCTCCATTAATCTTTATCCCTTTGTTTTCCCAGCTCAGCGACTGAAAAACACCCTCCAATGTGGCATTAAAGAGCTTCGGAGATATGGTGTCACCTTGTCTCACTCCCTTTCCAATTTTTATGTGTGTTGTATTTTCAAACAGCCGAATCTTTGCACTTGCATTTTCATAGATGTTATTAATAATATTAATGTATGCATCTTCAATACCGCAGGTTTTCAGAGCCATTGTAACTGCTGATGGTTTCACCGAATCAAAGGCTTTTTCATAATCGATAAAAGCCATGCACAATGGAAGTTCATATTCCTCGCTCTTTCAATTAGTTCTCTCAGTACGTGGATATGATCTATTGTGCTGTAGCCACTCCTGAATCCAGCTTGTTCTCTCGGTTGAGCCATGTCCAGTGTTACCTTCAAGCGGTGTGAAAGAACTTTAGTGAAGATTTTATAAACTACTGATAGGAGGCTGATAGGTCTGTAGTTTCCGAGATCCTCAATGTCACCTTTCTTATGTAGCAGGATCATTGTAGCGGTGTTCCAATCCTCAGGAATCTTTCCTTCATTAAGGCATCGAGTGAAAATTTGGGCGAGTACTGTTTCAATTTCTCCACTTGCTTCTTGTATGATGTCTACAGTAATTCCATCTTCTCCTGGAGCTTTTCCCCGCTTCATGTTCTTGATTGCATGTGCAACTTCTGCTGGAAGGACTGGAGGAACTCTGGTACTGGTATCTTTCATGATGTCTGGAGTGCATGTATCATCCCTTTCATATAATTTGGAGTAGAAATCTTTCACTCTTGTCAAAATTTCTGCCTCTATTTCTTGTTACAGAACCATCTTCTTTTCTCAGTGCCATAATCTGTTTTCTTCCCTTACTGAGATGTCCCTTTGCTATCTTTAGGCTTTGGTTGTTTTCAATTGCTTTCCTCACTAGTTCACAGTTGAATTTTCTTACGTCTTCAGTGATACTTTTTCTTACTGTCTTGCATAGCTCTATATATTCCACTTTGGAAGTCACATCATCTTTAGTTGTCCTCATCTCTCTTCTTTTTTTTGCATCAACATTTTGGTTTTTCCTGATAATTTGTTTACATGCAACTTGTTCTTAGACCCAGCTAATTTTGTTGCTGTTTCCATAAGAGCTTTGGTTACTTTTCTGTTAACTTCAGAGATGTCCACTTCTTCCGATGTTAGGCCTTCTAAAGCAGAGAACCTGTTCTTCAGTTCCAACTTGAAGGTATTATGGTGTTTTTTAAGGTTGGTTATGTCAATAGATTTTGTTTGTCTTATGAGCTTGCCACGTTCAAGTTTGGTGTTGAGGTGCATCTTACATCTCACCAATCTATGGTCACTACCTGTGTTGAACTTGTTTAGCACACTGCAGTCTTCTATGACGAATTTTTTGTTACACATAATAAAATCAATTTCACTTGTCGTCCCATTTGGATGTCTCCATGTCCATTTCCTGTGTGGCTTTTTCTTGAAGAAGGAGTTCAAGATGAAAAACCCTTCTGCCTCTGCAAACTCAACGAGAGTATTTCCACGCTGGTTTCTGTTGCCGTGACCGAATTTACCTACTGAAGTTTCATTCTGTTGCCGTTGCCCTATTTTTGCATTGAAATCTCCCATAATTATTTTCAAGTGCTGCTTACCTTTATTATTTAGATGACAAATTTCCTCATAAAATTCTTCAATTTCTTCTTCAGGATGACTTGTGGTGGGTGCATAAGTTTGAATAATCTGAGCCTGGTATCTTTTCGAGAGTTGGATAACGAGTCGTGCAGCTCTGTCAGAGGAACTTTCAACTTCTACAACTTTATCCTTCAGTTTCTTGTTTATTATAAATCCAACACCACTAGTTCTGCCAGTATCTGTCCCACGATAGTAGAAGAGATGTCCACTTTTCAGTTCGATGAGATCTTCTCCTTTTCTCCTTACCTCACTTAGCCCCACGATGTCCCACTTGATCCTTTGTAGTTCCTCTTCCAATTCAAGAAGCCTTGAATCAGAAGATAGGGAGCGTCCGTTGTACGTAGCCAAGGTCAGCATCAGATGGCAGCCTAGTCCGGTCCTCCGGGGATTCTTAGCACCCTCTGCCTTCATGTCGCACTGGCCGCTGCCTTGGCCAGGTACATTCCAGCTGCCGGAGACTGAGGGCCAAGATTTAAGTTGTGGAATCATTTTGGAGGGGTTTGGCCATAACTCACCACGCTGGCCAAGCGGGTTGGTGAGTGTGGGATAGAATTTCCTCTAATCCCGATGGTATAGTTATACCGCTATTGGCGGTCGTCAGAGCCCCTTTAGTGGGAACAGGATGTACCACGAGAAGGCGGGGTTGACATTTGTCAAGGAGAGGCTGTGATGTTACGCATCACCTGACCTTACATCCCTTTATTACATCCCTTTATTTATTTACATACGACATGCTAAATAATATACATAAATATATATATATATATATATATATATATATCATCATCATCATCATCATTGTCAACCATTATCAATCCACTGCTGGACGAAGGTCTCCCCAAGTTTCCTCCACAACGGTCTGTCCCGCTTGGCCAGCGTGGTGAGTTATGGCCAAACACCTCCAAAATGACTCTACAACTTAAATCTTGGCCCTCAGTCTCCGGCAGCTGGAATGTACCTGGCCAAGGCAGCGGCCAGTGCGACATGAAGGCAGAGGGTGCTAAGAATCCCCGGAGGACCGGACTAGGCTGCCATTTGATGCTGACCTTGGCTACCTACAACGGACGCTCCCTATCTTCTGATTCAAGGCTTCTTGAATTGGAAGAGGAACTACAAAGGATCAAGTGGGACATCGTCGGGCTGAGTGAGGTAAGGAGAAAAGGAGAAGATCTCATTGAACTGAAAAGTGGACATCTCTTCTATTATCGTGGGACAGATACTGGCAGAACTAGTGGTGTTGGATTTATAATAAACAAGAAACTGAAGGATAAAGTGGTAGAAGTTGAAAGTTCCTCTGACAGAGCTGCACGACTCGTTATCCAACTATCGAGAAGATACCAGGCTCAGATTATTCAAACTTATGCACCCACCACAAGTCATCCTGAAGAAGAAATTGAAGAATTTTATGAGGAAATTCGTCATCTAAATAATAAAGGTAAGCAGCACTTGAAGATAATTATGGGAGATTTCAATGCAAAAATAGGGCACCGGCAACAGAATGAAACTTCAGTAGGTAAATTCGGTCACGGCAACAGAAACCAGCGTGGAAATACTCTCGTTGAGTTTGCAGAGGCAGAAGGATTTTTCATCTTGAATTCCTTTTTCAAGAAAAAGCCACACAGGAAATGGACATGGAGACATCCAATTGGGACGACAAGTGAAATTGATTTTATTATGTGTAACAAAAAATTCGTCATCGAAGACTGCAGTGTGCTAAACAAGTTCAACACAGGTAGTGACCATAGATTGGTGAGATGTAAGATGCACCTCAACACTAAACTGGAACGTGGCAAGCTCATAAGACAAACAAAATGTATTGACATAACCAACCTTAAAAAACACCATAATACCTTCAAGTTGGAACTGAAGAACAGATTCTCTGCTTTAGAAGGCCTAACATCGGAAGAAGTGGATATTTCGGAAGTTAACAGAAAAGTAACCAAAGCTCTTATGGAAACAGCAACAAAATTAGCTGGGTCTAAGAACAAGTTGCATGTAAACAAATTATCAGGAAAAACCAAAATGTTGATGCAAAAAAGAAGAGTGATGAGGACAACTAAAGAAGATGTGACTTCCAAAGTGGAATATATAGAGCTATGCAAGACAACACGGAAAAGTATCACTGAAGACGTAAGGAAATTCAACTGTGAGCTAGTGAGGAAAGCAATTGAAAACAACCAAAGCCTAAAGATAGCAAAGGGACATCTCAGTAAGGGAAGAAAACAGATTATGGCTCTGAGAAAAAAAGATGGTTCTATAACAAGAAATAGAGGCGAAATTTTGACAAGAGTGAAAGATTTCTACTCCAAATTATATGAAAGGGATGATACATGTACTCCAGACATCATGAAAGGTACCAGAGTTCTTCCAGTCCTCCCAGCAGAAGTTGCACATGCAATCAAGAACATGAAGCGGGGGAAAGCTCCAGGAGAAGATGGAATTACTATAGACATCATACAAGAAGCAAGTGGAGAAATTGAAACAGTACTCGCCCAAATTTTCACTCGATGCCTTAATGAAGGGAAGATTCCTGAGGATTGGAACAATGCTACAATGATCCTGCTACATAAAAAAGGTGACATTGAGGATCTCAGGAACTACAGACCTATCAGCCTCCTATCAGTGGTTTATAAAATCTTCACTAAAGTTCTTTCACACCGCTTGAAGGTAACACTGGACATGGCTCAACCGAGAGAACAAGCTGGATTCAGGAGTGGCTACAGCACAATAGATCATATCCACGTACTGAGAGAACTAATTGAAAGAGCGAGGGAATATGAACCTCCATTGTGCATGGCTTTTGTCGATTATGAAAAAGCCTTTGATTCGGTGAAACCATCAGCAGTTACCACGGCTCTGAAATCCTGCGGTATTGAAGATGCATACATTAATATTATTATTAACATCTATGAAAATGCAAGTGCAAAGATTCGGCTGTTTGAAAATACAACACACATAAAAATTGGAAAGGGAGTGAGACAAGGTGACACCATATCTCCGAAGCTCTTTAATGCCACATTGGAAAATGTCTTTCAATCACTGAACTGGGAAAGCAAAGGGATAAAGATTAATGGAGATTATCTGACCCACCTTCGTTTTGCTGATGACGTAGTCATTTTTGCAACTACCCCATCAGAGCTGCAGAGTATGATCCAGGAACTTGCTGACAAGAGTAAAGAAGTGGGATTAAAAATGAACTTTCAGAAGACAAAAGTGATGTTCAATGCTTTTACAAGAAATGAAGATTTATCGATTGATGGAGAAAAACTGGAGATAACAGATACGTATGTTTATCTTGGACAGCAGATATCAAGTGAGGGTCACATTGATGAAGAAATTAATCGGCGTACAAAACTTGCCTGGAGAGCTTTTGGAAGAAACAGCATAATTTTCAAGAGCAATATGCCATTATGTCTTAAAAGAAAAGTGTTTGATCAATGCATCCTTCCAGTGCTTACGTATGGTGCAGAGACGTGGACCTTAACTAAAAGAGACATACAAAGGCTGCAGACAACTCAAAGAAGCATGGAGAGGTGCATGCTTGGTATAACCAGGAGAGATAAGAAGAGGAACTCGTGGATCCGAAAAATGACGAGAGTGGAAGACATCATGATCAGAGTTAAATCCCTGAAATGGCAATGGGCTGGACATACTGCCAGAAGGACAGACCATAGATGGACAGCCGAAATTTTAGATTGGATTCCAAGGGACAGGAAAAGACCCAGAAAAAGACCACATGGGAGATGGGTGGATGAAATTCGTAAATATATATATATATATATATATATATATATATATATATATATATACACACACACAGTCCAGACATTATTATTGTGACCACCACCTACTTTTGACGTCAACAGTGCGTAGCCAATGAAAGAAGACGTGTCGTAAGCTGGCTTGGAGGGTATATAAGGTGTGCTGTAGGCATTCTGAAAACATATCACTCGTTGCTGTCATGGATAAAAGGAGCGATTTATCAGATTTGCAAAAAGGGGTGATTATCGTATTTCGGGCTAAGAATGGCAGTATTACTGAAGCAGTGCAGTTTGTAAACTGTTTGCGTGCTGCTGTGGTTAAATTGTATCGTAATTGGAGAAATGGCACCATTGCGAATAAGCGACGTGCAAACTGCGGAGCATCACGTGCCATTGATGTGAGAGGTGAACGTCAGCTGCGAAGCTGCTTGAGCGCCGATCGACACGCTACAGTGGCTCAACTTACTGGCCGAATGAACCAGGGGGCTACCGGAAGTGTGTCTAAAACGACAGTTCGGCGAACCCTGATGCGTATGGGGCTCCGATGAAGACGGATGGTCACTGCACCTATGCTAGCGAAGTTGCATAGACAGAAAAGGCTTACATTTGCACCGCAGTATCGGAATTGGACCTCCGCTGATTGACAAAGGATCGCATTCTCCGATGAGTCACGTTTTCTGCTTCATCGAACGGATAGATGTTGGATTATAAGGCAAGAAACATCGGAGAACAAACACTCTTCAACCATTGCTGGAAGAACACAAGCTGGTGGGTGCAGTGTTATGGTCTGGGGAATGCTTTCGTGGCATTCCCTGGGTCCACTCATACCTGTGGATGGCATTATGGACCGAATTCGTTAAGAATCCATCCTTGCAGACCACGTACACCCATATACATGCTGATTGTCGTCCCTGGGGCGGATGGGATCTTCTAGCACGACAATGAGACATGTCACACAGCTAGAAATGCCCGAGAGTGGTTGGAAGAGCATGATGAAGACTTCAAAGTACTTCCCTGGCCCCCTAATTCCCCAGACTTAAACTCAATTGAGCATCTGTGGGACCACCTCGATCGTGTTGTTCGCTCTATAGATCTTCCACCACGCACCCTCCAGCAGCTGTCAGATGCACTGCAGGCAGCATGGCTCCACATACCTGTGAACACCTTCTAGCACCTTACTGAGTCACTCCCAGCCCTTCTAGCTGCTGTCCTCGCTGCACACGGCGGCTACTGTGGATATTAGCAGGTGTTCACAATAATGTGAATATAGGATTCAATCCATTCAAGATATATACTTCCTCACGAACACAAAAAACGAAAAAAACATCAATAAATACTTTGGAGGTCAGTATAGCCGGGAATCACTAATCAGGGAAAGACACCACTGACCACACCTCCATTTTCAGGTTTCATGTGGGTGCACACTAAGTCAAAAGGACCGAAAAGTGACGTCCTTAACAATTTAGCTCTTTAGAAATTTGGGCATCCAGTCTTTCCTATCTGAAAAGAAGGGCCTTCAGATTTAGTGTGCACCCACATGAAACCTGAAAATTGAGGGTATGGTCAGTGATGTCTTTCCCTGAAGAGTGGTTCCAGGCTACTGACTTACAAAGTATTTATTGATGATGTTCTTTCGTTTTTGGTATCTTTGTGTTCGTGAGAAATTATGTATCTTGAATGAATTGAATAATATTTATATACTCTGTCTCTAATTTTTGCAGCGTAGCGAGGGTTGGGACAGCACAGACTATATAATTTGGGTGGAAAGGGGTTAAACGACCATCGTAAGCAATTCGAAGGATTATAAGCAGTCGCCCGTCCCTAATATAGGGCAACTGGCTCCAGAAGAGGGAGAGAGACAGTGTCGTAAGACAAAAGCACAACACATCCATATCTGAAGCAGCTACAAAAGTATTACTTTGGAATAGTTTATGTATTGTGTTTAGAATTGGAACATTCATAGGTAAGGTCAGCACAGTGCCTCTTGAAGGACTGTACAGTAACACGATGGTCATAAATAATTTCACTGTGAAAGAAATCTAGGATGCGTTATATGAAAAGTGGGGAGCATTTTAGCTGCATCAACATTTTTAACAATGTTATGCAAGAGATTCCAGTAAATGTTCCACACATTTTTGAAAAAGCCTGAAACATTGTGCCAGGTTGATTCTGCGAAACCTTCTACAATAAACATAGAAAATTTCGGAAAAGTAGTAAGAAATGGTGCAAATACACCTCATATCAAAGAAACTGACTTACGAAAATTGCGAAATATTTCAATATATAGTGAAATTCCGAAACAATGCACATACCAACAGTATAAGCTCTAGCATTCCCTTTAGTGAAAGAAACTAGGATATTGCCAAAATTCTTAAAAATTCCACTGAACTGAAACAAATATTTTATTAAAAGGCAATATTTTATTAAAACTCTGTCTCTAATTTTTGCAGCGTCAAATAAACTGAGCTCATGTGCCTTCCACCAAATAAATTAATAATAAATTCCGAAACATTACACCGACCTCAAAAATATTACGCAATTCGTAGAAAAATGTGGACGCGTCTTTCAAGCTTCGAAACACGTTACATGCTTTTCAGAAAAATTTGCACATGCGCATTACCCAAATTGCAGTTTTTATGGAATGTTACACCAATCTCTGAAACGTATATTAGGCAAAGGCTCTGGTTTTTCCATGTGCCACATAAATCTTCATAAAAAAAAAAAAAAATACGGAGAACCTTTTCAGAAAATTCCAAAAACATTACACATATTTCTAATCGTGTTTAAAGATATTTTTATCACGTTAGAATTTAACTACTCCGACTGAAATAGCAGTGACCGCTCAGTAATCCAGCGCGTGTTCATTTGATATCTCATACTGATAGATCTACGTATGTTCGAATCTGAACAAGTGAACAAGACACAGATGTCACGTCTGTCGTTCGGGTGTTGGTTGTTTTCCTTCCCCGTAGCCAGTGGCTCCAAACATGGCCGTCTAGAAAGCACAAGGCTACGATATTAGAGAGATTAATTCTCTCAGTTTGTGACGTCACTCATGTTACACGGTCAGATATGTCGGTGTCGTGTTTGACGTCATACACGACAGCGTTAAAAACCAATCGAAGCCCTTGATGTCCGCGTGACGTTACTAAAAGAGGGAACTCATCTCTTTAATGTCATGGCTTTGTGCTTTCTAGACGGCCTGCCTGCAAATTAGGGATGGCGTTTCCTAATTGTCATAAATACTTACAATCCCCCTCCACCAAACAACGAACAAGGGAGATAAACCTAATGTTTTCTATTACAGCAGGCTTTAATAAGGCACATATATGCTTTAATAAGATGGTAACAGGCACAACACCGAACCGTGAAATAAAACAAGCTCGTATTTAGACGGATGCAGATAAGAGTATCTCACAAGGAATCTTTAACTGTAACTTTTAAATTGCACTACTATTCACTGCTTATCAGAAAACGTTATTCTAAAGTAAAAACTAGAAAATTTTGACCTTGATGCTGCTTCCTATCAAAATGGACATGAATTAGACACTCCTAGTTGTAAGACTGGACAAGTAAAAGTAGAATATTTATAGAGAATGAGAAACGTGTGTCACTACAAAAACAGATTACCGCAATCCGACTTCTATGCCCAAATATACCCATACGAACCCCCGGTCTGTAGCGAGGGATATTAGGAAGCGGACCTCTCTAAATTATCCACAATCAACATTTTTTTATAAAACAAGGATTAAATTAATTAGTTTTCGTGATTTATTTATTATCATGCTTCAACTTTGTTATTTCAAGACCTGTTTTTTTTTTTTTTTTTTTTTCTGTTTGTGAATTACCTGTTTTTTTGAAAGGGGAAACATGAAAGAGATATCACATTTTCAAAATGGGACTTTTTTCCAAGCATGTGGGTATTTATTTTTCATCCAATGAATGCAGCTGAGAATTTCATAAAAAAAAAAAAAAAAAAAAAAAAATGAGAGACTAGACTGGTAAGCCCGCTTATTGTTTCCGCGCCCCCTACTATATTATTAGTGCCTCACCCAGAAAATTTGGCTTGGCCACAAGCCTGCTACCACCACATGAATAGATCAACGTAGGAAGAACAAAGAAAAGCACATTTCTTTTTGTCATTACAATAAAAAGCGCGCTACAAATGGAAAAGGACTTCAAATACTAGATCCTGAAGCACTCCGAAAACATGACATTTGCGATTTCACTATGTTAACGGTATAAAGAAAAAATAATCACAGAAATATTGCCCACAGAAAAATGCCCACATATTGAAAATAGGATAATGCGCCAGCTGTTTATTTTTTCTTACGTCTGTTAGAAACATAAGATCTTTAATTTCATGAAAAAAAATCCTTATTTTAACTCAGCAAGGGTGGCGGAAATTACACCGGAAAACTCGTACACCTTCTCCAGTAAGGGGATGTACACAAATTGCGTTTCGTTCCGAGATCTTGTCAAAGTGTACGAGTTTTCCTAGTTGAACAAAAAGAAATGTACGAGTTTTCCTCGGGATATCAGTGGGTATGTAAGATCAAAATGGCAAAAAGTTTATGTAGAAGCTCTCTGACTCCCTAAATCTTGAGTTATGATTTTAATATTTCCCATGTGATAACAAGCAATAAAAGCTAATTAACAGGGGCCCAACGAATCGATTTTCAGGGGCTGATCTTTTTAGATTTTAAATTACAACCTTGATATTCCTTATTTCTAAACATTTTGTGAAACCTAATGAAAGGCACTCAACGGTTTATTCCTCAGCTCTTTACAAGCCACCTAGGCCGCGGCGGACCTTTTTAGAAGATTTTAAGTTACAACCTAGATATTCCGTATTTGAAAACATTTTATAAACCTAAGAAAAGGCACTTTAACAGATTTCTCACCTGCGTTATAAAATGTTTGCAAATACGGAATGTCTAGGTTGTAACTTAAAATCTTCACAAAAGGCCCACTGCCTAGGTGGATTATAAAGAGTTGAGGAATAATCCCTTGAGTGACATTCATTAGATTTTATACAATGATTACAAATACGAAATATCTAGGTTGTAACATAAAACCTTCTAAAAATGCCCGTGGCCTAGGTGCCCGGTACATACGTGAGAAATAATCCATTGAGTGCCTTATTATGTTTTATAAAATGTTTACAAATACGGAATATCAAGGTTGTAATTTAAAATCTTCTAAAAAGATCAGCACTTGAAGATAGATTTGTCGAGTCCCAGTTATTTAGCTTTTATTGCTTGTTATCACATGGGAAATATTAAAATCATGCAAGATTTAGGGAGTCGGAGAGCTTCTATATAAACCTTGTACCATTTTGATCTTACATATCATACCCACTAATATACCGAGGAAAACTCGTACATTTCGTTTTATTCAGCTAGGAAAACTCTTACACTTTGACAAGATCTCGGAACGAAACGCAATTTGTGTACATCCCCTTACTGGATGTGCACGAGTTTTCTGGTGTAAGAGTTTCCGCCCTTCGTAGTTTTCCGCTCAGCAGCAGCACGAAAAAGTGTGCGAGTTTTCCTGGATCCACTGAGCAATCCAAAAACTAGTCAGAACGTTTCCCCTGCTCAACACATAAAATGTTTCGTAGAATTACAAGGACATCGTATAGTCTGTTTCTAAATAGCAGAAGAAGCTCACTGTGAGAAGGAACAGAACAATATTACTATGTGTTAACAGGGAATAAAATATTATCAAGAGTCAGTAACGCATGGAACCTGAAACGCTAACAAAGTCCCTAGGCGTAGGACTTTTCTGGTGGACCCTCATACCCGTATTAACCTATGTCATACTTTGTTTAATGTGGTGGGTGTTCTTTTGATTTTACCACGTATCCAAGATTCAGTTGGAAAGCTTAGTTAAAGTTGCTTCCCCTGTATTGCGCCAAACAGTATGTACACCTAAGGCAATTCTTTTTAAAGAATTGCCTTAGGTGTACATACTGTTTGTGGATGAGCTTGCACGTGTTCCTTCGAATAATGAGCCTCTCTTGCCAACATGTGAACAAACTACGATGCCCATAAAATGCTAGTTAACGTTATGTGGTTGAGCAGAGGAAATGTTCTGACTAGTTTTGTAGATTGCTTAGTTCAAACTGAGATAAGTTTTTCTTCATGAAACTAAGAAAAACCTTATGTTTCTAACAGACGTAAGAAAACATTAGTCAACAGCTGGCATATTTTCTTATTTTTAAGATGTGGACATTTCTCCTATTTTCGACAAGTGCGCATTTTTACCGTGGGAATTCTTTCGCATATTCATGGCAACAAAAATTAGCATCGGGGGTGAGGGAGGGTGAGGCGTGGGGTGGGGGAAATCAGAGTGACGCAAATTAATGCCAGAGAATAATGGTAAATTAAAGTAACACTAGTTGCAATTCATCTTCAAAAATTTAGTTTCATTTCAAATTATCAAACTTTGCATAAACACTAATATAAGTTCAATAATAAGCGTTTGTGATATTTTAGAAAATCTAATGGACGTGAATGAAGGGGCACTCACTTCGCTAGCCTTGTAAAGCGTTTGCTTCTGCACGACACGCAGCACAGAGGGAAATCCGTTATCTCCTGTGGAATCTAAATTTAAATGCAGTTCCGCACAGCATTTGCAGACAATTTCAGGTGGTGAACTTCTTTATATACGCTAGAGGAACTTGTAAGGGCTATCTAAAGCCTACGTGCGCACTACACAACTGTCAAAGACATTTATTGATTTTCGGTTACCTCGGTGACGATGATCGTAGAATACTGCCGTTCTTTTTTAATCGATTTTAGTTCTTTAAGCACAAAGTAACTTCAGGCATGAAAGAAAAGAAAAAGGGTAAGTTATGAAATGATGCCTATGTGCGCGTTGTGCAATTAAGAATGGATACCAAACAAATTTTCGATAAATATAAATTAATTTAGAGAACGTTCAGAAAGCATGGATAAACACCGTGATGCCAAGTTTTATGGACTAAAATGTTTCAACTTGTGCTTGCGATTAACTTATACAAATTATGTTGTTGCTTTCATCAAGAACACATGCATGTGATGCATCATACTCCTAGCGAATTAACAAATTACAAATAATTTCATTTCGCTGCCCAATACGCAGCAGCAGAATAAGGAACAACCATGTAAGAACACTGCGGAAGCACTGGAAAAAAATAAAAAAAGAATGTCAATTGTTGCCACTGCGATGTAGGAATGCTGATGACAAGGCATTCCGACAGCGGCATAGGTGAAAAGTCGAAAAATAATGGGACATTGTTCAGTTCTACCCAAAATATGATGTGAACCGAGCAAAATCTAGGCCATCGGTGAAAGAACAAAATGTATTACGCCACAGATGAACGTTAGATTGCTATCCGAGTTTCGTTTCCACACTTCCTGTCCTGATGCCAGATTCAGAAACAAAACAAAAAAATCAACCTCGGAACACTTTCATCATAAAGCTATGGAAATGCACAAATACAACTACAGTACTACAACGTCTGGCGCTAAATATCGCGCACATATTCATAAATAACGCGCAGGAAGCATGAAGAGTTTATCTTTACTGAATGTCAGAAGAATACATGTAAGCAAAATCATCCTGCCGTACAAACTGCACAGTTACACAATATGATATAATATAAAGTGAAATCTGCAAATTTTGAAAACAATTTAAGATGTTTGAGTGTCCCTTCCCATTGACAGTCATCGAAAACCTGCTACAGAAATTTTGAAATTCACTAATGGCGAATATTTTCCAGCCACGGACAATGCAAATGGTCAAAAATTACTGATGCGTGATGACAAATTTGAAACTGCTCATGGCATTTTGCTTAAGAAAGGGGAACGCATTCGTATATAATTTCCGTTAAGAAAAAAATAATTGTACCTCATTGTTTTTCTGTATAGACATAACACGGAGAAGCATTTAGGGTAACAAAATAAAAATTTCAGCATGAAAATAAGTATCAGAAAGACAAAGGACATGGCGCGCCCTCTCTCTCTCTCTCTCTCTCTCTCACACACACACACATGCGCATGCGCTTGCATGCACGCAAGAGAACACTTTAACAAAATCTCAGTCTAAGGGAGAATAATCGATCAAGTAGAGATATTCTGATATATAAATCCAATTCCGTTGATGGGGGCAAATCTAGAAGTAACCAATGCCTACTTTTACCTTGGACAACAGATATCAAGAGAGGGTCACATAAAAGAAGAAATAAATAGACGAATAAAGCCTGGGTGGTACAATTTTCAAGATCGATTTATCATTATGTCTTAAAATAAAAGTATTTAATCAATGCATCCTTCCATTTCTTACATAAGAATCAGAGGCTTAGACCTTAACTGAAATAGACATACAGAGGCTGAAAACAATTGTAAGCAAACGGAGAGATGCATGCTTGGTATAACCATAAAAGATAAAATATATGGATCAGGGAAATGACAAGAGTTGATGACATGTTGATCAGAGTGAAACCCTCAAGTGGCAATGGGCTGGACATATCGCTAGAACTGACTACCTTTGGAGAAATGAAATACTAAACTAAATGTCACAGGACAGGAAACAACCCAGAAGAAGACCACGTGGGAGATTGGTGGATGAAATTCGAAAGCTTGCTGCAGTGACTTGAAAGAAAGGCTCAAAATAGAAGTTGTGGAAGAGACTTTAGGAGACCTTCATCTAGCAGTGGATTGAAAGTGGTTGTTGATAATGATGACATACCTCTGAGGATGCACTTAGAGATAAAGAAACAAAACATAAAAATAGCAAGGGTTTCAAAAACAGTGATTTTTGAATTTACCGAAACAGCAACTTCGACCTTCCAACAAATTTGGATGGATGTCATCCAAAAAGCTAAGCTGGCCATGAGCGGATTACAAGAACAGAAGAATGGATTACGGTAACTGACTTCTTGAACGTTGCAAAAGAGATTTGAACGGGATCTGCATGGTTGCGGGCCGTGCAGTTATATATACACTATCTACCAACAAGTAATTGGACACCCCTGCAATCGACGATATCTGCGGTCCTGATACACGTCACGGCCGCCGCCGTTAAATATCGTGTGGGAAACAACAACGCAACCACTCGCATGCAAGATGCCACGCAGTTAGGGCTCTCTGATTTCGAGAAAGGGGTAATCGTCGGGTATCACAGAAATGGCCGATCCATACGTGACATATCCAGCGAGTTGAAGTACCCAAAATCGACAGTGGCCTACGTGATTGGCAAGTGGAAGATGAAAGGTGACTGTCGGAATGTGCCCCGACCCGGCATACCCACAAAACTGGGAGTTAGAGACCGACGGGTGCTGGCCAGAGAAATTCGGAAGAACCGCACCAAATCGATGGGCCACATCCGCGAGGAGTTTCTACAGGCATCCGGGAGTGTTCTTTCGATAAATACCATCCGTAAGGAAGTCATCTGCTCGGTTATCATGGACGTGCTGCCGCCCACAAGCGTTTGATCACCAAGTCCAAGTGCGCTGCTCGGCTAACATGGTGCAAAGAACTTCGACAGTGGACCGTTGAACAGTGGAAACAGGTTCTCTGGAGCGACGAATCAAGGTTCACCCTCTACCGTTCGGATGGCAGGGTCTGGGTTTGGCGTCTGCCTGGAGAACGCCTCCTGCCGAAATGTATTGTACCAACTGTGAAGTTCGGCGGCGGTGGAATTATGCTATGAGGGTGTTTCTCCTGGTATGGCACGGGACCCTTGGTCGCAATTCCTGGTAGACTCAACGCAGAGACCTACTGCCCCATTTTGGATGACCATGCGCTTCCTACGTTGTGGCAGTATTGCGGGGTGGAACCATGTTATTTTCAGGATGACAATGCCACCTGTCATGTTGCGAGGTTCACCATGGCTTGGTATGGTGACAATGGGGTTAATCAAATGGACTGGCCTGCGCAGAGCCCAGACCTTAACCCTATCGAGCACCTCTGGGACGAGTTGGAGCGTCGACTGAAGGGGTGCCCCCACCGTCCGAAATCGGTGAAGGAACTGACCTGTCTTCTCCAAGCCGAGTGGAAGAAAATACCGCTAGCCGTCGTACAACGCCTAGTTGAGAATATGCCCCGGAGGGTCGCAGCTGTAATCGTCGGTCGTGGAGGTACCACCAACTATTGAAGGTGAATAAACTTCGTTTGCCTTAGCTGTCACAGGTATCCAATTACTTGTTGGTAGATAGTGTATATGTACATGCTTTATTTTTTTTAAAAACTAGATCCGCATGTAATTTGCTATTTTTTAGGCCTTACGGTGACACGAATTCTTGAACTGCAGTTCTGGAAAGTCTAGTTCAGCTACACAGCAAGTAAACGTACATGGCCAATTTGAAAGTAAATAAATAAAAATTAATTTTTGCACTCTCTTTGTTTCACTTTATATATCTGCACTGAAATTCTTGCAATTCTGGACGTTTTCATGAAGAGATTTTTTTCTTAATTATTTTATTAATGAGAGGCAAGTCTTCGAAAAAGAAATTTATTTTTTGAGAATTTGGATTTCCGTTCTCGCTAAAAGCAAAGAAACAACTATTACAAATTCTGAATTCGTTATCCCAATAAAATTTACAGGAATGGAATAAAGACTTTTACAGTCACTCTCAGCGGACGTACCTTGTATGTTGCTTATCAGCAACGGAAGAAATTTTGTTCTTACATTAAATTTTACCAGGGATCTGCGGTCCACGAAAATACACTCATCGTCAAAAAAAAAAAAAAAAAAAAAATAGTTGCACCCAGAAGGACGTGTCGGACTGCAATGCTATTCGGGAGGAAGGTAAATGTAGATACCAGGAACAATAAATTATCAAACATTGAGACTGATATAGGCCAATAAGTAGTGTCTTTCAGTATGGCGTCTGGCAGCCACATTTGCTCACACAGCATGCCAGACGTCTTGGCATGCAGTTGTTCAGGTTCCTAATGGTGTCCTGCGAAAAGCCATCTCACGCAGCTTGAATCTTCTCACGTAGTTCCTGCAGATTGTGCGGATGGGGTGGAGTGGGGTGTGGATAGCGCGTCCAATAGCATCCCGCACATTTTCAGTCGGCGATAGGTCGGGCGATGAGGCTGGCCATGGCAGAGTGTCTTGAAGGCGAATTCTCGAGACATCGGCAGTATTCGGACGAGCGTTGTCCTGTTGGAAAATTGCACCGGAGTTAGCGTTCAGAAAATGTAGGGCCACTGGTTACAGGACCTCATTAACGTAACGTTGGGCTGTAAAAGTGTCTGTAATAAACACCAAATGTGATCTGGCATCGTAGGCAATTGCACCCCACACCATGACACCAGGAGTTCCGGTCGTGCTACGCTCGACAACAAACCGTTCATCTTGGGGCTGACAACGGTGCCTCCCCACACGGATTCGGTGGTCGTCTCCTCCAAGACAAAAGCGGGACTCGTCACTGAAGATCACCCGCTGCCATTCTGAGTGGGTCCATGACAGTTTGGCACGACACCATTGCAGTCTTTGGCGACGATGCTATGGTGTTAAAGGCAGTCGTCGTAACGGTCTGCTTACGTGTAGTCCTACGCCGTGCAGCCGTCTGCCACTGGCACTAACTGGACGATACATGGAGGGCACCACTACTCACTGAATATCCGCAATCGTTGCTGTTGGGTCACTCCACGCATGTCGGACAACCCGTTGGTCCTCTCTCTCCGTGGCTAGCCTAGGTCTCCCAGACCCTTCCTGTCGCTGCTGCGTGCCTTCTTCTATCCACTGCCGCCAACAGCGTGCTATGGTAATGTTCGTACGACCGGCATGGCGCGCGATACGGCGATGAGACCATCCTGCTTCCCGGAGCCCGATGCTCGAATGGCTTCGGAACTTTTTTCTGAGGCATACTTCACATGCAAAGGATGTAACCAACACAACAGCACGAGTCAGAATGGCAAGTACGGGCAACGGGACGATCTTATATAGCCGGTTAGACACAGCGCCACATGCGCAGCCGAGCGCGATACTTGAATCATTTGCATGACTCACGCTGTCAAACCGACCCACAAAGTTTCATTCCTGTCGGGTACAACTATTTTTTTGACGATGAGTGTATATAAAATGTTAATTACATTTGCCTCAATAGAAAAAAACTGCAACGATTTTGGAATTAGGCTGAGCAGATGTTTAAACAGCAAACGGTGATACAGTCATGCAGTTTTTTCAGGGATGGGACACCTTGATAATTTTTCGCCAAAGTGGGCCACACAAAATATCTTCCATGGCCGCTTATGGATCGCCAGTCCGCAACTGATATCTTCTATTTAAATCTTTTGCCGTCTATAGTTATCGGTGGACGGCCCCAGGCAGGATGTAACGTAGATAGTGATCGACCTAACCTGGCCATTAGCAGACAAAAACTAGTGACCGTCAACATCGTTTATGATGCAGCATGTGATTTGAATATTTACATGCCATTCGTCTTGAAAAGGATGAACCAAAGCACAGCGAAATTAGTCAAGAAAAATGAAATAATTGTGAATAAACGTTGTTTTCCTTAATCTCATGGACATACCTTCTCTAAAGACGCAGTGCATGCGCAGTTGCGAAATGTTTTAGAAGGCAGTGCACCTTTTTGCTCGTCACGAAAACGGATGACAAGTATTTTGAACAAAGGATTCTGAAGAATTAATTAAACACGAACATAGAAACTGTACAGTTGTAGTGCAAAACTTGGGAATGAGTAAAGTTTGTGCGAAGATGGTTCCCAAGAACCTCACCGATGAATACATGCAACAAAGGAATGAAATTTGCGTCGATCTCTTGCAGCGAACAAACGTGAATGAAGAGTGGCTAAAACGCAGTCATCATTAGAGCTGAAAGGCATCCATCATTAGAGATGTCAAAATCACAAGTGAAGACCATGTAGATTATTTTTTATTATTATTAGAGGTTTAACGACCACCGTGAGCAACTCAGTGGGCTATAAGCAGTCGCCCGTCCTTAATTTAGGGCCACTGGCTCAAGGGAAAGGGAAGGGAGGAGCCAGGGCCGTAAGACAAACATAACATACATGCCTCACCGGGATTCGAACCCGGACCCATCTCGGACGAATGATCAGAAGCCATTACTTAGACCACTGCACCACCGGGCCGGCCATGCAGATTTTTTACTTGGTTTTTTCTTCATGATAGTGCATTTTTCTTTATGATAGTGTACCGAAAGCGTGTTCCAGTGGGGCAGTCTGTTAATCAGAACTGATATCTACAAGTTTCGGAACTTTTAATACAAAGAATTCGTCGAATGAGGCTAAATTTGATCCCTGACAAGTGGATTCTCCTACATGACAATGCAACATCACAAACAGCACGTAATGTTTAGGGACGTTACAGCCAAATAAATAAATAAATAAAGTGCTGTTTTTGAACACCTTGCTTAAGTAAAAAACTGTACAAAAACATGCCCGTGCGACCTGTTTTTTTTTTTTTCTTCTCAAGGCTGAAGAGTGTTCTCAAAGGCTCACTTACCACACGGTAGATGTTCAGAAACACACAACGGCGATTTTAAACAGCTTATAGGACCAATACTAAAAGAACTGTATCGACAGCTGGAAACAACGCTGGAATTCGTGAATCGCTGAGGAAGAAAATTATTTCGAAGGTAAAAAAACAACTTAGTTCTTGATAAAATTCTTCAGAGGAACTGGTAAGTCTAGTTTCGTTATTTAACTGTCGGTCCTTGTATACACATTACATACGTTTTCTGATTTAGTTCAGAATTTTCTCGATTGGTGGAAGTAACGTATCGAAAGTAAAAATGCATGACATTACCTGCGGCTCATCTTTGCTGTCCACGTGATTCTCTGCAACACTCTGGAACACTTGTGAGCATTCATCTCACTCCACTCTCCCCAACCCCCTCTCTGACTTTATATATATATATATATATATATATATATATATATATATATATATATATATATATATATATATATTCTATAAAGAAGATACCTAAGCAAAAAAATACATATATAATTTTGACTCACACCTAGTACAACATAGAAAAGGTTATGTATCTACCTGTGTGATCAAAAGGAAAAAAGGTAAAAAATAAAATAAAACAACTGAATGTAGAAGGTGTCGAGAATACTGAGCCTTGGCTTTATCAAGGACCAGCAAAAACTCTGCATTTTCTCACTTCCACAAAGACCTAGTTGGAAATGGGTTTCTGCAAGGCCATAGATGCAAGTAACATTCCCACCTAAAATAGTTTAAAAAATATATATATAAGTCATGTCCTCCTTAGAGTTGCATGACCTAGCACTAGTTAACATTTTCGCTTGCATCCATTAACCTTCCTGGCCCGACCCATACTCTTCATCTGTTACTATTAAACAGAGAGAAGAAGATTAAAGAGAACTCAAGCTGTGAGAGTGACATAATTAGAAATGATTTTCAGCCATAACGAAATTCCAAGTTCGTTTGAGAGAGAATTTAAACCTGAAAAACAATGCAAAAAGAAATCCAAATTTTACATTGCAATTAAAAGGAAATGTTAATTTATAACGAACAGATTTTTGAAAGAAAACTTGAGTCTAAAACCCCCTACTCTACAACTTATGACAACACAAAAACGAGAATAAGTTAAAGATAATAATTAACTAAAGAAAACTTTGTGAAAGTTATATACCTTAAACAGTTAGTTGCAATATGTACAAAGTATTTCAGCAGTGCTTTAAGTGCATAATTAATTAGTTATTAAGAACTTAACTACTTTGAAAAAACAGCGCATAGACAGCGCATAGAAAAGGAACAGGCTTAGCCTTCTTCTGTTCCTAGGTACCCCAAAAGACGCTCAAAGTTACAAAGAAAAGAAAGAGTTAAAACCCGCAAAAATGTTAACAGACAAATCAATGCCTAAAGTTGAAAAGCTAAAAAACGACAGAGAAAAGGTACATGAAGTACAAACATTGAACTTATAAAACCTAGAACCCAAAAACAAGGAAGAGAGCTTACCTCTTGTGTTACAAAAACTTTTCTCCTCACAAGAGAAGAACATGGCTGACCTCTTCTGCCACTCCCTAGACGCTGGGGGGCAGTGAGGGTGGGGCTGATGGCCTCCTCATACAGCAAGAAAACAACGCGCGGAGATTTTAACCAGAGAAAAAAAAATATATAAACATAAGACTGTGGATCTGTATGATCAGAAAGAGCAGAATTAACTCTCCAGAATACATGAGAAATATTATAAAATACACGAGCAGTTTATTTAATAATCTTTGCATGTATTAAATCACCTTAGTGAGCTTCTATAGATTAATCAGAATCTTATTAATTTTAATGTTGGTTTTACTATTTTTAGTATAGCTATCCTAGTGATGAATAACTAGTTTTCTTTTTTATTTGTTTTTATTTTCTTTTATAAACGGATTTTTAAGCTTTTTGTGATTTTGTTTATATTATTTAATTTTTTGTTTTAATAGGACCGTCATATCCATAGCACTAAGGTTCCTTTAGGTAGTTAATAGGCATCCTCTAGCCAACTTCCTTACGGCTTTGATTGGTCAGAATCATATTATTAACTGTGTAGAAAATTAAAGCAGATCTGCCAACCTTACTCTATTATTCAGAATAATTTTTCTTAAAGTTCTTTTGATGAAAGAAGAAGGAATTTCGTTCTCTAGAAAACTTTCTAATAGTATATTAATGTTGTAATTGAAGTCCAAATTGTTGCTGCAAATTCTTGAAATTCTTAGGACCTGAGAAATTAGTACATTCTCAATTACTTTGGTTGAAATGTTATTATTCCAGTGTAGATATTTAATTACTTTGAAAGGAAAATTAACTCTTTTATCATAGAGGCTAATAGATGGGTTACCTCTGTTGAGCTTAATGCTTAAGTCTAGGAACTCAAGTTCCTGATTACTGTGGTTGGTTTTACATAAGTTAAGAGAGCTAGGATAGATATTATCAAAATCACTCTCTATAACTTCTGAATTATTGATACACACTGACCAATCAAAGCCGTAAGGAAGTTGGCTAGAGGATGCCTATTAACTACCTAAAGGAACCTTAGTGCTATGGATATGACAGTCCTATTAAAACAAAAAATTAAATAATATAAACAAAATCACAAAAAAAGCTTAAAAATCCGTTTATAAAAGAAAATAAAAACAAATAAAAAAGAAAACTAGTTATTCATCACTAGGATAGCTATACTAAAAATAGTAAAACCAACATTAAAATTAATAAGATTCTGATTAATCTATAGAAGCTCACTAAGGTGATTTAATACATGCAAAGATTATTAAATAAACTGCTCGTGTATTTTATAATATTTCTCATGTATTCTGGAGAGTTAATTCTGCTCTTTCTGATCATACAGATCCACAGTCTTATGTTTATATATTTTTTTTTCTCTGGTTAAAATCTCCGCCGTTGTTTTCTTGCTGTATGAGGAGGCCATCAGCACCCTCACTGCCCCCAGCGTCTAGGAGTGGCAGAAGAGGTCAGCCATGTTCTGTGAGGAGAAAAGTTTTTTGTAACACAAGAGGTAAGCTCTCTTCCTTGTTTTTGGGTTCTAGGTTTTATAAGTTCAATGTTTGTACTTCATGTACCTTTTCTCTGTCGTTTTTAGCTTTTCAACTTTTTAGGCATTGATTTGTCTGTTAACATTTTTGCGGGTTTTAAACTCTTTCTTTTCTTTGTAACTTTGAGCGTCTTTTGGGGTACCTAGGAACAGAAGATGGCTTAGCTTGTTCCTTTTTCTATGCGCTGTCTATGCGCTGTTTTTTCAAAGTAGTTAAGTTCTTAATACTAATTAATTATGCACTTAAAGCACTGCTGAAATACTTTGTACATATTGCAACTAACTGTTTAAGGTATATAACTTTCACAAAGTTTTCTTTAGTTAATTATTATCTTTAACTTATTCTCGTTTTTGTGTTGTCATAAGTTGTAGAGTAGGGTTTTAGACTCAAGTTTTCTTTCAAAAATCTGTTCGTTATAAATTAAAATTTCCTTTTTTAATTGCAATGTAAAATTTGGATTTCTTTGCATTGTTTTTCAGGTTTAAATTCTCTCTCAAACGAACTTGGAATTTCGTTATGGCTGAAAATCATTTCTAATTATTATGTCACTCTCACAGCTTGAGTTCTCTTTAATCTTCTTCTCTCTGTTTAATAGTAACAGATGAAGAGTATGGGTCGGGCCAGGAAGGTTAATGGATGCAAGCGAAAATGTTAACTAGTGCTAGGTCATGCAACTCTAAGGAGGACATGACTTATATATATATTTTTTAAACTATTTTAGGTGGGAATGTTACTTGCATCTATGGCCTTGCAGAAACCCATTTCCAACTAGGTCTTTGTGGAAGTGAGAAAATGCAGAGTTTTTGCTGGTCCTTGATAAAAGCCAAGGCTCAGTATTCTCGACACCTTCTACATTCAGTTGTTTTATTTTATTTTTACCTTTTTTCCTTTTGATCACACAGGTAGATACATAACCTTTTCTATGTTGTACTAGGTGTGAGTCAAAATTATATATGTATTTTTTTGCTTAGGTATCTTCTTTATAGAATGTGAATTCTGAATTTTCAAAACTGCTGCGTTGCGCGTTTTGATTTTCAGGTTATTTTGCACCATTCGTTTTAAATTCTAAAATTTTTTCCTTAGTCTTCAGATTTGCTCTTTAGTATATATATATATATATATATATGCGTAACATCACAGCCTCTCCTTGACAAATGTCAACCCCGCCTTCTCGTGGTGCATCCTGTTCCCACTAAAGGGGCTCCTGACGACCGCCCATAGCGGTATAACTATACCATCGGGATCAGAGGAAATGCTATCCCACACTCACCAACCCGCTTGGCCAGCGTGGTGAGTTATGGCCAAACCCCTCCAAAATGATTCCACAACTTAAATCTTGGCCCTCAGTCTCCGGCAGCTGGAATGTACCTGGCCAAGGCAGCGGCCAGTGCGACATGAAGGCAGAGGGTGCTAAGAATCCCCGGAGGACCGGACTAGGCTGCCATCTGATGCTGACCTTGGCTACTTACAATGGACGCTCCCTATCTTCTGATTCAAGGCTTCTTGAATTGGAAGAGGAACTACAAAGGATCAAGTGGGACATCGTGGGGCTAAGTGAGGTAAGGAGAAAAGGAGAAGATCTCATCGAACTGAAAAGTGGACATCTCTTCTACTATCGTGGGACAGATACTGGCAGAACTAGTGGTGTTGGATTTATAATAAACAAGAAACTGAAGGATAAAGTTGTAGAAGTTGAAAGTTCCTCTGACAGAGCTGCACGACTTGTTATCCAACTCTCGAAAAGATACCAGGCTCAGATTATTCAAACTTATGCACCCACCACAAGTCATCCTGAAGAAGAAATTGAAGAATTTTATGAGGAAATTTGTCATCTAAATAATAAAGGTAAGCAGCACTTGAAAATAATTATGGGAGATTTCAATGCAAAAATAGGGCAACGGCAACAGAATGAAACTTCGGTAGGTAAATTCGGTCATGGCAACAGAAACCAGCGTGGAAATACTCTCGTTGAGTTTGCAGAGGCAGAAGGGTTTTTCATCTTGAACTCCTTCTTCAAGAAAAAGCCACACAGGAAATGGACATGGAGACATCCAAATGGGACGACAAGTGAAATTGATTTTATTATGTGTAACAAAAAATTCGTCATAGAAGACTGCAGTGTACTAAACAAGTTCAACACAGGTAGTGACCATAGATTGGTGAGATGTAAGATGCACCTCAACACTAAACTTGAACGTGGCAAGCTCATAGGACAAACAAAATCTATTGACATAACCAACCTTAAAAAACACCATAATACCTTCAAGTTAGAACTGAAGAACAGGTTCTCTGCTTTAGAAGGCCTAACATCGGAAGAAGTGGACATCTCTGAAGTTAACAGAAAAGTAACCAAAGCTCTTATGGAAACAGCAACAAAATTAGCTGGGTCTAAGAACAAGTTGCATGTGAACAAATTATCAGGAAAAACCAAAATGTTGATGCAAAAAAGAAGAGAGATGAGGACAACTAAAGAAGATGTGACTTCCAAAGTGGAATATATAGAGCTATGCAAGACAGTAAGAAAAAGTATCACTGAAGACGTAAGGAAATTCAACTGTGAACTAGTGAGGAAAGCAATTGAAAACAACCAAAGCCTAAAGATAGCAAAGGGACATCCCAGTAAGGGAAGAAAACAGATTATGGCACTGAGAAAAGAAGATGGTTCTGTAACAAGAAATAGAGGCGAAATTTTGACAAGAGTGAAAGATTTCTACTCCAAATTATATGAAAGGGATGATGTATGCACTCCAGACATCATGAAAGATACCAGTACCAGAGTTCCTCCAGTCCTTCCAGCAGAAGTTGCACATGCAATCAAGAACATGAAGCGAGGAAAAGCTCCAGGAGAAGATGGAATTACTGTAGACATCATACAAGAAGCAAGTGAAGAAATCGAAACAGTACTCGCCCAAATTTTCACTCGATGCCTTAATGAAGGAAAGATTCCTGAGGATTGGAACACCGCTACAATGATCCTGCTACATAAGAAAGGTGACATTGAGGATCTCGGAAACTACAGACCTATCAGCCTCCTATCAGTAGTTTATAAAATCTTCACTAAAGTTCTTTCACACCGCTTGAAGGTAACACTGGACATGGCTCAACCGAGAGAACAAGCTGGATTCAGGGTGGCTACAGCACAATAGATCATATCCACGTGCTGAGAGAACTAATTGAAAGAGCGAGGGAATATGAACTTCCATTGTGCATGGCTTTTATCGATTATGAAAAAGCCTTTGATTCGGTGAAACCATCAGCAGTTACAATGGCTCTGAAAACCTGCTGTATTGAAGATGCATACATTAATATTATTAATAACATCTATGAAAATGCAAGTGCAAAGATTAGGCTGTTTGAAAATACAACATACGTAAAAATTGGAAAGGGAGTGAGACAAGGTGACACTATATCTCCGGAGCTCTTTAATGCCACATTGGAGGGTGTTTTTCAGTCACTGAGCTGGGAAAACAAGGGGATAAAGATTAATGGAGATTATCTAACCCACCTTCGTTTTGCTGATGACGTAGTCATTTTTGCAACTACCCCATCAGAGCTGCAGAGTATGATCCAGGAACTTGCTGACAAGAGTAAAGAAGTGGGATTAAAAATAAACTTTCAGAAGACAAAAGTGATGCTCAATGCTTTTACAAGAAATGAAGATTTATCGATTGATGGAGAAAAGCTGGAGATAACAGACACGTACGTTTATCTTGGACAGCAGATATCAAGTGAGGGTCACATTGATGAAGAAATTAATCGGCGTACAAAACTTGCCTGGAGAGCTTTTGGAAGAAACAGCATAATTTTCAAGAGCAATATGCCATTATGTCTTAAAAGAAAAGTGTTTGATCAATGCATCCTTCCAGTGCTTACGTATGGTGCGGAGACGTGGACCTTAACTAAAAGAGACATACAAAGGCTGCAGACAACTCAAAAAAGCATGGAGAGGTGCATGCTTGGTGTAACCAGGAGAGATAAGAAGAGGAACTCGTGGATCCGAAAAATGACAAGAGTGGAAGACATCATGATCAGAGTTAAATCCCTGAAATGGCAATGGGCTGGACATACTGCCAGAAGGACAGATCATCGATGGACAGCTGAAATTTTAGATTGGATTCCAAGGTACAGGAAAAGACCCAGAAGAAGACCACATGGGAGATGGGTGGATGAAATTCGAAAGTATGCAGGGGTGACATGGAGGAGACTGGCACAAGACAGACCGTTGTGGAGGAAACTTGGGGAGACCTTCGTCCAGCAGTGGATTGATAATGGTTGACAATGATGATGATGATGATGATATATATATATATAAGATAACATTCTTTCTGCTTTTTCAACTACTGCTTCTGCAAATTCTACGGACATCGCGTTTTTTTATTACGATAATTCAAAATCACGACGAATCTTTTCCATAAGCATTAAAGATTTTGAGGCGTGGAGGCAATTCTGCTCTGAATCCCACTAACGGACATGTTAACGCGTTGTGGATTCTTGGTTTTAGAACAATACAGCTTATTTATTTGTTTTGTCTGTTTGGAACTTGGAGAAAAACTCATCTTTAAGCCGTTTATCAGGATCAAGAACAAAAGTCGAAAAGATAGACTTTGATGGGCAAACACAAGAGTCGTTCCCAGTTAGTGCCCTTCCGGGTCATGCATCTGGCAACAACTCATGGAAAACGAAGCCTGAGCCAGTTGTCTGGATATGTTTACAGGGAGTGACGGTCCAAACAAAGGCGGGCAGCATTGCACTGTCCCACTTTGTTCTTTTCCCATTTCACTTTCCTTTTTTAAAAACACCTTTCCACGATTTCCATAACACAAGAGATAACGACTGCCAGAATGAGATATACAGAATTATAGGTCAACAATTCTGGCCGTAAATGGGGGAGGGGGGAGAGAACGGAGGATTGAAATAAAGGGTCACTGTGTAACTGTGAGAGTGACCTCAATGAACTTTTTCTTCGCCTTCAAGCACCAAATGAGAGATATGCACTATTACTGTTGGTTGCGACCTGTTCGATTAAAATTGCAATCCTAATTTTAAAAATGTGCTACCTCTCATTGTAGTGCCATTTTTTTCTTTCTTCCTAACCGGACACGTGCATTCTTACTCAATGATTCAGGCCACAATTTCAAGGGATATTTCGATGAGGAGGAAGGCGTTAATTGTGCCCAGGACAGTTCTCGTTAAAAAAACTATCTACTGATTTACGTTAATGTAAGAAACCGGAGGACAAGGTAAGCAATTATTCAAAAGCAGCCAAACGCGACTCTCCCATTCATGGGGTAGCTGGAAATCACTTTCAGATCTTTAGTCACTACGGTGCATTGCCGCACCCACGGAGGGAGCTTTGGGGGCTTAAGCTCCCTCCAAGGTGATCAAGAGCGACGTACGTCACAAATTAAACATTCGAAAAAATATTACGTAGTGTCTTCTATTACATGGTGTCTTCTTCCCAAAGCCCCAAAGAGATTAAGAGCAACATACGTCACAAATTAAACATTCAAAAAATATTATTTTACATGTTCAAAACATTACAAAGTGTCTTCTTCCCAAAGCCAAGAAGAGATTAAGAGCGACGCATGTCACAAATTAAACATTCAAAAATATAATTTTACCTGGTCAAAATTATATGTGTCTGACATAGTGTTTTCTATTACATGGTGTCTTCTTTCCAAAGCCCCAAAGAGATTAAGAGCGACGTACGTCACAACCGCATATAAACTATAGGCGTACACTGTAAACTATATATATAAACTGAGTGGCCACTTTATTATGACCACCCCCTCAGTACTTCGTTGGGCCACCTTTTTGCCTTTAATACTGCGTCGATTCTTCGTGGCATGGACTCCACGAGATGTTGATAGGTGGAATCTGAGACCATGCTTGATGAATAGCACTTTCCAGGAGTGAGAGATTGCACGGTTGTGGATCCAGCTGTCTGATGATGGCTCGTTCAACTTCATCCCACAAATTCTCAATGGGGTTGAGATCTGGAGATTGTGGGGGCCACCTAAGCAAAGTAAACTCACCGCCATGTTCCTGAAACTAATCCTGTATAATACGAGCACTATGGCAGGACGCATTATCTTGTTGAAAGTAGCCATCGCCATTGGGATAAACCATCCACATGACAGGATGCACTTGGCCCGCAACGATGTTCAGATATGATGTGCCAGTCAGACGTTGATCAACACGAATTAAAGGGCCCAAAGCATGCAAGGAAAACATTCCCCAAACCATAACGTCACCTCCACCAGCTTGAAGGGTTGTAGCAATGCATTTGGGATCCATGCTTTCGTGCTGTTTCCGCCAAATTCTCATTCGGCCATCGGCATGGTGCAACTGAAAACGTGATTCATCGGACCACATAATTTGTTTCCAATTATCGACTGTCCGATCCTTGTGCTCCTGTGCAAACTAAAGACGTTTTCTCTTGTTAACTGCAGACAGCAAAGGTGTTCGAACAGGCCTTCGGCTGCCACATCCCATCCGATGCAGTGTACAGCGAACAGTGCGTGCAGAGATCATTTGAGGGGATCCTTGATTAAGATGGTCTGCAATTTGCTGTACTGCTGCCCTTCTGTTGTCTGTTACCAGTCTGGATACTCTCAGTTCCGTCCGAGCATTCACTAGTCGATGACGACCACACGTTGCACGTAGAGACCCAGTTTTTTTGGCTGACAGTCCAGTCTTTAAACACTTTAACAACAGCTGCTCTGGAACATTTCACCAAGGCGGCGGTTTCGGTGATGTTCGCACCATGGCTCCGAGCTCCTACAATCATCCCACGTTGAAAGTCCGTCAAATCACATTTTTCACCCATCTCGTCACCACAAAATCACTTCTACTATTGTCGCAAGCACTGAGCTTTTCCTTTTTATACTAGTCTCGCCCTCTGGCGGCAACAGCGTGCAGCCATACTTCATTTGCTTAAAACTGTCAAGTGATCATAATAAAGTGGCCACTCAGTGTATATATATGCGTACACACATTGTGTACGTATAATGTATATATTCTATTAAGAAGAGACCGAATGCAAGGTCAGGTGACGCGTAACATCACAGCCTCTCCTTGACAAATGTCAACCCCGCCTTCTCGTGGTGCATCCTGTTCCCACTAAAGGGGCTCTGATAACCGCCAATAGCGGTATAACTATACCATCGGGATTAGAGGAAATGCTATCCCACACTCACCAACCCGCTTGGCCAGCGTGGTGAGTTATGGCCAAATCCCTCCAAAATGACTCGACAACTTAAATCTTGGCCCTCAGTCTCCGGCAGCTGGAATGTACCTGGCCAAGGCATCGGCCAGTGCGACATGAAGGCAGAGGGTGCTAAGAATCCCCGGAAGACCGGACTAGACTGCCATCTGATGCTGACCTTTGCTACGTATAATGGACGCTCCCTATCTTCTGATTCAAGGCTTCTTGAATTGGAAGAGGAACTACAAAGGATCAAGTGGGACATCGTCGGGCTAAGTGAGGTAAAGAGAAAAGGAGAAGATCTCATTGAACTTCAAAGTGGACATCCCTTCTACTATCGTGGGACAGATACTGGCAGAACTAGTGGTGTTAGATTTATAATAACCATGAAACTGAAGGATAAAGTTGTAGAAGTTGAAAGTTCCTCTGACAGAGCTGCACGACTCATTATCCAACTCTCGAGAAGATACAAGGCTCAGATTATTCAAACTTATGCACCCACCACAAGTCATCCTGAAGAAGAAATTGAAGAATTTTATGAGGAAATTCGTCATCTAAATAATAAAGGTAAGCAGCACTTGAAGATAATTATGGGAGATTTCAATGCAAAAATAGGGCAACGGAAACAGAATGAAACTTCAGTAGGTAAACTCGGTCACGGCAACGGAAACAGAATGAAACTTCAGTAGGTAAACTCGGTCACGGCAACAGAAACCAGTGTGGAAATACTTTCATTGAGTTTGCAGAGGCAGAAGGGTTTTTCATCTTGAACTCCTTTTTCAAGAAAAAGCCACACAGGAAATGGACATGGAGTCATCCAAATGGGACGACAAGTGAAATTGATTTTATTATGTGTAACAAAAAATTCGTCATAGAAGACTGCAGTGTGCTAAACAAGTTCAACACAGGTAGTGACCATAGATTGGTGAGATGTAAGATGCACCTCAACACTTAACTTGAACGTGGCAAGCTCATAAGACAAACAAAATGTATTGACATAACCAACCTTAAAAAACATCATAAAACCTTCAAATTGGAACTGAAGAACAGATTCTCTGCTTTAGAAGGCCTAACATCGGAAGAAGTGGATATTTCTGAAGTTAACAGAAAACCAAAGCTCTTATGGAAACAGCAACAACATTAGCTGGGTCTAAGAACAAGTTGCATGTGAGCAAATTATCAGGAAAAACCAAAATGCTGACGCAAAAAAGAAGAGAAATGAGGACAACTAAAGAAGATGTGACTTCCAAAGTGGAATATATAGAGCTATGCAAGACAGTACGAAAAAGTATCACTGAAGACGTAAGGAAATTCAACTGTGAACTAGTGAGGAAAGCAATGGAAAACAACCAAAGCCTAAAGATAGCAAAGGGACATCTCAGTAAGGGAAGAAAACAGATTATGGCACTGAGAAAAGAAGATGGTTCTGTAACAAGGAATAGAGGCGAAATTTTGACAAGAGTGAAAGATTTCTACTCCAAATTATATGAAAGGGATGATGCATGTACTCCAGACATCATGAAAGGTACCAGTACAAGAGTTCTTCCAGTCCTTCCAGCAGAAGTTGCACATGCAATCAAGAACATGAAGCGGGAGAAAGCTCCAGGAGAAGATGGAATTACTGTAGACATCATACAAGAAGCAAGTGGAGAAATCGAAACAGTACTCGCCCAGATTTTCACTCGATGCCTTAATGAAGGGAAGATTCCTGAGGATTGGAACACCGCTACAATGATCCTGCTACATAAAAAAGGTGACATCTCGGATCTCAGGAATTACAGACCTATCAGCCTCCTATCAGTGGTTTATAAAATCTTCACTAAAGTTCTTTCACACCGCTTGAAGGTAACACTGGACATGGGTCAACCGAGAGAACAAGCTGGATTCAGGAGTGGCTACAGCACTATAGATCATATCCACGTACTGATAGAACAAGTTGAAAGAGCGAAAGAATATGAACTTCCATTGTGCATGGCTTTTATCGATTATGAAAAAGCCTTTGATTCGGTGAAACCATCAGCAGTTACAATGGCTCTGAAATCCTGCGGTATTGAAGATGCATACATTAATATTATTAATAACATCTATGAAAATGCAAGTGCAAAGCTTCGACTGTTTGAAAATACAACACACGTAAAAATTGGAAAGGGAGTGAGACAAGGTGACACCATATCTCCCAAGCTCTTTAATGCTCATTGGAAAATGTCTTTCAATCACTGAACTGGGAAAACAAAGGGATAAAGATTAATGGAGAATATCTAACCTCCCTTCGTTTTGCTGATGACGTAGTCATTTTTGTAACTACCCCATCAGAGCTGCAGAGTATGATCCAGGAACTTGCTGACAAGAGTAAAGAAGTGGGATTAAAAATGAACTTTCAGAAGACAAAAGTGTTGTTCAATGTTTTTACAAGAAATGAAGATTTATCGATTGATGGAGAAAAGCTGGAGATAACAGACACGTACGTTTATCTTGGACAGCAGATATCAAGTAGAGGTCACATTGATGAAGAAATTAATCGGCGCACAAAACTTGCCTGGAGAGCTTTTGGAAGAAACAGCATAATTTTCAATAGCAATATGCCATTATGTCTTAAAAGCAAAGTGTTTGATCAATGCATCCTTTCAGTGCTTACGTATGGTGCAGAGACGTGGACCTTAACTAAAAGAGACATACAAAGACTGCAGACAACTCAAAGCAGCATGGAGAGGTACATGCTTGGTGTAACCAGGAGAGATGAGAAGAGGAACTCGTGGATCAGAAAAATGACAAGAGTGGAAGACATCATGATCACAGTTAAATCCCTGAAATGGCAATGGGCTGGACATACTACCAGAAGGACAGACCATCGATGGACAGCCGAAATTTTAGATTGGATTCCAAGGGACAGGAAAAGACCCAGAAGAAGACCACATGGGAGATGGGTGGATGAAATTCGAAAGTATGCGGGAGTGACATGGAGGAGACTGGCACAAGACAGACTGTTGTGGAGGAATCTTGGTGAGACCTTCGTCCAGCAGTGGATTGATAGTGAATGATGATGATGATGATGATATACAGGGTGCATAGGAAAGTCCCTTTAGCCTGGAATAACTTGCAAACGGAGATAGGTACAGTTACGCAAGTAAAATAACGGTATAGTAAAGCGACTACGCCCGATCGAATGCAACCAATAGCAGCTCCCCTAGTGACGAAATGCGTAAGTTAGCCTTTGCAAATCGAAAACAAAAAGAGATAGAGCAAAATTTCCAATTACAAACTTGTAGAGCATCAATTAATTAGTACAAAACGACATTTGTTTCACACGGATAAGATAAATTGTTGCCTGAATACCCTAAAATGTTTGAAATCGATGTGCGACGATTCGAATCTGCATATTCACATTTCGCAAATGTATCCGTATTCAAATGCAGATTGTTACGTTGTACCGTACCTACGATATAAAAACCAGCTGCAGGATGTACTCTGATCAAAAGTTTAGGTCTACGTACGCTGTGTGAGAATGGCGAGCTTGGATTTCTGGGGTTACGTAAAAAATCAGGTGAATGCAACCGCGCCTACAAGTTTGCTGGATCTACGTCGTCGTGTTACAGATGCTTGCAATAGTGTGACACCTTCCATGCTGAGGAATGGGCATGCAGAGTTACTTTCACGAATAGAAATGTGTATCGTGGGCAATGGCGAACTCTTCGAACATACTCGACATTAACTTTTTATCACTGTGCGCCAGTTTGCCGTTTTTTATTTTTGTTTTGTCTGACGTGATCAAATTATTGACATAAGTACGCATTTATGTAATAAACTGTGTATTTGCTCATACCCATGCATGTTCCCTTCAAACGTTCACACAAAAGGTCTCGCATCGATTTCGGACATTTTAAGGTATCCAGGCGACGATTTATCTTATCCGTGTGAAACAAATGTTTTGTACTAATTAATTTATGCTCTACAACTTTGTAATTGGAAATTTTGCTCTATCTCTTTTCGTTTTCGATTTGCAATGGCTAACTTTCGCAAATCGCCACTAGGGGCGCTGCTATTGGTTGCATCGATCGGGCGTAGTCGCTTTATTATACCGTTATCTCAATTGCATAACTGTACCGCTCTCCTTTCGCAAGTTATTTCAGGCTAAAAGGACTTTCCTATGCACCCTGTATATACACTGAAGAGCAATTGAATTAGAGATACCTGTCTAGTAACGTGTAGCACCACCTTTCGACCTGATGACGGCGGCGAGTCGTCTCGGCATGGACTCGACAAGACACCGGAAGCGTTGGGAAGCCATACGAATCCACGACCCCTGAACGAGCTCCCACATTTCACGAAGATTTGATGGAGGGGGGCCAAAGCCTCGAACATCTCTCTCGATGACATCCCAGATGTGCTTGATGGGATTCAGGTCAGGTGACCTAGCTGGCCAAGGAAGCGAGGTCACGTCGGTGGAGTGTTCATCCAACCATTCGGATATAATTCGGGAGCGATGGCACAGTGCATTTTCTTGTTGCAGGATGAGGGCCCCAGTGGGATGTTGAAGACGCACAAACGGGAGCAAATGGTCGTTCAGGATACCCGGTAACACGTTGATCTGTGAGGGACGATGTCACACGTACCAGGGGTCCCATTTCAGTCCACGTAAACAGTCCCCAGACGAGAATGCCGCCCCCACCAGCTTGAAGAGTACCCTGCTGGAAAGAAGGATCCATCGCTTCATGTGGTTTGCGCCGTACTCGTATCCTGCCATCCGCATGTACCAAAGTGAATCTTGACTCATCAGTCCAGGCAACATTTTTCCACATGTCTAGGGTCCAGTGGCGATGTTCCCGCGCCCATGCTAATATTTGCACCCTGTGATGTGCGGTCGGCAGCGGTACCCTCGTGGGACGATGGCTTCTGTACCCCAAAGCGAGGAGATCGTTCCAGATGGTGTGGCTGCTTACACGTTTTTGTGCACCTGCGTTAAACTGCCGAGTGATTTCTTGCACTGTGGCCCGTCTATCCGCTGTTACAATGCGAGTTAGCCGACGATGACCTTGCTCATCCACACGCTGTTGTCCTAGGCAGTTGGCCCTTGCAGGGATGGTTTTACCGGATTCGATGTACTCACGGTGTTCCAGTGACACAGTGGCTCGTGAAAATCCTAGTGCCTGCACGGCTTCAGAGATGGAGTGACTCCATTCGTCGGGCCCCGACAATTTGCCCCCGATCAAATGCGCTTATATTCTTAGTCTTACCCATACTGCGTCCGACTCTAACTGATTACCGTCGCACCACTTCTTATATTGTCGGATCGCTGCATACGTCATGTCGTTTCCGTTTGCAGGGCCGTCCACTGCGCCACATTTGCATAACTCGAGCTGTCTCTAATTTAATTGCTATTGTTACAGTGGACACCCCCCCTCCTAAAACCTGAAGAAAACTTTAAAATTTGTCCGCCATGTCGCGTATTGTATGAGGCAGCTAGGAATCACAGTTCGGCAGGCTCACATGTTCTTTTACAGTTCAGTTTTTTATTTATTTCTCATTTACGTTGTTTTTTCTTTCGGATGTTCTCTAAATTAATTAACAAAATTGCGGGATAATTGGGAAGTCGCTCCAATGCTCTTGAAGGCAAGAAACGCAATATTTTTGCCATTTTGAATTATTTCTACCTGTGGGAAAAGGTAGCACTCAATGGTTGCTCTGGAAATTGATAAGAGCAAAGCGATAGGCCCAGAAGAGGACTTCTAGATTTCTTGAGGAGGGGCCGATGTTACGACTCCACCCCCGCCATTAATTTAGTAATTAATGGGCGTGGTTGATGTGTGAAATTAATTAAGTATTAATTGTTCGAGGCTTGATTGGAGTTTAAAAGTGTAAACAGCAGATAAAGTTTTATCTGGGGGTTTGGAAAGAAAAGAGGCGAAGAATTCTCTCTCTGGCTGGGTGGTCTCAGAATAGCTCTGTTAGGTCATAAATATCAGGGCGCAGCTGACGGGCAGCCTATGCAACACGGAAAGGGAAAGAGGAATACGTATCGAATGAGCCACTTGAGTAGGAATGAATGAAGATAGGGGACGAAAGGTTTAGCGAATAATCGTAAATTCGTCGATTGTTTGGGGCATTTTCGAGAACAATTGCTCTCTGTGTGGTCCGTGCAGAAAAATAAGAGTTCGCACTTGGCATGAAAATAAGGAAGAAAGTTTAGTTGTCTGTATGCTCTCCGATGTGAAAGGCTGGATGCCTTGGATCTGCAAAAAAAAATGAATTGGGAAAAATGAAGCAGCAAACCTCCCCGCATTTGGTAAGAAATGGAGACAACTCGAGGCAGCTGGAGATGCCAGTTTGCCATAAAGACAGCAGAATGCCTAAATCCGCGGGATAAAGCAGAAATTTCTAGGCTGGAGCGTAATGGAACTCAGCGACTGTTTGGCCTAATGAAAGCCAAGTTACAGGAGAATTAAGAAGTCTGCGAGTGGACAGTGGTCATTCCAATGAGAAGCGAAGCCAAGCAAAAGTCGGGTTCGGATGCCAACCACTGCAGTGTGGAATCGTCACCCCCATTCATCCCCTACTGTGGAGGAAGTGAAGAGATGCGCTTGTCTTACGGGGCGAAGCGAGGCCCCATGTGTGCGTGTGTGTGGTCGCGTAAGCAGCGAAGCCACTACGTGTAAGTGCGACGGGATAAAAACATGTCGAAAGAAAAATATGAGCGTAAGAGCGGTGGCTTCGATACCTAACAAATATACAGGTGAAATGTTGAGTTGCCGATATACGCTTAAGGTAAAAGCACGTCTGATTTCGCTCGGCCGAGAAAATTAATCTTGGAAACCGCAACATCAGATGTGAGAGGGCCTATTTTGCTTAACGGACACCTTCAAATCGTCACGAGAATAGATCAGTGTGCACTCTAATCATTGCAACAAAGTGCGGCGTGATATTACCATTTTTAATTGTGTGCTTCATTTACATCAAGCGTCAAAGTGAAGTGTTGAATCATCGGTGCTGCCACATGGTGCAAGTGTCTGTGTGCGTGTTTTTTTTGTCGTGTGATATTATGTGATGCACAACGGATTTTCACAGCAAAGTCACGAAACTGTAAGTAGATGAATATTTCCTCTTTCTTTCTTCGCACATCTGCGAACTTGTGCCATTCCGACACCCAAAGCTGCATGGACATAGATGCAGTAATGCTGAGTGACTGAACCTCAGAGGAAATACCTGCACATACAGATTTCAATTTCTTACAGGGCCCATTTCCTGATTACTTTTTTACATGAATAAGGGAGAAGGTGTGGCCACAAATTCCGCTGGGCGGGACAGTTTCTTTTAACTTTGGTTCAGGACCAACGTCAGCGGGGCAGGGTTCTGCATGTGCATGCTTATTAGATTTAGTTAATTAACTTTGGCAGTATTTCGCACCTATAATCTTATACCGCAAATTAACGTGCTTGTGTATTTTGTGTCGCGAGTATTTTTAATGTGATCGTTTGCATATAATTTTTTTTTATTCTCTAAGCAACTGTATATGAATATCACCTGCAGCTCTATTTAGTGTGTAAACGAGTAGTATCTCTTGTTCAGATAGTCCGGTGGAGACTCAGTCGGCTGCGTTATCCGACAGTAAAGTGTGACACCGTATGCTGCCCACATATGAGGGGCAATTGTCTATGCGCCTAGAGAGCGCCGGATCTGTTTAAATCTCGCAGAACGTTATTAAATGTTGTGTTGTGTATTTGAGAATCATGTGTTATTTGCGAAAGTGAGTGTTGTACTGGCTGGTTGGGGATTGAATGTACCGGAGTAAGATCCGGACCACTACACTCAGTCACGAATTGGTGATTGCGGGTGAACCTCATCACAACTCTGATCCCAAAGTATCATTTTTTTTTAGATTATTTTATTGTTTATTTGTTGTTGTTATTTTGTTCACAAGGTGGATTCACCCAAGCCTTATGCTTCGGGTCATTCTTCAACTTTTCATTTTTTATGTTCTGGTGTGAATCTTTGAGTGCAGCAGTGCACCTGAGATTCTCACCTGGTGCCGTGGCCAACTAAATTGTACTTCAGGTCTCAAGCACCGTTACCGGCAGACTAGGCAGGAACACTGCTAGTACCGTGTAACACTATTCAGTGTATATAGTTCCCTTCAAGAGGAATTCCTGGGTGCGCCACTGCAATAGTGTAATAATTTTATACTACAGTTTAGCAAAATTAAGGTGAAACATGGTAAAAGCACGGCCTCATTCACACAATCACATAAAAAAACACACAATATATCGTCGGGGACTCTTAGATGGGTACTACGAATGGCAGCCAAAGCCATGAAGAGTGGAAATTGACTTCAAGCAGTTCACTGCTCCGCACGTACGCATGTAACTTAGTGGCGCACATATCTGCCCCCTAAGTTCAAGTGGGACTCCAAAGGTTGAGAATGCTTTTTAACTAGGATGATTAGACACGAGAGAGAGAGTACAAATTAGCTTTAGCACTATTCCGTACGCTAGGAACGCACAAACTAGGGGATTTTCGGAGAAATGCGAGTCAAACGTGTCAGCTACCACTGTGAACTCAGCACATTTTAAAAAATTCTCTTTGCCCAGGACCGTAGCTATTAAGGGGCTACAGAAGGATAAGCCACCCCCTGCAAATATAAACAGCCCCCCTCGGGAAAATGGATGCCGTCGTGTGTGTGTGCTCGTGTATGTAAGACACAGCGGTGGCGAGGTAACCGCCTAACGTTTTTAAATTTTTTTAAAATTTTGGGGCGGCTTTTCGACACTTTACTGTACAATAAAGAGCAGCATTTACGCAATCCGCATACATTTTTTTAAAGCTACCGCTGGACCCTTTGTGCGTGAGTGAGAGAGAGAGAACAGTCATTACTCCTTCACAGCTGCAGAGTATGATCCTGGAACTTACTGGAAAAAGTAAAGAAGTGAGATTAAACACGAACTTTCAGAAAACAAAATTAATGGACAATGCTTTTACAAGACATGAAGATTTATCCATTGATGGAGAAAATCTGGAAGTAACTGATACCTACATTTACCTAGGGCAATAGGTATCAAGAGAAAGTCACGTTGACGAAAAAATTAATCGGAGCTATAAAACTTTGTTTGAGAGCTTTTGGAAGAAACAGCACAATTTTTAAAGAGCAATATACCATTACGTCTTAAAAGAAAAGTGCTTAACCAGTTCATCCTTCCAGTTCTTACGTACGGAGCAGAGTTATGGACCTTAAGTAAAAAAAGACATACAGAGGCAACAGATAACTGAAAGCAACACGGAGAGATGCATTCTTGGTGTAACCAGGAAAGATAAAGACGAACTCGTTCATAAGGAAAATGACAAGAGCCGAAACCATCATGATCCAAGCAAAATCCCTGAAATGGCAATCGGCTGGACGTATCAGAAGAACGGGCCACCGATTGACAACCGAAATTTTATGCTGGACACCAAGAGGGCCAAAACAAAACAAAAACAAAAAACCCAGAAGAAGACCACATGGGAGATGGATGGATGAAATTCGAAAACACCACGGAGCGACATGGAGGAGATTGGCTCAAGACAGACCATTTTATAGAAGCAACTTAAATTTGGGAGACCTTCGTCCAGCAGTGGTTGACAATGATATACATATATTGCTGGTGTTTTTGTTTAGAGAGTTTAATGACTACCGTGAGCAACACGATGTTGATTTAGAGGCACTGGTTCCAGGGAAGGGAAAGAGTTAGTGCTATAATACAAACACGCCATCCAAGCCTCAGCCGGGATTTAAACTCTGAACCATCTCGAACAAATGGTTAGAGACCAGCGCCTTATATGTATCACTGGCCCACCGGGATGGCATTGCACATTCTCTGAACTTTTATCTTCGGTGTTTTATAAAAATTTTGTATTTCATCAAAAGCATAAATATATTATCTTATTTATTCGTGTGTATTACGCTTAATACGGGGGAGCAGGGCAAATTTAAAACTATAAACATTAAAGATGGGTAACTGAATGGAAATTACTTCTCGATGTGAGTCAGTAGATAAGCTAAGAAAATGCAATGACATTTTGGTGTTACGGGTCAGAAAAGAGGGAAATGCTGGATGTTTTTTTTTTTTTTTGTTGTTTTTTTTTCGAAGAAATGTAAAATTTGGAAGAACATTACCCACCAATCCCGAACAAAATAGGTGGAGGAGGAGACGTAGTTGCTTTAAAAATCAAAACACTCTTCGTCACTTGGTAAGTGGCTATGCTGTTAAAAAAACTACGAGGTAGCTAGGTACTTATAAAGAAGGATTGTGGAGACGTTTTAGCTAAATGTAGCGCATTGAAAACTAGTGTGAGAGAGGGCAACGAACAGAAAGAACATTCGACTTCTTCCTGTTCATTGCTTTGCTGTTAGTAAGATTGGTTTTGGGATACTTGTGTGGGAGAAAAGGGCTTTGTTGACGGGAATCTGAGGGCTTTTGATTGTTGAGGTCAAGCTGTTGACCACGGTAAGAAGAGATTACCCCGAGCACCACCTAAAGAGATTAAGTAAGGATGGGGGAAAAAACGTGGAACAGAAGAGAAGGGGTAGAAAGAATCGAAATACGACATTAATAACTCCTGCACTGAAAGGGAATAGAATAATAAATCGAAAAATACTTTTTCCACTCTAGCTAGGAATTATTTTGCCCCTTTAGCGACAAGAAACCTGCAACACAACTATCGTCAAGCATTTTCAGATAATGTAAATTTTAATTATTTTAAGGAAAATTCAGTTTTCTTTTTTTCCCTTTTTGTTCATATTTATGTATTTTATTGTTTTTACTCTTTCGCATAGAGAAATTATTCGCTGGCGAAGCAAATTAACAGAAGGAATGAAAAACAAGGCAAATCTTGCATCTGCATTCGTAGAAAACTACAGTTTGTAGCTGAAAATCCCCCCCCCCCACACACACACACACACACTTGTAGGGACCTAGCTATACGGCCCTATCTTTGCCAAGGAAATAAAGAAAATAACTACTGTGAAAGAATTAGTAAAAATTTTAATTACTTATAATCGCTGCATTGCAAGCAAGCTACCTGTTTTTTGTACGTCATTTCTATTTTACCTAACACTTCCTTGTGAAGAGGGCAGGGCTTCTACTGAAATACCGTTTCCAAAACTGAAACTGATGAAGAACTACTTATTAAACATGATCTACAAATCACGGCTTAGTACACCAGCTATATTAATTATTAAGTACGAAGAAACTCAGAAAATAAGCAGAAATGACGTAATAAACTTCTTCCTTACAAAGAAACATCAGGAACTTAGATTTCCATACAGCTGTGATACATGTCCAGTATATTCCGGATTTCATTTAATAATTTCTGCTCACATCACTTGCGTATATCAGGTTAACGGCATTCACATTATTTAGATCGAAGTTTAAGGACAACAAGTTAGAGATTTCAAATGAATTTTTGACACAAACATATTTGTAACAAGTATTATTACTATAATAAGCTATTACAAAAACACATTTTGATTATTGGCGTGAGCAACTGGTATTGCCAAGGCTTTACATACCTGAAGGTGGCTTTATCGACGCAGACTAATACTATCACCTATACGGGAGAAACATACGAGAAAGGTAAACATTTGAAAGGAAATACTTTTAAATGTTGAAAGTTCCCCGTATGTTTCTCCCCTACATGTATAGTATTACTCCGCCTTGATAAAGCTACCCGTCCGTGCGCGACAGCTCAATAATATTAGTTGTTTACCCCAATAAAAAACGGATTTTTGCGACAGCTTGCATCAATTTGGTCTATAAATAGTGCTTATTTATTATTTTTTCAAGTATTGTGAGTAATGTTTTTTTTTTTTTAATTTCAAATACTTTGTTAGTGATCCCAGCAGGAATTAGGGCAATGCAATACTACTAAGATTTGGCACATCGCGTTTATGAGCTTCACGTAAATGCTTAGGATGTATTCTAAAAATGATTGCAAAACGTTACTGTCCTTCGAATATTTTATGATACACTGAAGCCTTCAAATAACGGTTAGTGCTCGGGCGGGGAAAAAAATGACCGTTGTTCGAAGGTTAGGCATAAGTTAACATTGCTAGGCTGTTGCGTTTCTTCAAAAGCAGAATAAATGAATGAAGCTTATGCACAATAAAGGAAACGTTGCAACTCTCTTTATAAATGCTGTCTGCTGAATAAAACTGAATATAATAATTAAATAAATAATTCATGGTGTAAAGGATTAAAAAAAAAAGTCTGACTTCTGGTGTTAAACAGCCCTTAGAAAAAGCATGCTAGGAGATTAAGGTTATGGGTATGCTACAGGAAAGTAAAAAGAAAAATGTTAGAAGTAAAGCGTAACTGGACGGTTATCTGGACCCCGCGTCGTGAAGCAGAAGCAGAGCCCACCGTGACCTATCAAGAAACATCGCCCTCAACGGGCAAAATTCCACGCTCCATCAACAATCCCGACGGGGGACGATTGAAACGTACATGAAAGCTGCAGCTCGCCTCACATAGAACTAAATTTTTATCTCTTTTCTTTTCACTTAAGCATAAAGTAATCCAACCCTTACGCTTTTAGCAATAAATATTCTTTGTCCTTATCTCTGTTGCCGTAGTACCGAAGGCGCTACGTAAAAACCAAGGGGTAGGATGTCCATTAGTTCTCCTTCGGGGCTGACTAGGGTGTCCGTTGACCGCTGTTAAGAGGTTTCGATGTTCGGAGGTTATAGTTAATGTTAATCCTACGGAAACTGTTCGGTATCAACCAAAACTTGCAGTTGTTCAAAGATAACCGTTATTCAGAGGTGTCCGTTAATGGAGGTTTCGCTGTATAGTGTTTACTGCCTCTCTACTAAGGATTTTCTTTGTTTCCGGACTGATTTATAACCCCCCACACACACACACACCCTTACAGGTTGTCTATACCACTAGAGATACTCGTAAACATTATAAGTCCTTCGAAATGTATTCTCTACTTTCATCTGTTTACATTTTTACGTAAGAAAGATACAGTATCTGATCAAAAGTATCCGGATATCTCTTTTGAGGTGGTTTTGCTCATTACGTCACAGCCATGGCCCACACAAGTATAAAAACACGTGGCCTGGAAGACATTACAGGGGGCCGCCGTTGGCCTAGTGGGCAACGTTCGTGACTGCCACGGAAAGAACCTCAGGTTCGATCCCAGGCAGGTACGAACGCTCGATCCACTAAATATCCGCCGTGCGTCGGATAGGGCACGTTAAGCCGTCGGACCCCGGGTGCTGGCCCCCCAATAATAAATAAGGGCGTCTTCCTCCATTTTTCTACTTCGCTTCTGTGTCACTTTCCAATCGGGCAATCTAGCCCAAATCTCCTAACTTCCTATTTCTAAAGGGTTGTTTAAGACCTGGGGGTCAGACACTCCTTTCTAAAATCTTCTACATATGATCATTTGATCATGATCAAGACATCACAGGCAAGCATAACAGTAGTATGGGCCTTACGGAAGAGCTCAGTGACATTCAACGTGGTACGGTTTAAAGTCACCGAGTCCGTTCGAGAAATTTCTGCCCTGCAGAACATCGATCAACTTTAAGTTACGCTATTGCGAAGTGTAAACGCCGAGGAGCAACAACTGCGCAATCGCGACCTGGTAGGCTAGTAGGCTATGTAAAATGACAGAGCGGGACCGTGGAGTGTTGAATCGGATGGTGCGACGAAATCACCAGTCTTCAATTGCAACACTTACCACCAAATTCCAAAATGCCGCTGGAAGCAACTCCAGCACCATAACGGTTCGTCGAGAGTTGAAGGGAATGGATTTCTATGGTTGACATAACATCAGCAAGATCAACACCAAGCGTATGTTGGAGTGGTGTAAAGCTCGGCACCAGCGGACTATGGAGCAGTAGAAACTCTTTCTCTGTGGTGATAACTCATACTTTAACATCTGGCAGTCCGACGGTAGAGTCCGAGTATGGAGGATGCCAAGTGAAGGCTACCTGCCCGACTGTGCTGTGCCAAGTGTGAAGTTTGGTGGTGGAGGCACTATGCTCTGGGGACGTTTTTCATTGTTTGGACTAGGTCTCCTAGTTCCAGTGACCAAAATCCTTAACGCTGCGGCCTATAACAATATTCTTGACAATTCTGTGCTCCCAACATTACGGCAATAGTTCTGTGAAGGCCTTTTCTTTTACCACAGCACAATATTCTCGTCCAGAAAACGAGGTCCGAGCAGGAATGCTTTGATGAAATAGGAATTGTTTGACGGTGTAGAAGAACTTGATTGGCCTGCACAAAGCCCCGATCTAAACCCCATGGAACACCTTTAGGATGAATTGGAATGCATTTCACGAGCCAGGCCAAACCCGCTTGACAACGGTGACCAGCCTGACTAAAGTTCTTGCAACAGAATCGAAAGCAATCGCTGCAGAAACGTATCAAAGTCTAGTAGAAACCTCAGAGGAGTGGATGCTGTGATCCTTCTCATAGTAGTGGACGCTGTGGCCCTTCTCAGAGGAGTGGACGCTGTGAACCTTCTCAGAGGAGTGGAGACAAAAAGGGTGGCCCAACTCGATATTAATTTTTTTCCTATTGCAGGAAGTTTGTCGATGGGCAAGTGTTTGGATAGTTGTGATCAGATAGTGTGCTATGAACTTAAAAAGCCTGTGTATTTACTTACTTGGAATTATAATTTGGTGATACGTTAAGAACAATTCTTCAACCTAGAACTTTTCCTGTTGAAGTAAAAGTCATTGGTACGCAGTTTAGTCAGGAATATATAAGCTGATGCCATTTCACCGCGAATATGCTTTTATGTCGCTCTCCACGGGCGTTTTTAAAACAATACTTCCTTTTTTTCGATTACATAAGTTACATAGGATATTCATAATAGCACAGAATGCTCACCATGTTCAATCGGCCCAGTGTGTGTGTGTGTGTGTGAAGTGAATATTCCTTTTTTGTGTTTGAGGGCTTCGCCATCTAACACCTTTTTCCTTTCTTCATTCTGTCGGCATCAGACTGCATCTCCTACCGTGCGTTGACTGAATACCATCGAAGTGTTAAGCTTTATTTCTTTCAGAGACTACGAAACAAACAAGTCAGTGGAAACCATGCGACTCCAATTCCCCTGCGAAAAACGTCGAACCGCCAATAGCTCTTAATGGATACACACACAGTGTGAATGTAAAAGTTAAAAAAAAAAAAAAAAAAAAAAGGATGAATTAGACCGTCCAAAGAGAGCGAAAGCCAAATCCAATCCACTCAGGCGTGCTGCTTGGAGAGACAGATGCGGCGAAGGAGGTGGTAATGAACTGTAAAGATCATCTCGTTTCAAACACCCCACTAACTTTACATCCTCCTCTTTTCCTAACTTGAAATTAAAAGATAAACAATTTCCGCGGAATGAAGTGAGAGAGTGGAAAGGGCCAGTTACTGAGCCGTGGCGCTGAAAAGAAAAAGAAAAAAAAACATTTCCTCGGAGATTTCCAAAGAACTGTTGGGATGCTCATCACCGAAAGCGCAAGAAGACGTGAAAGAAAGTAGAATCTATACAATATACAACCTGGTCTTCGAAAGGTTTGCACTTTAAACGCACGGCATGTGGTTTGACTGCCGTCAAACACTGGCTTCGGATAATTAAACCATAAACAGCATTTAGTCAAAGGGATTTTCATTTTTCTTGTCGACCAAGGTTTCGCTGTGCTTTGGAACAGGTTCTTCAAGACGAATAGCTAATAAATTTTCAAATCGCGTATCGCTTCATCAACGGTGCTGACAGTCACGGATTTTTGTCAGATGCTTTCCATACTTTTGATTGAAACGTTCTGGATGGCACGCCGTTGATAAGTTACGAATAGTTTTGATTTATATCGAAAACTTCCAAAATATGAAATTTGATGGTTGAACCCAAGTTTGATAGTTGATTTTTAAACCCATAAACAAAATGAACTTCTTTGGACCAAAGGACCATGTTGAAAACAGATTTGTGGGGGAATTTATCAAATCGCTGGTGAATGTGGTATTTCCTATGTACGACACATCCATAGGGCATTACGCTATCGACTGAAGGAACACAAAACTTACATACGGAACTGTGAATAAAAGAAATCATCGATAGCTAAAAACTCATTATTTCTATTTGAAGAAGCTAAGCTCATCAACAAACCGTATTCAACCATCAAACTTGACATTGTGGAAGCTTTCAATACACATCAAAATTTTTAGGAACTTGACAAAGGCATATGGCATCTCGCGCAGTTTGTTTCACGAGCGTGGAAGCAACTTACAAAGTCCGTGACCACCGTTCTTGATGTAACATGCGATTTGAATATTTACGTACCATTCGTCTAGAAGAAGATGGTTTAAAGCACAGCGAAACCTTGGTCGACAATAAAAGTAATCGTGACTAAACGTTGTTTTTCTAAATTTTATATTCCTCACAATATGCTTGAAGTCTACAAATCGTGACAGAAACAGTATTAACTAATGGAAATCAAATGCTTCAAAGTTCATGACCTAATCCATTACCAATTGTCACTCAGAAAAGCAAGGCAGTAAATGTTATACACATGTATGTATGCTTTGCAAATAAAATTGTATTCTACAGACATCGTGAGAAAAATACAATTAGGCACGGACAAAAAAAGAACCAAATATTGTAGTGATCCTGCATTCAATGGCACACAGTTTAAGGTTTATTGTTACAAAATTATGTGACATCAGTTATAAAATTCCATACTCAGATAACAGTGTATTTTCTTTGTTACTCGTTACAAGATTTCGTGTCCACAGTCAGCACCAAGGGCGGACTGGCCATATAGCCGTCCAGTGGAATCATCTGGCAGGGTAGAATGAAGGACAGTTGAAGGCTGAATCCTCAAAAATTATTTAAACAAATTTAAATTAACAATTGTATTGTACACTGTGGCTAAAATTTCTCATAAAAGCGGCTTTAGAAAAAATAAAGCCGCCACGGTGACGCAGTGGTCTAAGTGATGGCCTCTGATCATTCGTCCGTCAGGGGCCCGGGTTCGAATCCCGGTGAGGCATGGATGTTGTGTTATTCTTACGGCACTGGCTCTCTCCCTTCCCTGGAACCAGTGACCCTAAATTAGGGACGGGCGACTGCTTATAGCCCATTGAGTTGCTCACGGTGGTCGTTAAACCTCCAACCCACAAAAAAAAAAAAAAAAATTAAAGTCATTTTTTTTTTGCTAATAAATGAGATTGATAAATATACGTAGGTTGTTCAAAAAGTAACAGCAAATTGACAGTATTTCATGAAAACGAATAACCCAGGCATTTCAAACTCCAGCGCAGGGAAGATACATTCTTAGAGAAAGTGCTAAACACTGTCCAATAGATGGCGTGGAGTGCTTAAGCGGAAAGGCAGCATAAACAAAATGGCGGCGCCCTTAGCATAATAGAAGAACAGAGGGCAATTAATAGGTTTTTGTAGTCCGAGGGTGTGAAATTCATAGAAGAATGCTGCAACAGTAGGAGACGCCTGCATTGGCGAAAGAAGAGTGTGCGAGTGAGTAGGTGCGTTTAAAAATGGGGGAACATCCATCCGTGTCGAGCAACGCTCCGGTCGTCCCAGCACGGCCGTAATTGATGAGAAGGTGGGTCGTCCTGACGTCATTATTGTGAAAACAGGCGCATTTCTTTAGAAGTTCTGGCCAGGGATTTTTGTTTTTTATTCGAGGTTTAACGACTACCGTGAGCAACTCAATGGGCTATAAGCAGTCGCCCGTCCCTAATTTAGGGTCACTGGTTCCAGAGAAGGGAGAGTGCCAGTGCCGTAAGACAAACACAACATCCATGCCTCACCGGGATTCGAACCCGGACCCCTTTCGGACGAATGATCAGAGGCCATCGCCTTAGACCACTGCGCCACCGGGGCGGCCCAAGGGATTTGGATGTCAGTATCACATCCGCGAGGTTCTCCCGTATCGCAATGTGTACAGTGAGTGGGTGCGTAGGATGCTCACAGATTATTCATGATGAGCACTAGATGATTCGTGTGCAAATTTCCACAGCCTTTTTGGCGCGGTATAACGACGAAGGAGAAGACTTCCTCGCACGTATCGTCACAGGGGACGAAACCTGGGTTCACCACTATGAGCCCCAAAGCAAGAGGCAGTCTTCAGAATGGCGGCGCTCTTTTTGACTGGAGATTATCTCCAGTCAAAAAGAAGTCTCAACCCTCCGCCAGAAAGGTCCCGTTCAATCTCTTCTGGGATACGAATGGACCAATTGTGGAGAACCATCAGAAAAAAGGGGAGAAACAGTGAATAGTGCCAGATACAGCGCAATGATGGAGCAGCAATACGAAGCCTTCGCACAGGACTTTTGTCTAAAGGCATTTTTCTCCTTCGTGATAATGCCAGCCCGCCCTCACACGGTCTCTGCAACTCTTGACACCATTCGGAGACAAATTTCAGATCTTACAGCATCCCCCATACAGCCCTAATCTTGCTCCCTCTGATTATCATGTATTTGGACTCGAAAAGGACGCTTTCAGAGGACGAAGATTTGGGAGTGATGATGAGGTCAAAGAAGCGGTGCATTCCTGACTGAAGACACAACCAAAAACATTTTTTTCTGATTGACTAAAGAAGTTGGTGCAACGGTGTGAGAAATGCATTGAAAAGGTGTCAGATTATGTAGAAAAATAAAATATTTGCATCTCATTGAATTACGTATCTCAAAATATTCAACATCAAATAGAAGTTATCGCTCTTTCCACGTTTATAAGTGAGTAACGAAAAAATTATCATCGGCCGCCACCGGGAATCGAACCCAGGTTTTCCAGTTACGCGCCGGATATACTTCCACTACACCACAGCGGCCTCGAAATTCTCCAGACTCACATACGACAAACTGCCAAACCACCTGGCAGGTTGGTTCTTTGGAGCCCCGCACAATGCTGGGGATTCACCAAAGATGAACAGCAGCAAGTGAACAAATAACTAGAAGGCGAATGAATAATAAATACACAGTTGACGTGGATTAGGAACATCAAATAGAAGTCATGGCTCTTCCCACGTTTATAAGTGAGTCACGGAAAAATTCTCATCGGCAGCCACCGGGAGCAGTTTGTCGTATGTGAGTCTGGAGAATTTCGAGGCAGCTGTGGTGCAGTGGAAGCATGTTCAGCTTAACTGGAAGACCCTGGGTTCGATTCCCGGTGGCGGCCGATGAGAATTTTTCCGTGACTCACTTATAAACGTGGAAAGAGCTATGGCTTCTATTTGATGTTCCTAATCCACGTCAACTGTGTATTTATTTATCAAAATATTTCATTTGCTGTTACTTTTTGAACTGCCCTCGTATAGTAATCTATTAAAAGGTCGCTGTTCTACAGCTGAGTGCAAATAATAATCAGCGCGAATAATTTGCACTTAATTACACGTCAGGATGCGGTTTCAGGTTTATCCGCATCACCAACTAGGTACAGAGCAGGAAATCACTAGTAAATGAACTAGGAAGTCAGTACAGCACACGCAAATTAAATAATTGAGATGCACGTATTTCAGTATAAATACAAAGCACTTTAGCATCTTACTGCAGTTAAAAATGAGCATCTGCGAATGGACATTAATAAGCATAATGAACATTAATAAACATTACTACCAACAGCCCCCGAAAATGAACTCCTTCCTTTTCACCACAGTGCAGCTCGCATCGAAGATCAACTACTTAATTCATCAATTTAACTTTTTAAAATTGGGGCTTCGTAACACAACATTACCAGTAACAATCAAAGGAAATCTTTGTATTTTATGATTTAAATATTTTATATATTGTTCAGAGCTCTGTCGCGTGGGTTCATCAGGCCTTCACTTGTGGGGAAATTTAGAAGTTCCGGGGTTTTAACCATATTTTCCCCGATGATGAAATAAATAAATTACAAGCTAAATATATAATCACTCTTTATTCAATGCTTTATATGGTCCAGGCCACGTCTTTCACTCGTTCTGATTTTATATTTAATTTATATTATTACCGATTTTATATATTTACCGATATATATATATATATATATATATATATATATATATATATGGGATGTAAGGTCAGGTGATGCGTAACATCACAGCCTCTCCTTGACAAATGTCAACCCCGCCTTCTCGTGGTACATCCTGTTCCCACTAAAGGGGCTCTGACGACCGCCAATAGCGGTATAACTATACCATCGGGATTAGAGGAAATTCTATCCCACACTCACCAACCCGCTTGGCCAGCGTGGTGAGTTATGGCCAAACCCCTCCAAAATGATTCCACAACTTAAATCTTGGCCCTCAGTCTCCGGCGGCTGGAATGTACCTGGCCAAGGCGGCGGCCAGTGCGACATGAAGGCAGAGGGTGCTAAGAATCCCCGGAGGACCGGACTAGGCTGCCATCTGATGCTGACCTTGGCTACGTACAATGGACGCTCCCTATCTTCTGATTCAAGGCTTCTTGAATTGGAAGAGGAACTACAAAGGATCAAGTGGGACATCGTGGGGCTAAGTGAGGTAAGGAGAAAAGGAAGATCTCATCGAACTGAAAAGTGGACATCTCTTCTACTATCGTGGGACAGATACTGGCAGAACTAGTGGTGTTGGATTTATAATAAACAAGAAACTGAAGGATAAAGTTGTAGAAGTTGAAAGTTCCTCTGACAGAGCTGCACGACTTGTTATCCAACTCTCGAAAAGATACCAGGCTCAGATTATTCAAACTTATGCACCCACCACAAGTCATCCTGAAGAAGAAATTGAAGAATTTTATGAGGAAATTTGTCATCTAAATAATAAAGGTAAGCAGCATTTGAAAATAATTATGGGAGATTTCAATGCAAAAATAGGGCAACGGCAACAGAATGAAACTTCAGTAGGTAAACTTGGTCACGGCAACAGAAACCAGCGTGGAAATACTCTCGTTGAGTTTGCAGAGGCAGAAGGGTTTTCATCTTGAACTCCTTTTTCAAGAAAAAGCCACACAGGAAATGGACTTGGAGACATCCAAATGGGTCGACAAGTGAAATTGATTTTATTATGTGTAACAAAAAATTCGTCATAGAAGACTGCAGTGTGCTAAACAAGTTCAACACAGGTAGTGACCATAGATTGGTGAGATGTAAGATGCACCTCAACACTAAACTTGAACGTGGCAAGCTCATAAGACAAACAAAATCTATTGACATAACCAACCTTAAAAAACACCATAATACCTTCAAGTTGGAACTGAAGAACAGGTTCTCTGCTTTAGAAGGCCTAACATCAGAAGAAGTGGACATCTCTGAAGTTAACAGAAAAGTAACCAAAGCTCTTATGGAAACAGCAACAAAATTAGCTGGGTCTAAGAACAAGTTGCATGTAAATAAATTATCAGGAAAAACGAAAATGTTGATGCAAAAAAAGAAGAGAGATGAGGACAACTAAAGAAGATGTGACTTCCAAAGTGGAATATATAGAGCTATGCAAGACAGTAAGAAAAAGTATCACTGAAGACGTAAGAAAATTCAACTGTGAACTAGTGAGGAAAGCAATTGAAAACAACCAAAGCCTAAAGATAGCAAAGGGACATCTCAGTAAGGGAAGGAAACAGATTATGGCACTGAGAAAAGAAGATGGTTCTGTAACAAGAAATAGAGGCAGAAATTTTGACAAGAGTGAAAGATTTCTACTCCAAATTATATGAAAGGGACGATACATGCACTCCAGACATCATGAAAGATACCAGTACCAGAGTTCCTCCAGTCCTTCCAGCAGAAGTTGCACATGCAATCAAGAACATGAAGCGGGGGAAAGCTCCAGGAGAAGATGGAATTACTGTAGACATCATACAAGAAGCAAGTGGAGAAATCGAAACAGTACTCGCCCAAATTTTGACTCGATGCCTTAATGAAGGAAAGATTCCTGAGGATTGGAACACCGCTACAATGATCCTGCTACATAAGAAAGGTGACATTGAGGATCTCGGAAACTACAGACCTATCAGCCTCCTATCAGTAGTTTATAAAATCTTCACTAAAGTTCTTTCATACCGCTTAAAGGTAACACTGGACATGGCTCAACCGAGAGAACAAGCTGGATTCAGGAGTGGCTACAGCACAATAGATCATATCCACGTGCTGAGAGAACTAATTGAAAGAGCGAGGGAATATGAACTTCCATTGTGCATGGCTTTTATCGATTATGAAAAAGCCTTTGATTCGGTGAAACCATCGGCAGTTACAATGGCTCTGAAATCCTGCGGTATTGAAGATGCATACATTAATATTATTAATAACATCTATGAAAATGCAAGTGCAAAGATTCGGCTGTTTGAAAATACAACACACGTAAAAATTGGAAAGGGAGTGAGACAAGGTGACACCATATCTCCGAAGCTATTTAATGCCACATTGGAGGGTGTTTTTCAGTCGCTGAGCTGGGAAAACAAGGATAAAGATTAATGGAGATTATCTAACCCACCTTCGTTTTGCTGATGACGTAGTCATTTTTGCAACTACCCCATCAGAGCTGCAGAGTATGATCCAGGAACTTGCTGACAAGAGTAAAGAAGTGGGATTAAAAATGAACTTTCAGAAGACAAAAGTGATGTTCAATGCTTTTACAAGAAATGAAGATTTATCGATTGATGGAGAAAAGCTGGAGATAACAGACACGTACGTTTATCTTGGACAGCAGATATCAAGTGAGGGTCACATTGATGAAGAAATTAATCGGCGTACAAAACTTGCCTGGAGAGCTTTTGGAAGAAACAGCATAATTTTCAAGAGCAATATGCCATTATGTCTTAAAAGAAAAGTGTTTGATCAATGCATCCTTCCAGTGCTTACGTATGGTGCAGAGACGTGGACCTTAACTAAAAGAGACATACAAAGGCTGCAGACAACTCAAAGAAGCATGGAGAGGTGCATACTTGGCGTAACCAGGAGAGATAAGAAGAGAACTCGTGGATCCGAAAAATGACAAAGAGTGGAAGACATCATGATCAGAGTTAAATCCCTGAAATGGCAATGGGCTGGACATACTGCCAGAAGGACAGATCATCGATGGACAGCCGAAATTTTAGATTGGATTCCAAGGGACAGGAAAAGACCCAGAAGAAGACCACATGGGAGATGGGTGGATGAAATTCGAAGGTATGCAGGGGTGACATGGAGGAGACTGGCACAAGACAGACCGTTGTGGAGGAAACTTGGGGAGACCTTCGTCCAGCAGTGGATTGATAATGGTTGACAATGATGATGATGATGATGATATATATATATATATACATACATACATACATATATTGCTAGGGATGTAAGGTCAGGTGATGCGTAACATCACAGCCTCTCCTTGACAAATGTCAACCCCGCCTTCTCGTGGTACATCCTGTTCCCACTAAAGGGGCTCTGACGACCGCCAATAGCGGTATAACTATACCATCGGGATTAGAGGAAATGCTATCCCACACTCACCAACCCGCTTGGCCAGCGTGGTGAGTTATGGCCAAACCCCTCCAAAATGACTCCACAACTTAAATCTTGGCCCTCAGTCTCCAGCAGCTGGAATGTACCTGGCCAAGGCAGCGGCCAGTGCGACATGAAGGCAGAGGGTGCTAAGAATCACCGGAGGACCGGACTAGGCTGCCATCTGATGCTGACCTTGGCCACGTATAACGGACGCTCCCTATCTTCTGATTCAAGGCTTCTTGAATTGGAAGAGGAACTACAAAGGATCAAGTGGGACATCGTCGGGCTAAGTGAGGTAAGGAGAAAAGGAGAAGATCTCATCGAACTGAAAAGTGGACATCTCTTCTACTATCGTGGGACAGATACTGGTAGAACTAGTGGTGTTGGATTTATAATAAACAAGAAACTGAAGGATAAAGTTGTAGAAGTTGAAAGTTCCTCTGACAGAGCTGCACGACTCGTTATCCAACTCTCGAGAAGATACCAGGCTCAGATTATTCAAACTTATGCACCCACCACAAGTCACCCTGAAGAAGAAATTGAAGAATTTCATGAGGAAATTCGTGATCTAAATAATAAAGGTAAACAGCACTTCAAGATAATTATGGGAGATTTCAATGCGAAAATAGGGCAACGGCAACAGAATGAAACTTCAGTAGGTAAATTCGGTCACGGCAACAGAAACCAGCGTGGAAATACTCTCGTAGAGTTTGCACAGGCAGAAGGGTTTTTCATCTTGAACTCCTTTTTAAAAAAAAGCCACACAGGAAATGGACATGGAGACATCCAAATGGGACGACAAGTGAAATTGATTTTATTATGTGTAACAAAAAATTCGTCATAGATGACTGCAGTGTGCTAAACAAGTTCAACACAGGCAGTGACCATAGATTGGTGAGATGTAAGATGCACCTCAACACTAGACTCGAACGTAGCAAGCTCATAAGACAAACAAAATGTATTGACATAACAAACCTTAAAAAACACCATAATACCTTCAAGGTGGAACTGAAGAACAGATTCTCTGCTTTAGAAGGCCTAACATCGGAAGAAGTGGATATTTCGGAAGTTAACAGAAAAGTAACCAAAGCTCTTATGGAAACAGCTACAAAATTAGCTGGGTCTAAGAACAAATTGTATGTGAACAAATTATCAGGAAAAACCAAAATGTTGATGCAAAAAAGAAGAGAGATGAGGACAACTAAACAAGATGTGACTTCCAAAGTGGAATATATAGAGCTATGCAAGACAGTACGAAAAAGTATCACTGAAGACGTAAGGAAATTCAACTGTGGACTAGTAAGGAAGGCAATTGAAAACAACTAAAGCCTAAAGATAGCAAAGGGACATCTCAGTAAGGGGAAAAAACAGATTATGGCACTGAGAAAAGAAGATGGTTCTGTAACAAGAAATAGAGGCGAAATTTTGACAAGAGTGAAAGATTTCTACTCCAAATTATATGAAAGGGATGATACATGTACTCCAGACATCATGAAAGGTGCCAGTACCAGAGTTCTTCCAGTCCTTCCAGCAGAAGTTGCACATGCAACCAAGAACATGAAGCGGGGAAAAGCTCCAGGAGAAGATGGAATTACTGTAGACATCATACAAGAAGCAAGTGGAGAAATCGAAACAGTACTCGCCCAAATTTTCACTCGATACCTTAATGAAGGGAAAATTCCTGAGAATTGGAACAACGCTACAATGATCTTGCTACATAAAAAAGGTGACATTGAGGATCTCAGGAACTACAGACCTATCAGCCTCCTATCAGTGGTTTATAAAATCTTCACTAAAGTTCTTTCACACCGCTTGAAGGTGACACTGGACATGGCTCAACCGAGAGAACAAGCTGGATTCAGGAGTGGCTACAGCACAATAGATCATATCCACGTACTGAGAGAACTAATTGAAAGAGCGAGGGAATATGAACTTCCATTGTGCATGGCTTTTATCGATTATGAAAAAGCCTTTGATTCGGTGAAACCATCACCAGTTGAAATGGCTCTGAAATCCTGCGGTATTGAAGATGCATACATTAATATTATTAATAACATCTATGAAAATGCAGGTGCAAAGATTCGGCTGTTTGAAAATACAACACACATAAAAATTGGAAAAGGAGTGAGAGAAGGTGACAGCATATCTCCCAAGCTCTTCAATGCCACATTGGAAAATGTCTTTCAATCACTGAACTGGGAAAACAAAGGGATAAAGATTATTGGAGATTATCTAACCCACCTTCGTTTTGCTGATGACAGTCATTTTTGCAACTACCCCATCAGAGCTACAGAGTATGATCCAGGAACTTGCTGACAAGAGTAAAAAAGTGGGATTAAAAATGAACTTTCAGAAGACAAAAGGGATGTTCAATGCTTTTACAAGGAAATGAAGATTTATCGATTGATGGAGAAAAGCTGGAGATAACAGACACATACGTTTATCTTGGACAGCAGATATCAAGTGAGGGTCACATTGGTGAAGAAATTAATCGGCGTACAAAACTTGCCTGGAGAGCTTTTGGAAGAAACAGCATAATTTTCAAGAGCAATATGCCATTATGGCTTAAAAGAAAAGTGTTTGATCAATGCATCCTTCCAGTGCTTACGTATGGTGCAGAGACGTGGACCTTAACTAAAAGAGACATACAAAGGCTGCAGACAACTCAAAGCAGCATGGAGAGGTGCATGCTTGGTGTAACCAGGAGAGATAAGAAGAGGAACACGTGGATCCGAAAAATGACAAGAGTGAAAGACATCATGATCAGAGTTAAATCCCTGAAATGGCAATGGGCTGGACATACTGCCAGAAGAACAGATCATCGATGGACAGCCGAAATTTTAGATTGGATTCCAAGGGACAGGAAAAGACGCAGAAGAAGACCACATGGAAGATGGGTGGATGAAATTCGAAAGTTGCGGGAGTGACATGGAGGAGACTGGCACAAGACAGACCGTTGTGGAGGAAACTTGGGGAGACCTTTGTCCAGCAGTGGATTGATAATGGTTGACAATGACGATGATGATGATGATGATATTGCTAAGATAAAGGAGTGTGTTCTACTTGGGTATTTTCTGCGTCTAAGCTACGTGATTGAGCAAAGTGTTTACCAAGTGACTTACTCTTGACGAAAGTGAATAAAAGAAGTTGACCTTTTAAGTACAACTTTTTACCCAACCTGGCCGTTATCTCGAAGTGCTTAGTTAGACATTGTACGTTTAAATAAGAGTTACAGCTACGTCTAATGCTTCAAGCTATCAGAGTCCAACAGTATTTCAGTGAAACTAAAACGAATGTAAGCCTAATATCTAGCTTATAGTGTCTTACACAGTATATGTTACCGGCAATGTGTGAAAAACAGGCACTGTACAGAATTTCTAGGAAATCTATTGAATGCATGACTTTTTTAGGCAAAGCATGAAATATTTGTTATTTTAATATTGTATATACTTTTCCTGGGCATTTTATATAAATCCTAAGCATTATATAAAACGACAATGACTATTTAGGCAAAGTATTAAAATATTATAGGATCATGAAAAGGCCTTTATTGAAAAGACTTATACTTTCTTAGTATTTCTTCCTTGATTTTCGTATAAGACTTTCTTACTGAAAGAACAAGAGAAAAAGACTAGCACTGACCTACTTGTTGCAACAAGTAAGGATCAAATGGCATTTTGAATTACATTTAATTGTCTTTTTCGCACAAGAGCACTTCATGTTTTGACACTTGGTCTTTCACATGCACCTCACGAATCGTTGCCCACTTCCTGTGGACCGAGCGATGGCAGCTGATCTAAGAGGAATTTCCTGGTACGGAACGTCTTCAACTCTGAGCAAGTCCTTTGGACAAAGTTAATCGTGTTCTGGCATAGATGTTACTGGAAATGTACTTAATAATGTAAAAGCCATGTATGCTGGCAGTAGAGCTTGAGTACGAGTGAGTGGTGTTTTATCAAAATGGTTTTCTATTGGTTGTGTAATGTCATCATGGCTATTAATGTATTTATGGAAGCGTGCATGCGTGATGCCGAAATAGATAATACTGGTTTATGTCTTGATGATACTGTCTTGTTAGCAGAGAGCAAAAGCAAGTTGCAGAGTACGTTGCCTCGGATGTACGAAGTTTGCATGAAATTCAAGCTGACAATGGAAGTTCCCCATAGCGATCCCTCCGATTTTCGTGAAAGTGACAAAATATGTTCAGACCAATGTCTTAAGTGTAACCCTGGCGGGTTTTCATGCGCAAATACGCGCATGCAGAGTTATTAAAATTTCAATTGTCGACGAAAGTGGCATTGTCTTACTGTTATTAAAGGCTATCTTGTCCAATAGACGTGTCAAAAAACCCTTGTTTAAACACCATAAAAATTGAGGCAAAACTCAACAGATGTTTCGGTAGCAGGTAATCAGCTTTCTGCGTTCATTTCTTTGTACAGCCCCATTATCAATTCGACGAATAATGCAATAATCTGTGCATCCTTCAATTACAGTTCATTTCCGTATCTTGAGTCATATTTTTTTTTTTTTTTGCCACCAGACAACACATACATTTCTTCCTCCTTATGTACCAACACACCTTTTTCTTGGTTGTCATTCAAGCCAGAAATCAGCATGACTAACTGCACAAACGCGCATTTTCGACTATCAAATCCACAAGGTGGTGGTCAATACAAGAACTCAAAACTCATGTACTGGGCGATGGTGCTTTTCTGCTCCTGACGCAGAGAGCTGATTGCTGAAGTGCTTCCGAAACATCTATTGAGCTTTGCCTCGAGTTTGAATGGTGTTTAAACAAGTTTTTTTTTTTTTTTTTGACACGTCTATTGGACAGATCGGTGTTTTAGCCTTTAATAACAGCAAGACAATGCCACTTTCGTCGACATTTGAGAAACTCCACATGCGCGCATTTGCGCATGAAAACCCGCCAAAGTTTCGCTTAAGACATGGGTCTGAACCTATTTTGCTACTTTCACGAAAATTGGAGGGATCACTATGGGGAACTTCCCTTGTGAGTATAAATAAGGGAAAACCCAAAGTTATATTTTTAGAGCGAGGAACTGGTAGTACTGAATGCAATGTAAATCTAAATGGCACAGTGATTGACCAGGTGAATGAGTTTGTGTATTTAGGAAGCATGTTTGACAACAGTGAGAACAAATTGGATGTTGAAATTAGTAGGAGAGTGAATTCTTCATTGAAAGTCATAGCTGCTCTGGGAGGTTTTCACAGGAATGATGGGTTCTCTAGAGAGTCCCGCATGGCTTTGTATGAAACAGTAATTGTTCCTACTCTGATGTATGGCAGTGAAACCTGGGTACTGCAGAAGAAACATAGGAGTCGTTTGTGTGCAGGAGAAATGCGTTACTTACGGGGGTGGGGGGTGCGGCAAGACAGGTTCTGATCATGTGAGGAATGAAGACTTGTTGCAGTTGTGTAATGTGAAGCAAAATGTTGTTAGCAAGGTGGAGACTAATGTACTTAGGTGGTTTGGGGATGATGAAAGAATGAGTAATGAGATTCTTACAAATAAATTTTTTTAGCCCAAGTGGCAGCAGGAAGGAAAGGCAAAGGAAGGCCAAGGAAGTCATAGGATCAGATTCAGAAGTGTCTGCATTTTTTTTTTTTTTTTTTTTTATTGTAGGTTTAACGACCATCGTGAGCAACTCAATGGGCTATAAGCAGTCGCCCGTCCCTAATTTAGGGTCACTGGTTCCAGGGAAGGGAGAGAGCCAGTGCCGTAAGACAAACACAACATCCATGCCTGACCGGGATTCGAACCCGGACCCCTTACGGACGAATGATCAGAGGCCAGCGCCTTAGACCACTGCGCCACCGGAGCGGCAAGTGTCTGCATGAGAAAAAGATTATGAGTATGAAGTATAGAAAGTCTTGTGTACGTCGTGTGATGAATGTCAGTGAAGCCCGCGTCTTCAGTCACACTCATAATAATTGCCAACAGATTGCGCGAGTCACCCTGTCCCTTATAGACATCAGGAATAGGAACTCGGACAATGGCCTCCAAAGATGCAGAAAGATTATTTATTTTTTTTTTTTTGTCAGAGTTCATTTCCATTTTTTTTTTTTTTTTGCCTGTATTTCCAGATTTAATTTAGATTGAATTTTGCGAGCATTGAAAGTCACGTGCGTGAAAAAAAAAGTCACTGGCGGGAGTGTTTTATACTTTGCTGATTTGCCTTTTGGCATTGCATAGAATGCCTAGGAAATGTGTAAAATGTTATGCGTTTCATACTATGTCGTCCATTTTCGGCATTCTACAGATTTCCTAGGCATTCTGTACAATGCCTAATTTCAGACATTGCCAGTAACACATACAACGTTAGATTGTGCATAATACAGTTAGTGTTTTATGCAAAATAATAGTTGCTACAAAATGCCTGTATCGCTAAATAAAGCACTTCGGGAACATTAAAATTACCTGATGAAGAAATCCGACTATTATAATTGTGTATTATCACGAATTCCTCATGTGTTTATTCGCAGAAAAAGCAAATTTTTATCATGAAAACCTATGAAGTGTTTAGCTGCATACAACTAAGAACACGACTTTTTTATGTCACAAGTAACGGATTCTTCTGACTGGTACTTCGCAGAAGTCCTGCTAAATTTACGCAAATGATAAACTGTACTGAACTAGAAAATACATAGTTTCTACTAAATGACACTTATATGGATCTAAATAAACGCATTAATTTTATTAACGAATATATTTTGCTTCTTTCGAAACTCGATTTTCTGAAGGATACAAATATTGACGGGTAAAGAACTAAAAAGAAAAAAAAAAGGAAAAAAGGAAAAAGAAAGGAAAACCATTTCTGATGTACAAGAATTTTCTAAATATTTTAATTAGATTATTAAAGAAGAGCTTTGTTTCGTTTATATTAACAAACAAGCAAATTCGTCGACCACTAATTTCCCTGATTTTTCAGACTTTGAAAATATTATAAAACAAGACACTTACTGCATGTGAGAATTTAACGGGCAAAGGCGTTTTGTGGAAGATTCCAAACATCGACCTTCCCAGGAACTGCATGTAGTTGCGCCTCTGTGTTACACACATCTACGTTCTTCTGAATCTCTAGAATGGAGGAGGATAATAAGCTTAATGCATTCCTTTATCACGACCACGGTTAGAAAAACTACTTTCCTTGATGAGATCATCTTTCCATAATTCAATTAACAACTCAGAAATCCAATTCTCATTAGATTCGCGATATCCCAAAGTTCGTTTGCTGTCAGAAGTAATTTCATACTGAGAGCAAGCAGAAGACCGAAATCAGTTGCTTAATTAACTCTAATTACTTTGCCGACGAAACATCTTTAAAATATCACTTCAACAGCTCATTTTTCAGTATAGTTTTGTGAGTTATTTTTCACCTGGCAGTAAAAATTATTTCCTTTGCTGTTACGTGCAGTTTAAAATAATTAGAACCTATCTATTTTTGCAAATATTTTTTTTCGTCCTCAGTGTATTTCAAGTCGAATAAAAGTTTGCATCTGCTCACCCTGCACCATTCTGTAGAGCAAGTTACAACTTACGTCGAACAGTCTACTCGATGGCAGATGTAACATTATTGTGAGATATAAATACACTAAAGAGGAGTTGAAAATAAATAATCTGATTTGACAACTAAGTGATTCACTTACACTTTGGAAAATGGGTGCCTATAGTTTAGATTTTAGGAGGGGACAAATAGAGGCAGCAAATAACATGCAGAAAAACCATATGCATACACCGAAGAGCAAAAACATTATGACCAGCGCGTCTTTATGCAAATCGAAGCAACTGCAGGTAAACGGCGGCGCATGTGAACATCATGAAACGGTATAAATAACACCTCATACTGATTATATTATCAGTGTTGTTCTTGCTCTTCAGATGGGAAACGCAGCGGACTTGAGCACTTTTGACCAAGGCTAAATCGTAATGGCTAGTTGACTGGGTTAGAGCATTTATGAGACAACAAGCTTTTTGGGGAGCTCACTGTCAGCCGTAGTTAGTACCTTCAAAAAGTTGTCTGAAGAGGGAGCTCGGCACCTGGAACTGCTGGCAACGTGTGGGCCGACAACGGCTCACCGATGCTAGAGGTCAACGAAGGTGATCTCGTAGGGTACGAGCCAAAAGAAGGAATACTGTGGCGCAACTCGCCGGTAATTCGAGTGCTGGCGACGGAAGTAATGCGCCACAACACACAGTACACGGAAACCTATTGAAAAATAGGGCTGCGTAGTTGCAGGCCTCTCCGAGTTCCCATGCTAACCTTAGTTCACTGTCGACAGAGTCTATGGTGGGCACGAGAGCATCAAAACCGGAACTTAAATGCCTGAAAGAAGCTCATCTGGCCCAATGAATCTCGCTTCCGGTCTCACCATGTAGACGGCCGGGTACGTGTGCGTTGTTTACCTGGGGAAGTGTTGGCACCATAATGCACCATGAGACGAAACCAAGTCGGGCAATGTTCTGTTGGAAAAACCTGAGCCCAGTCATTCATGCGCAGGAAACTGTGACGTCTACTACCTAGCTAAACAACATGGCAGACCAGGTATATATTTGCCTTGGCCTCCGAATTCTCCAGATATCAATCCACTAGAGCATCCGGGGTTTGTGTTGGAATAGTACATCCATCTGGGGCGACTCAACCACTTAACTTACAAGAGTTAAGGGATTTGCTGGTAATGTAATGGGTACAAGACACCTTTGGAAATCGTGTATCGTCCACGCATCACCAAAAAAGAGCTGTTTTGGTGGCACGATGAGGATCAACATCTCATTAAGCAGGTGGTCATAATGTTTTGGCTCTCCGGTGTATTTGGGCTGTGCCTTCTCTGTTATCTAAGCTTTTTTACCACACACACAAAATTTAATTGAAACTCAGAAGACTCCAAAAATTATATACTAAAAGAAGTGAATAAACTAAATCAGACAGATTATTAGGAAAACTTAAAAAATTGTAGATCTTTCGAGATCACGCCCTTTAGTCACTTGTGTCCCATGAACCGCAGAGCCCCAGCGATCACTCAGTTGGTCATAAAAAACACTGAAAAATAAGTGGTGTGAATTCACGGAAAATTCCTGAAAATAACTTATAGCAAATCTGCCTGTAGGTCTCACACTTTTAACAAATTTCCGTTTTAAAAAGCTAATTCCCGTTGCTTTTATTATTATTTTTTTCTTCAGAAAAGTCAGTTTCTAGTTACTTCGTTTTTATACAGAAATTCAATAAACTTTTATTTCGACTATTCCAGTCCATTTTTCCTGTCGTACAAAGTGAAGGAAACCTTCACCTTTGTCTCCGATAGGTATCCAGGCCATTATGGCTTGGACCCAGGGAAATGCCAACTAATCTAGAAAAGACACTTACCACTCTACTGTATCACGTTCTAAGGTAGAAATGAAGTGGACTCCAATCGCAAATTGATGAAATGCTTTTCGCTCTATCAATGCGAGTTAGTCATTTTATTTTCTGTACGAGCTTATTTTTCTAAATACGTTTATAATTATTTCATTTTTCCTGTAGTAGTATTTATCACAAATTACATTTGTTTTCATCATGATTTTTCAAAGCAACCAAATGTTTTGGAACTAGAGATTTTTTTATACTGACAATGCCTTACAATTCTGATAAAGAAAAGGTGAAATTTACTGCTTCATTGTATAACTTCCTAAAATTAAATATAAAATTTACTTTTAATAGCTACAGGGTGTGCCATATAAAAGAGGCCCGAGTATAATGAACGACAACAGTCAGGCAATGTTGCTATACATGGTAAAGAATAGTTGAAATGTTAAAACAGGAGTAATTTACCTGCGTTTACAACAATTGCTGAAAGTGCTGTCCTCCGACATCAAGACACAGCTATACACCGCGGAACATGTTGTTCGTAACGCGCCACAACTTCATCGGCAGTAATATGGGCTATGGCATCCGTAATGTTCACTTTTAATTCATCAAGGGTGTGCGGATTAGTTTTCTGTGAAGAACTCATTTAAAACCTTGTATGAGTTATTTCGGAAATATTGTTCCACAATAAAAATCCGCTGTTCCGTACTTAAAACTATTTCCATTGCCTTTGCCCTCTCTTCACTTACACTTATGACCGTATACCTACACTGCTCTGGCTGTGACTAACCACTCCGGAGAATTCCTTTGCAGTTGCACAAGCAGAAACCGGTTAGAAGTGGGACCAAGCGGTTTTAACTGGAAACCCGCCAAACAGCTTTAACCCGTCTAACAACGTCTGGCTACGGGGCCTCTTTTATATGGCGCACCCTGTATAATAGCATTTGTGTTAAGGGATCTTCAGACTGATATATAGACATCATGCAATCGCCCATACGATCGATCCTTTAAGCACCCGGTTTCTTATGGTAACACAATACACATAGCAAATACACCAATTGGAGTGGGGGCGTGGGTGAGAAATATCCGTTGCCAGAATAATGTAACGGAGATTTAATACAAGAATTTTAGGCAAAAATATTAAATCTCATTCGCAACATTTTTCTTTGCCTCGTGTTCCGTCCTTTTTTGTCCAAGAGCATGGGAAAGTTTCATTTATTTCACGCTGTCTGGAAGTACGGATTTTCAGACGACGCCAAGCTGTCGCATCTTTAGATCTTGTTTTACAAAGATGTCACAATGGAGAAAGCCATTTGAAGACTTGGCTTTATGCTTCCGTAGCCGTATTTGGTATTGTCAAATGCAGTTACCACCTTTCGGCATGTATGATCAAAAGTAACAGAAAGGTACGCGAGGAGCGACTTATCTCAGCTTTGAGACTTTGTTTTGGGACGCAGCCTTTTAATCCGCGGGAGAGGAATATCGTTGTGTGTGTGTGTGTGTGTTTTGGAGGTGTAGGGTCACTTTTCGCCAGGGGGTCAAGTTTCTGAGGGAAGAGGCAGTCAACGCGGGCAGTCGTGAAGGAAGCCAGGGGGCTTTGTTTTCGAGCACGTTTTACGCAGGGCAAAAAAGGGTTTTTCCCGACGGCGCGAGGGAAAGGCGTAGAGAGTCATCGGTAACGAATATCAGAGAGAGGAAGTAGTTTATGTGGTTTGTGAGAAACAGAGGGAAGGAAAGCTTATGGACAACCATCGCCGAGTAGATAAGAGAAATAAATTGTTTTGACCGGTATAACCATTCATGAATATTTTAGCGTCCCACTTATTATTGTTAGTAGCTCTTCTATTGTTTCTTTCACGCTGGTGTTTGCGTCAGAAGTCTGCACAGGCCTAATTTGGTAAACCCGGCCCGGCACAAGCCCGTGCGTTTAAGGCCCAGTCCGGCCCGTTCTTAAGTACCTGGATGAAATCCCGTCTCGGCCTTTGTTCTCTAAACTAAAACAAGGCCCGACCCGGCCCGTGCAGACGCCTAGTTTGCGTGCCGAACTCTAATTACGAACCACGAGGTGAAAACCTATGCTCATCCTTAACAAACTCAGAGAGAAAGAAAAAATAAAAAAATAAAAAAAATAAGGTTTACAATATCCGGTCTCGTTACAGAACTTAAAAATAAGGTCATTCCACAGACGATTGAAATTTAAATGTTAATCAAACTTCAAGTATTCCCGCAAATCCCTCCTATCCTAAATTTTCCGTCGTATGGGAAGGAAAAAATTAGAACAGAATGTTTCGTTAATATACGAAAGGAATTGCGGAAAGGTTTCTGAAAATTCAGCGATTTTAATTATTAACCGGAGAAAGATGAACTACAGTAATATTTCTGTCAATTTATGTATGGCAAATCCGTAAAATTCAGGATTCCCCCCCCCCCCGTCATTTCACGGAAAAGGTTGAATTAGGAATATGTTTCGCTAATTCACAAAAGGATGAAAAATACCTTATGAATTCAGGAAATGTTTTACAGTGTATGCAGCCACTGACGTACGGAGACACAAACAATATTTCACAAACTTTAGTAACACAATAAAACCTATATAATAGGCTACGTCTGTTCCTAACGCTCTGACGTCATTCAGTACTTGCAGCGCCATCTGCTTTTATCCAGTGGCCGAAATCGGAACTAAGCTCACCGCTATCGCGCGATACGTAAAATCAAAGAGAAATACCGGAAAATAAAATATAGTAAGACAAACTACTTCATCTGTGGCAACACGCGTGTGCTCGAACAACTGTCTGCGACGTTTGTTCTGTTACGTAGGTGTTATTAAATTTTCTTCGCATTGCAGAGTAATGATTTTCAACTTACTGTGACTGCCATATGATGGGTTAAAATCTATTAACCTATATAATAGGCTTCTTTCGTGGGAATATTGATCAGGAATATTACGAAAATTTTGTTCTTGGTGACCTATCTAAGACTGTCCATTAATAATTCAACCGTTTATTATATAGTTATGTATTTTACGATTCGTGTTATAAAAATTGCAGTCACAGCTTTTCTCCCGTGCATGGTACGGGCTAAGCTAGTTAGGACAGAATATGCCTAAGGGAACCCACAAAAAGTCAAATTTGTACTTAACGTAAAAAATGTATTTCAACTATTTTCTAGCAAACCAATGGATACTACCTGCTATATCATACACTTCGAAAAGTATGAAACGTAAGTAGTGTGATATCTAGCCCTTAAATACACAGTCAATATGAGTGTAAGGAGGCTCAATTTATTAATCTACACGTAAATGACGAACTACATGCATACCACGTGGTAACATGTGGATATTAGCTATGCGTTTCACAAATCGTTACCCTGCGGAGTAGAGAGTCATTTCGGGAAGGAGTTCAAAAAGCCAACGAAAGTTCTATCCCCCCCCTCTCTCTCTCTCTCTCTCTCTCTCTCTCTCTCTCTCTCTCTCTGAAGAAAACCCTGTTCCTTAATGTGGGCAAAGTTAAACCATGAAATTAGTGGCAACTGATTTGAGGTATGCTACTACCACTCATTAAAAGCAGAAGCTATTACATCAATTCTAGAAAATGAAGAAACATTACTCAGTATAGATAAACTATAAGAAAGCACAAAAAGGATTAATTACTGCATGTATATAATGAAAGAAAAAAAAAAGTCAGAAAGAAGCAGTGTCTTACTTTAAAAAGGAGAAATTTTGGCGACTTGGTTCAGACTTGAAAGGTGGAACGTTTCATGGCTGATTTTAATCCATGTACGTCACAAACAATATGCTCTAGAAAAATAGAAATTAAATAGTAAATCACCATTTAAGAAAATAATAGGAGTTTGAAACAAAGTGAACAAAAATGAATTCTCTGAATATATAAATACATTATAAAACATGAGACAAGTACCGTACTTTTCGTCGTATAATTCGCGGGGGAGCATAATCGGCAGACCGTGAAATTCAGGGGGGGAATAATCGCGGTATAATCAGCACCTGCGATGCAGATCCCGATCCGCATTTTCTTACAGAAAACTCGCGATTCACGGAATGACCCAGCAGTCCAAAGAAATGGGGGGGTCGCTATTCGTATTAAAAAAAAAAACTCAGTTTTAAGGTTTTCCTGTTATTAACGCATTTTTGGTAGTTCTCCAAATTTACCTCTGCTGACACTTATGATGAGGAATTTTTAAAAAACATAGTGCTGCAGAAAAACTTTTTCCTGTTTCTTTTTAAGCAGCGTATGATCCGCAGAACCTAAATTTATAACGTTTTCAACATATAACCCGGGGTTTATACGACGAAAATTACGGTAAATGGTGCATAACACATAAAATTACGGTAAACGGCACACTCACATGTTAAGCTGAACAGAGTTTGCCACATTATTTCGTTACTTTCTTCTAATACGATAGGCACCGAGTTTTAAGATCTCAGTTTGATCACTAGCTCCAATATGGCGATGTAAGAGTTCATGTGTCACACCGCGCGAGTGAACAGCTGCAGCAAGAAAATAGGCCAGCGGTGGTGGTACAGTGGAGGATTGTTTCCACGGGCATCACTTGGATCTCATCTTGACTCTGTATCCGTATAGCACTGGACTTTCTCTGTACGACAATGCCCCTCACCACAACGCACTAATTGTGCAAGAATGGTTGGAGAAGCTTTTCCTATGCTCCGCATCTGCCAAATTTTCCCGACTTGAATCCCATCGAGCATTGGTTGCATGACGTGGAAGGCAGCATTAGCTAGTTTAAACCAGTGCATCGACTAATTCTAGGAAGTCATGCTCTCCATCTGGTACAGAATGCCTGAGTTCTCTTTCTAATGAAGTCGATGCTGCGTCGGATGCAAGCAGTTATCGATGTATAAGGCAGTCCGATATACTATTAGGTAAGTAGACATAATACAGGGTGATTCAGAGCTCATGGGACAAACTTTAATGGGCGGTAGAGCACACTACAACAAACATTTTTGTATAGGAATGTATGGGCGCAAGTGACGCGTTGAGGCACAAACACAAGAAATTCCATGCTCATGTGCTATTCACAGATGAGGCGATTTTTACACACTAAGGTGTTTTCAATGTGCACAATTGTCACGTGTGGGCACCCTCTAACCCACACGCTACACGTCCAGAACGATTATCTGTGAATGTGTGGGCGGGTATTGTTATTGACTTCCTGCTTGGCCCATATCTACTACCAACGCGACTCGATGGCAGATGTTATCGTATTTTTCTGGAAGAGGTTTTACCAGAATTGCTTCAAGATGTACCACTGGCCGTCCGACAAGGACTGTGGTTTCAGCATGATGGGGTGCCGGCCCATTTCAGCATTAATGTGCGCAATTACCTGGATGCCACTTTTGGGGTGCGATGGATTGGTCGTGGTGAACCAGTCCGTTGGCCACCCCGATCGCCCGATTTATCGAGCCTCAATTACTTCTTATGGGGACATCTGAAGGCCCTCGTTTACGAGACTCCAGTTGACTCTGTCGAGGACCTCGTCGCTCGAATATCCGTTGCGGCTGCACGTGCGCGAGAAATACCTGGCATCTTTGGAACTGTACGGCAATCACTCCGTCGACGCTGCCACGCATGTATTACTGTTAGTGGACGCAATTATTGTAAACATTGCTGTAAAGAAGCACTTGTCAACGATGCTGTAAGTAAACAATTTATATTTCCTTTCATGTCTATTTCTTGCGTTTGTGCCTCAACGCGTCACTTGCGCCCATGCATTCCTATACAAGAAATGTTTGTTGCAATGTACTCTACCACCCCTTAAAGTTTGTCCCATGAGTTATGAATCACCCTGTATATGAATGCACATAACATTTTCAAAAATCAGTTATTGTTTGTGAGCAGCTGAAAATACAATTTGCATGAATCAGTAGCTTTTTTTGGAAGGTAACCTTCCAAAAACTACTGAAAGGTAGTTTTCCGTAAAATTAAAAACTTATCAAGTTTAAATTTTATAATAGAGCCTGCGATGGGAAGAAAGACTTATCCCGATCCCGATGGAGGCGCCCAAGGAAGATGTGGTTATGGAGCTGTTCCCGACTTTGCATCAGGTGAAAGAAAGCGGATGAACAAGAAATCATTGAACCACAGACACTCGGGATGGGGCATTGGTGAGATTGTGTTCTGATTTGATATACAGGACGGTGTTTGTTATTAAACATCATAACACAAAGCTCTAACTTGACTAGTAAAACTTATTACCGAAACAATATGTGAAGAACAGAAACGTAATTTTAAGATATTTATACTAATGTACCACATAGAACTTGCGTAAAGCCATTGATTATCATTTTCAAGATTCGTACAAATCAATATGCCATTTGAAATTTTGGGATAATTCATTAAGTCTGAGCCTTTGTTTTCTAGGTATTAAATTTCACTCCTTTGTGTTACAAACGCACAATTCTCGAATTCCAATACATTCTTGTGACACATACGATAAGTTATGACACGTTTCAGAAAAATACGAGAGACAATTTGGAATCCACAGAACACTCAAGAGACATGCAAGTTCAAAATAAGCACGGAGACGTACTCGGACGGATCTGGTATCTTGCACACGCGAAAAAAATATGTTAAGTATCCAACCTACCCGAGAAAAGAAAGCAGGAGTATTTGGCATCCATCACAGCTGTGAGATACTAGCAGAAGACTCTGATATTCAATACACGCGTGAGATACACGCAGATGGACTATCAACTCATCCTGGAGAAACGTTCAAGAAAATAAAATTAGCACAAATGTAGGCAGTAAAACAATACTTTCGATAAAGAGTAAAAGGAAGTTCTCTGATTTGTGCCTTACAAGAACACTTCGGGGTTAGATACACGCATTACGTCTTTTCCGTCGAAACAATATTCTTATACTTATTTTATTGGATCTGGTGCGATTTAGGTGGAAGTCTCAAAGAGCATTTTGTCTGCAAAGTAAAACGAGCTCATTTGCGATCTCGTCTGTGCTATCGTGATAAGACGACCGCATCTGCCTCACTCACAGTCAAGCAGAAAACTTAAATAACGTTGCGAAAATTTAACTCTAAAAGAACTTCTCTAAATAACTTATCTAGCACAAAGATCACCTAAGCTCAGTATAATAATTATTGACTTTCTGTGTCATCATTTTCCTACCGCAGAGAATCTGCAACTATATCTGCGTTTCCAAAAGTCCAATACGGATACTCTTTTCATCCACCTGTTTCCACCATGTATAGACACAAATTTTGTACTTCACGGGTTGAACTTAGATTTTCACTTTGACAATACCACAGGTTTTCCACGTGAGATAGAAAAAAACGTGTTTTAATATTGACTTTGTAAAACTAATTCGATATTACCCACGCACCTTCGGATTTTCCAAATGCACTATTTTCTCATTAGGAGTGTGAAGCTATATTTCATTTGACATTACTTTCATGCTTCTAAAAACAGCTAGTTTTATTTATTTATTTATTTATTTATTTATTTTTTGGCATTGATACCCATCTGCAACTTTTTTTTTCATGTAAATCAAACCTCCAGGGTGACGTAAAATAGCTTGAAACATCTTTCAGTCACTAAAAACATTTAAAGATAAGTTCATTAAACCATCGTTTGATGGCAGTGTTAAATTTAAAAATATTCGACTGATTGCTGAATTAAACGTTTGTAATGCGAACCCGAGAATTTCCGTCGAGACAATGAAATGCGTGAGTACGCGTTACCTCGTACCTACCTATACATCTGTGAATTTCCTGTCGTCCAGCATTATAATGAAATTTGCGAAATCAGAGTTAGGTGGAAATTTTCATCCTCGCAGTCTGACTTGACGTTAAAAAAAAAGTAAAACGAGCTCATTTGCGATCTCATCGAAACATCTTCAGATGTTTCACTGAGCTCGCAAATATATAAATAAGATTTAGTGCAACCCAAAATGTTTACATTACAGACTTTACTGCAGAATAAATGGGATTTTGATTTTAAATGACACTCACACCACAATAAAATTAAGATAAAACTCATCTAGTTAAATTAATGACATCTGAACGTCCGCCAATTGTTTTTAGAAGCGGAAAATCGCTATGTGCTCGAAAATCACAAGACTAGCTATTTCCTCAAGATGACTTGAATGCCCTAAAAATATCGGATACGATTCTAGTGGGTGGCGAGATATATATACATAAAGATGGGGATCTGAAAAGGATAAGGAAACAGTGTTTTCGTTATCATTATTACCCTTGTTCATTTCATGATTTTTCCTGGTGGCAGAAGTTACAGAGATATAAAGAGCTAGAGGGTTAAATTAGCCCTTACGCATACATATTCATAACGTTGTTTTATAAACAGTGATGCAAAGGTACTGCTGTCAGTGTGGAATAATAGCCATCAACTGACCAGTGATCCGAATCCACTCTCTTTTTTCACTATTTATTTATTTGTTTTCTGTTTCAGGATAACGTACGGTTCACTGCCTTAAGCCTCGTATAATGACGACCACACATTGTCGGGACCGGGGGGGGGGGGACACACGAAACGACTACGTCCGAACTGTCAGCAGGTAAACTCTGTGTCATTCAGATCTGGTGACAAGAGCGCTAAGGAAAGTAAATCTGATCTCGTTTTTTCATAGAAAGTCGATGCGCTCTACATAATCTTTATCTGTCGGTATTAACAAAAATGTTTATTTTCAACTCTCATTTCGTCTCATACAGACTTCATTATCTTATGTCCATGCCTCGTGAAACAGCATTCCCAAAATATAGCTGACCCCGTTGGTCAATCAAGGCCTTTTCCCTGTCTCACCCACACAAGAACAGTTACCATTAATCGAAGCTACGAGATTTGCTGGTCTGATCCCAAATTTGCCGTTGTAAGGTGGCCACAGGTAAACAAATAAGTACACGACCGACAGTATCAGCGGATCTACTGATTTGCAAGTGAACACAGAATGCACATTACAAATTGTATGCATCTCTTAATTCTCCACAGCGTAATACCTAAGGTGACTATTTTAAGGAAACAATAGGTGCCTATGCACCTCTTACTTGCTGCGCCTATTAACCTCCTAAATGCCTATGCAGTATGCACTGAGCCTGTACGAATAGCAAAAATTAACTGTGAAACTGAAATTATTGATCATTTATTCTTATATTTTACATATTGCAACCTTCTGCCTTTTTATGATTGTACTTGGGCGATCCCCCGACAGTCATCACATTTTATTGGGTTGGCCAAAAAACCACTGCGTTTTTTACACATAGATGGCGAAACATGTCTTGAAATGTAACTAACGTCATTTGAAACCGCAAGTTCATTATGTAACGTGACAGCGGACAGTCCAAGCTTGTTTTAGGAACAGAAAGTGTATGATTTCGTTAACAAGTGTCTGTCTAGCGTAGATTTCAAAATGGACAATCAAAAGGAACATTTTCGTCATGTTTTGCTGTATTACTTCCGAAAAGGAAAAAACGCTGTGAGAGCTCATAAAAAGGTATGTGATGTGTATGGTGAAGGTGCCTTAAAACTACGGCAGTGTCATAATTGGTTTGCGAAATTTCGGCCTGGAGATTTTGACGTGAAAGGTGCACCACGTTCAGGAAGGCCAATCGAAGTTGATGACGACAAGGTAAAGGCATTGATCGAATCCAATCGGTGTTTAACAACACGTGAGACTGCTGAGAATCTGAACATTTCGAAATTGAGCGTTGAAAACACCATTTAAAGCAACTGGGAAGCGTTAGTAATCTCGATATGTGGGTACCATATGACCTAAAAAAATTCATCTCATTAAGCACGTTGACATCTGCGATTCGCTCTTGAAACGTGAAGAAAATGATCCATTTTTTAAACGTATGATAACAGGCGATGAAAAATGGATCGTCCACAACAACATCGAACGAAAAAGATAGTGGAGGAAGCGTGATGAACCTGCTCAAAGCACTTCAAAAGCAGATATGCACCAAAGGAAGGTTATGCTGCCAATCTGGTGGTATTTCAAAGGCATTGTGTATTTTGAATTGTTTCCAAAGAACCAAACCATTAATTCGGACGTGTACTGTAGTCAGTTAGATAAATTAAGTAATGCAGTCAAACAGAAGCGTCCAGAATTGGTCATTCGCAAAGGTGTTATATGTTTCACCATGATAACACAAGACCGCATACAAGTTTGGTCACTCGTCAAAAATTGTTGCAGCTTGGATGTTACATCCACCATATTCGCCAGATCTGGCACCATCGGACTACCATTTGTTTCATTCGTTGCAAAACGCCTTGAATTGTAAGATCTTCACTGCAGATGAAGCTATCTAATCGTTCTTGGAACTGTTTTTTGCGAAAAAAAATTTTTCGAGCACAGAATCATGAACTTGCATGCGAGATTGCAAAAGATCATCGAAAAAATGGAGAATATGTTGTTGACTAAAGTTTTTGTTTCCCATTCAAAATTTATCTTTCATTTACACGGGAAAGAAACGGCATTACTTTTTGGCCAACCCAATATTTTGGTTCGACCAACCTCAGCCGCCAAGATCCTGTCGGTTCCCCTTTATTCTGTTAACGCCTCTGAAGAAACTGACCTGGTTCAATACACAGAGTCACACAGGCAAAAACATGTGTCCAGATCCTTGCAACAACAACAACAAACAAGTACTTTAATTCAATTTACTCCGTGGATTGGAAATTATCGTACTGGCGATGAATGGGAGAATTCGCAGATTTCCGGATCTGTCCAGGTTACTGATTTCGGACTCTCTTAACTTACTAAATTTAGTTCGTCGTGTACCGTAGCTCTCGTAATTAGCCTTATAAAGCTTCATCTCTGCGAGAGAGGAAAAAAATCGAGTAGGCTGTGTCGGAACACGGCCGCAAGGTTTTACGTGAATACGTTTCGTGAGCGCATAGTATTTATTTGGGTCTAGTAAATGAAAGAAAAACAAATACAGTAGTCAATTACAAGTTTATTAATCATTGGTCTATGATAAGAGAAGTAGGATACAAATGGCATACAAGATACATCTATGTTTCTAACGAATGTCAAGTCGATACAAGTATCGCTGAGTGCAGGGACACGCCAAGCTGGGGTTTAACGGGTGCTATGCACCAAGGCGCCAGATTCTGGGGGCGGAAGAACCCACAATTAATTTTTTCGGTTGATAAATTAATATCAGTGACGTGGGAGAAGTTATGAAAACGTTATACTGTGAGAAATCGTAATGCTAAGTGGAACGTTTACTTTTTTAGTAAAAATAACTCGTTTATAATTCAACAGAAAACGTCTTGAAATCAGAGAATAATTTTCACTGTTTTGTTCAGTAACAGATACCGCGGGCAAAGGATTGAAAATTTTTTTTCTTTTTTTTTTTTTTTTAAATCTTGAAGATTTTAGCATTCATGAATGCGTGGCCAGCGGTATGACAAATGGGGCCAATATGTAGGAAAAACACAATGGACTTCAAAAAGCATAATTTGTCGACTTAAGACCCTTATGCGTTTTGAGCGGCTCATACTTTAAATCTGGTCGTAAATGACGACGAAAAAATTTCCCCACAGATTGTGAACATTTTCAGCATTGTTAAAGAAATATATGCTTACTTTTCTGAATTACCTTATCGTTGGCAAATTTTCAAGAAAGAGCTTCCAGCGTTGACCGTAAAAACAGGGTGGGAAAATATTATAGGATCGATGCAATACGGGTTAACGAGCACTGGGATACAATTTCGACGTATTCCAAGATATTAGATATTTTGGTTAGAATAGTTAAAGGATGCCAGTCATGTTTAATATTACATGTATATATATCATCCTCCTCCTCAACCATTATCAATTTTCTGCTGGATGAAGGTCTCCCCAAGTTTCTTTCACAACGGTCTGTCTTGGACCAGTCTCCTCCATCTTACTCCTGCATGCTTTCGAATTTCATCCACCCATCTCCCACGTGGTCTTCTTTTGGGTCTTTTCCTATCTCTTGGAATCCAGTCTAAAATTTCGGTTGTCCATCGATGGTCCGTTCTCTTGGCAATATGTCCAGCCCATTACCATTTCAGGGATTTTACTCTGATCATAATGTCTTCCACTCTATCATTTTCCTATTTTCCTTACACACGGGTTCCTCATCTTATCTTGCTTAGTTATGTATATGTGTGTGCGTGTGTGTGTATCCATCGAGAAGCTGTAATATGTTTATCATCGTACATGACGAAACTTTTTTTTACCGGTAATGCAGACTTTTGTGTAAATTAACAGAGAGAGAGAGAGAGAGAGAGAGAGAGAGAGAGAGAGAGAGAGAGAGGAAGCTGACTTCTTAAATTATTCGTAACGTCATCTGAACTACAGTTTTACATATTTTTTTCCCTTCAATTTTATATGAAACAGTGTTTTATGGAAAATCTCAATTTACCGGAAATAGAAAATAATGATGCTAAAGATATTTATATTATGTAAAAATGAATAAAAACTGAAAAATAATCTCGTACAAGGGGCGGCAAATCTGGGCATTCACCCCGGTGGCAAATGCCCTTGGCGCGCCCCTGGCTGAGTGTGGTCGGAGCAGTCGGTACGTAACTCAGACGAAACTGGCTTTGCATGAAATCAACGAGAGCTCCATTTCGCGACACATCAACGTTGAAAGTCGCCGGTAATGGTGGATGATCGGTGTTTCCAAGTCTGGGGTGACTTTCTTTATACTTTTGGAGTATTCAAGTAGCGTTCGAAACATCCAGCACTTGATGGCTGACAACGAAGCAAACTCCGAGAATGAACTCCGACTGATTGTTGACAGTTACATCGACTAGACACATGTCGCCAACCGAAGGGCTGCTCGAGTCTGATCTTGCGGCTCAAATCGATGGTGACTACAGACCGACAATCAGCTGGGCTGCTTAAGTTTCTTTATATGGCAACTCCACGGGCAGCACTGATACTAGTGTCTTTAGTAGATGAAATGGACTGTCTGTTGCGTCGCCTTTCGATAGCTTTCTTCTGATAATTCTTAATTTCAAATCCAGACACTTGCACAGGCCGCGTATCGTCCATCCAAGTTTCTCTCACTGCCAAGTAGTCAGCTTGTTTGATGATAGGATCGCTTTCGATGTCTTCGGCATGTGCCACCAAATTCTGCACATTTATAAATGAAACGAGTATGACTACTTTTTTTCTTTGCAACGAGTTCTCACCATCTTCTTCACATGTTTCGGTATCAGTGTTCAAGTTCTAGACTTGTTCAGTGATCGTAGCCGTCGTCGACTACAGAATCCACAGACTCGCTTCATCAACGTTGGCTAAACTCTGTCGCAAACACCGCACGAATGACCGAACGGATTGCTCACAAACGTGTTCTTGAAACGTTCACTCACCAATCTCCAACACTTCTCAGACCACGCCGATCTCTCGAAACCTACTTCCATTTCGTCGTTTCCGTGTTCCGAACCATGGGCAGAATCGTTCCGTGGTTTACGTCCATGGGCTTGTGCGCCGATGCCGCCGAAGTGCTCGCGCCCCAGCAATTTTCGTTGGCTCCCGATACTTTCTCATGCGTTCCTGCCGCGGACATCACGGTGTTTAGCGAAAGCTGACGAGTTGCTCTTCCGCGTAGGCTACATCTGAGGTATTTCTGCTTGGCTTCTCGACGAGTATATGCCGACATTGTGAAATTTTTAAAAGTTTTCAACTGCGATCCAAAGTTTCACAACCAACACTGTGTTCGTTTTCACTTCTAATGTTTTAAATCGACAGATTTCGACATTAGATTTCATTTGAGGCCAATTTCGACGTCGCAGCGCTTCTCAGTCTCGAGTTATACTGATTTGAAATTTGCGCGGCGCAGCGGAAAGCCCTCCCCCCCCCCCCTTATCGCGGCACGCGAAATCAAGGTCACTAACAAGTCTTTGTTCCCTTAGCTATCGAATGACACTAGGTTGGTTTGGTTCGCGTTGACAACATAGAAATCATTAGACCGAACTCGATGCCCATTTTTTCGTAACGCTCAACTTTCCTTTCTGACCACCTAGTACTGGTCCTATTTTAAAAACGTATTTACGTCAAAAAAAGGGCTTTGCAAGACTTCCCGTTCCCTTCTATAAGCTTGAGATTGTCTGCCTTAATAAAAACGACGTGTTTCTCCCCAACCAACAAATTTCTACATTTTTCTTTTTTTGTGGACAACCAGCAAATTTCTACATTTTTCTTTTTTTGTGGGCAACCAGCAAATTTCTACATTTTTTTTTTTTTTTTTGTGGACAACCAGCAAATTTCTACATTTTTCTTGTTTGTGGAAAATTTATCTCCTCCTTACTGTGTTCAGCATACACGAGACCGACCAAGGATCAAAAAAGCTGAACTTTATAACCGTGGGAAAAATCAGAACATGCGACGACAAAGTGTGAATATAACACAGCATGAGCAAGATGTTGTTCACTCTAATTTATGTAGGTAGATATTTAGAGCACATCACTGGTTTTTTTTCTTTTTTTTTTTGTACTTTCTAGAACAACAGCTCGATTTTCCTCGTGTTTTCTTCTCAGCAAGTTACAAGGACATATTCGTCTTTTGTCGACTCTGCACTGCATTCTTTGCTTAATTCACCTTTCTACTGATATGATTTCCTTCCTATTTCTTCACCACTTTTTTTATTCTTTTCCTTTTACTCCCCCAGAAGACAATAATTCAGCCATCATGCTGAAAGAACTTTCAGCCTGAGGACCAGGAACGCATGATATCAAAGCTTTTACTACTTTAAATAAATGGTTGTAAGCTGCAAAATATGAATACTTTCGGATACTGTGCATAGATTCTAACAAATTTTTAACTTAGTCACTTCTGTTTAGGGAAATTTTCCCTCCCTTATCAAGCTTAAATACAAACATTCATGGGGGGAAAGAAACATTTAAAAACAACACTGGATATTGAGAACATAGCGGGAAGGAAGAAAAAAAATTCGATTACCGGGTGAAATCTTCACTTCGACCGACTTCCGTATACGGAAACTTTTTCTTCTAATTTTAAGCTGAAATGCCGTATTTTTGGAATAAAACCAAATGTAAGGAAAATAGTAGGCAGAAGGAACATCGAAAAAAAAAAAAAGATTACGGGAGAAATCTTCGCTCCGCCTAACTTCCGTTTTCAAAAGTTTCAACGGGCCCCCTCCCCCACAAAATAAAACAAAAATGCCGTTCAGTTGTGCATTGATCACGAAAATGATAACGGAAATACCAGAATTCTTCGAATCCAAAGAAGAAACACATCCATGAAAACGCTATAGGGCAATCTTCGCGCAGTCCTTAACTTCCGTTTTCGGAAATCGTTGCCCACAGTTTCATGATTAAATGCAAACATTTATGCACTAAAATGGCATTTAACAATACTGGACACAGGCAGCATCGTAAGTAAAAAGAAATTACGATTACGGGAAAAGTTTGCAATGCGTTTAAGTTCCGTTTTCGCAAGTTTTGAAAAATGAGATACCGTCCCCAAACGGAAAACGACCCCTCCCTACCCCCAAGAAATTTCTCTTCAGTTCTGCATCGATCTCGAGAACGACCCAACCAACTGACGACGAAAAAAGCGGGATTCCGCGAATTCGTGGAAGAATCTCATGTGGTTCAGAAGTTAATCCTCACCTGCCTGGCTATACTTGTAAATTTCCCTTAAGCGCACATCTCTCATTCACACACCCTAAAGCTCAAGAACACTACTTTGACATACTTATATTCTCAGCCCAACCAAATCGGTTAATCTTTCTGTTGTTGAACACCAGTAGGCCCAAAACATACTTATCTTGACAACTCCGCCAAAATGGCGCGAACAAAGGAATTCCACGTGGGAACTAGCATCTTAATCCATATTTACAATGAACGTACTTGAACCGGGGTCAGATAATCTTACAGGCACATTAAAACTCCGAAAAATTCTCATTAGTTAGCATAAACATCTGGATAAATCCACGCAGTTAGTTCACCATGTGAAATAAGACCTCAGTTCACGAATTCACCTCGTTACTCATTTATATCTGTACCACACTGATAATGGTGTGTGTGTGTGTGTGTGTGTGTGTGTTCTCTACCTTTATTAATCGCTGCTAGGCACCAGTCGTACTCGCAGCTCTTCACACGTTAAATATAAACTATTCAACCACGAAAAATGTTTTCGGCATTTGTATTCCAGACAAATAATATCTTCCTCGTTCTTTAGTAAGGTATCTATCTGCACTCAAAGACATGAAAGTTTGTTTTCATTTATGGAATTTGCATTAAATATTGTCTTTCTGTTGTATCCCAATGATCAATTGTTATATATAATACAAGTTTGGGTTTCGATACCGAGTTTCCTAGAGCCCAGTGTGAAATGCACATTGTATTTTTCACTCATTTCTTCCTTCCTTGGTATCAGGAACCCTAACTTTGGGATGAGTGGCTACTAGATTTCGATTAATATATTTTGTGTGGATATCTTGTAAACAGTTATACCACCAAGACTTTTCTGAGATGAGGAGCAAATGCAGCTAGAATACGTAGCCTGTTAAAGGGCTGTTCACATGATTTCTTTCAGTGCTTTGTAGCATCGGTTTGACAGGACTTCGTTTGTAAGGAAATCAAGCATCTCTGTCAGGGGTTTTAGTTACCCCCCCCCTAAGATGAAATGAACGAACATCAAACTAAATAAGAATACATCGGAAAGCTCGCGGATGATTTGCTTGTTCTGATTTCTATATTGCTGCTATATTATTCATTTTATTGTTTACACATCGATCTGTTCCTGCTTATTCAACCAGACGTTTTTCTCGGTTACTCCGCTGTTAAAAGTCTCCCGTTTCTAACTTCATTTCGGCATCGATCTCTCATCTCAGCGTCAAAACATTCTAAATCTGTATTTTCGCTCGTATTCCCTCCTTTTCTAGGGAAGGCAAAAATCTCACCAAAACTACCTCCCGAGCGCAAGACCAAGACTATATTTTCCCTCTTCTCTAAGAAAAGCGCGGGCTACTTCAATTGCCTCACCCCTTTTGGACAGTTGCTGAATGCTCATTATCGCGACACTTACTCTCAGCGCGAGATATACCTCGTTAAAACCTGAAGTTGAAAGAAAAACTGACGTTCTTGAATATCTTGCCACGTGAACATTGATGCCATAAGACTATTAAACCATTCTCTGTAACCCCGACGTTCATGAAAAGCAGATGATTGGAACCGCCAGTAAAAGTGTTCTCTCCGAACATCGTAAGCACCGCAGGGAGAGGTCATCTCTCCTCCCTCATTAACGGTTGGCTAAAAACTAGTTAAGCGACTATCTCGAAACTAACGAAAAGAAAAATGACTTTATAACTTATGAGATGATATTAAAGATGTTAAACAAGGCTAACTTTCGCTGAAATTAGTGAGTTCAGGGTAACAAGCATCATATTCTGGGAGACTGTTCACTCAAGTGACATTCGCACTGCCCTACAAGACTATAGTCTGAGATCAGGAGGATTGGTAATTGTCTAAATATTTCCTCCGGTATCAGGAAGAAATCACTTGAGGAAATTCATAAAAAAGATTAAAAAAAAAAGACCCTTCAAGGGGACCCTAGGAGTCCTTTCTTAACAGTTCCCCCTCTTTATTTATTTTATTTTTCTTTTATTTATAAAGCTATTCAATACAGCAAGATGGTGCACTTTTGAGTAGGGTTTTCCGAATTCAACATGGTAAAACATTGTCACAATTAAGAAAATCGCAACATTTCCTTTTAAAGCAACTGCCACTTGAGAGCCGCTTGCATTATTAGCATTCAGAAGGTGAGGATCCAAGTGTAGCGCCAGCAAATGCTTCCTTCTGAAAAAATAATACGCGCGCTTCCATTCTACACGTTGATAAAAGTGATTTCAAAATGTTGCATGTTTCGAAAGATCTACGAGTTACGTGAAAGTTATGAGTACATCCGATACTGATTTTGAAGACAGCGCGTATATTGTTACAGATTACAACAGGTAAAAGAGCAGTTTCTTGTGGTAGGAACAGCATTATCTTTATTCCGTCAAAAGTTATAGACAAACAAGTTAGTAAAATCATACAATGCACTGATTATGAAACGCTTTCCAACATACCAGAAATCATAGGAAAATGCCTCGGTTTTGAGGGGACTAAACTATGGTATAACGCTTGAGGTTCACATATATCAAAATTAAATCTCTTCGTGCCCGTGTTACCTACTTCTATAATCAAGAGCTACCACACATAAGCCGTTTTATAATTAAAAAACCCCCATCTAAATCGGGCAATTTTCACGGAAGTTATCGTGCGAAAATAATGGCTAACGAATCTCACGCATGCGCATTGCCCACAATTGCTGACAAAAACATTTTTAGCGGAACTGCTTCCGAAGTCGTTACGGAACAACGTATTGTATTTCGTCGCAATCGAAGCATTTTTACTCAAGTTATGAGGATAATGGCTGTGGAATAAATCTCGCTCCTGTGCCCTGACCTTTGACCCCATTTCGATGATATTTAAGAGAACCGGTTCAGTATACCTCCGAAATAACAAAGTTTTGTCTCAATCGAAGCATTTTTAGCGAAGTTATGACGCATAAGGGCAATGGAATGGACCCCATTTCGTCCATTTTCAATAGGGTTCGTCCTCAGGTCGATCCCTACCACATACTAAAATTTCATCAAAATCGAACATTTTTTCTATAAATTATGACGCATAAGGGCAATGGAATGGATCCCTTTCCAATGTTCTGACCTTTGACCCCATTTCGCTCATTTTCAATAGGGTTCTCGTCCCCAGGTGGTCCCTTACCACATACTAAAATTTCATCGAAATCGACCAATTTTTACGCGAGTTATCGTGCGGACGGACAGACAGACAAAGCTGGAGCATATACGCTTGGAAAGCGCAAAAAAGAACACACTTTCTTCATGAAACAAGAAGTGGATTTTCTTTACTCTAAGCTAACTAACCAATGAGACTGATTGGTCTGATAGCCAATCAGGTGTTATTATGACACAGTATGGAACAAATAAGGTGTCAGTATGAGCCAGCTCTCATTTCTAGGTGTCATTGCTAATAATAATACTTGTATTCAGTTGTGTGAAAGCCATCTAATTGGTCCTTGTTTTTTTCATGGATTTTTGTGTTCCCTGATAACTTAGTACGATGACAAACAGCGAAACGAGCTGACTGGTCACCTAGAAAGCCATGTAAAATACTAACTTTACGTGAAGGAGGTTACACTTCAGAAGGAAACCATAAGAGAAGTGGGTGGAAATCTAACCAAAGGAGGCATTTTTAAACTGTGCAAATGGTATCAGCAAACTCAGTCAATTCAAAACCAAACTGGTAAACGCAGGAAAAGATGCACAACAGTATGTGGTAATCGAAGAATTAAAAGACTGTGTTTAAGTGTCAGAAGAAAATAAATCATCAGAGTCAAATTAAAAATGAATTGTCTCAATGTGGTTTGAAGATTAGTGTTACGACTGAGTTAGACAGACTCAAAAGTCTTTGTTTTAAATTCTAGAATTTTAAGAAAAAAGCCAGTTCTATCTCCCGAACAAAGAAGGAAAAGATTAAAATGAACTAAAAAACATGTTAACTGGTCTGAGGAACAATAGAACAGAATCATCTTGAGTGATGGGACCAGAATGTCTATGTTTAGTAGAGATGGAATAAAGTATGTAAGAAAAATATTGAGATTTGCTGCCCGAATGCATTACAGCTACCGTGAGGTATCCAGTTAGTGTTATGATGTGGAATTACATATATGAGAGCAACAGGTATGGCAGAATTAGGGTGATTAATGGTACTGTTAATGGCAAAAAATACATCACTGATATACTTGAGTCAAAACTGAAGCCTTCGGCACGTGATCTTTTCCAACATAATGAAACCTGTATGTATCAGCAGGATTCAGCTCCTTTTCATGTTGCTGCTGTGTGCAAAAAGTGGCTTCAAGAAAATCATATTACACTGCTAGAATGGCCAGGTACAATAATAGCCCTGACCTGAATCCAACAGAAAATTCGTGCAGTCGATTAAGGAAACTTGCTAGACAGAAGCAACCAAGGAATAAAGCACAATAGACAGAAGCAATCGTACAATGTTGGTTTCACATTATAATAACTGATGAACTAAAACGCTTGGTTCACTCTATGGGACGCCGTTGCAGCAAAAGGTTTCCTGACTAAACCATTGCAGCAAAAGGTTTCCTGACTAAGTACTAACAGAAATGGTGAGAAGTTATGAAATTCGTTTTATCATGGTTTTCTGTGTGTAATTTCTTTTAAAATGCAATTTTTTAAAATACAGTATGCTGCATTATATTCTGCATTAAATTATCTTTCAACAATATATAATTTTACGGTATTATTCTAAAAAAGACTGATGTTATGAGGCATGAAACCTCAGAAATATAAAATTTCCAAAAGGTTTCCATAATGTTGGCCACCAGGGTAGCTGTGTATTAACCTTACTTAGTGCCTAAAGCACACAAGAAAACCTATTTGTAGGGTCCAGTGAATGAAACAGTAGTAATGAACAACACTTGCGTTTATTCTTTAAAACACGCAACTCTCCACATAAATATACACTGAAGACAACTGTTGAACTCGCAAGCTGGCGAGTCTAAATTTTTTCTATTCTTGGATATGGTTGATTAGTTTTTTCCCACAAATTATGACAGTTCATCGCTCCACCTTCTTCTACGGCGTCCTCTGCCTCGTTTCCTTACTATCGGAATCCAGTTCGTTAGCATGGTGGCCCATCGTTCGTCTTCTCTTCTCGATAGGTGTCCAGCCCATTTCCATTTTAGTCGCTTGTAGTCAAACATAACACTAATAAAACAGGCATTACTTACGAACAATAAATGGTTGCGCAACTCGTAAACTACACCTCGTAAGGTTGATTTACGTAGAGTATTTTACAACAGACGACAATCCACCAAAAATACCCTGAACTCTTCCTACGGTAGCTTTCGTAACTTCCGTATTATGATCTTTCACCTGGCTAACCGGTCAGCATTGCTAAATGTAATAAAAAGAACTGAAGGTTCAGAACGCGACTTTCAGAAATGAAGAACCAAACTAAAAATCACAACTTATACACGGAAACTTAAAGGGAAAGTTAGATCTACAAGTACACGTCACAAAATTATACGACTTTTCATAATTGGAACTGCACGATTATTATTTTATACGTTTATGCAAGCTAGCTGAAAATGCGGTATAAGTAAAACTGCAAATTTTAGTCCATGCTTAGCTTAGCTTTGCGTGCGTGCGTGTGTGTGTGTGTGTGTGTGTGTGTGTGTGTCCCACCCCCTTTATTTTTGCCACCAAGTGAGAAACGTAAGATAAAAAAAAACTGCCATGTTTCAGTCAAGCTTAGTTAAAATAAGCCCCTGTTGCAATAGTGTTTTAAGAATCTGTTTCCTACAACAAAAAGTTCAGTGCAAATTACAAAAACACATTTACGCAGTTTAATTGAGAAAACAAAATTCACGGACAGCTGGAAAATATGCAGACGACAGTGGCATCGTGTCCACAGCGATCGGAAAGACAAGGAAACACAAAGCAATAACACCAAGGGTGTACTGATTGCTCCCGCAATCCCCGCATTGCTGGTGGGCGTCAGTCGGCTGAAAAAGAGGGCCTCACAAAAATATTTTTTGCAGAAATTTCATGTAAAGCTGATCAAAGAAATAACCAGGAATTTTTGACGGCAGCTTTGAAGGAAGTATTAAATAGAAAAGTACTTTTTTTTTTAAGTCAAATATTTAGAAATAAATTTCGCGGTTTTAATTTATGAAAACTGGATGACGGGAAATCACCTATTCCAGAGGACTTGAGGCCCCATTTCACAGACTTATATAGGTACATGTGTATTAACGATTAAAAAACATACCAAGACTTCTGGCAACTGAAGAAGCATGCTTGGTGTAACCAGGAAGGATAAGAGGAGGAACTCGAGGATAAGGAAAATGACAGGAGTGGAAAGCCCCATTATCAGAGTAAAAACTCTGAAATGGCAATGGGCTGGACATATTTATTATTATTATTATTTATTTGATTGGAGGTTTAACGACCACCATGAGCAACTCAATGGGCTATAAGCAGTCGCCCGTCCCTAATTTAGGGTCACTGGTTCCAGGGAAGGGAGAGAGCCAGTGCCGTAAGACAAACACAACATCCATGCCTGACCGGGATTCGAACCCGGACCTCTTTCGGACGAATGATCAGAGGCCATCTCTTAGACCACTGCGCCACGGGCATATTTCCAGAACAGACAACCGAAACTTTTTTTTTTTTTTTTTTTTTTTTTGATTGGAGGTTTAACGACCACCGTGAGCAACTCAATGGGCTATAAGCAGTCGCCCGTCCCTAATTTAGGGTCACTGGTTCCAGGGAAGGGAGAGAGCCAGTGCCGTAAGACAAACACAACATCCATGCCTCACCGGGATTCGAACCCGGACCCCAGACGGACGAATGATCAGAGGCCAGCGCCTTAGACCACTGCGCCACCGGGGCGGCCCGAAACTTTAGACTGGATTCCAAGGGACAGGAAAAGACCCAGAAAATGACAACATGGGAGATGGTTGGATGAAATTCAAAAGCATGCGGGAGTGACAGAGGAGACGGGCTCAAAACAGGTCGTTGTGGAAGAAACTTGGGGAGAACTTCATCCAGCAGTGGATTGATAATGGCTGACAATCATGATGATTAACAAGAGAATGTGAATTATGATTAACAAGTCCAAATGAATGACATTTTTGTACCAATATGGTGTTATTATGTATTACAGTCTTTTGTACGTTAACTACGCATCCTTCAGAATATTATGAAATAAAGTATGTGCTTCGCGAGGACGAAGAAACAGACTTGTCATTTTTTTTTTCATAACAGTCAGAAAAATTGTTTTACTACGTGTAAAACATTGTTGCATTATGTTAAGTGTGTTTTTCCCATTCAAGAATAAACAATTTAAGTAGTTTCGCTTTTTTTATGCCATAATACTTAATGGTTACTTATTTATTTGCTTATTTATTATTCTGAATGTTCGTGTAAATTGGAAAGGTCATTAGTCACTATCCCACGGCAGTTACGTGATTTGTGTATTAAAGAGGCTGGCCTAAGTTCTAAAAAAAAAAATTGCATGCTACGATTAACTTTGGCGTAACTATTTTGTAGTACTTTGTATCGATATAAAAGCAAGATAATCGTTTTAATTACAAAGTGCAGTGATTTCAGTTTTACGCAAAAGGTATGGAGGTTCCAAAGAATTTGAATTATTAAAGCACACATAAAACCTAGTTAATAATATGAAATTTAAACATTTCAGTAATTGAAAGGTAATGGAGGAGTAACTATGGCAGGGCAGGCGGGGCTACTTTCCGGGTGCAGCTCAAGAGAGGGCGCAAGAATCACTGCGTACAATCTGATTAAAATTAAAACTTTTGCACAAGTTTCTGGTACAGAATTACAAAATTTACCTCTAATTTCTTCCTCCCGTTGCTGTAGCTTGGCGGCTTGAAATTCTTATATATTCCTCAAAATGGGCAGGGGATGTATTACTCACAATCAGAAATGACGGCGCACGTTACAAGATAAGGATATCCTTAACATCTTTGAAGAATCTCTGGAAGCAATTAGATTATTGCTACCTCTACTTGCAAGCTGCATTCGGTCTGTTTAATGTGGTACCAAAGGTCAGAACTCCGGAGCAGTTGGGAATCTCACCGCTCTCTTCATATTTTGAATTTTACAGCCCTAAATGGCCTTCCGCATCCAGTTCAGCTTCATTACCCGGAACATCCTTGTAGAGGCCTGCACGGGCCTTAATTTGAAAAGCCCGGCCCGAAGATTTCTCCTGTTTCCAAGGCCCGACCCGAAGGTTTCTCCTGTTTCCAAGGCCTGGCCCAAAGGTTTCTCCTGTTTTCAAGGCCCGGGCCGGCCCGTAAAATTTCAACACAACTACTAAAACACGAATTCGACACCTGGTGATTCGGTTATTCGACCTTTGCAGAGTTTTCGTTTTCTTAATTGCTACGCGTATTCTATTACAATAAACGTTAATTCGGAACATTTCTGTGACTCTGTATAAGTCACGTAACGTCTCAGGAGGGGGGGGGGCTTGTATGCGCAAAATTATTGCATATAAACGATAATTTTCTGGGTTTTCAAATTGCCATTGCCTACCGATGGACCCAGAATATCCTTGGGGATAGGGGGGGTTAATTCGAAAAGTACGAAATATCCAGAATTATGAGTCCGATCGTTCTGCTTTACATTGTCCACAAGCACATATTCTCCCGTGCCGTTTAAGACAACTTAAAAGCTTTTCACACATCTAAAGAACAAAGTGCCGCCAACCAGAACAATAAAAAAGATCGTCTGCGAGCGGGTGTCTCGGTTTAGAAATGTTACAGTTAATAGCCTGCCCTGAAACATGAGAGGGTGGAAGTTAGAGAGAGAGACATTCACATTGAAAAACTAAGGGAGCTGACCCAGTCAAATTGTTTCGTAAGAGGGTAGGATGTCGTAAAACTTTTATTTTTTCCTAACAGCGGGAATTATTCAACCTTATCATGCTGCTGTACGTTGTGATATTTCCAAACGAGAAAGGCACCGTACAGCGATTGTTTTGTTCATTAAAAAAAACCGCTCGGGCCGTGTCTGTTTTACATTAAATATTGAAGGCCCGGCCCGCTTTCCCAACTTAGAAATGAGCAAAGGCCCGACCCGTCCCGGGACCGTGCAGACCTCTGCATCCTTGAGTAAATAAGGGTAAGACAAATGCACGAGACCCTTCTCCTGAGTGCTGCTGCCCCTAATTTTTTCCGACGCAATTAATAAGGGAAAAATACCTTTCCCATTTAAGGTAAGAAATGACACCTAGTTCTCGAATACCCTACTTGCAGTATAATACCTCAATAAAAATGTTCAAAAGTTAGGTTGTAAAATTTACAATTAAAATGGCAATAACTTAACAAAGGTCTTCCTCTGGCCCGCCGAAAAACTAGCCCGTTCTTAAAATCTATCGCACAGCCGCTAGTGATTATCAATTAACAACAAAAGAATGTGATAAAAAAAAAAAGTATAAAATTTAGTGAGCAGTGAAATGTAAGAATCAACTCCCGATGACCAGTGTTAGTTTTTTTTTTTTTTTTTTTTTGAAAAACTGTAACAGCATATGTGTGGGTGTACTAAATAATGCAAATTTGTGCGTAATCAACACACAAGACCAGTTTTATTATTACAAAAACTCACAACAAGCCGGATTATAACATTTCAGGCGGTAAAGTTATTTTGTCGTAACACGACTTCGATGGGGGGAGGGGGGGGTTGCGCAAAATTTTGGGGTTTGCTCAGCGCGAAAAAACCGCCTAGTTACGCTTTTGGTAATAGATTTCACAAAAGGGCCTCAGAGATATTTGAAGGGGAGGTGGATTCCGGGCGTCACTGAATTAAATACAATAACAAAATACCTACTTCGCAAAATTTCTTTGAACTTCTGAACAGCACTTGCGGTTATAGAAAGTCTTAAACACTGATATTTACGCTCGAGAAGCAAGAGGCCCAGGAACAATGCTTCTCGACAACAACTTCCGTTATAATGTTGAACAACGGTCGGCTGATTTCTTCAACATTCTGCAATATTCGTATACGATTTAGAATCAGATCCTGAGTACATTTTTAAACGTCTGCCTCAATCCATTCTAACGCTATTTTAAGGCCGGCACAGTTACTCAGTAGTCATAAATACAGTGTAGTTCTCTGAATCCGATCTTCAATTGGGAAACCCAATACAAAAGTGGAAAACTCAAATATCAGCAACAGGTTCGCTATATGCACGCAAACCAATTGCGCGGCATAATTCGTTTTGGCATTGTTCGTTCCTGTAATCATTTAAGTTATTATTTCTTTGTATTTGCGCTGACCGTTACTTTTTACCTGAAGGACGAAATCTATTTCTAAGCATCCGACAGAATTCATCTCAGTAAGTCGTTACCCACAAAATTCTTCACGCTCCAATAAAAAGAAATAATACGCAATCAGAAAAAAAAAGACCTTGTTATACTCATCTAATACACATAAAAAAAGTAATAATAAATAACAAAAGTGGAAAAGAAAATCAGAATCAAATTATTAAGCAGGAAAATTTCAGGACTTTCGAAACTGTTTGTTTATTCGAGGTTATAAAGTACAACTGCTGCGTTCGTCACACAAATTTCGGTTTTTTGACCTTGTAAAGTGATGAGGTTTACAACGTAATTGTATCCTTTTTTAGTGTTCTTACTCATGTTTGTCGTTTCCACTTCCACTCTTCCTTCCTTATCTTTCAATCAAACTTGGTCTTCCAGAAGAGCCTTTTCCATTCGATCACATTCCCCTATACCATCCTTATTATTTTCAGCGTGAGTAAACAACATCACCTTAGGCTATGATTATTCAGATAAAAATTCATTAAAAATGAGCGACTGTGTGATAGGGGGTAGATGTTCAATCAAACAAAATTTACGTTCGTTCAAGATTTCTTCATGCAAAAACCTAGATACTTATTTCGCTATTTATTATCTCCCCTCCCCACGAAAAACATATTAAACCTTTCAGCTGAGGCCGCAGAACGGAGAAAATGAGACTGCCCAGAACGACCTCATTTGATTCTTCCCATCAACAACAATGGAATAGAATAAATCAATAAAAACAATCATTCGCTGTCGAAAGCCGAAGAAACCGATTTTTCCAAAGTACACAAATTACTCTGCAGGCAAGAAAAAAACGTTCAAAAAGAAAAGAAAGAGAAACATGATTATTAATTAAATGTATATCAGTTGTATGTGAAATGAGGGCAAGAATTCACAGGAGACAGTTACTGATAAATAGCACAAACCGCTTACAACGAGGAGCTCAGGACGTACAGAAACCCTCGATTTTGGGTGAAAATTCTCAGCATGTAAAATACCATGTTTATAGCCTAGGAACAGATTCTACAAGGTCTCGAACATCCTCCATTCGTAACTTGACCCATGTCTCCTGCAGTAGCTCCGTCAGTTCACATTCCGTGTAGAAGGATCAGCAGTTCTCACAGTCCGCTTTAGCATATCCCACAAATGTTCGATTGGGTTAGTCGGGGGCCAAGGCAATGTGGTGAATTGGTTGTCGTGTTCCTCCAACCGCTCAGTAGTTACACGATCCCGATGACACGGTGCGTTGTCCTGTTGAAAGATGGTGTAACCGGGGCTTCCATATTTATCAGAAGCGAGATTCTGTAGCCATTTTTAGAGATAGTGAATTGTAGTCATTTTCTTTCATTTCCCGCCATTCAAATGTTTATTCAGATGTTACGGGGAATGTCCTCAAGTTTTTGTTCCTTATTTTCGTGCTTTCATTATTTTAGTTCTCCCTCGGTATCCTACTCGCCGAATTCTGCTTATCTCTCCCCGGCCATTCAAAACTCTTCCTTCAGCCGTTCCGACAAAACCCCCGAGGTTTTCAGAGCTTCCTAAAAATATTCTGCTCCTCTCTCGACTTTTCGCCACCGAGTCTCCCCTCTCTTGCCCTGAGAGAGAAACCCCCTCAAAAAACTGTCCCCTAGTCCGACTTATTCCAAGAAAAACGCGACCACGCCTTCACTCTCAAAACTATGTTCTTAATTGCTTAGCGGCTCCCTCTGCTGCGACGCGTGGAAAAGTAAATACTTTCTTTGCCTTTCGCTGGCCTTCCATCCAAATGGCGGGAAATGAAAGAAAATGACTACAATTCACTATCTCTAAAAATGGCTACAGAATCTCGCTTCTGATAAATATGGAAGCCCGGTTACAATGGCACTGTGGTTAGGGTAAAAGTCTTGCAGATATGAAAGGCGATGGTCAGCTACCAGGTACCTGTAGCGTTTGTGGGATGATAACAAACGGACCAAGGGCTTTGCCAGAAAAAAGCTCCTTAGACCAGAGCACCACGTCCAACGGCCTGTTTAACCCCAACTGTACAATCAGAGGATAGAGCATCATGCTGTTTACCGCTATTAGCAGGAAACTGGACTCTTTACTCCAGAAGACCTTCCATCTGTCGAGGGTCAATTGACGACGTTCCTTGGCCCATGCGAGGCGTTGTTTGCGATAACTGGGCCTCATCATGGGTATCCTCGTTGGTCTCCGGCTTTAGAAACCCACGCGAGGCAAGGTATGGTATGGTATGGTGCATGTGGTACGGTGTATCGAACTGCACTCCTGTTGTACTGGAGGATGAGTTGGGTGTCTGTTGCACGTCGTTGCTTATATATCAATCGTGACACCCGATGCTCACCTTTAAGATCAACCACGCGTGGCTAACCAATATGAGCCCTTCTGTGTATTGCGTGACTAACCAATGTGAGCCTATTCCGTGTTTGATGAGATTTTTCATTACACGAGACACCTGGCGCCATCTATCATCTGACTTAACAAACTTTAACACTTGCGACGTCTCTTGACGTTTAAAGTTAACTTTTTTTTCTATCGTGTTTTTTTTAATAGCATACTGAAGTTGTATTCTTCATTTATAGACACCCTATATATTCTTGTTTTTTTTTTTTGTTTTTTTTCTATATCCAGTATGGTTTTTTCTTTTTTTCTCCCTGTTCCCACAGTTAATCCAGTCTGCTATACCATAGATACAGTCTTACGGGCGCAGCCAACAAGTGCAACTATTTCCGAAATACTGGAATCAGCCCTTCGGGCCACAATTATCTAGCCGCAGTCAACTTGGCTTAAAGAGGATAGGTGTGCACAATTTATAGTAGCCGCACGTGACGTTGATATCACGTGATACTTCGTTACGGCTTCGAACATGTAAAATAGGAGGTGGGTGCTAATGCAAAGCTGACTCAGTGTAGCTGTTGGTTGGTTGATTTTCATGGCGCAATGTCCATGTTTGGCAAAAGAGCGCCAAACACAAGATAACTCAGTGTATATCCATAACAACTAGGGGTAGACAAAAACCCGAAATTTTCAGGAGTCATCGCATTTTTATTTTTCAAGAGATACGAGGAGAAACCACGATTGATCTATAAACAAAAACAATACATTCAAAAGTGTAATCGTCATCAGTCCAAAAAGATCGCTGCGGAATGCATAACTTTGCTGCTGCCATTAAAAAATAATGTTGGCATCTTCATTATTCTGATTGTACATTAATTAGTTCTCAAAAAAGACGCAAAAAACCCAACAACATCCGCATACTGTACTTGTTACTTCATAACAGAAATTCGAAATTTAAAAAATAACATTTTCGGAATGGAATTTGAAAACCCATGTGCTAAGTGAAAATTCAGGCGCCATGGGTTTGTTTATGCCTGATAACGACTGGATATATTTTACAGATTTAATTGACTACATTAGTACTATAATTAATTACGGGGGTTGGGCAGAATAATCTGAACACCGCACTCAGAGACGTGACTTTTTAACGCGCAGCTGCGTACGTCGCAATACGCAAAGGTATCCACCACTTTTGGCTGTTGGTTTAGAACCTCAAGGTCCTGTTTGAGTGCATTTAAAGTGTTTCGTTGCAAAATTTCTTTCAGGGTCACGACGAAATGAGCCTCCTAACTGACTTCGAAAGAGGGTTAATTGTCGGTGGCCGACTAGTTGTAGCCTCCGTGGCAACAGTCGCCAGGGTAGTGGGAGTATCGAGAGCTACTGTATCTAGCATCATGACAGCATACATACAGTGTTCGTGGCAAAACCTTGTCTGCGAAACACAAGAGCGGCAGGAAAAAGATCCTGACTGATTGAGACAGGAGAGCATTACAGAGGATTGTTACGCGTAAAAACACCACGGCACCAAAAATTAACACGAAGCTCAATCTGCATCTCCAGATCCCAGTATCAACAAAAACAGTGCGCAGGGAACTGCGTAAACAAAATATTCATGGCACTGCTGCTATTGTAAAACATCTGGTGACCTGGATGAATGCACCACGGAGACAGCAATGGTGCCAGGAGCATACAACGTGGACTGCCAATGCATGGAAGCGTGTAATGTGGTCGGATGAATCCATATTCACACTATTCTCCACCGCAGGACGTGTTTACATGTGGAGAACACCACCAGAAGCGTACAACCCAGACTGTCTGCTCCCAACAGTGCAGCACGGTGGCGGTTCTGTCATACTTTGGGCGGTCACATAGTGGTTTTCAGCAGGTCCCCTGATCACCTTGAAAGGACGGTTGACTGGCAGGACGTATGAAACAATTTCGGCCGACCAAGTCCATTTTACGGCTCAGGCATTGTTTTCTGCAGGGGATGCCATCTATCAAGCTGATAACGCCCCAATTAACAGAGCTTGGAATGTCCAGTTATAGTTGGAGGAAACATGAGGACGAACTTTCACGCTTTCTTAGGTCTCCCTAATCACCAGACTTAAACATCAACTGAGCCACTGTGGTCTGTGTTGGAAAAAACAGTAAGACCCCGTTATCGGCCTCCTGCATTTCTCAAGGACCTGGAGCAGTTTCTACATGAAGAATGGTGCAACATCCCACTAACCACCATCCAGGATTTGGATGCGTCCATTCCAAGGAGGATTCAGGTGATTTTGAATACCAAAGGCGGTCCCACACCCAATTAGGTACGCAAAACTTTTTCCTAGGTGTACATATCATTCTGTCTAACCCTTGTGCATCTTTCAAGTACATTCAACTTGACGGTCGCGTGAAGCTGACCACTGTTAAACTACACAACACCTATGAAACAAAAGCAGCACTGATCCTCTCAATGTAACGCTCACTTGGAGGGTGAAAGAGACAATGGACAAAATTTCAGGAATTGTTATCTCCTATTTCCCCTCCTGCGACATTCTCATTACAAGGCTCCTTTATCCCTTTCTGCAATTGTCGCCCAGAAATCTACTTACATGAGAGTGAGCCCCTACATCTATCCTCTCCTTGTCTATAGATCTAGAGATTTATATATAGAAGATTTGAGAAAGGAAGTGTCTGATTCCAGGTCTGAATCCGGAATGATGAATGGATAGTTTGTCTTACGGCACTGGCTTTCTCTTCCCTGGAAGCAGCGGCTCCAAATTAGGGACTGGCGACTACTTATAAGTCCATTGAACTGCCCACGGTGGTGGTTACACCCTTCCCCCCCCCCCCCAAAACACCCCGATTTCCAGAAACGGAGACTGATGCTACATCCACAATACACAAAGTGCTAATGCTCTAGTATTATAGAAAATTGCAAGCCAGCAGAAAGAGGTTACGTTTTTAGTAAAGGAACATCGCCGTCAGGCTGAGTGATTGGAAAGCTAACCTCTCTCACACAGATGGTTTAGGTGCAAGCCTCAGGTATCACAATATATATATATGTATCATCATCATTGTCAAACATTATTATCAATCCACTGCTGGACGAAGGTCTCCCCAAGTTTCCTCCACAACGGTCTGTCTTGTGCCAGTCTCCCCATGTCGCTCCCGCATACTTTCGAATTTCATCCACCCATCTTCCATGTGGTCTTCGTCTGGGTCTTTTCCTGTCCCTTGGAATCCAATCTAAAATTTAGGCTGTCCATCGATGGTCTGTCCTTCTGGCAGTATGTCCAGCCCATTGCGATTTCAGGGATTTAACTCTGATCATGATGTCTTCCACTCTTGTCATTTTTTGGATCCACGAGTTCCTCTTCTTATCTCTCCTGGTCACACCAAGCATGCACCTATCCATGCTGCTTTGAGTCGTCTGCAGCCTTTGTATGTCTCTTTTAGTTAAGGTCCACGTCTTTGCACCATACGTAAGCACTGGAAGGATGCATTGATCAAACACTTTTCTTTTAAGACATAATGGCATATTGCTCTTGAAAATTATGCTGTTTCTTCCAAAAGCTCTCCAGGCATGTTTTGTACGCCGATTAATTTTTTCATCAATATGACCCTCACTTGATATCTGCTAATGGTTGATGATGATGATATATATATCTAATCTAGCAATAGTTTTCTCACGCGAGGAGTAAAGTTCAAAATGGCTTTAATTGTCAGTGGCGCACCCAGGATTTCTTTACGGGGATGGCTCAAAATTTTGAAAACGCAAATAAAAATACAACTGAAAAAGCATCTTATAATTTTATAAATGATCGGGAAGCGGTGAAAACATGTCCGCCATTTTAAAGTGAGTTTCCAATGACTCGTAAAATACATATTTAAAAATAAGCTGCCAATGACAAAAAAAAAAACCAAAAAAAAAACGAAGGACTAAGTGTAACCTCATGGAAAAGTCTTCGTGCCGTGTCCCCCCCCCTCCTCGCGTGCGCGACTGTTCATTTTCATACAAATGCTTTTCCACTGTGGAAAAATTCTACTAGATCATACGAAAAAAATTTTGCCTTACATTAAAAAAAAAAAAAAATTAACGTAACAACGGAGTATTTATTTTATGACTACTGGGATCAAACAGTATTGGTACGAAACTTTATATTGCTCCTCCGCTAGCGAAAACATCGGTGGTGTAACGGATTCTGTTCCAGCAGGACTGTCTAAAATTAACGATGTTCTGCCACTTTTGTGTTCATCCGTGGCATAACGGTGCTCGGTGCGTGATTGTGTAGCCGACAGGCAAACTTGAGGTCATTCCGAAAAAAACCGTAGACAATTAGCAAGCTTTATTTGTACTTTCGTTTTATTTGGACCGCATATTTCATTGAAGAGTCACGTAGTTCCGGACATCTGAATCGGGAGGCTTCTGAGTTGAAACTATGCGAGAAGAAGGACAACATATTTCGACAAATTCACCTATGAAGCTGACAAACAGGTTTGCTCAAGGAGAGCGTCGTTTCTTCCGGGATGGACGACGCTGCAGCTGTCGCACATGGGAAACGAAACGGAAAAAGAAGAACATGGGAGAAAAAAAAAAAAAAAAAACTGCCTTAAATTTTTTTATTTACCTGCATTTGAGCTTACATTGCACCGTTTAAGGCGTAATTTAGGGCACTACGTAAACACAGAACTTTTGCTTAGCGATTTAAACATACACATGCCTTTTAAAAATGGCCACATACTGTAGGGTTCCAAGCAAAGCCCCGGCGGCGAGTACAGGGAGAAACTAAGGATTGAAATCTCTAGGCTACACAGATTCGCTGTCTTCGGATACAAACCTCCTCCTCCCGAAAGCCCTTACGAAAGGAAACAATACAATAACGATGGCAGTGACAACATATAGTAATACAGGGCGATCCGTTTGGATAGGGATGATTTAAAAATGATATTGTGCGGCTTCTAATAGATATAATAAGTTAATATTTGGCAGAAATTATGTACGGGAGTTTGTCCGAGAGTGGTTCATTCGGCCAATGAGTTGCTCCACTATAGCATGCAGATAGGCCTTCACGCACCTTCGAAGCCGACGTTCACCTCTCACATCAATGGCACGTGGTGCTCCGTAGTTTTGCACTTCGCTTATTCGCAATGGTGCTATTTCTCCAGTCATGATGCACTTTAACCACAGTGTGTCATGATTGGAGCCAACGGTTCACAAACTGCGCTGTTTCAGAAATAATGCCACCCTTGGCCAGAAAGCCGATAATCAACCCTTTTTGAAAATCTGATAAATCCGATCCTTTTATCCACGACAGCAACGAGTGATATGCTTTGAGAATGCCTACAGCACACCTCATATGTCCTCCAAGTCAGCTCACGACACGTGCCTCCTTTCATTGGCTACGCGCTGTTTACGTCAAAAGTAAGAAGTGGCCAAAATGTGACTCGACTGTATATTTAAGTCGAGTGTCCTATTGTTCACGAGATTCAAAAGTACCGGAAAAACAAGAACCAACCTCATCGTGATAATGTCTGTAAACTTCAAAAATCTTTTGTTTCGTTTTCTCTTCATCGCGCCTGTAATATATTCATAATATAAATATTCATCATCTGTATACACGCTGATTCATAAGGAAGTATCCAGATGCTGTAAAACAGTAACAGTTGATGACACGGACCACAACTGCGAACCGTTAAGTAGATGTACTCAAAGTTTGTGTCCCGCTACTGATGGAAGTGACGTAGGCGATAGCGCGCGTGTCAAGTGACTAGTCAGTCAAGTTGGCAGCGTGTGCAGTGGAGAAGGCGTGTTGTGTTCTTGAATTGAGCAAAACGGAATCTGTAACTGTTGTGCGACGGCATTTTCGATCACGATTCGGAAAAGAACCTCCAACCAGAAAATATATCTACGATTGGCATAAAATTTTTTAAACTACGGGCTGTTTGTGCAAACTTAAAAGTCATGGACGACCGCGTGTATCGGAAGTCGTCGTCGATAGTGTTTGCACCGCCATTCAACGAAGCCCGGGAAAATCAACGCGGAGGGTGAGTCGTGAAGAGTAGATTTCACAGTCCACTGTGTGGAGAATTGAGAAAGAAGCTGAAAATGATTCCATACAAAGTGCATATGTTGCAAAATCTCACTGACTTTGACAAGACAAAGCGCTTTGAATTTTGTGCCAAATGCAGCACAGTTTTCAAAATGACGACTTTGCCGATCACTTAGTTTTCACCGATGAAGCTACATTTCACGTGAGTGGTCAGGTAAACAAGCACAATGTTTGCTTTTGGGGAACGGAGAATCCCAGATTTGCAGTGCAACACGTGCGAGATTCCCCTGTGTCCAAAAAGAAAGTGTACGGCCCCTTCTTTTTTCACGAGAAAACTATCACGGGAGGCCCTTTTTTGGATATGTTAAGTCTTTGGTTGATACCACAGTTGCAGGACGACAGTGACAACTTTATTCTCTAATTGGATGGTGCACCACCGCACTGGTTAGGCGACTTGCGAGATTATCTCGATGAACATCTTCCTCACCGATGGATTGGACGAGCCGCGGACTACAATATGCCACAGACCCAATTGGCCACCCAGAAGTCCTGACTTAACACCTTGTGACTTTTTCCTATGGGAGTACGTAAAGGACAAGGTATTCGCCCCCTCCCCTTCCTGTTGCTCTAGCGGAGCTGAAACAGCGTATCACAGCCACTATCACTGCACTTGATTCAGATATCTTACCTCGCGTTTAAGCGGAAATGGATTACCGGATCGATGTGTGTCGTGTGACTAATTGTGCACACATAGAACATCTGTGATTGTCTCTAAAAAACTTGAAACATTTCCCTACAATTCTGTTACAGGTAACATAAAATATCTTACATTGTTCTTGTATAGTGCGTTGAAACTGTATACCGCTTTATGAATCACCCGGTATTTTTCACTTCTTCGATGTAGTCCTCGCTCGATATCTGTCGCCCAAGGTAATTTGTAGCCATCGGTTACCTGTAAATTTGCCCCGTCAACAGCTAACTTTTCGATTTTTGTATATATACTGTATACCGGTATGTTTTGCAGTGAAAAGATGTTTCTATCTGAAACACACGTACAAAAACCAAATGATCATGCGAAGAGATTGCACATACAAACACAGTAAAAAAAGTTCTGCATTGGAAAGACTAAATCAGAAAATAAGTAATAAAAGAAAAACTAGAATAAAAACCGTGTACCCATAAGTGTTTTCCAAAAGAAAGTGGTCTTTTGCTATAGAAAACAAACCAGACGACGAAAATGGAACGCCAAGTTACGTGTAGATATTTAATTATACCCGAGAAAGAATTTCATTGCTGCAGAATGTATTAAGTTAATGACCCGAGACTGCCTTCCAGTTCGCTTATTGTCGATGACATGCATTACTCAAAAACACAAAATTTCCTCACAAGTACTTATTATAGTGAAATCACAATTTGTAATTTACATTGCAATGAATGTTTTTCTGTTTTGTACTTAGATTTTAAAAGTGCAGTTGCGCAGCGTCAAATCCCGTTGTCATTTCTCGCATGTGGCACACCATGGTTTCCTCATCGTCGTAATGAGCTGGGAACGCATTTGTGGAAAAATGATAATTTTCATCTATTGCAGGAAAACGAGAAAACTCACAGGGGAGCAGTACGTAGAGAGGCTCATAAGAAATCAAGTTGCTTTCTTGGTTTAATTTACCAATGACATCGTAGGAGAACTTACTCGATAAAAACGAAAACCACTTAAATATATATTTATTTTCGAGGTAGAACCATTTTTTTTGAGGTTTAATGACTATTGTGAGCAATTTCCCATCCCTAATTTATAGCTATTGGTTCCAGTGAAGACAGGGGGAGCCAGCAGCGTAAGACAAACATCCTAATCAGGACTCTAACAATTTGCCAGAAACCCCCGCCTCTGACCAGCGAGATAGCTTCACAACTTCACTACTTTTCCGTAAGTGAAAGCGGTTCGTTAGTAACACAGAATCCCCCCCTTTTTTTAATAGTCTGCGTTGGAAAGGTTTCGTGATTTAAGAATACATGATTCGGTTCACACCTGGTGGCGGAGTGGTCAGAAACAAAACAGTCGCGCGTGCGTATAGCGGGCTGGGTTCGAAATACCGGTAGTATAAGAAGTCAGCAGTGCACGTGACGTCACTTGGCACTACTTCAATGCTCGCAGCTTTAAAGCTGGACCTAGGATTAAGATTGATCCAGATCAGATCACATGTAGAGGATTTTAGGAAGGGTAGTGTCTGACCCCTGGTCTTGAACAACCCTTAGAAGTAGGAAGCTAAGAAATTTGGGCTAGAGTGCCCGACAGGAAAATGAGGACGAGGGTCAGTTTGCACCCTCACAGAACCTGTTAATCAAATTCAAGGGTGAACCAGTATTGTCAGACAGTTCAAAGAGAAAGTACCAGATTTGGCTCTGAAAAGTAGCCAAATCAATTCAAAAGTAACCCAATTTTTATGATTGTTTCATCGATAAAAAAAAAAATGAAAGGCTCCTTTGTTCATAACTAAAATTTGTCAGTTTTAAAGAGATTGCTTGCGAATAAAATGGATAAATGTTGTAAAAATTACCAATTGTAGAATACTAATTTTCACCAAACTGTTTATGGTATATAAATAAATATACAGCAGTCCATATATAAATCAGAGGCAACAAGTAAAAATAAACGGTTTTGAAATTCTAAAGCGCCAAAGGCTGCATCAAAGTAAAATCAAAATTAATACTGAAAACACTACTAAAAATACTGAAAAATGTAAATCCTGACTTTCAGGACCAAAAACGCAACTGACCACAGGGAGAAGAAAAAGGGTTGTAGAGATATGGTAGGCTGCTCTCCGTGGCTTTGTCAAGGGCCAGGCACGGACAACACTTATCCTACCTCTATAGAGACCTAAAAAGTGTGGGTTTCTGCGCGATTTAGTCTGCTGCGTTGCAGCAACGAGCCTACCGGAAACAGTAAAAATTAGCTAAATAAAACAAAAAACATAGTAAAAAATAAATTAAAATTACATTTTTTTTTATCAGAAACCCTTCCTCAACGCGGACCCAGTTATACTCCGATCCCCTGCACACCCAAGAACAACACCCAGATTAAAAGTAAAAAACCAAAAGAACTTTTTTTCAAAAAAAGAAAAAACCTAACATATACGGCAATTTTTTGAAAAAAATCAGACACCTACCCACAGCAGACTAAATCACCGAAGCCCGACCGAACAAATAACGCACTGCGAAGCAAAAGACGCCGATTACAAATGAAATAATTGCTACAACCAAACTTAAACTCTTTAGAAAAAAAAATAGTCCGTAATTTAGGGTTACTGATTCCAAGGAAGGGAGAGAACAAGTGCCGTACGACGAACGGTACTGTCCTAAACAGTGGGGCATGACATGCAAAACGATATCCTGATACGACTAACCTCCATATCCTTCCCGAATAGGGTGAAGGATGAAGAGCTTGTCATCTGTTCTCCGTTGTAGAAAGCCCTTCTGAACGCTTAACCTTCAAGGAAATTTTTCCAATCCCAATCCCGAAATAGTCTTCTTATTGTTACATTCATTGATTCTTTTTATGTTTTGGGGTTTAACAACCACAGTGAGCAAATCGATGGGCTATAAGCAGTCGCCCATCTCTAATTTAGGGCCACTGGTTCCAGGAAAGGGAGAGAGCCAGTGCCGTGAGGCGAGCACAACATCTATGTCTCACCGGAATTCAAACCAGGACCCATGGTAGATGAATGGTCGGAAACCAACGCTTAGACTTCTGCGCCACCGGGGTGGTTCAACGTTACGTTACCTACTCAACATTTTTAAATAATCACTGAGAAAAATACTTAAAAAACCAGCAAGAAAAAAGTAGCCCCAAAAGTAGCAGGCCGAAAAAAACAGTAGCAGACTGCTCTTCAAATTAGCCCAATCTGCTACAAGTAGTCCAATCTGGCAACACTGGGATGAACTGCACCAGACTCCCCTTCTGTCGCATGGGGTAGTTGCACTCCCCTCCCCCGCCCCACCATACCTGTAAGTTAAATCGAGGGGCGAATTCCACGGCACCTTCTCCTTGTGGAACAGGTTTGTTACACCGGTATGTGCTACGCGTATTGTCCATGTGGTGTACATTTGTACACGTGTTGTCCTATCAAAGAATATCTAACTGAGAAGGCTCAGTGAGACGTAACTAGCGCCGCAATATCTTAAGAGTTAAAATGCAGTGCACAGAAGCCAACATACAGGCTGATGCCGGAGCAGACTGCGCATGCGTATTTCTGTTGCCTTCAATTCTTTGGGTAAAAAACAGTCAGCCGAGCTACTCACACAGCACGTTATAGTTACCTTCTCGGTAGCGTAATCACTTCGTAAATCTGACACGTTAGTTAAGGCTTTTGTTTGTTCTTCAGTTTTTCAAAAATATTTTCAGTAATGCCAAATACTAGGGATTGTCTGCATTTTGTACGGATCCTTAGGCCAAACTATAATATTTGCTAAAATTTAATTTAATACTAATGTGATTGCATATTTTTCTCACCAAAATAAAGATGGGCGGGATATCAGAAAACAGCAACACACAAAAATAAAAAAAAATTGCTCTAAACAAATGGTCATCAGATCGAAGGAAACCGTCGTGGATCAAAGAAAAGCTTCACTGCCGTAGTCCCCCTAACTTGTTTTGCTCCTGAATGTTAAATTTCCCGCAGAGCATATTACCTCTTAAGATGTGGTGGCGCTGTTGTCGCCTGTTTTACGTTATCTCTATGAGAGTTTGCGTTCTTCAAGCTTTATATTCTTTGGTCCTATGCAGCGTACCTCAACTCATCAGTGATAATGAAATTTATGCTGAGCGAAAAAGGACGTATACTTATATAAGTCTACGATAATTACAAATTCTACAAGCAGCATGAAACCCAAGAAGGACTTAAATGGTGATTTCATCGGAAGAAACTGCTCAGCAAAGATCTATACAGACGAAAATGCCACAGTAATTTGAAATCTGATTTGAATCACAATCACGACCTAGATAAGAATTTGAAGAGACAAGCCATCTCCAATAATGTCAAAAGAAAAGCTATCGACGAATTGAACGAACGTCCACGAAAATTAATCAGGAAAGAAATAAGTAGTGCGCCTTCCGGGATCTGAAAGAAGAGTTAAACATAAAAGATACGGAACATATAAGAAAAAATTTGAGTAGAGCACGACGTGCAGTTTTACCACCTCTACCCAAGAGCACAAAAGAAGTGCACGTTGCTCAAGCTTCATTGGATATTAAAACACAACAGGGTGAAGAAATGGTACAAATCAACAATAAAGAAAAAGGTATTGTTTGCTTTTCAAATATTTCGAATCTAAAATTTTTGTATGAAAGTGATATGATATTCATCGATGGAACTTTCAAACATTGTCCGAAGTTTTTCCGTCAAATGTTTACTGTACAAACGAAAATGACCATCATATACCATTTGCTCACTTTCTTCTGCCTAACAAAAGTGCTTGCAGTTATGAAGATATGTTCTTAATGCTCTCATAGCGTTGTGAAAAATTAGGATTCAAATTCAAGTCCAAGAATATTGTCGCAGATTCTGAAGTGGGAATTCACTGAGCAATTAAAAATATCTGGCCTACAAGCAACATCATAGGACGTCGTTTCCATGCACCTCAGTCGTGGTGGAGAAAAATCCAGGAACTTGGTTTGACGAAGGAACATAAAGATAAAAATTCTGACATAGGAAAATGGCTGCGTTTGTCATTTGGGTTACTTTATTTAAATCACGAGGAAGTTGCAGACTGTTTCGTAGACCATTTGTTATCTCACAGGATGGAAGAATGCAAAAATACGCTGATTATATGACAGATCAATATGTAGCTGAAGAAGAAGCCAAATTCCCACCCATAATATGGGCTTCGGATAGAATAGAAGGTGAGAGAACAACTAATTCTAATTTCAGTGCACCTAAGCACAAATATTTATGCTTTTGTCGAAGTAATTAAGCAAATCCAGGTTGATGTTTATTCATTGAAAAATCGTGGAAATGTCAAAGCAACCAAACCAAAATCTGAAGAAGAGGATGGGAAATATGGGAAAGAATGAAGCAGAAGTACAAGAACACAGAACTTACATGATTTGAATTTTTAAAAGCTATTTCTTCTTATGGTTGTAGAGGGATAAGAAGAACTAAGACAGAGGTAAAAGACAGATCATGAAACAAAACAAGAGAACATAATCTTGCTTTAAGACAAAGACAAGCGAAACTCAATCCGCAATTTTTTTAAACACGCCAGAAGCTATTAGCCCCTGGCAGTCCTAAGCCTGGAAAAAGTGTGAAGGGAAAATTATGCGGATGAAAAAAAACAAAAAAACCTTATTAACCATGTTTCATTATCATGGTTCTTAGATTCAGAGTCTTCAGAACCTTGCTTCATCCCCTACCCCCTTTCTTCCGCAGTGCGAGTTGCACCGGCGCAACTCGCCCGTCGGTAGAAAGGAACTATGCGGTGCAACTCGCCCGTCGGTCGAAAGGAACTATGCGGTGCAACTCGCCCGTCGGTAGAATGGGACTATGCGGTGCAACTCGCCCGTCGGTAGAATGGGACTATACGGTTCAACTCGCCCGTCGGTAGAAAGGGACTAGGCTGTGCAACTCGCCCGTTTCGCTATCTTTCCGGTGCAACTCACCCACTCCCGAAAGTGACACGGAAGCGAGGTAGAAAGGGAGAGGAAGACGCCCTTATTTATAACCTGGGGGTCACTAACCGAGGTCCGACGGCCTCGGCTTAACGTGCCCATCCGACGCACGGCGGACATGTAGTGGGTTCGAACGTTCGTACCTGCCCGAGATCGAACCTCATACCTCTCCGTAGCAGTCTTTTTATCTTTATTGAAGGTTTCTCTGTGAGCAATTAGATGGGCTATAAGCAGTCGCCCGTCCCTAATTTACGGCCGCTGGTTCCAGGGAAGGGAGAGAGCCAGTGCAGTAAGACAAACACAACATCCATGCCTCACGGGATTCGAACCCAGACCCATCTCGGACGAATGATCAGAAGTCATCGCTTAGACCACTGGGTCGGCACGTAGCAGTCACGAACGTTGACCACTAGGCCATCAGCGGCCCATTAATATTGATCCAACGGGTGTGTGAATTTATATATGTATGGGAGTTTAATCGCCTAAATTACTTTTTAAAAAGAGGCACAAACTAGCACTGCTCTGGGTATTTAAAAAAAAAGTGAATCGGGATATCTCTAGCTCACCTTTCTTTTCATAATAAGCGCGATTGGTTGGGCGTCTGTCATTTGTGGTTGAAACATGTACTGCATAACAAGCCATTCTGTAACTCTCAAACTGAACAGCGGTCTTTCAAGTTTCAGTCAGCATTACTTAGCAGATGACAAAAGGCCGAAGTGAAAAACAAAATCCAGTTCTCACTACACTGCTTCTTGCAGCTGGGCACGAAAGGAAATGGCGAGTTCACCGAGTGAACGTCGTTCGCGTCATCCCGAGGATTTTTAATAACGGTCTTGAGGCGGGCAGGGGTTGGCCAGCACCCAAAACCGGTCCATGGCCTACCTGTAATCACAAGGGCATCAGATGACCCAGGGGATAATGTTACTCGCTGTATCACGACTCTGGGGTCAAGCGAAGAATTAAAAAGAAAACAAAACAGAAAAAAATATTTATATACAAACTAAAACTACAGAACGAAGACGCTTCGCAAAACACAGGCTCATTTTGTACTAAACCAGCATTTCAGCAGGATAATTACAGTGGTTTGTATCATGGAAATTAAGTTCTCAATTTTCTGGCCAAGACAGGGATAGAATTTATCCGTCACAAATGAAAGTGTCGGTTAGGAGTTCGCGTGGGAAACTTTGTCAAAACGAACAAAATAAATAAACGTGAAAAACTTATTTCACAGGTATGTTCCGTTATGTCTTTTACAAAAAATAAATAAATAAAAATCGACATCACTCTGATTATGAGATCTCACTTCCCGTTTTCCAAGTTTTAATGAACTGTTCCAGACGCTAGCAGAGAATTCAAAATGGCTCCCACCACCGGTGGCGCGCCCAGGATATCTTCATGGGGGTGGTCCAAAATATTTACGATGAAAATAAAAAAAAAATACCTCCGTAAAAAAAAACATGTCCCAAAATAATAATTAGCGATAAAAAATATCTCCGCTACATTAAAGTGCGTTTCCAACGATTCGTAAAATATACATTTGAAAATACAAATACATTTTAGAAAAAGCAAACAAAAAAACCAAGGATACCTCACGGGGAGGGACCGGATCCCAGGGCCACTCCTACTGACTGCGCCACAGCACAACACTGACGCGCATACTAAACTGCAATGTGTAACTGAATATTGTTTCTGCAGTGAAACGAATTCATGTCAAAATTCTATCACTTGCCTATGAAAAAGTTTTTTTTTTTTTGTTAACGATTACTGTTAATCTGTTAATAACTCTATGGGCTTATAAAGCAGTCGCCCATCCCTAATTTGGGGCCAAGGGCAGATGATGACCTAGTGGTCAACGTTCCTGACTGCCATGGAAAAGTCTCAACATCGATCCCAGGTAGGAACGAAGGCTGGAACCACTAAATGTCCGCCGTGCGTGCGACTCCGGGTATCCCCCCCCTCCCGGTTATAAATAAAGGCGTCTTCCTCCCTCTTTCTACCTCGCTTCCGTGTAACCTTCCTGCCAGGCACTGTAGCCTAAATCTCCTAGCTTCGTACTTCAAAGGGTTGTTTAAGTCCTGGAGAGTCGTCGACACTCACTTCCTAAAACCCTCTACATAAATCTGTAAGTTGCTGCCAAGGCCAAATATGGTCTAGTGGCCAACGTTCGTTACTGCCACGGAAAAAGTCACAGGATCGATCGCTCGAACCACTAAATATCCACCGTGCGTCGGATGGGCAAGTTGATTGTCTCCCACTTCCGTACGTGCTATTGAAATTTTGTCCCATTTCCGTACATAGCAGATCGGTTAGAAAGTAAATGCTGATCCCTTGTCGACTTCCTCCGACGTCGCAGAGACCACCATTTACTGTTTTTTTTGTTTTTTTTTTCAACCAATAGGCGCTTATGGTAGGGTAAGTGGGAACGGCAATAAAAACTGAAGGGCAAACAGACTGCCCATTAATGCTACCTTTACGGTCTTCAGAATTAGGCGCAGATGTTTAATTTCAAAACCGCGAAAAAAAAAAAAATTGCTTTTCTTTTTTTAAATATTTCGTTCAAAGCTGCCGTCGAAAATTCTGGGCTAGTTTTTTAAAGTTGTTTTGATATGAAATTTCCACAATAGATTTTGTAAAATCTTTTTCCCGAGGCTAGAGGCACTTATAGCCGTGAACCCTCCCTCAGTGGGGGAAGGTGACTGCGGGGACTATTAGTACGTCTCGATCCCGTCTTCCTTCACGCATATCTCACTGCTTACAGATCATCACATCTGTGTGCGGAAATGACACTAGATTATCTGGATGTGTACGGAAATAGGACAACAAGGGGCACGTTAAGCCGTCTGATCCCGGGTAGTGCGCCCCCCTCCCCGGTTATAAATAACTGCGTCTTCCTTTCCCTTTCTTGGCTCTGCTCCTGCGTGTGACTTTCCTGTCCGGCACTCTAGAACAAATTTCCTAGCCTCCTACTTCTAAGGGTTCTTTAAGACCTGTTGGGGGCAGACACTCCCTTCCTAAAATCCTCTATATAAACCTATAATTTGGGGCCAGTGGTTCCAGGGAAAGGAAGGGGAGAGCTAGTGCCATAAAACAAATATATTATCGATACCTCACCCGGGTTTCGAACGAATGGTTGGAATCCAACACTTTGTACCGCTCGGTTACTAGGGCCGCCAAAACTGATTTTCGCAGTCATTGCATGTGCTGAGGTAAGAATAGTAACGATAGATGGCAACTGGTACAATTCCTCGATGTTCTGTGTATAAGACAACGCGAGTACTGTCTGACATAGCGCAATTCGCAGTAGGCCTCCTCCCAAAGTCCACATTAGTGAGCTGTCAACTGATAAAAAATACCATATTTTTAGGACACACTATCAGACCATAAAAACTGAACATCTATTGTTGCCCAATTAAAAACACGCTTGAACTTGTATCTTCTGAAATGTTTACAACAACGCAACTGTAGAAAAGAAATCGGGTTTATCTTTGCAAAATTAATTCTCTTCAAACAGACGTTCAGTAATAATCCAGATCATAACTGTCGATGCATTTCCGAAATTCCTTCAGCACCGGGACAGTCTCTCGCCATGTTCGCATAGCTCGATGACTGCTTTTTTTCTTTTTTTAAGCAAATTCATGAGAAGTTGGAGCAACAACATATCGCTCGATGGGAAAGGTGCACGAAAGCACAATCAGCAGTGCATTATTCGCGAAGACAAAGAGTCGATCCCAATTTTCACTTCCCGGTAGCTCTGAATGCGAATGACCTTCCTTATCCTTTGTCAAGCGATGACGACGCCATCGCCACCTCGATTGTCGTCTCGCATCGGGCTCAATGGAAACATCTGCAACATCGAGCTGTCAGATGGAACATTCTTGCGGATGACATTTGGGATCACGGTGCCGTGAAGGAGGCTTTTATGAATACTTGCTACAGTTGCATGAGCCTGCCGTCGATCTAACAAAAGCAGTCGTGAGTGAATACACTGCAGCATTATAAAACAACGTATGTAAATGTGGTCACGGCGCTAGGCTTCCTATTTTTAAGCGAGCATAAAGCAAGCTTAGGGTAACGTCTTTTTAACGGGAATTATCTAACACATTCCTTCAAACTTTAAAGGCTTACACAGATTTTTGAATGTAACTTACATTTTTAAGCTTCTTCATTTTTGGCTTATACCATTCAGAACTGACAGAAAATCAATTTGTATGGACTTAACGTTGCCGTAGTTCGGTGAGATGAACATAACACAAAGGAAAACTAAAACAGTGACATTCTCGCTGAGCCGATTTTGTTCCCCTGAGCAGGTCAGAAAGTTGCGAACTGATAAAGTTCCTGATACTTTTCTTAACAATAATTTTAGCTTCAGATTTACCTCTCTCTTAGGTCAGACGGAAACACAATACATTTGAGACTCCTCTGAACGGAAGGAAGGCGACGTTTAAAGTCTCACTCTGAAATAATCTACGACCATGTAAAGACATTGTATTTGATGCAATGTCGGACCCAGAGCGTGGCGAAAGGGGCTATTGCCCCCCTCCCCCGAGCCTTCTTAATAACTTTTTAAATTTTGAAGTGATTTTAATGAAACTGCACTGACATGTGTACTATAGTTACCAATGTGGGAACAAATTTTTTTCAGAATCGGAGATAAAGATCATGAATGACAGAAAAGCAGCGAACCCTAATTGAATTCCTAGAAAAAGAGGGACGTGAGGCTCCAGAAATCCACAGAAGACTCCTGGCGGTGTATGGAGCTACCACAATCAATATCAGTAATGTCCGAAGATGGATGAAAAGGTTTCGGACAAACAACGGAGTGGAAGACCCGCAACTGCAGTGACAGATGCCAACAGGCAACGTGTGAAAGACTTCATCACAGCTGATCGTCGTGTCACCATCCAGGAGTTATGTGATGCAATTCATTGTGGTCATGGTGCTATGGGAACATTAATTAGGGATCTGGGCTACAGAAAATTTTGTTCAAAATGGATCCCAAGAAACCTTACCCGTGAACAATGTGAGCAAAGGTTGGACATGTGCCGGAACTTCTTGGACTGTAATTAGAGATAAACACCTCACCCTCCCTCTCATGTTGTGACGGGGGATGAAACCTGGGTGTTCTTTCATGACCCAGAAACAAAAACGTGCGTCAATGGAATGGCGCCGCGCATCTTCACCTCGACAGAAAAAGGTGAAAACAACTCGTTCCGCAGCGGAAGTGATGGTGACAATTTTCTAGGACAAACGCGGTGTCATTTTGACTGATTTCCTTGAACGGGATGCAACAATAAACAGTGCTCACTATGTGCCGACATTGAAGAAGCTAAAGGAAGCTATCAGAAGGAAAAGACGTGACATTGCACTTCACAGGCTAATTCCAAAATGGAGTGTACGGTGATGTCCCAACCACCTACCATTCTGATTTGGCTCCCACAGACTTTTTCCTGTTTGCCCCTTTGAAAAACACCCTTCGTAGGGAACGTTTCGAAGATGTGACAGACGTTAAACTGGCTGTGAACTCATGTGTGAAACGACAGGATGAATTTTTCCACAATGGATTTTACTAATGGGTTCAAAGATGGCAAGAAATATATAGAAAGTGACGAACAAAACTTTGAATAGGTTAGCATTGTTAACAATACACTATATGTCCAAGTATTTTGTCACCAAATTTCACATTTTTGCTGCTACAAATAAAAATCTTATGAGAGATGGGGCATTACTTTCAGGATGCTCTTTGTATTTTTTTTTTTAAGTTAAAGTAGTAAATGCACTGATTTTTGTATCGTAAGTTTCCAAAACAACTAAAATTGCTGCAAATTTGGAGACGAAATGCTCAGTTTATCTTCACTAGAAAAAATGGATGCTTAGAAGCAGAGAAAGCTCAGAGCGGACGTGAAAAAGGATTTTTAACTGATCATAAAAAGCAATGTTTGTGCTTATGTTCTGATCTTTAATATTATCAAGTATTAGTAATTAGAAGCAGGGAAAGTCACCATATGGGGTAGTTTTGGAGTGTGTGAGAGATAGTGTGGATTGCAGAGTGAAATATGCACTCTTTTGGGCCATGAACAAACACTCGTGATAAACGTGGAAAGATTTTATCCAGACGTGAGATTTAAAAGGCATCCAGCTGGTTTCCTGGAAAAGCGAGCAACTGGACACCATAAAAACATGAAAATAATGCTGATTTTGTAGTTGTTATTCCCGATTTAAAAAATTAGCAGTTATTATATTATTTTAATAGAAAATGTTTTAATAAGACCAAAGTTTTTTTTTTTTTTCTCCAATGCCAGGAATGGGCGGCGCTTCAATCATAGCGCGTGTGTGTGTGTGTGTGTGTGCAGTCCACGAAGTCTTTTTTTTTTTTTTTTTAAAGCTGTGCCTTTACGATTGATCTCTTGCAATTGTATTTTCTCATATTCTGCTTCAATCAGAGGTGAAAGTGTGCGTGCCACAGTGGACGAGAAATTTGCATCAAAATATGCAGATGGACTGATAACATTAGAAAGAGGTACATCACCACCGAAAAATATTAAAGAAGGCAATTTCTATTTTTTCGTTTTTTAATATCTGGCAGAGAAAGAACACGCACGTAGTACCATGCCATAGTGTAACCGCGACCGCCAGCGTCGTGCATTCCAAAATGGCTGCTTTCACAGGTGCGGAGCGTGCTGTGTTTTGGTTTGAAGAAACAAAATCCGAGACAACTGTTCAACGGAAATTTCGCACCCAGTACCGCAGGGAACCTTCCACTAGACCAGTGGTTCCAAACCTTTTTTTGGCCATGCCCCACCTAAGCATATCAAAAATCGTGATATCCCCACCCCCCTGTGACATATAATTCTTATTATTCAAAAAATGAACTATCCTCCACGTATAATGTCATATACGTATAATTCTGTGACATATAATAAAAAGAATTATATGTAACTCCTATCCTCCACGTATAATGACATACGTATAATTCTGTGACATAGAATTCTTATTATTCAAAAAATGAACTCCTATTCACATGTTCTTTGGAAGTTTGTTAATGACCTAAAAGGCCATTAACAAGCTTCCAAAGAATAGTGGATTTTGAAATGGAGTTTGAAGGGTATTTTTTCTCTTAGTGGAGCGGAAGTGAGCATGCACTAGGAGATTACAAGCGGGCAGAAATTTTAGAGATTTCGGGGGATTCTTCCTGCTCTGGTTTTCAGAAAACCAAAATCACAGGTTGGCCTGTGATTTTTTTTTTTTACTTTCTTCTGGCGATCTTAGAAGAAAGTAAAAAAAGTATTTAGTGTACTCATTCTCGAATTGCCCCCCCCCTTAAAAATCAAATTGCCCCACGTTGGGAATCACTGCACTAGACCTATAATTTACTATTGGCATAAGAATTTTGTTAAGACCGGTTGTTCTGTTCGCCATGAGAAATCCCCTGGTCGCCCTCGTGTTTCTGCTGCTGTCGTGGAACAAGTGAGGGAGAGCTTTTTTACGTAGTCTCACGAACTCAACACGACCTGCGTCTCGTGAAATGGGTATTTTTTATTTTTTTTTTTGATTGGAGGTTTAACGACTACCGTGAGCAACTCAATGGGCTATAAGCAGTCGCCCGTCCCTAATTTAGGGTCACTGGTTCCAGGGAAGGAAGAGAGCCAGTGCCGTAAGACAAACAACATCCATGCCTCACCGGGATTCGAACCCGGACCCCGTTCGGACGAATGATCAGAGGCCATCGCTTAGACCACTGCGCCACCGGGGCGGCAAAATGGGTATTTCACAACAGACGGTTTGAAGAATGTTACGAAAACGATTGCTCTTAAAACTACACAGATTCACTATGGTTCTAGAAATTAGTAGCGTCGATTGCGTGACTTGTTAGGAGTTCTGTGCGGAAATATTGCATTGGATAGAGGAAGACGGGACATTCCTAGACAACATAATCTTCAGTGATGAGTCGACATTTCATGTCAGTGGTAAGGTTAACTAACACACACAACTGCAGGAGATTTGGAGCTCCGAAAATCCATGCGAATCTCTGGAACATGTCCGTGTCAGCCCAAAGATGAATGTGCTTTGTGCACTTTGCAAACACAAGGTTTACGGCTCCTTTTTTCATGAGAAAACCATCAACATTATCGTGTTTCTGGATATGCTGGAAAATTATCTCGTTCCACCCTTGAGCGATGATGACCAAGAAGGACGCATTCACTTTCAGCAAGAGGACGCACCACCTCACTACTCTACAGATGTCCGGGATTTCCTCAAACGTTTCCCAGGCCAGTAGATTGGTTGAGCGACCACCTCGTTCTGGCGACTTGACACCTCTCGATTTTTTCCTATGGGGTTTCATTAAAGATCGGGTGTTTGTTCCAAGATTACATGCAAATCTCACTGAACTCTAAGGACGAATCGCCTTCACAGTTGCTTTCGTTGAGTTTGCAGAGGCAGAACGGTTTTTCATCTTGAACTCACTTTTCAAGAAAAAGCCACACAGGAAATGGACATGGAGACATCCAAATGGGACGACAAGTGAAATTGATTTTATTATGTGAAACAAAAAATTTGTCATAGAAGACTGCAGTGTGCTAAACAAGTTCAATACAGGTAGTGACCATAGATTAGTGAGATGTAAGATGCACCTCAACACTAAACTCGAACGTGGCAAGCTCATAAGACAAACAAAATGTATTGACATAACCAACCTTAAAAAACACCATAATACCTTCACGTTGGAACTGAAGAACAGATTCTCTGCTTTAGAAGGCCTAACATCGGAAGAAGTGGATATTTCGGAAGTTAACAGAAAAGTAACAAAAGCTCTTATGGAAATACATACAAAATTAGCTGGGTCTAAGAACAAGTTGCATGTGAACAAATTATCAGGAAAAACCAAAATGTTGATGCAAAAAGGAAGAGAGATTAGGACGACTAACGAAGATGTGATTTCCAAAGTTGAATATATAGAGCTATGCAAGACAGTACGAAAAAGTATCACTGAAGACGTAAGGAAATTCAACTGTGAACTAGTGAGGAAAGCAATTGAAAACAACCAAAGCCTAAAGATAGCAAAGGGACATCTCAGTAAGGGAAGAAAACAGATTATGGCACTGAGAAAAAAGATTGTTGTGTAACAAGAAATAGAGGCGAAATTTTGACAAGAGTGAAATATTTCTATTTCAAATTATATGAAAGGGATGATACATGTACTCCAGACATCATGAAAGGTACCAGTACCAGAGTTCTTCCAATCCCCCCAGCAGAAGTTGTACATGCAATTAAGAACATGAAGCGGGGAAAAGCTCCAGGAGAAGATGAAATTACTGTAGACATCATACAAGAAGCAAGTGGAGAAACCGAAACAGTACTCGCCCAAATTTTCACTCGATGCCTTAATGAAGGGAAGATTCCTGAGGATTGGAACAATGCTACAATGATCCTGCTACATAAAAAATGTGGTATTGTGAGGATCTCAGGAACAACAGACCTATCAGCCTTCTATCAGTAGTTTATAAAATCTTCACTAAAGTTCTTGCACTCCGCTTGAAGGTAACGCTGGACATGGCTCAACCGAGAGAACAAGCTGGATTCAGGAGTGGCTACAGCACAATAGATCACATCCACGTACTGAGAGAACTAATTGAAAGAGCGAGGGAATATGAACTTCCATTGTGCATGGCTTTTATCGATTATGAAAAAGCCTTTGATTCGGTGAAACCATCAGCAGTTACAATGGCTCTGAAATCCTGCGGTATTGAAGATGCATACATTAATATTATTAATAACATCTATGAAAATGCAAGTGCAAAGATTCGGCTGTTTGAAAATACAACACACACACAAATTGGAAAGGGAGTGAGACAAGGTGACACCATATCTCCGAAGCTCTTTAATGCCACGTTGGAGGGTGTCTTTTAGTCGCTGAGCTGGGAAAACAAGGGGATAAAGATTAATGGAGATTATCTAACCCACCTTCGTTTTGCTGATAACGTAGTCATTTTTGCAACTACCCCATCAGAGCTGCAGAGTATGATCCAGGAACTTGCTGACAAGAGTAAAGAAGTGGGATTAAAAATTAACTTTCAGAAGGCAAAAGTGATGTTCAATGCTTTTACAAGAAATGAAGATTTATCGATTGATGGAGAAAAGCTGAAGATAACCGACACGTACGTTTATCTTGGATAGCAGATATCAAGTGAGGGTCAAACTGATGAAGAAATTAATCGACGTACAAAAATTGTCTGGAGAGCTTTTGGAAGAAACAGCATAATTTTGAAGAGCAATATGCCATTATGTCTTAAAAAAAAAGTGTTTGATCAATGCATCCTTCCAGTGCTTACGTATGGTGCACAGATGTGGACCTTAACTAAATGAGACATACAAAGGCTGCAGACAACTCAAAGCTGCATGGAGAGGTGCATGCTTGGTGTAACCAGGAGAGATAAGAAGAGGAACTCGTGGATCAGAAAAATGACAAGCGTAGAAGACATCATGATCAGAGTAAAATCCCTGAAATGGCAATAGGCTGGACATACTGCCAGAAGGACAGACCATCGATGGACAGCCGAAATTTTAGATTGGAGTCCAAGGGACAGGAAAAGACCCAGAAGAAGAAGACCGCATGGGAGATGGGTGGATGAAATTCGAAAGTATGCGGGAGTGACATGGGGGAGACTGGCAAAAGACAGACCGTTGTGGAGGAAACTTGGGGAGACCTTCGTCCAGCAGTGGATTGATAATGGTTGACGATGATGATGATATATTGATGTGCGCTGCTACGGGAAGAACACGCAAAAATTTAATTTTGTAACACGAGCTGAAAAATTCACGCATTGATTTTGAACATACGAAAACATTTTTTTTTATTTAGCGGTTGTTTAACATATACACTGACGGGAAAAAAATCCCAACACCACGAAAAAATGGTTGTAGACGAATGAAATGGCGGCAATACATTTGTATAGGTAAAATATTTAATCGATTAAGGTTTCAAGATCACAGCTTATTGTAAGCACGAAAAGAGCCAATTTTAAATATGAAATGCTGGTACATTAATAACCGGCGTAACCGCCAGAATGTTGGATGCAGGCACGCAAACGTTCATGCATTGTGTCGTACAGGTGCTGGATGTCAGTTTGTGGGATGGAGTTCCATGCCTGTTGCACTTGGTCGGTCAATACAGGGACGGTTAATTCTGGTTGGGGGTGACGCTGGAGTTGTCGTCCAATGATGTCCCATACGTGCTCGATTGGTGAAAGATCTGGTGATCTAGCAGGCCACGGCAACATGTCGACACTCTGTAGAGCATTTTGGGTTACAACAGCGGTATGCGGGCGAGCATTATCCTGTTGGAAAACACCCCTGGAATGCTGTTCATTAATGGCAACACAACAGGTTGAATCACCAGACCGACGTACAACTGTGCCGTCAGGGTGCGTGGAATAACCACGAGAGTGCTCCTGCTGTCATAGGAAATTGCTCCCCAGACCATAACTCCAGGTGTAGATCCAGTGTGTCTCGGCCGCAGAGAGGTTGGTTGCAGGCGCTCGCCTGACCTCCTTCTAACCAACACCCGGCCATCACTGGCACCCAGGCAGAACCGGCTTTCATCAGAAAACACAACAGATCTCCACTATGTCCTCCAATGAGCTCTAGCTTGACACCACTGACGTCGCAAACGGTAATGGTTTGGAGTAAGTGGAATGCACGCTACAGGGCGTCTGGCTCGGAGCTGTCCTTCAAGTAACCGATTTGTAACAGTTCGTTGTGTCCCTGTGGTGGCAACTGCAGCTCGAATTGCTGCCGCAGACGCGGTACGATGCGCCACGGCCATACGCCGTACACGGCGGTCTTCCCTCTCAGTAGTGCGACGTGGCTGGCCGGAACCCGGTCTTCCTGAGGCAGTACCTTCCCTTGACCAACGCTGCCAACAATCATGCACAGTGGCTACATTCCTGCCAAGTCGTTCTGCAATATTGCGGAAAGAAAATCCACCATCTCGTAGTCCTATTACACGACCTCGTTCAAACTCTGTGAGCTGTTGATAATGGCTTCATCGTCTTCCTAAAGGCATTCTTGACAAACATCAACACCCTACGTCGAATCTCAACAATAACTAACGCTCACGAAGGTTACAGCGCGTATTTACAGCAAACCTGCTTTGCATGTTCCGAGGGGCGCTACTAGCGCCACACGTACGCGCCGAGCGCGAAATTTGCATAGACGTCATGTTACAGATGTACTCTCACCGCCTACCAACTGTCGTTTATCTAACACAACCCCTTCTTGGTGTTGGTATTTTTTTTTCCGTCAGTGTATATATAAAAAAAGAATGAATTTTGTTAACCCATCCTATATGGACAACAAAAATTCAAATTCTGTTCTTAAATATGTGCTCATAAACACATCGATTTGCACTGCGACCAAAAGGCAGAAAAACTGCAATTCCTAGCAGAACGTTTAATCGTACAGTGCTGGCCACCCAAAATGCAATACGAAGAAGGAAGCATCCTATTGGCCTGAAATTCGCAGCATGCGTCGCCCGCGAGAGGATATGCAAACGATTAGCATTGCAGGGCATGTGCAAATCATGTGTGCCCGGTACGCCACCGAGCAGCACTATAAGAAGTGTGCACAGAAGGCGGGGTGTATGTAGTGGAAGTGTGTTGTGCTGCCGGACCTGTGCATGGAAAGCTTCCTGATACCTCGTCGTAGAATACGGCAGTCATTCCAGCACGTTTCGGAATTAGACAGAGGACGAATAGTGGCTTATCGCAACAGCGGTTTGTCGTACCGAGACATCGGCGCCCGTGTGGAACGACATCCAGCCACAGTGAGGCGAGTATGGATTCGGTGGGTGCAGGAGGGACGGACCGACCGACGTGAACGATTGCCGCAGCCGGGGCACACCACCGAACGAAAGGGCCGGCATGTAGTGCGGCGGGCATTGACGGCTCGCACTGCCACATCACGTACGTTAGCGCAGGAATTAGGGTGTGTTGCGCAACAACCTGCGTCAGCACGTACCGTTCGACGTTGTCTTCAGGAAAGGGGACTTGTCGCACGGCGCCCATTGCTCCGATTACCATTGACGTTACACCATTGGCGAGTGCGGCGGCAGTGGGCCGTTGAACGCCACAGCTGGACTACGGAATGGCACGACATTGTCTTCTCCGACGAATCCCGCTTCTGCCTGCAACACCACGATGGTCGGATCGGCATATGGCGGCACGGCGGCGAGAGACTGTATGACGCATGCATTATGCATCGCCATACCAGTTCGTCGGCCGGCGTTATGGTTTGGGACGCTATTGGATATGACATTCGCACCCCTCTGGTACGCATCGCCGGTACACTCAACAGCCACCGCTACATCTCTGACGTTTTGGAGCCTGTAGTCCTTCCTTACCTGCAGCAGGACCTGCCAGCGACCACGTTTCAAGAGGACAATGCGCGCCAGCACGTGGCACGCATCCTGCAACAATTCTTCACGACCCACCAGGTGTCACTACTGCCGTGGCCCGCCTGTTCTCCCGATATGTCGCCCATCGAACACGTCTGGTAGCTGATCGGCAACCGAGTGGCCTGGGAAGCACCCCCGCGGCTACGCCTGATGAACTGTGGTAACGTGTGGAAGCAGCCTGGAGCGACATACCCCAAGCCCACATCCAAAGCCTCTTTCGTTCGATGCCGCGGCGTGTAGCGGCCGTTATTGCCAGCCATGGGGGCCACACGAACTATTGATGTTTGCGTGTTCCGTTAGTCGCACGGACCTGTAAGCTCAATCGTTTCATCTTTGTATCTGTTGTTATGTGTTCAGTAAATCTGGCTTTGCTATTTCGTGTCTTTCTCGGTGTTGCATTTTGGATGGCCAGCAGTGTATTTATGACCCCCACGATTCCAAACGCAAAAGCATGACCAATAGTGCTTTTTAAGGCGCGCACACCATGCGAATATTTTAGCCTCTTCTTTGAAACCACAAGATGAAAACGGGACCTGCAGCGCCATCTGGCGTGCTTTGTATCACAGTTGCTTTACACGCCTCGGATGTCTGTTGGCGAAACAGCACACCTACGGATGCGAATATTACTATGTTCTGTTTATTCAATAAAGCAACGAACTTTCTCCACTTTACGAAAAGACTGTATGAGGGAATAAATTTTAGCCTCCACGCCAAGCCTTAGCAGACCTTTGGTGAGTTTTGTTATCCAAAACCATAACATAACAGCAACTCGTATCACAACTTTGAATTGCGTTGCTCCCTAGGATTGCAAGCGGTGCTCTATTTGGCTAGCACACCCTGAGAGATCAGCTGTAATGTTTGAAACCACAAGGAAATAAATACGTTACCTGCAGCACCATCTAGGGAGCGCATATACCACAGTTGCTTGAACATATCGGATGCCTTGTCGAGAAACCGCACACCCGACGATCTTAGCACAAATATGATATTACTGCTGAACAAACCTGTTCCTCTTAATGAAAACATTGTGTAGGAAAATTCATTTTAACCATCACTCGAAGCCTTAGGACCAACTCTGGGGAGTTTTATTATTTATTAATATTAGAAATAAATCCGAAAATGTAATATCGTTAGTATAGGTTAAATAAATTGCGACTTTGTGTAGGTGTGCGCCGCACACCTAGCACACCCCTAATCGCCCCTGATATATATAATTTAGGGAAGGTGAACATTACAGAAAAGTTAACAGAAGGAACGTGGTGAACCCTCCATCTATCTACCAAGCCGTCATAGTAAACGACATGCTTAAAAATAAAAATTAATGCAACAGAAAATCAGCGACTCGGCACCTACACGCAAGCACCTGTAACAGAAAAATTTCAGTTCATTTGGGGTTACCGTACCTTATTATAAAGGAGATTTTTTTTTTTTTTGATTGGAGGTTTAACGACCACCGTGAGCAACTCAATGGGCTATAAGCAGTCGCCCGTCCCTAATTTAGGGTCACTGGTTCCAGGGAAGGGAGAGAGCCAGTGCCGTAAGACAAACAACACCCATGCCTCACTGGGATTCGAACCCGGACCCCGTTCGGAAGAATGATCAGAGGCTATCGCTTAGACCACTGCGCCACCGGGGCGGCATAACGAAGATCCTGAAACATTTCCGAAACGCCATTTCCAAGCAGCTGTCTGGCAGTCCTATATATATATATATATATATATATGTTGCGAATGGTACGAACCATTCGCAACTCTCCTGCGTTTATAGGCTAATGCTCAGACGGCAACGATATACTTATATCCCCCCTAATGCTTTTGGCCTTCCTGACCTGATTACAGTAATTTTAATCGGTCAATTTAGCTGCAATTGTACGCACATGTATGTATAATTTAATGACGAATGAATGGATGGTTATCTTATTCTAAATTACTATGGGTTGTTAAAGACTCAGGCATGAGTTAGACTGAACAATCTTCCGCGTTGGCGTACAAGGCTTAACGCCAAAGATGATGGATATTTACCCATCAGATACACGCGCTCAGTAACTCTGAGATTATTATGAAATGCTAATCAATCACCGACAGATAATAATTAAAGTTCAGAAGCTGTCAGATAATTTGAAGCATCTATAAACTCCTTTAGCGGTGAAGAGCAATCATGTCTGAAAGCAGACGGGCATAGACGCCGAATGTTCGCCTTGATTTTGCGAATATATCTATGTGAACACTTCCTAGCACAGAAGATAGAAGTAATTTAAATCATTCCGCCGAGTAATCGATCTCAACTGCAGTGATATCAGCAACGACTTTGGGCACCTGAGTAAGCCATAAATATTTGTAACAGCACGAATCTTATCACCAAATTGAACGATGCAATCAAACAAACAGGTACACTGTGGAGGAGGTAGGTAGGCAATATTTAGCAGTAATAACACAGTATCACATAGCATATCCTACAATTAAAGGCTTATGCAGTTTTGAAATACGCTCTTATAGATAAGCAAAACAGTTAATTTCACGATCACGATTCATAGCTAACTAAAATTGCATCTATCCGGACGGATAGACGGTATGAGAAAGGTTTGGGAGTGAAAAAATCCACTGCCAGATTTCTACAGAAATACACATTTTGGGTTCCCCCGAACATAATAGACTATTTATTTACACGGTGGTGTGTGTATGTGTGTCTGTCTGTCTGTAGTTTGTAGCCGCCATAACTCACAAACTATTTATTATAGCTAACAAGCTGAAATATAATGTTCAGGGTTTTGTGTGTGATGCTCAGACTTGCTGAGATTACATTTTGGTAGAAATCGGGGAAACTGAAGTAGCATTTTTTAAACTTTTGTTTAACATATAATTCACAACCTATGAAACCTTTTGACATGAAATTTAATATCGAGAAAGTTCGTCCAAAAATCATGGGCTAATTAGGTGCTTATTGGAATCGGGAAATCAAAAGCTGGCGTTCTCCACAGAATTTCTTCTTTCATTTTCAGTTTTTTATGCAATTCAAAAAGTATGATACCTATTCACATGAAGTTCAATAGTTCAGTGTTTCTTTTTTTTTTTTTTTTTTTTTGATTGGAGGTTTAACGACCACCGTGAGCAACTCAATGGGCTATAAGCAGTCGCCCGTCCCTAATTTAGGGACACTGGTTCCAGGGAAGGGAGAGAGCCAGTGCCGTAAGACAAACACAACATCCATGCCTCACCGGGATTCGAACCCGGACCCTTTCGGACGAATGATCAGAGGCCAACGCCTTAGACCACTGCGCCACCGGGGCGGCGTTCTGTGTTTCAAGAACAGGCGATAGGATGATTGATGTTCCGTAGCGACGAGGCAATACACCCAATAGATGAGATGGGATGGGTCGCAATCTCCTTTCTGTAAGGATTTTTTACGCTTTCCAACCATAGGTTGAAGAGTATATGCTCCAGCTTTGTCCGTCTGTCGGCACGATAACTCGCGTAAAAATGGTTCGATGTAGATGAAATTTTTGCATATTGTAGGGGACCACCTGGGGATGAACCCTATTGAAAATGGGTGAAGTGGGGTGAAACGTCACGGCATAGGAGGGGATCCATTCCATTGCCTTTATGCGTCATAACTTACGTAAATATGGTTCGATGTTGATGAAATTTTAGTATATTGCAGGGGACCACCTAAGAACGAACCCCATTGAAAATGGGTGAAGTGACTTAGGAGCGGAATGCATTCCATTGCCTTTATGCATCATAACGTGCGTAAAAATGGTTAGACTTCGATGAAATTTTATTATGTGGTAGAGGACCACCTGGGAACGATCTTATGACGTCACAATCGCGCACTTGAGATGTTGGCGCGCAGTTACGCCATCTGTCTCATTACGACACGCATTGTGTGTGTATCCTATTAAAGTTTCATGACGTCACACTCTTCTAAGCAGATGGTCGCGATTCCCATCTGCCTCATTACGGCACGCGTTGTGTGCGTATGTCCGTCCGCACGATAACTCGCGTAAAAATCGTTCGATTTCGATGAACTTTTAATATGTGGAAGGGGATCACCTGGGAAGGAAACCTATTGAAAGTGAACGAAATGGGGTCAAAGGTTAGGACATAGGAGCGGGATCCATTCCACTGCTCTTATGCGTCCTAACTAACGTAAAAAAAGGTTCGATTTCGATGAAATTTTAGTATGTCGTAGGGGACCACATGGGGAGAAACCCTATTGAAAATGGGCGAAATGGTGTCAAAGGTAAGGACATAGGAACGGAATCACTTCCATCGCCATTATGCGTCATAACTTACGTAAAAATGCTTCGATTTGGATGAAATGTTAGTATGTTGTAGGGGCCTGCCTGGGGACGAATCCTATTGTAAACGGGCGAAATGGGGTCAAAGGTTAGGACACAGGAGCGGAATCTATTGCATAGCCCTTATGCATCATAACTTACATAAAAATGCTTCCATTGTGACAAAATTTTATCATGTTATTTCGGAGGTATACTGAACCGGTTCTGTTAAACATAATCGAAATGGGATCAAACGTCAGGGCACAGGACCGATATTTATTCCACAGCCTGATAGTTTTAATAATGATTTCTGGTTTGTTGGAAAGCGTATTATAATCAATGCATTGCATGATTTTTCTAACTTGTTGAATTTGTTATCCCTTTCTGAAATGCAGATTGCACAGATGAAAAGGAATGATATAACAGACGCTAATGAAAGAATGATATAACAGTGTAGCTAAAGAAAAATATTTACTCGCTTCCAATTCTTAAAAGTTAACAATTGCCTTGAATTTCGTAAGACCGACACAATACACAAAACATTCGTAACAAAGATTTCAGGTGAACTGAAAATCCATCCTGCCCACCCTGTCCCCAATTAGTACAATGTGTAGCAATGGTAATTTCTGCTTCAACAAGTCAGTTCTCCTAATCTAAGTTCCAAACATTAATTACGAGTATATTTCCATATTCAACACGACCGAATGATGTAATTAACTGCAATACATGGACGTGCGTAAATTAGTTTCCTTGGTTACACATCGTTTTGGTGTTTGTGGCTTCTCAGAGACTTCACGGCGGCTACAGGTATGGGAATCGCCGCGCACAGCAGAGAGATCAGGCATTCAGATTGCTACACTCTATAACGCTGTTACGAACATTACGCCTTTAACATCATAACATAGCCTTTACATTACAAATCGTGATGTACGTACGAACAGAGCAAACAAGAGCGCGTTGTCCTCAACAAGGAACTGAACGGTGATAGCAAAGATTGCGCGACACAGAAACGCAGTTTCTGCTGGGATTCGTTCCTTACAAGACTGTTGTTGCCTTCACAACGTGAACTATTTTTAATTCACGAAACTGCAACAGAGAATACCTTTCTGATGCATTTCATTTCGCGGATATTAGTTCCTGTGCATCGTTGCATTGAAAGCGTCACGCAAATTTAAGCTCAGATACAAATGGTGTAACATTCAAGAGTGAATGTTTCCTGTATGAGCGCAAAACAAGCCTGAGCGAATGTTTCGGTGCATCTTCTAAAACAGTCGCGGGGCGGATCGATGCATGCTCTAAAAGTAAAATGAAACACGAGCCGTTGAACCAGACTCCAATCATTCTGACACATTAATTTATGAGAATGTCGCACCATTGAGACCGACATAGGAGGCACATAAAAAAATACTTAAATTTATTTTCAAGAGTCTAATACTGTATTGTATGGTTTCAAAAATCACAGGGGTCCAAAAATCGGCTAATCTGACGAATATCGGTTTTTATGTTCAAAATATTTTTTACTTGCCCGTGACTACAATTTAAGAGGGTTTTTTTTTTCCAAAGCTATGGCGCTAAAGCCGGGGCATTTTCTCAGATATTTTACATTTTTTTTTTGTTTCTTTAAATTGATATATACTTTTTTATAATTAAACAACTGTTGAGTCTTACACGTTCAAATATCTAACTAACATTTCTACTTCACGAACCGCATCTATGTACTGCGGTATAGAAGTACGGATGTTGTGAGGGGAAGAGAGTCAGGAAAAAAGAGATACAGTAGTGCCGCGTTTTATGGGGGTAACGTTCCGACGAGACCACGTGTATTCAAAACCAATAATAAAATTACATACAATAAATCACTTCACACGCTTTTTTAGGTTATATATTACGGCATTATTCGCTTACGTGTATCTAACACAGTATAATGTGTATTTTGCAAAGAACAATCTATACGTGCTTCTGCAATCGTTACAGTTAAAATATGAGATAGCATGATGCAAATCCTTATGCATACCTACCTAATCGTTGCCTTCACTACGTAACACCATTGCGGAGTCATCAAAGCTGAGGTCCAAAGCTGATGCATTAGGTGCAGTAGTTGAAGACTCTGGGCAGGGCAATGGGAAGCCGGTAAAAGGGATTTTTTCTGGAAAAACATTGTTATCGGCAACTGTTGCCGGTGCGTTTTTAGCTGCTGAAAAATCCCATAATACGGCATTAAAGAGTCCGCAATACTTCGGTTTATTTTAAGGCTACGTTCCATAGAGGGATCATAGTTAGAAATTAAATCTTTCAAGTGCTTTGCTGCTTGGAAAATTTCGGCAAACTTGTGCAGATTACCGCTGGCAGTTTCATCTTGTTCGTCGACGTCGTCATGATCATCTTTGTCCGAGGAAGTTTTCACAAGTTCTTCTAACTCTTCATTAGTCAACGGTTCTTGATATCAGTCCAATCAAATCTGTTATTTCTTCAGAATAGCGACGAAGTCTTCACTCCCCAATCTGCTTGGCCATCTGAGTAATATGTTTTGCTTTCTCGTTGATGGTAGGAAAACCTTTAAATTCATTGACACCGGGGCCACCAGCACGCATTGATTGATTCTTTCGTAGCTCCATTTCCCGTGTGATATGAATTTAGCAGTGGGGCTGACCGCGTATACTTGAATCCGCGTAAAATGCGGCACCACTGTATTGATAAAAGTTGCCTGCTTTCCGGTGTTAGGTGAACTGAGGGAGTGAAGAAAAAAAACCCCAGACCCTGAGGTTTGTTGTGGGTGGGCCCTATCTAAAAGAGAAGAAAATGAATGTTTTGTCTACATGTCGTAGTTTCAGTAGTTTATATAATCGACATTTCCTCAATATGAACTTTATCTTAATTTGCTTAGGACTAAAGATCAAAGTAAATTGGGGCTAGCGAGTTATTCCAGTTAGTCCGGGACTAAATGGCCAAAAAACATTTCGCCAAATTTTCGCCCCTGCAATGAGAGTGCGTTAGTTAAGTAGTGACTGTGACTGACATGATGTTAAAATTCAAGCGGGCATCCGGTTCCTAAGGATGTGAGACAACGATATATCACTGGCGTAACTTCAGGTTTTAGGCCGGGAGGCAGGCTGACTTTGTTGTAAACTACTGAGTATTAATTGGACAACTGTGGGTAAAGCAGTTGAACAATTTGCAGTGCTAAAACGTTAAGCAGAAAGTCGCAGGAATTGTAAAAATATCCTAAATTGCTATTCGAAGTGATATGGAAAGAAATTGTTCAACGCGGAAAAAATTATGAAAGGGACTTTGCGAGACCTTTGTCCAGCAGTGGATTGAGAATAATAAAGGAAGATCACGATATAGATATGCACTTTTTGGACTTAAACAGTACGTCGAAAGGTACCTAAAAAGCGTGGAAGGCATAAAATAAAGAGGAAAGTAACTATTTAGTCGAAAATCTCGAAATTTTAAATTATTTAACTCTGAGAAGATTGTACCGAAAGTTTTATTAAATGACGCTCCTAGTTTTGTGACAAAGCAAATAATGATGTACAGCCTACTCAAAAATTTAAACTTGCACCTTGTTGTATAGTTTACTGATCGCGCGTATGCGCAACTGGAAGAGAAAAAGAAATCCAGATACTTTGGGTTTCTTGTATTTTAAATTAAAATGCTGAAAAGAAAAAAAACTGACCAAATTAAGCGATAAATTCTGATACTGTGCAAGAAGTAAAGAAAACTCTGAGAGAATATTGTATGAAAGAGATGAATTACTGGAAAAGTGAAATATGCTTCATCGTCGAACTTTTTTCTGTAAGTAACGAGAAGGCGGAATTAATGAGGCCTGTCCAAAAAGCAAACTGATTACATTCTGTAGTATCATTTTTCACGTCAATAAATCGTTTAGTCGCAAATGTTGCTTTCATGGCCTTCTCCCACTGATGTGACGGAGGGATATAAACATCAGATATAACTGGACAGAAAAGAGAAAAGGCCACTTCTGAATCGGGAAGCGAACCTTCTCAAGCTTCCATAATCAGGAGATACAAACAGCATTTAAACATCATTATATATAATCGAAAGTGACTTGAAAACTATAAGGGTAATGTATTATTACTACTTCTTGGTCAGTGAGCAGCAGGTTTATGAAAACCAATATTTCTCGTGATATTAACCAAAAATATCAAATTACTAATAAAACAACGAAATGTAACTCCGGTTAATAAAGTTACATAACTCGGAAGGCATGAAAACGGCAGATTGTTGTTACTTTCAAGAGAAATGAACTAAACGTCTTCCAAACATTGGTACAGTACAAACAAAATGATTAACGCACTTCTGAGTTCTGAAAGCTCCATCGGAAATTTCATTTAACATAGAAATGACGGGGTAAGGTGGATCTGTTTCTCAATTTGGGGAATCACACTCCAGTCGAATTTTCTACCATCTCTTTCCGGATATTATTACAGCTTTATTCACTAGTTATCTACACTGAACTCATTGTATTACCTTCCATAAATTGCCTGCTATGCTGCTGCATGTGGCTGCTTTGAAGTATCACGCAACTAACGTGAAATGTTCCATCATTAGGGGGGAGGTAGCGACTACCATGACCAACTCTAAGGGCTATAAACAGTCACCCGTCCTTAACCTAGGGCCGATAGGGCCGCGGGTGGCTTAGTGGGCAACGTTCGTGACTGCCACGGAAAGGACCTCAGGTTCGATCCCAGGCAGGTAAGAACACTCGATCCACTAAATATCCGTCGTGCGTCGGATGGGCACGTTAAGCCGTCGGACCCCGGGTACTGGCCCCCTGGTAATAAATAAGGGCGTCTTCCTCCCCCTTTCTACTTCGCTTCCCTGTCACTTTCATATCGGGCACTCTAGCCCAAATCTCCTAGCTTCCTATTTCTAAGGTTTGTTTAAGACCTGGGGTCAGACACTCCCTTCCTAAAATCCTCTACATATCATGATCACCTAGGGCAGATCACTCCAGGGAGGGTACAGAGCCAGTTCATGCGACAAGCACGCCACCCATGTCTCACAGGACTCGAACCCGGGCCCACCTTAGATGACTATTTCGAAGCCCTCGACTGAGACAATTCGGCAACCGGGAAGACTTATAAATACGGAATTATACTTTATGTTAATAACAATTTCAAAATTCGAAATCAAATTTTGGGCTCCTAATATTTGCATGCACCACGGAAAGGGTTAGATGACGAAAAGTATGAAACTGGACTATTTTCAGCAGAGTCAAATAAAAATTGTTTTAAGAAATGTAAATAAAACATTAAAAAAAAAAGGCGTGAAAGTTAAAAACTGAGGTTACTGCAAAGACTTACCCATTTAGGCGACGTACGAGCTGAAGGCCGACCGATAAGTCGAATGGTGGGAAAAGAGGTGGAGTTCCGTGGAGGAGGCGAGAGTATCTGAATAAGGTTCTTTATTTTCAAGAGAGAGCTGTCACGGAAAGTTGGCGAGAGTACGGCGAGGGATGGGTCGAATATGGAGACTATTTCCCTGCACAGTCCTCTCTCGCTACGTTTGGGAAGACTGATGATACAAGTACAACGGAAAGGAGAGATTTCAGTGAGCAGAAGATGGGATGGTTAGGAAAGGAAAGAGGAAAAAGAACGAAACTGAAAAAAGCAAAGAAAGGAGAAATAAGAAAAAGTTGACAGAGGCCATCTACCTCGTTCAAAGGCAACATTTATGCAATAGTTTAACATATGCAGCATGCTCAGTTTGAATTTAGCATAACCGAATACTTACAAGAAACAAAACATTGCACGGAGCTGCCAGTGGCAAAACAGATGCAGTGTTTACAGATACATTTTTTTCCGTTCGAAAACCAGCAGCGCAAACAGAAAGTTTTTAAGGTTTGGCTGGTAATAACTCTCAACTTATAATAAAAAAGCTTGATAAAGCAGAAGTTCGATTACCTATGCTTTCAAATATTCGGCAATGGATTAATTTTTTTAGCCAAAACACTGAAAATATTTTGGGTCGATTTTGTTTTTATGATTTTTGTTTTTCTTCCTCTTTAACATTTCTCTTCCATGGCAAATCCCATGTTTTCGCATTACCAAAATGCGAACATTCGGTTGTTCCGAATATTTCGTTCAACGTCCGTTTGGAAGCAAATTACTACAACGTGACCATAAACCTCATTTTCGCCTTTTAAACATCAGAAATACATGTTTACTGTGTACCTTTAAATGCTACTTTTCCCTTCAAACTGTTTCAGAGATACAGGGAATTATTTCTTCCTGAAAATATATACAACAGTGAATCTCTTTGCCACCATCTTGCAGTCAGCACGAGGAATCTTCAAAACAGGGCCATCAAGGGTTCACCAGCAACGCCGGTAACCGTTAGTAACAGTTTCAAAGCGTTTCCCAGAGCAATTAATCACTGCATGTTAGCGGAGCCCTATCAACCAAGAGTTTTATTGCAAACATTATAGCTTTGTCCTCAACAAACAGTAACACGGTGAACGAAAGTGATTGCAGACTACGTAGTTTTACAGCTCTTGCGGCGCCAGGTCCCGGTTTCTTCAAAGCAGGTAACAGCGAAGGGGCGAATGAGGGAAAAAATGTGGGTAGTCGGACTAGAGGCACCGCTAGGCTTACGTTGGGGAAGGGGGTTGAATTGGGCTTAATTTTTTTACATAGGAGACTGAAGAGGGTTTGATTTTTTCCCCACCTTGTAGTCAGTCCATCCCCACCCCCGTAATAAAAATAAAAAACTCCAGAATTTTAGAATTAATAATTATTTAATTTAATTGCTGCTATTCAAATTTAAAATGATTAATTTCATATCAGAGCCAATGCCACACCGAGATCTTTAGTTTTAGGAATAATTTTAGCGCAGCATTGGTATTACTTAAATATCAATCTTTTCCCCATTTTGGATGGGCTTTTGAGAATATGGAGATGGTACCCAGTAGCTTTGTCGCAAGGAGGAGTATTGAGCAGTGCTACAGTAGATTTAAGAGCAGTTAGACGCAATAAATGAGAGAGAGAGAGAGAGAGAGAGAGAGAGAGAGAGAGAGAGAGAGAGAGAGAGAGACCCATCGCAGGGCAAGAAAACTGTCCCTGTAAAATCAAATTCAGCGTACGAGGCCCCAAAACTGAGCGTCGAATTGATGTATAGATCCGCGGAAAATGTCCTTAAGCGAGAGAAAATGCCTTGCGAGTCTTTCTGTAGCATGGAATATGGTCAAATACAAATTTCATAAATTTCATCTTTTGATGATAGATCACCAATTTAAAATAATAACATTGCGAATTTAGTAAAGGTTTAGAAATTTATTATTTTTACTTAAACGAAAAATTCACTTGAAGATTATTGGGGGGGGGCGTACTGAAGCCCCAGGAATTTGTCTAGCGCGACGTCCGTGAGTCCGACACAGAACCTTTTGGGTCTCTGGGACTCGAAACAGAATGCGATAATGCAGGGGAAATACATAAGTCTATGGTTAAAAAAGAGAAAAGACAAATAATGAAAGTGTAAACAAATAAGATAATTCCGGGACAAACCGATTTTAACATATTAATAAGCCTTATAAATAAACAGTGAAGAAAAGTTAAGTGCGTTTACTGCTGCTTTTTTTTTTGCAATACTAATCGAATCTAAAACGGGAGAGTGTAAAATCCCGCCAACAAGGCACTAGTTCCCAAGAGGGCCGCAGGTGGCCTAGTGGTCAACGTTCGTGATCGCCACGGATAAAACCTCGGGTTCAATCCCAGGCAAGCACAAACGCTCGAACCACTAAATATTCGCCGTGCGTCAGATGGACACGTTAAGCCGTCGGGCCCCGGTGACTGGTCCCCCGGTAATAAATAAAGGAGTCTTCCTCCACCTTTAAACTACCTCGCTTCCGTGTCACTTTCCTATCGGGCACTCTAGCCCAAATCTCCTAGCTTCCTATTTCTAAGGGTTGTGTTAGGTGGTTATGTTAACTTACAAAGTCATGCGTGGTTGCAGATAATAAAATAGCTACAAGTAATAATTTTTGTAATCCTTTCAAATCTTTTATAAAGCACTTTATTCTTGTCTTTTCTTAATCGCTGAAAGAAAGGTTGTCCTTAAGCTTAATTATTTTTCCTCCCTGCTCTTCTGAAACTAAGAATCCACTGCCTAAATCTTTCTGCGGTCATTTTTTCGTGGTGCGGAGAATACCTCCATTACCCCGGTAAGCTTAAGACCTGCTTCCTCAACACCCCTCAGGCTTTTCCTGCTTTCGTCCTCCTCGCAACCGCTCGCTTTCAAATCCTACAATCGACTCTCCTAACTCCCTCTTGTTTCCACAAAGCCCATGGGAAAAAACACCGTTGTGTTTTTGAAATTAAGAGGGCCTGCGCTTTCAGTCGGCTGCTTTGAAATAAAGAAGGCAAAAGATCAAATGAGCACGACGATACTAATCCGTCTACCAAACACAAACGCGCAGACTCTAAAATGAGACAAACTAAAACTGGCGTCTCTAAATAAACCGTGCTTCCGATGTTTTATGGAGGAGTGACACGGTGAAATTTCATTCACGCTTCGTGGAAACAGAGGAAAATTAGCACAAAAGCGAAATAAAAGTTGCGAAATGAGATTCAATATCTTGCCAGAAATTCTAGTATTAAATCTCCGTAACAGTTGTTTAAGACCTGGGGTCAGACACTCCTTTCCTAAAATCCTCTACATATGACCTGACTAGTTCCCAAGCACGGTTTTGAATATAACAATTAGTTTTACAAGTGCAGTCCACAGTATTTGTCATTTTCTTGTAGGACTTCCGTCCACAGTGAGTAGAGTTTAGGTCCCAGCCACCTACAGCGAGATTGCCTTTTGGGCAGGACACAGAAACGGAAGGAATGAGACCAAGTCTAGCGACTTTGACAGAAGAGTTTTTAGTGAGATTAGAGTACAGTAGATGGCGCCACCGTACCAGTACGATGTTGCACACAGAGGGGTGAGAGAATTTCAGGGGGAGGGGGCATAGGAAAGGATACCCATTTAACCAGTGGGTCCAACCTGGGGGCAGCCACTTAACGAGCTCATCCGATGCACGGCTGATATTTTGCGATTGTTAGTAAATCACACCATCTCTGAAAGATCAGCCCAGGTTCGAATCTGAGGACCTTGCATCGATAGGCTGAATCGCTAACCACTAAGCCATCCGCGGCTTTTTTTTTACAAGTGCACAGTGAAATAATGTTTATATACAACGCATGAAAAAAATCACAAAAGTTGCCGATTTCAACTACTTTACTCACAGCAAGTATTTTTCTGTTATCCCAACAGTTATCTAAAACATTAAACTTATTGACTTTGTGGCTGAAAGCCTACTCAATATGTATTTCCTCTCACTCTGCCTCGAAGCCATTCGCAATCAATTGTTTCGCAAGTTGTGCATACAGAACGTTAGAAGCAAAACCTATCTTTGTGTAATAAGTCATAAATATCTCTCTTTCTCCTCCGCGCTTTCTCTTTCTCTCTTTATCTCCGAAAATACGCAAGGCGCTTTCTAAATTCACCTGACACGGTCGTAATCTCCACCCCTTCCGATAATACTATTTCCGAGTAATCAAAATCTTTCAGAAGAAGAAGAAATACTTGCGAAATAGCACAGGAAACTGCAGGTGCAGAAACATATCAGCTCTTCGTACCCCATAAACCTCCAAGCATCATTGAACAAAAGAATTGCACTACAATGGAGTGAGTGCCGTGATAGCATCGTAGATCCTTCGCTGTTTTACTGTGGTATCCGCACTTCGATTCATGAGGTTTAATGGGCTGCACAACACACATACAATCTCCAGTGCCAAACAAGGAATAGATGGACTTGCAAACAACGTTACTGGAATGACCTCTGGGTTAGAGGTGAGAACCGGTTCCGGAACTCTCTGGATAAGCAATCAAACAAAACTCGGTCATTGCTATTCGAAAAAATTCTCCAAGCGTTAAGTTTTAAGAAAAAGATCACAGCACAGAATACATAAGGAAGGAGTAAAAGTAATTGCACAAGCGGGGAAAAAGGCATCGGCAGACCGATGAATTTAATTGTGGTTACGTCACTGTTACAGTAGAAACAGCCTGGCAGGCGTGAACTAATGTTGAGCGTGTGAAACAAACACAATGCAGATGGAAAATAATTTCACATCACCGCTAACAATACAAATAAAATATGTAAAAACAATATGATTTATAAAACTATTAGTTTGCAGATACATGATGGTGTAGTGGCGTACACGAAGTCAAGGATACATTTGCAGTTCCCCAAAATTTGTTTGCTACACATTTATCCGAATACAAAATTAAACGAAGATGGTGTACTAAATTTATATTTTGCAGCATGTAAAAGAAATCTGGACATCTTGTAAAATTGTACGTGCGTTTCGCGGTTTTAGTACAGTTATTTCGTTATGTTCTGTACAGTTCGCGAAAATTCCAGTATGTTAATGCATTTATTTAATTAAAACACTACAATTATCATTCCTTTGTTTTAAATTCCATAGATTTCGGGAAAAACCATATAAAACTAAAACAGGAAATGCTTTTTTTAGTACAGTTCAGTGCATATTTTTCGTCTTTTTATCACAAATACATGGGATTGAAAGCCGTAGGGCGTTGCAAGATTTGCATGCAAAATGCTTTTCGAATATGCATCGACTGACGTTTGCGTCCTTACAAAGAATCTCGGCCCCATAATGAGAACGGAAGACACTTATTTCGGTGCCAAATTTAATGACGTTCCTAAAACCATATATTTAATATTTTTAAGCACGTATTTTGTAAAAAAAAAAAAAAAAGGGTACTTGTTTATGATATAACTTTGTCTTTCCGTCCGTCTTTGGACACCATACTTGCATCTGAGAACCACTTGTTACAAGCCATTCATACAGACGACTTGGGATCTTTTGACGTCTCCATGAAATGTTCTTTGACGCTTATAAGAAGTTTATATTTTACTCTTTTAAGGGGGCGTAAACCACCGGCGTGGTGCAGTTGGCTTATCACCAACTTCGTGTCTATGTGGTAGGCGAACCCATCAGTATTCGGGCAACTGGTCACAAGGACAACTGGCCACAAAAGTTTAAGGAGCCATGTAAAAATTGCAGTTTCTCGGCCCCCATAACGAGAACTGAATTAGAAACTCCACATAAATTTCAAGACAACGTTTTGGGTACTCGTAAGTCACTCAAGCGAGAATAGCACTTTAATTTGGAGAAATAAATTTCTGTGACTTAGTTTATTTTTTAAACCTAGCAAAAACACAAATGTTGGGAAATTTATGGCTGCAATTTGCCTCTCACGGTACAGTAGCAATCCGTTGGTGGCTGCGCCATCAGTTAACAGCCTCGAGTATACCGCTAATAGCTTTCCAGCTTCAACCGCTGTGAATTACGGGCCTCCAAGTTAGAGACACGACAGGTCCGAAGCTGGCAACCAAAGCAATCCCAACACGAGGTGCAAGAAGCGGGACTGAGCATGCGCAAAAGAAACAGGTGCACCATCTTGTGTCAGTTGACATGGACGCCATCGAGGACAACTGGCAGTAGTTGCTTCTGTTAACTTGTTCTTAGCCTTTGTTAGCTTGTTGTTTCTTGAGGTAGATAATAGGACGCTTAAATATTCATACAGTGTTTTTATATCTCTTAAAACCATTTATTCTTCTCTTTAACTTAATCGAGGGGTATTGTCCATAGACTGTTTTGTCTCACTCTTTCTTTCCGAAAACAATCTTTCTCCAGCAAACGCCTTTTGTTAAGTTATCACTATTGGTCATTCCCTCGTCTCTCCCGAGCACGCGGAAAAACCTCAATTCTCCGGCTAGCTTAAGACGTTCTGGCCTCCTACCTACGGCGCTCCTCGCCTTCCTCTTGCAACCGCTCCATTCTAACTCCTCGCGTTGACTGTACCTCTTTGTTCACAGGCAAACTCACCCTCTTAGCTTCCATTAAAACTGTGGTCTCTCCTGAGGAATAAAAGCGGCATAAAACACAAAGCTCAGAGCTGAGATTAAATGACTCCTGCATTCCCTTCCGGTTACTTTGAAGGCAAAGGTGCTAATTGCACTGGACGAAGCTTCAAGCACAAAGACGAAAATTGCAAATGGTTTTTCAATTGCCGTACCACTGTAGATGACCTTTAGAGAAAGCGTCTCCAAAGCCCACTGAGAAAACATGAGACATACTTCCTGACTGGGGTTGTTATATGGAAATATTAAACTATATTTAAATTGTAACTTTTGTCATTTTGTGGGCCAACGACAGTGAGAAATTTCCTCCCCAGTCAGAAAGACGCCCAGCACAGAACCATTTCGGAGAAAGGTCATTCTCTCGTCGGACCCCTCCCACGGACAAAGGATACTCCCCTTTTCCCCCAGCAGTTGCCAGAATCTCTCTAGCCGAAGGGTACAAAGGACCAAGCAATTAAGAATTTCTTCTTACGTCAAGAACAGATCGTGTAAGGGAATGAGACAGAGAGGAGTCTTCATGGAGATCTCGAGGAAAAAGTAGGAAGGATTTTGCTCGGAGGCAAGGCAGGAAAAACGACGAGGTAGAAAGCGATTCTCACGCGGGCTTGTAGCCACATAAGATAGGAACAGATTTGGCGGGAAAACCGTAGAGAAGGCCATCCAAGACATCCAACTCCCGCTGGAAGTATTTACTATCCGATCAGACCAACTATTATTCCAATATTTCCTCTTCCCCCCATCTGATGAATAAAGATGTGTGTAAAAGGAAACATCTGTCATAATGTTCAATTTTTAACTACTTGTTTATTTGCTTCCCTGCTCCAACGACAGGAACCTGCAAACGATTCTTCTGATAAGTTGGCGTCTACCACAATACTTAAAATAAATCAAGCCAACAGGGTGAGGAAGACAAAACTTTTCCACACTTGTAGAAACAAAGGAAAATGGAAAGAAATGTTGCGAATGAGGTTTAATTTTTTTGCCTAGAATCCTAGTATTAAATCTCTAACACTTCTGTGCTGAGAAACTATTATAATAGCTCAAACAAATGAAAGCTAAGAGTTTTTTTTAAATCCCCATGTTCTTAACAACGGCATTGGTTTCCATCTAAGAATATTTGAATACCATACAAGCTAGGTCATACTTTTTGCCAAAATTTGTTCTGTCCGGTGAGCAGGTTATCGATATATTTAAATTGCAGTATAATAAAGTGAGCATTTGTTCTTTGACACTTCATTAAGACAGCGACGTTTTAAAAACGTGAGGGAGGCACGTGTAAAGCTCAAGTAATAGGAGCCGTCAACAACATTTAAGTAGAATATGACATGAACACATAAATGAATCAATTAAACAATTGTGTTTCAAGACCACAAGTAAGGCACTAAACTTCAAAAACCGTTTTTAAGTTGTACATTCGTTAAAAATGAGTGAAATTCCCTCAATCTAAAACAATATTTAGGTTGAAAAAATAAATAAAAAATTGCAAAAACGGACATTTCTGAAAAATAACTCGCAACATTGTAAAGTTAGAAGAGGCGTCTCAGTTTCACACATCGCGTAGAAAAGAGGCTCGTCTTCACGCAGACTCCAACCAGTAGCGCGGTCTTGTGGTTACGGCACCTATTTTGCAACCAACTTTAGTGAGTTCGATGCTAACCTGACCAGTGTATTTTTTCAGGTCTGTAGAGAATATTTCCCCAGCAATGTGACGTCACGCAGTAACATTTCCTGATGGGGGAAAAATAGCACCGACCGAGTCGTAGTGACATATCGACCACGTAGAGGGTGGGGATAGTGTCCAAAGGGAAGCGTTGAGTTGTAATGTCATGATCCACCAGAACCATGTTAGTTACATGATGCCATCCAACATGTCGCAGACACGTGGTGAACAAAAAATGACGCTGTCCGTGAGTTGTGAAACGTCGAGCATTACTTATCCTGTGATTTTTTATGTTTTTCTTCTGATGTTGTCCTGTGATGAATAACCGATGTCCCTGTCGTGGCACAGGGCAACTGATAGGGTGTCCTGTCCCACAACAGGGCCCATTGGCCCACGTGTTGTCCCCCCTCGGGGCATTTTATTGGCTTTTGGGCACCGGCACCATAGTGCTCGGCCGTAGCTGGCACTGCTGGCTGCTAGAGCTGGCCCACCAAGATTGTTTTGTTGGAAAACTTCGGTGTTCGACGAAACAAATGAATTACAGCCAGACTCTTGCTGTGTTCGGAAAAGGACGATAAGGTGGGATTTTTTTAAACTCTGCGCTTTTACTTAGACACTAAATATTTGCATAACATGTACGGTCATTAATATTTCTGTTACTTAGGCTTAAATATTAATTACTAGGCCTTATATGTCTATGCCCTCTTAACAATCTTTATTCTACCGATGTTATATTCATAACATTTATATAACAAGTCAAGTTAATAACACTGATCTTTTACTTTGGCACCAAACATTAATAGGCATCATCAGGTTTCGGCCTTTTTAACAGTTTCTAATCCGCCGATTTCATATTCATAACGTTTACATAACATGAAAAATTCGTAATATTGTGCTTTTATTTAGGCACTAAATATTAATTCATAGGCCCCAGGCTAAGACCTTTTTGACAGCTTTTATTCTACCAATGTCGTATTCAGAACTTTCACATATCAAATCAAGTTAATAATATTGCGCTTTTACTTTAGCACAAAACTTTAATAGGCCCTGGGCCTAGGCCTTTTTAACAGTTTCTAATATGCTGATCTCATACGTTTGACATAAAAAGTTAAGCTATTATAATAACGCTGTGCCTGTGAAGGCATAGGGGTGTAAACTAAACATTATGAACAGGAGCACGACGGAATAAAAACTAAAAAAGGCCTTTGCGTAGGCAGGGTCTATTAATTAATACTTAATGTTTTTTTTTTTAATATTTAGTTCCTAGTAACAGTGCAGAGTATTGACTTTTTACATAAACTTCATGAATATGAGATCAGTGGAATAAAAACTACAAAGCAGCACGAGCACTGTGAGGAAGCAGAAATAAAATTGCAATCTACAGAGGCGATCTACCTGGAAGTTGACACGGTAAAATCAATATTGCGATATTTGTGCGACCCGTTAACAGTTTTGTGGTCATCCTACATGCAAGCGGGCACGAAGAAAAAAAGTGCAATTTTTAAACGGCCCTTTAAACTTTTGTGGCCAGTTGCCCGGTGGTCACTTGTTCGCTCTGTCTTTCATCCAGAAAATCATTATCTCTTAATTTCTTATTGATAAAAAGGTATGAGGAAAAAAACTGTATCCAACAATTATTGAAGTAGGGAAAAATATAGGAACACTATAAATTTTTTGTGTACAGCAGTTTCATGGCTCAAAAAACTGAATGTAGTCAGTTGTCCTAAACTCAACCTATCCAATTCAGGGGTTTTCTCAGACTGTAACGAATGCGTGGACGGATCACTGAATAATCGGCCCTGGAAATAAAAGCAGTTTTTTGCAGTTACCCCTGTGATTTATATCTTTGTCCTGGCATCGGAGTCGCCAACGAGTCTGCTGCATTCCCGGAAGAGAATCCTAATGGAGGTAAAGCTCAATTCGGCGGCAAGTGACATTGATAATCTGCAATGCCATATGAAGTAAAAGGGGTGGTAAGGGATAAGAGTAATCACACTGGGGCTGGGCTCCCTGTCTCAAGAGTAATTCGATCGATATTTCAACTATTTTGGACGTAACTCTGTGGTGCTCCTCAGTAGTAACACGCTAATATTTCGTTGAAGTAGCACTACTATTGCACTAGGGGAACAGTTTATACACAGACATTAGGACTGATTGATAACACCATATCATATCACATTCTCTTTGGAAGGCTGAAAACATTCAAGACATACTTTTGAAAACTTTCTATTACTACGTCAGTTTCTTACAGAGGCGGCCTCGATGAGACATCAGTGTTCCTCGCATCTCGTTACTTCCTTGCCTTACAACCTGTAAACCTAAATTTGGGCTACTAAGCTATCGATGCGTACGCAGGTCGCTAAACTACTACATAAAGAAAAGAAAGGGCGAGTTATTTTGATAAAAAATACTTCACATAAAATATAATGAATAAAAATAGAATACAAAACTGGTGCCTATGTGCATCTGAAACTACTCCTCACAACAGAGCAATCATTTCAGGCAAGATCTTCAGACTATGCACGGAAGTAGTGTGGATGGAAATGGGGGATATTGGGAGAAAGGGAGGATGTTAAGTGCTGATACCACCGTATGTTAACATGAGCTTTCGCCGCTGCTACCAGCTCATTGTGTTGAGCACTTTTAGCGATTCGCAAATCATTTGAAACGTAATCTTCCCTAAACAGCGCCGAAGAAGAGGCAAGGGGATCTTCCGAGCATTGACACCGATTTTTTTCCTACCTACATTTCTGGCAAGGTCAAAGTCCACACTCGAATTCGGCTAATCCGTAAAAAAGAAGTCTACACTGAAACGTACCAGAAGATGCTTGCAAAGAACAAACAGAGCGTAGAGAGTAAGGATAACACTGGCTTCGCCGAAAGCGAGCTTTAAAAACTCGTTCCGTGACTTATGGTTTTAAAGAGACACAGCTCTGGTGAAAATTCCATAGCACGTTTGCATTTTATAAAACCGGTAAATCCTACCCTACGCAACAAAAGCCGTTAAGGATATCAATTACAAGCAATCCACTGTTGATGATTTATCAATAAAATTATATACAGTATACCAGGGATGTATTTAGAGGAGCGCAATGGGCTTTGCACTCACCCTCCCGAAAGTGTTTCATTTTTTTTTTGTTTGTTTGTTAAAATGCGACTTACATTAGAAAAAATGCTTTAATGTAATAAACATACATCAACTTACATTAGGAAACAACGCTTTAATTTTTTTCTTCTACTAGTAGTTTTCATTAATTTTCATTTTGTCCTGTTGGATTTAAAAAACTTCCATTTTCCTCCCCCCTTCCCTGAAAAAAAATTCTATATACATCCCGGAGACGATTCGTCGTTACATATAAATCGCATGCAGGAAAACGAACGATTTCGGTTGTCTTCCGCCGTGATCATATTTATAAGGTTTGGACAGCCAGACAGGTTAGTAATATTACACTTTTTCTTTGGCACTAAAAATAAATTAACATGCCTATTTTCCTAAGCTAAGGCTTTTTGAACAATTTTTATACCAACGTGATCATATTCATAAGGTTTAGACGCCAAATCAAGTTAGTATTATTGCGCTTTTACTTAGGCATTAAATATGAAAGCCTTGGCCAAGGCTTTTTCAGTAGTTTTATTCCGTCGCGCTCATATTCATAGGGTTTAGACTCATTAAATATTAATACCTTGGCCTATGCTTCGGCCTTCTCACCAGTTTTATTCCGTCGTGCTCATATTTATAAGCTTTGCATCAAGTCAAGTTACTCGAGAATAAATATTTCATACACTTGAACAAAATCTGTCAGAAAAGCCTGGATCAAAGGCCTATTTGATTAATATTTAATGCCTAAGTAAATGCGCAATATTGCTAACTGGTCTTCATGTCCAAATCTTACGAAAATGAGCACGACGGAATAAAAGGTGTCAAAAAGGCCAAGACCTATTTATTAATATTTAATACCTAAGTAAAAGTGCAATAATACTAACTTCACTTGGTGTTTGAACCTTATAAATATGAACATGATGGAATACAAACTTAAAAAGGCCTAGGCCAACGTATTAATATTTAATACCTAAGTAAAAGCGATACTAACTTGACTTTGTGTCTAACTAAACCTTGTGAGTATGAACACAATGGAATAAAAACAGTTTAAAAGGCCTAGGTTTAGGCCTAGGCGTAGTTATTTATTTTTAGTGCCAAAGAAAAAGTGTAATATTACTAACCTGTCTGGGTGTCCAAACATAAATATGAATACGGTGGAAGAAAACCGAAATCGTACGTTTTCTTGAATGCGATTTGTATGTAACCAAAATTTGTAAACGCGACGAATTTGACTGCGACGAATTGACGTAGTCGACGAATTGACGCGCGATGAATCGTCGTAGTCGACGAATTGACGCATAACCCATCCCTGCAGTATACGGATTTTATTTTTAGTTTCTCCGGAAGAACAATGCCACTGTTATCTCAGATGGCCGTGCCAGTGGCCGAGTGATGTGAGGCACTGTCTTCTTTCCTATGGTTTATCCCAGATGGACTGTGTTTCTATAGTCCCGTATGAGGTATGAGCGGTATGCTTGTCTGACGGCGTCGGCTCTGTCCCCTCTCTGGAACTAGACCCCTTAAATTAGGGCGGGCGACTGTTTATAGCCGGTAGATTTGCTCGTGGTGGCCAAATCCCGAAACAGAGTAAATTAAAGATCTGAGATATAATGGGCAGGTCTTCTGACACAAGATTACTTAAATTTGGAACTGTACTTTTTTGTATTAAATTATACCACATGTTACTGTCATCTAGCGGGAGAATTTTACACAAAAAAAAAGCCCTCCAAAATTTTGGTTATGAATGCTGTTCTTCCATCCAAAATGAGTTTTCTTAATCAACTACTAGAAGCAGAAGTATCCTGAGAAATACAAATATGTACTATCTGTAAAATCTGTGGTTGCAGAAGTATCGTGGCAAATACAAATATGTACTAGTATTTGCGGAAGTTCGTCCAATTGCGTGGAAAATCGCATACTGGTGCAGCTGCGATGCATTGGGTTCCGCTTACCAATACCCAATCCAAAGACCAAGTCACAACCTCCTGGCATCATGACACAAATGTATGCCTCTTATTCTGCACAAAAGAAAAGCTGGAAAATTCACGCTGGAATAGAATTTATTTTTGTCAACTCGACACAAAAAAAAAATAAAAAAAAAATGATCTTTTATGTATGGCACCCAGAAGCATGTCCACAGACAAAAAAAAAAAAAACGGACGGGCAGAACCACTGAATTAGAAAGCTTTAATTATACTATTTGCCTCTGTAAAATATGGAAGAATTTTTCGAGATACTACAAAAAGCATAGCGAAGTTATATAACTCCAATATCATTTTCGGAACAGAATCACTGAAAAGAGTTTTTTCAGAAAAACTGAAAATGCATGGACTTCACATCTTTTCTACTCTCTCAGAAATTCGCTCAGAGAACTCCCTTCAACCACTAAATTTAACAAGAAATTCGTTTTATACAACAAAATTTCTGTGAATTCCAAAACTTCAAGTACGTTCATCCAAGTTCCCTAAAATCTTCGAAGGTTGCGCCAGCCATAAACTGTTTTAACAGCTTAAATATTTTGGGGGAGGCTAAAAGGTGGGTTCAAAGAAAATTGGGTGGGCTGACACCAACGCCAGCACCATCGTGCCTACTTGTTAATGATTACCACGCGGCAGCAAGTGAATGTCATGCAATTTGAGCTTCGAAGTTGGGAGTCAAGCTGCAGAGATTCCCAGTAGTTACTTCACTCCCTCCCCAATATATTCCACGAGAGCACGGTACTTTTCCCATAGCTTGAGATTTTTTGTAGATTTTAGAAAGGGAGTGTCAAGACCCCGGGTCTTGAACAACCCATAGAAGTAGGAAGCTAGGTGATTTGGGCTAGAGTGCCCGACAGAAAAGTCACACAGAAACGAGGTAGTAGAGGGGAGAAAGACGCCCTTATTTATAATCGGGAAGCCAGTAGCACCCCGGATCCGACGGCTTAAGTGCCCATCCGACGCACGGCGGATATGTAGTGGTTCAAGCTTTCGTACCTGCCTGGGATTTCGAACCTGGGGTTCCTCCGTGGCAGTCACGAACGTTGATCACTAGGCCATCCGCGGCCCCGTTTGACAGAACGGAAACAGCAGGAGTGCATTATAACGCGGATGGATACCGTTCTTGCGTTCCACGGAGAGTCGTGGTAAGGCTAACCTGCCTTTAACAACAGTAACTTTTACGGTGACTTGGAGTAAAGCGCCGTGTGCTACGGTACACTATGTCGTAGACGCATGAAGCCGGCCCTAGACAAAAGGAGTAGAAAGTGTCAACAATATCATCAAATGATTTTCTAACAAATATATGTAGTTGGGACTAAGTGCACAGGTGAGTCACTGTAATGAACTTGTAATCGAATTATGGAATCGGGACAGGATGCGCATCATAAATAGTTCGCACTCGAGTAGCGTGCAGTTCAAGGACCACTAGCCTCAAAGTGCAGCCTTGTTTAGTTGTCATCACAGTGAAATTCACAACACAAGGGAGTCGCTTGACTAATTTATTTCCCCTCTTCTCCAACTGGAAGAAAAGCTGGCCAAGCAATACGACGTTTTTCCGCTAGGCTGAGCATCCCTTTTCGCCCTCCGTTAGGAAAAGTATGCTGCTTGCTGGTCGTTAGTGTTCTCCAATACATACTGTATGTGCACCGTTAAAGACGTCTCACATTCGTTAGGGTTGAGATGGTTTCTGCTAGGGCCCTGGGGCACTAGCATCTTAGGCCACGGGTTTCCACGCAGCACACACACATGCGGAACTACTTACTGTAACGCTAAATAAATCGTGATAGGAATAATACGGACGCACAATGCTTTCTTTTCTGCGAGATCTTTAACGATACCAGGAAGAACTTCCGTAGTGGTACACACGTCATATGAGAACTCAGTTGCACACAGTAAGCCGTTCATTCATAGTGAGATACGTTCGAAACTTATTCACTGGTTGGAGGAGAAATCCTGTTTCAGTATCCACTGCGGCTGTGCTTTACAAATATTTTCTGCCGCGCAACGTTTTCGTTTGAACGCAGATCTTTCGCGGGATGCTAATTTTTTATTAAATTCGGAAATAAATACAAACATATTTTTTGGAAATAAATACAAACACATACATACGTGAGAGCCTCCCACTTAAAAGAAGCATAATTACTGCACGGATATGGATCCTGGGCCCTAACAAGAGCTACCTTTTAAAAAATTCTTTCTGAAATTGTTCTAATTATTATTATTATTGAAGCTTAATTTTTATTATTTAAACAGTTTTTAACAATAGAAAATGACTTTGCATACAAACTTTTTTTGAGGATGTCATTACCAGTTTTGCAGCTAAGAAAGAGAAATGTAATATACCTGTGCCGGAATCATGGTTCAGGTTTGTCTACCTCACTTGCCTGCCCAAAAATAACTGTGTGGGCTCTATTTTAAGAACCCTATAGAATCCATGTCAGAGTGGCTCTCTTCTTTCTAATATTAGGTATGAATTTTTTTTTTTTAAATATCTTCACCATTTTAGGGTATCCACTCAATCTACAAGGATTGCATGTTTCAGTTTTCACAAAACCCTCCGTTGTTATTCTCAGAAATTGCAAACTCACTTCAGGATCACAATTAGATAGACAGACAAATAGACAAATAACTTGAGGTATAAGAAGCGGAACTCGTGGATAGCAAAAAAGACAATAGTGGAAGACATAATGATCACTGTAAAATCCTTGAAGTGGCAATCGACTGGACATATTTTCCAGAACGGACTACCGATGGACAACCAGAATTTTAGATTGGACACTAAGGGACAGGAAAAAACCCAGAAGACCACGCGGGAGATTGATAGATGAGATTCAAAAGCATGTCAGAGTGACATGAAGGAGACCGGCGCAAAACAGACCGTTGTGGAAGAGACCTTCATCCAGCAGTGGATTGATAATGGTTGAAGACGATGATGATGATGTGTGTGTACTATGCCGATAAGGTACTCGCTATTTTCCAGGCATGGGCGTCTTAGTCCGGCCATGAATTTAATACAGAACATCACAAAGCTACTGTATGCTCATTTTACATTCAAAAGGGCGACGTTGTTTTGATAAGTAGGAACGTTTAAATTAAATTCGGTACTTTTTCAGTAAAATCCACAAGAACTACAGAAACTTTGGCAAAAACAAAATTAGTCATTTCGACTAACATCGGGTTTCGTAACGTTTTCTTTCATTAAAAGTTAATGATCCAAGAAGTTATCGTAAACATCAAAAGTCTTTCTTTCAAATCCAGCAGCGCGTCCCCCGCCCTAATCGATGTACAACAATCCTCTATATATTTTCCCAGATTAGCAACAAATCGCCTCAGAAACGTTCCCAGCATCATCAAAGTTACTCAGTTGAAACTCGGTATGGTCACTACAGATACGAAATATTTCACAAACTGGCTCTAAAATTCGTGTAGTAGGACGGGACGGGTGTAGGTAAAAACACCCCCAGGAAAAAATACCCCCAGAGAAAATACCCCCGAAAATTGAAAAGCGGAAAAAATGCCCCCGGAACAAACGGTTCACTGTAAACTGCCACACAGGAACACTGATGTGTGACAGTGTTCCGGTGTGGCAATTTACCGGCAACCCTGCCACACATCTTTCAGCAACTTGGCTACAAAAGTTCAAGGGGGGGGTATAAAGATTGCCGTTTCTGGGCCTACATTGCTAACGGAGTTGGGAAACGAATTTCGCGAAAACGTTCCATGCAAGCCAAGCGAGAATTGTACTTTAATTTGAAGAAATAAATTGCCGAGGATCCGAGGTACACTTGGTGGGAAGGGGGAAGGGGGCTCTACCCCGAACTTCCGCAATATTATATTCTGGGTCGCTGGAGTCTGTCAGTGTATCCAAGAAGTTCCCCTTGAAGTGTCCGCGAGGTCCATGAGCAGATGGGGCTTTCCCCCAAAATGTTAAAATGCACGTAGAGCTGTAAACATTAGTACCATGTTTTATATAATGATTCTGTACACGACCACGAATTTTCAGGAGGGTGGGGTACCCCCCCCCGTTTCTAAGAGCTATTCAGGGATAACATCGAGGATACACTGACCGACTCTAGAGGTCCAGAATATAAAATTACGGAAGTTGGGGGTAGAGCCCTCCAAACCAAGCACCTCTTATCCCTCTCACAGGCTTCACCAAATTTCTGGGGCAAGGGGGAAGGGCATTCATAGTTTACCATTAAACACAACATGAAGCATAGAAATTACGAGCAAATCCCTTACCTTGAAGACTTGTCTGCGCTCTTAGAAACTTGCACCCCACCGTCCAGAAAATTCGTGGTCGTGTAGAGAATAATTATGTAAAGCATGCTTCTAATGTTTACAGCTCTACGGCCATTTAAACATTTTGGGACCCCCCCCCAAACCTCACGGACCTCGCGGGCGCTTCAAGGGGAACAGCCTGGATACACTGACAGATTCCAGCGGCCCAGAATCTAATATTACGGAAGTTGGGGGTTGAGCCCCCCCACAGTGTACCTCAGATCCTCGGCAATTTATTTCTTCAAATTAAAGTACAATTCTGGTTTGGCTTACATGGAAAGTTTTCGCGAAATTCGTTTCGCAATTCTGTTATCAATGTAGGTCCAGAAACGGCAATCTTCATAGCCCCCCCCTTTGAACTTTTCTAGCCAAGTTGCTGAAAGATGTGTGGCAGGGTTGTCGGTAAATTGCCACACCGGAACACTGCCACACATCAATGTTCCTGTGTGGCAGTTTACAGTGAACCGTTTGTTCTGAGGGTATTTCTTCCGGGGGCATTTTTTCCGCTTTTCAGTTTTCGGGGGTATTTTCTCCGGGGGTATTTTTTCCCGGGGTTATTTTTACAGTTTCCCGGACGGGACAGGTAATGAAGTAGGTTGAAGCGTAGGTTTCTGACTACGTCGGGGAAGGGTACGCGTCCCGGATGATGCTTGGGTTCTCCCCACCTAGAACTACAATATTAAAAATGTTGGCCAACGTTGCCCTATATTATCGTTCAATATTCCGCACTCATATCATAATGTAGGGCAATCTTGACACTTGCACTATAAAGTGGTGCTTGAAATCATCTGACTTTCACCATTTTTTCGTGCAAAGTAATAAATGCAATGAAAGTGGTATATGGCCTTGCGCTAATTTTTGCTGCTAATTACGAAAACCAAGCGTGAATGAGTGACAGACAGACAGACAGCTAGCTAGATAAATAGATTCCGGTTAACTGGGACACATCAGGGCTAGAACACTTTGGTTCAATTAAGCGGCTGTCTCAATTATGCGGAGCTTAATCCCAAAGAACTAATCTGGGACGTTTTTCAAGAATTGTCCCAAATAAGTGGCTGACCCGATTAACCGACATCCCAATTAACCGGAAACTGCTGTGTGTGTGTGTGTGAACGATGTTTCTTAAACTTTTCAATTTAAAGAGCTCACTATTTCCAGAACTTTAATTAAAATTCAGAATAACTGAGCACTACATTTTTCTAATATCAAATGTATCGTTGTGAGATTAGTGTTGTCTTCATACCAACGTGTGTTACGCAATATCGTGAGAACGGATTTGCTCGACCATGTGGTTGGACAGCAGTGCTGAGATAGGCCGAGCCTGAACATGAAAGCCTACCCCAGGCTGCATAATATTTACTGAGGTTCAGAATTGGGAGACTCCGGCTCAGAGTGAAAGAAATATGTATATTTTATTATTATTATTACTATTAAATGCGATTTTGTAAGATTCAGCACACGAAAGACTTTCCTTACACTTTTTTGTTGATAAAAAGAATAAATAATTCGGTAACTGGGTCTCAGTAGGGAGTGGGAACTCGGGACAGCTATTTATTCTAGCCTTGGGTGGCAAATGCCATAAAGCCATGGATTAGTGGATTTCTGCGGAGAAGGAAAAGTATCTTCAAGAACTATAGATACCAAACCGTACGTTGACAAAATTGTGCTCCCAACCTCCAAGCAGTAGCTTCCTGCTAATTCTATCGAGCAAAGTACATAGACTGCAGCACCGCCCGATCTTTCCGGATGCTGCTGCCAAAGAAAATCGTGCGACTATGCTATAGAAACAGACAGAGGTCCCCTCCTTCACTCAGCAGTTGAAAAAAGCTTTGGTTAATAGTGGAAGTCTGGAAGAGGATTTTTTTTTTTTTAATGCCTAAACAAGTCAGTCATAGTTTTCAGGCTTGTTCGGGCCAGAGATTTACCTTACAGCATAAATTTGTGACTCGGAAGCTTAAAATTGAACCTGTACTCAGCACTGGTGGGTAAGGCATGGTCCGAGCTTGGAGCCTTCGCCTTTTGTCACTGGAGACTTATCAGTTTATTAGCACTAAGATATTACGCTATGATAGCAGTCTAGTACCTGTTCGAAAACAAACTAGAAAGAAATTTTAGATACATTATTTATTTACTACCTTTTTCAATGCTGCTCCTCTTCAACTTCACAAATTCTTTTTTGCCATATGGCTGTGTGTTGGGCCTACATGGTTTGGATTTTTTTTTTTTACATCATCAGGTGAAAATTTGTGCACAGATCGTCCTTCAACAGATATGGGCATTAAATTTTCCAACGAAGATTCACTATAAGACTGCTGCGATAGTCACTCTTTATGCTACTCGTGTAGGAAAACCCCATCTCTACAATGGCATTACACACTGGCAAAACTAGAAGTATTTCAAAAAGAGGAGAAATATTACAGTAAATATTTGGGGGGGGGGGGGGTAAAATGAAGAACCACAAGTTTTCTCTTGATGAAGTTGCCATATTCTGGAGCCAGAATTCCTTAAGCCCCCCCCCCTTCTTGGCCTGCAGCAATAAGGCAAAATATTAAATCATGTGCTTAATTTCATCCTGAGTAAATCTTTTAAAGGAATCGCGATATTTTCTCCATAATGCCACATCTAAAACCTTCAGACACTTCACTGTATCACATGTCATGTCTGGAAATCTACGACTGATTCTCTCCTTCCGGTCTTTGAGGTTCACCTTGAACAACTTCTGTCCGCCGAAACACTTTAAAAAGAAGAGTAAATCATCTTTGGGGGAAAAAAGTAATATTGGCATAAGGGCCACAGCAACCACCATAAAAGTTCACTGAAGGTCAGCGTAACGGAAGTTCAAAATGAAATCTATCGCAATGTATGCGAAGCAAAGTCATATCTGCGGAGCGATTCAGGTCGATTTGATTCGCCGTTTATGATGCGATACCCCTTAAATCGAGCCCTGTACCATACTGTACTAAACTGTGTCCTTTTTGAACATGAATGGTGCAAACTTAAATTTGCACCTTAACGTGGTGCATAATTGCTCCGTTTGTTTGGTCGTCCGTGCACCACATATTGGTGTGCCTTTCCTCAAAAGGTGGTGCAGATTGCGTAGTACCACTTTTTGGTGCAACATACCACAAAATTTTTAACAGTGACCCCAAATGGGGGACACGCGACTGCTTATAGCCCTCAGAGTTACTCGTAGTGGTCCTTAAACCCAGAAAAAAAAATCGTGTAATAGGTCTGAAATCTGGTAAGAGTCCATGGAGCTCATCTTCAGATTTCGGGATAATCTGAAGGTAAGGTAGCGGAAAATTTCTAAAGAGAAGAAAAATCTTGTTTTTTAGCTGAATCATTAGCAACGTCTCGTATTCTTTGATCGAAGACAGTACTGAGTGAGTCACAGTCAGTGAACGGGTTTCAAAGTCTGTTAACGTCTTCCTCTTTTGTACGGAAGAACTTCTCAAGCAAGTTTTTTTGAGTATCTCAGACTGCTCCACAGTACAATTTTTTACGATTTGAAATGCATTAAATTAACCCGATTCTATAAGATCTTGCTTGTTTGCTTGCCAGACACATCAAAAACAGCATAATTTAAATCACTTCACGCACTGGGTCTATCAAAACCTTGGGAGTTTCTATTTCACTGCCACCCCATCTCCCCGGTGGCGCTGTGATCTATGCGCGGACTTCTGATCATTCGTCCCAGATGAGTCCGGGTTCGAATCCCCGTGGGGCATGGATGCTGTGTTTTTCTAACGGCACTGGGTCTTTCGATTCCCCTGGAAGCAATGGCCAATCAGGGACGAGCCTGTTTATAGCACATCGAGTTGCTCACGGCGGTCGTTCAACCCTAAATAATAACAACAAAAAAGAAACAGATGTAAAGCTAATGTTATTTTGACGCCCCGGTAGCGCAATAGTATAAGCTATGTCTTCTGATCATTCGTCCAGAGAGGGGTCTGGGTTCGAATCCATGGATGTTTGTCTTTCGGCACTGGCTCTCTCTCTGTGTAACTTGATCATTTGGCATACTACTTGTATTTATACCATGTTCGCGATGTAAATTGTTGATGTAAACTGAATATTTTGTCATGTCTGCCTGTCAATATTGTACAACTATGTTTATTCTGTCACTGTATCTGTACCACCAGATCAAATATTTTTTTTTTAATCCTCAAACAACAACAACAAATGGTGATACGGTAGCTGTTCCACTGCAGATCTGTACGGAGAGTTCAAACGCATTCGACTGATTAAAAATGCCTGTAAGATAGCAGCTGTAAAAAGGTAATATTTAATCAACAAAGTTTCCTCTTTAAGTGGAAAGAAAAAGGAAAGCCTAATGTACCAAGGTCCTGTTTGTACTGTAGCTTCGGTACCTTGCCATAAAACAACCAAATTCGACATGGAAAGTTAAGGCACCATGATTGTCACAACGCATGGCGCTGTAAATTAATTTTAACACTACACTAATATTTAAATTTGAACACCCAGAAGCGAAGGACAAATTCAACTGAAGTTCATGGATAGAGAGAGTGGTATGAGAGACACGACAGACATGATTAAGTTTTCAAAACTAATGGAACAAACATTACATTACAAGTAAAATAAGGCATTTCAGTAAGAGGCCTGTTGCTCTAAACTTCTCGATAAGGAGAACTTAATTTTTAAGAGTAAAAATACGCTGCTGGCCACCCAAAATGCAACACCAAGAAGGACACGAGATAGCAAAGCCAGATTTACTGGACACAAAACAACAGATACAAAGATGAAACGATTGAGCTTACAGGCCCGTGCGACTTGCGGAACTCGCACACATCAATAGTTCGTGTGGCCCTCATGGCTGGCAATAACGGCCGCTACACGCCGCGGCATCGAACGAAAGAGGCTTTGGATGTGGGCTTGGGGTATGTCGCTCCAGGCTGCTTCCACACGTTGCCACAGTTCATCAGGCGTAGCCGTGTGTGGTGCTTGCCGGGCCACTCGGTTGCCGATCAGCGATCAGACGTGTTCGATGGGCGACATATCGGGAGAACAGGCGGGCCACGGCAGCAGTGACACCTGGTGGGCAGTGAAGAATTGTTGCACGATGCGTGCCACGTGCTAGCGCTTTGTCCTGTTGAAACGTGGCCACTGGCAGGTCCTGCAGGTAAGGGAGGGCTACAGGCTCCAAAAGGTCGGAGATGTAGCGGTGGCTGTTGAGTGTACCGGCGATGCGTACCAGAGGGGGCGGGTGTCATATCCAATAGCGTCCCAAATCATAACGCCAGGCGACGGACTGGTATGGCAATGCATAATGCAGGCGTCATACAGTCTCTCGCCGCGGTGCCGCCCATCGTGGTGTTGAAGGCAGAAGCGGGATACGTCGGAGAAGACAATGTTGTGCCATTCTGTAGTCCACGTGCGGGGTTCAACGGCCCACTGCCGCCGCACTTGCTTGTGGTGTAACGTCAATGGTAATCGGAGCAATGGGCGCCGTGCGACAAGTCTCCGTTCCTGCAGATGACGTCGAACGGTACGTGCTGACACAGGTTGTTGCACAACACGGCCTAATTCCTGCGCTAACGTTCGTGACGTGGGGTTTCGAGCCGTCAATGCCCGCCGCACAACATGCCGGTCCACTCGTTCGGTGGTAAGCCGCGGCGGCTATCGGTCACGTCGGTCCGTCCGTCCCTCCTGCACTCACCGAATCCATACTCGCCTCACTGTGGCTGGATGTCGTCCCACACGGGCGCCGATGTCTCGGTACGATAAACCGCTGTCGCGATAAGCCACTATTCGTCCTCTGTCGAACTCCGACACGTGCTGGAATGACTGCCGTATTCTGCGACGAGGCATCAGGAAGCTTTCCACGCACAGGTCCGGCAGCATAACACACTTCCACTACTTACACCCCGCCTTCTGTGCACCCTTCTTATAGTGCTTCTTGGTGGCGTGCGGGGGCGCACATGATTTGCATATGCCCTGCAATGCTAATCGTTTGCATGTCCTCTCGCGGGCGACGCATGCTGCGAATTTCAAGCCAATCGGATGCTTCCTTCTTGGTGTTGCATTTTGGGTGGCCAGCAGTGTATATACACCGTAACACACACACACACACACACACACAGGGAGAGAATCCCGCACTTATCCGTCGCGCTCGGCGATTGTTTCACCTCAGAAATCATCTGTATCTAACACGCTAACCACTCAGTCACTGGAGCAGCCTGAGTGGTTAACATGTTAACTGCTTACACAGAGGGACACAGTGTTTCTTCCAGGCATACATCTGGGGAGGCGAAGCCCTACCGGAAATGAACGTGCGCCCCTTCCCCCGACATTTTATGTTACCCAGCGAAATGTTCATAAATTCAAGCTATAATGAAAAAGAAAGTTTCGTTGTTTCTTATGCCACAAATATTTCTCTAATTATATATTTTTTAATATTTGTTCAAGTATTATATTTTATTTTGCTAAAATGTGTAATAAGGCGCATGCCGTTCTTTAAAATATAATAAGTAGACTAGTCATACCTCATAGTCAGGGAATCGTGTCTCAGGATCAGGAGTGTGTTGAATGCATTTTAATAGATAGATAAGAATTTCAAGCCTGCAGAAACGCACACCCTGAAAAATACCCTTCCTGCACTTGTTTACCTGAAGAAAGTTTGTTCTTGAAATGTTTGAGGTAGTAATTACTATATATATATATATATATATATATACTGTACATATATACATTAATTACTTAGTAATTTAAATAGCAAAATAGTTACTATATATAACAGTTACTTTTACAGATATATATGTAGACAGTTTAAATATATATATATATATATATATAGTTATTACTGTATTGGACGACCTCTCCCAAAGTGTGTATGTCATCATCATCATATATACTGTACATATATACATTAATTACTTAGTAATTTAAATAGCAAAATAGTTACTATATATAACAGTTACTTTTACAGATATATATGTAGACAGTTTAAATATATATATATATATATATATATATATAGTTATTACTGTATTGGACGACCTCTCCCAAAGTGTGTATGTATATATATATATATCATCATCATCATCATCATTGTCAACCATTATCAATCCACTGCTGGACGAAGGTCTCCCCAAGTTTCCTCCACAACGGTCTGTCTTGTGCCAGTCTCCTCCATGTCACTCCCGCATATTTACGAATTTCATCCACCCATCTCCCATGTGGTCTTTTTCTGGGTCTTTTCCTGTCCCTTGGAATCCAATCTAAAATTTCGGCTGTCCATCGATGGTCTGTCCTTCTGGCAGTATGTCCAGCCCATTGCCATTTCAGGGATTTAACTCTGATCATGATGTCTTCCACTCTCGTCATTTTTCGGATCCACGAGTTCCTCTTCTTATCTCTCCTGGTTATACCAAGCATGCACCTCTCCATGCTGCTTTGAGTTGTCTGCAGCCTTTGTATGTCTCTTTTAGTTAAGGTCCACGTCTCTGCACCATACGTAAGCACTGGAAGGATGCATTGATCAAACACTTTTCTTTTAAGACATAATGGCATATTGCTCTTGAAAATTATGCTGTTTCTTCCAAAAGCTCTCCAGGCAAGTTTTGTACGCCGATTAATTTCTTCATCAATGTGACCCTCACTTGATATCTGCTGTCCAAGATAAACATACATATCTGTTATCTCCAGTTTTTCTCCATCAATCGATAAATCTTGATTTCTTGTAAAAGCATTGAACATCACTTTTGTCTTCTGAAAGTTCATTTTTAATCCCACTTCTTTACTCTTGTCAGCAAGTTCCTGGATCATACTCTGCAGCTCTGATGGGGTAGTTGCAAAAATGACTACGTCATCAGCAAAACGAAGGTGGGTATATATATATATATAGCAAATGGGAAAACTTGCCCTCTCTAAGGTTCCATTTGCCCCACCCCGGTGAAAAAGTCCTGAAAGTAACACTGGAGGGGCATGGGTAATGTTTGGGATTTCATTCTATCTGTTCCGATTTATTCCCTCTCCTCATGCGAATAACCCTAAAATCAGAAATTGGCTTTTCGGAAAATTGGTTATGGTGTTCGTTCATGGAGGTTATAAAAACTTTCAAAAATCTTCTTTACAATTAGATTATAAAGATAAAAGTACGGTTAAAAGAAAGAAAAAGCTTTTGGCGAGTACTCATATAGACCCATTTGGCTTCACGAGATGAAGAATACTTAGATTATCCTAAAAATTCACTGGAAGCAGAATAATTTATTTACAAACGGCTCACTTAAGATGAATATATCGATACAGGTTTCTTCTTTAGAAAGACTGGAAATCCTGAAACTGCTCCTGAACAAAGCAATCATGTGTCAAAGAAAAGAAGCAAAACAGCAAGGTCACTCACTGCAATGCACAAAAGGAATATTTACGTGTGACGGCAGCCACTGCAGAATTGAACCCATCTCTCTCATTCTCAGTGCCCGCATTTGGGGAAGCAATAAGGTTACAAATGGTGTACACGTACGGAGTCACCCACTACGACGATAAGACGATATAATTAATCATGGTGAAGTCACTATTGTTACTGGCATCCGCTACTTTCGCAAATATCCTCACGTGATGTGTGCGACATTGTCTGGTGATCAAAACAAACGGTGACTCGTTACGAAAGACCCTGTTGTTTAGTCAGCTTACTTTGAAATTGCCTTTAATAGGTTTAGAGTATTCTTTCACAGTATGTTTTTGCAAGCATCTCTTCGATGAACTCGAACCGAACTGTTATGCATTGTACCGAAAAAACGAGCACAATTATCTTTCGAAGGTCTGTTGCTCTAAACTTCTCGATAAGGGGAACTTAATTTTTTAGAGTAAAAATCTATACACCGTAATAATTAAATGCACATACACTGATATACTGATATTTCCTTATACTTACTCCAGGGGATCGATTCGATTAACTAACATTGCCATTTCATTGATTCAGCGAATTTTCAATGAGGTTAGATTCCAGTTTGTCAAAAGGAATTCGTTGAACGGAATTAGCATGATTACTTGCACGGGAAGGCTGGCGATGAACATTCGGTGGCTGAGCAGATAGCCAAGGATTTCTGACCCCGGTTTGCTCTTTCTCTCTCTCCCTTGGAACCCTAAAAACCTATACTCCAAGTCATCTTATAAGAGTGTACTGTTGTTAAAGGCGGGGGAGCCTTATGACGACCTTTCCGTGGAACCTAAGAACGGTGTCGTGAAAAATGCGCACAGTGAAAAAAGCGCACACTCAAGGATGCTCCCCCGCGTAACCGGTTTAATGTCACCATCCGGGCAAATAGCTAGACTAGTTCGAAAAAACATGCAAAAGCTAGATTAGTTCGTGAATATTGTATTATTCTTTTCACCTTAATTTGACGTGCTGAATTGCAATGTACTGTTTTCGATTTCATAAATTTAACTGATCTTACGATTTCAATATTTTTGTTATAGTAAGTGTTTTACAGGATTTTCATTACAATTACCTAAAATTTAGCACTTTTTGTATCAGCAATGGTAACATCAGTAATAAACATGTATCTGATACGTATTAAAGTGTCTGTCTGTTGTTGTAAACACCGGTATAATAAACATCCTGATTGTGCGCTTTTTTCACACATTTCCAAATGTGCGGGGTTGTTTTCACTGTGCGCTTTTTCACGTATCCCCTAAGAAAGGTAGCGATCCGCGTTACAGTGCACTTCTTTTGTTTCCTTTCTGTCAAACAATTACTCTCGCACTGACCCCCACGTCACACAAGCAGTGGGGATTGTGAATGGGGGTATGGTGGGGTTCGAACTTCTTTCCCTATTGCCCGTTTAAGTAACTTTACCCACGAGTTTCCTCGACTGCAAGTTGATTGTCTCTGTGTTGAGAAAGGTCTTCCATCCCGTCCCCCATCTTCAAGTTATTTCCCAGCTCGACAGTAGCAGCCGAAAGTGCGAGGCTCTTGATTGAGTAACTTCTCATATAAAATATATTCCTAGAAACGCACTGACTTTTGGGAAATTTGTTTTACATAGCAGTTTTGTCCGATAAACTGCTGAGCACAAAAAAATGAATTCTGAGCAATAATTCGGTTGCTTTGGGCTCTAAACGTTAGGGATTCTTTTTCGTAGCGGTGATAGCTGTTCCGTACCTTACATAGTGGCACACTTTTAGGTTGACTCGAAGTATAGTGACGAGTACGTATCGTCATTGTGAGAGCTGTCTGTCCGTAAGAGGTGATTTGCATTCCTTATTAAAACATTTTAAAATTACATTTTTACATCTCACCGTGGTGACATTTGCGGATATACCCTAGTATACACAAAATGTGTACATATTTCTCCGTTATGAAATGTTTATTACACTCGTGTATCTTTACATGAGAAACGTCTTTACCTGCTGCTACATGTTTTCTTTTTTATCCTTGCGCATGCCTTCAGACTTCAATTTTGGACACCAGTGGTGTATTTTGGTAAACTTGACATCACAGCAGTCAACGACAAGTGCACACACGAAATAGACACAAATAATAATGAAAGACCATCACATATACACTGAATAAATAGAGGCCTTAATTATCCGTTTTTAGGTGTAAAATAAAAGCTCAAGAACTGCCGAGCTTTCACCCTTTGGAGGAAGGCTTTTCCTAGGATATAAAAAGCTACAGAAAAAGCCTTCATAAGGAGAGCGGAAGGTCGGTAGTTCTCTGAGTTTTTTTTTACGCCTGAAAAACGGATATTTAAGACCACTGTTTATTCAGGATATATATGATTAGTATTGGTGCATTTGTTTTCTTGTTTCAATAACTCAAGATGTATAATAGTTATTGGAATAATTTTCACATATTTTGAACAATACTTGGGGAACGGTTTTAATTCAGTGTTGTACAGAAAGAAACATATCCATTAGATTATACGATCGCCTCAAAGTAAAAATGTTCCGAGTTCAATATAATGACAAAAAATATTACTAGATTTTTTTTTTATAGAATACTTCTAATGCAATTACTTTCTGATAAGAGGAAGACAACGAGCTCCAGTAAAACTGCATTTTCAAAAACGCTACCCCTGTGCAGAACGGCGTTACACAACAAGAAACCTTTTATTATTTCATCTTTCTTTTTCCCGATGTACTTTTCAGCGACGCAACGTGCTGGAAAAGGAAGGAGTACCATACTTCTTAATGATTTCCCGTTTTTATTAGTTCTCTAGAAGTTTCCAGTAAAGTTTTTAACGTCGCTAGACGGCAGGGGGCGTAATGACGTCACGGTTAAGGGATTTTCTAGCGGAATTGTGCTTTTCGCTCTGAATGCTGGCCGGCTCTGTGGAGAAAACCAGCACTGAGACAGCTTAATGACCCTAACAGATTTCGATCTAACTTTTTCCACCGTTTCTTACAGCAGTGAAAATAATTTGTACGAACCTCGCACGCATTTTACTCGTATGTCATCAAGTTTAGAATGATGAAAAGAAAGATATAAGTAACAATTTACTGGAGGCATGGATAAAGTTTGTACGCACATTTCTCACGCAGTTAAAATACCACAGCTGAAAATGATCCTTTCGCACTTTCTCTGTCCTCAATTAACGCTTTAAGAGGAGGAGAAAAAAAAATTGCAAAGCTGCATGACCACAAAATATGTCTTCCTTTTTATGTTTCGGGGTTCAACGACCAACGTGAGCAGCTCTAGGCAGTCGCCCGCCCCCTGATTTAGGGCCACTGGTTCCAGGGAGGAGAGAGGGCCAGTGCCATGAGACAAGTACACCACTCATGCCTTATCTGAACTGGAATCGAGGCCCACTCAGACGAATAGCCAGAGGCAAGAGCTTAGATCACTGCACCACCAGGATGGGTCAATAGGTCTTGCTTGACCTACGCTGTATTGCATGGTTAAATCTAAGTCTTCCTCATATTTTTTTTTCTTCTAACATGTAGTATACTCCGAAGAGTTGCAGAATATACTCGAGGGACTTGCTGATATGAAAGAAGAAGTGGGATTAAAGATAATACTTGCACAAAACAAAACTGATGTACAGTGCTTTTAAACAAGAAAGATTCAGAGGTAGAGGCAAATTTAGAAGTAACTGATGTCTATAACTACCACCGGTGAGAGATATCAAGCCAGGAAGACATCGAAGAAGAAATTAACAGTCATATAAAATTTGGCTGGAGTGCATGTGGAAAAAGCAGTATAATGCTGAAGAGCAATTCGCCATTGTGTCTGAAAAAAAGTATTTAATTAACGCATCCTTTCAGTTATTTACAAAACAGAGACATGTACGTTAACTAAACACGACATACTGTACAGAAGCTGCAGACAACTCAAAGAATCATGGGAAGATGCATGCTCAGTGCAACTATAAGAAAAGGAAAAGGAAGTCGTGCATCAGGAAAATGAGTGGATAACATTACCAAAATAAAGACCCTCAAGTGGCAATAGGCTGGACATATTTCTACAACTGATCATCAGTAGCGCACCCAGAAATTTCCTGGGGGTGGGGGTGGGGGGGGCACAATTTTCCCAAGGTGGAGGCGACCCCCTAAATTTACCGGGAAAAGTAGTCAGGTGCTATAACAATTAAAGAGATTGACTTTTGTACATTTATTCTTATCCAGTTACTAGTAATGTTACAGTACAAGAAAGTTAAATTATTTGTTAGAAGAAGCAGTAGATGAAATTCTTTTTCTGGTTAGATTTCTTTATATTTATTTAACAAAACTACTCACTTATAACTATTGTATGTTATAATTATACGGTACATGATTAAAAAGTATATGTAGCTCGCGTATCGTGATTTTTGTTCCAAACTTCGACGTAACAATTTTTTGCTCTGTAAGCCCAGGGAGGAGGGGCATTGCACCCCCACCCCCGCCGTGGGTGGGCCACTGGTCACCATTGGATACAACTGAAGTATTAGACTTCATAACAAAGTAGAGGAAGAGCTCTAGAAGAACAACACGTGAGAGATACATCGAAGGAATTTTTGTTGTTGTTTTAACGACTACCGTGAGCAACTCAATGGGCTATAAGCAGTCGCCCGTCCCTAATTTAGGGCCACTGCTTCAAGGAAAGGGAGACAGCCAGTACGGTATGACAAACACAACATCCATACCTCACCGGGATTCGGACCCCTTCTTGGACGAATGATCAGAAGCCAATGCTTAGACCAATGCGCCACCAGGGCTGCTCGATGGAATTTGAAAGCATGCTGGACTGACATGGAAGAAAATCGCTCAAGACTGAGAATTGTAGAAAAAACTTGGGTGACTGCGAATGGTTGATGATTATATTGCAAATATGTCGGTACGTACATAAAACATAAAAGCAGAAATTTAATGGTTTTTCAGCATGTCTTTTCAGCAGGTGACAACGCTAGTTGTTACAACATACCAAACATGGCTTCTTTTCTGTTTCTGAATAAGCCAGAGCAATAGCAACGTAATCTGGGGCTTTTGTAGCACGAGAATATCACTCGGCATGTGGTGTTTCTATTGGCATTTGTCAGACCCTGTATATATATATATCCTTATTTTCTGAAAAATATCATTTGGTCTGACATTCTGTGACGATAATCGTATGACACTTTGTTTTCTTGGAGTGACCAATGACAGAAAAATCATATTTGGTACAATGTAGCATAGCACGTAGTGTGCTACATCTAGGAAAAAATATTTAAAAAAATATCTTCGGTCTGCCATCTCGTGCGACAAAATCTTCACAGTTAGCTGGTTCCTCGGGGCTGACGTTGAGACAAGAAATGCCGTGATCTGACTACTAGAACAAGTGCAGTGTTACCGAAAAATCACAAAAAAACACTAAGAGTTTGTCTTCGTTTATATTGTGTTTACAACGAAGTAAGTCGAATAAAACTAAAAAATAAATAAAAGCCATTTAAAAAATGCTAAACGCGGGTATTTCAGTTCATGGCTGTACAATGAAACTGAATGATACACATTTAGACCGTCTCGGTGGCTAAGTGTTCTGAGGCGCTGGCATCTGATCATTTGTCAGAGATGGGTCTGGGTTAAAGTCTCGGATGGGGCATGGATGGTGTGTTTGTTTGATGGCATTGGTTCTCTCGTTTCCCTGGCACCACGGGCGTTAAATTAGGGAAGAGCAACTTCTTACAGCCCTCCGCGTTGCTCATTGTGGTAATTAAAATTCGGAATATATATATATATATATATATATATACTTAAGAGCAAGACTGAAGACTAAGGAAAAACTTTAGAATTTAAAACGAAAGTTGCAAAATAACCTGAAGATCAAAACGCGCAACGCAGCAGTTTTGAAAATTCAGAATTCACATTCTATTAAGAAGATACCTAAGCAAAAAAAATACATATATAATTTTGACTCACACCTAGTACAACATAGAAAAGGTTATGTATCTACCTGTGTGAGTAAAAGGAGAAAAGATAAAAAAATAAAATAAAACAATTGAATGTAGAAGGTGTCGAGAATACTGAGCCTTGGCTTTATCAAGGACCAGCAAAAACTCTGCATTTTCTCACTTCCACAAAGACCTAGTTGGAAATGGGTTTCTGCAATGACCAATCAAAGCCGTAAGGAAGTTGGCTAGAGGATGCCTATTAACTACCTAAAGGAACCTTAGTGCTATGGATATGACGGTCCTATTAAAACAAAAAATTAAATAATATAAACAAAATCACAAAAAAGCTTAAAAATCTGTTTATAAAAGAAAATAAAAACAAATAAAAAAGAAAACTAGTTATTCATCACTAGGATAGCTATACTAAAAATAGTAAAACCAACATTAAAATTAATAAGATTCTGATTAATCTATAGAAGCTCACTAAGGTGATTTAATACATGCAAAGATTATTAAATACACTACTCGTGTATTTTATAATATTTCTCATGCATTCTGGAGAGTTAATTCTGCTCTTTCTGATCATACAGATCCACAGTCTTAAGTTTATATATTTTTTTCTCTGGTTAAAATCTCCGCGTGTTGGTTTCTTGCTGTATGAGGAGGCCATCAGCCCCACCCTCACTGCCCCCCAGCGACTAGGGAGTGGCGGAAGAGGTCAGCCATGTTCTACTCTTCTGAGGAGAAAGGTTTTGTCACACAAGAGGTAAGCTCTCTTCCTTGTTTTTGGGTTCTAGGTTTTATAAGTTCAATGTTTGTACTTCATGTACTTTTTCTCTGTTGTTTTTTAGCTTTTCAGCTTTTAGGCACTGGCTTGTCTGTTAACATTTTTGCGGGTTTTAACTCTTTCTTTTCTTTGTAACTTTGCGCGTCTTTTGGGGTACCTAGAAACAGAAGATGGCTAAGCTTGTTCCTTTTCTATGCGCTGTATTTTCAAAGTAGTTAAGTTCTTAATAACTTATTAATTATGCACTTAAAGCACTGCTGAAATACTTTGTACATATTGCAACTAACTGTTTAAGGTATATAACTTTCACAAAGTTTTCTTTAGTTAATTAATGTCTTTAACATATTCTCGTTTTCGTGCTGTCATAAGTTGTAGAGTAGGGGGTTTTAGACTCAAGTTTTCTTTCAAAAATCTGTTTGTTAAAAATTAATATTTCCTTTTTTAATTGCAATGTAAAAATTTGGATTTCTTTTGCATTGATTTTCAGGTTTAAATTCTCTCTCAAACGAACTTGGCAATTCGTTAAGGCTGAAAATCATTTCTAATTATTATGTCACTCTCACAGCTTGAGTTCTCTTTAATCTTCTTCTCTCTGTTTAATAGTAACAGATGAAGAGCATGGGTCGGGCCAGGAAGGTTAATGGATGCAAGCGAAATTGTTAACTAGTGCTAGGTCATGCAACTCTACGGAGGACATGACATATATATATATTTTAAACTATTTTAGGTGGGAATGTTACTTGCATCTATGGCCTTGCAGAAACCCCTTTCCAACTAGGTCTTTGTGGAAGTGAGAAAATGCAGAGTTTTTGCTGGTCCTTGATAAAGCCAAGACTTAGTATTCTCGACACCTTCTACATTCAATTGTTTTATTTTATTTTTTTATCTTTTCTCCTTTTACTCACACAGGTAGATACATAACCTTTTCTATGTTGTACTAGGTGTGAGTCAAAATTATATATGTATTTTTTTTGCTTAGGTAATCTTCTTAATAGAATATATATCATCATCATCATCATTGTCAACCATTATCAATCCACTGCTGGACGAAGGTCTCCCCAAGTTTCCTCCACAACAGTCTGTCTTGTGCCAGTCTCCTCCATGTCACCCCTGCATACTTTCGAATTTCATCCACCCATCTCCCATGTGGTCTTCTTCTGGGTCTATATATATATATATATTCTATAAAGATACCTAAGCAAAAAAATACATATATAATTTTGACTCACACCTAGTACAACATAGAAAAGGTTATGTATCTACCTGTGTGAGTAAAAGGAGAAAAGAAAAATTAAATTTGCTCTTAAGTATATATATATATATATATATATATATATATATATATATATAAATGCCAATTTAGAAGATTACGTTAGTTCTGAACAGGGGTGTATTCAGAGAGGGGTCCCCCCAAGGAGCTTTGCACCCCGAAAGTGTTTAATTTTTTTCTGTTTTTGGTTAAAATGCGACTTACATTAGAAAAAAAACTGCTTTAATTTAATAAAAATGTATTAACTTACATTAGAAAAAATTGCTTTAACTTTTTCGACTATTTTTAAGTAACTTTGATTTTGTTTTGATGGATTCCCAAAACTTCCATTTTCCCCCACTCCCCCTCTCCTCCGAAAAAAATTCTTTATACCCCCTGGTTCTAAATGATCAATTTCGTAAGCTCATCATTACTTTTTTCATAGGGATGATCTGTCTATCGTGATCAACAGAAGGTCGCTTCAGCGGTTTCCACAATACCTCAAAATTACAATATTTCTTCACTTCCACAGCGGGCAGCTTGGTATCAAACCACAGTAAAGGTGTGAATGTTATGTTACAGCGACAATGGATATTTATTTTGAGCGCTCAAATCTTTTGTACACAATTTTGTCTGCCATTCGAGTTAAGCACCTAGGATTAAAAGAAAAAAATATATATATATCTTTGATCTATTGGGTAGTGAGTCCGACTTGAATTGTTAACAATCGAAGAGATCCAGAAACTGAACTGAGATTTACGTGTGAAAGCACACTTACCAACACTGAAATACGGCACACGAAATGTCAAGAGGGGACATTTTGCTAATGCGTGCGAGACATAAAACTCTTCTGAGAGTCCGCCATTCCCAAAGCACTCCCCAAAACCTAGAAAGGCACGAAAGAGCGACGAGAGCTACGATAAAATTCCGTGAGGGGAATTTCTAAAGAAAGGCATTCGCCGACAAGAAAGTTGACTTCTCATGGAAAGCTGTTTCGCAGTCTGAATCTGATTTCTCCCAGATAGAATGAAGTTGCCTGTTCTGTTTAGTTGTGTGGCGCAATTAAAGGAAAAGTGGGTGCGGTGAGAACTACGATAGGCTGTGATCTTAGACCTCACATATTGACTAAGTGCGTGTGCATGCACCACAAAAGGATTTAGTTGCTGGACCTAGGTATTATATTAGAAAATAGAAAAAAGCCTCGAGGTAAAGATCTTTCAACACCCTTCCCTGCAAAGTAATTTCCCACCGAACAACAGCACAAAAAGATTAATGCAGCCATAGAAATGTAGTGCACCTATGAATGCGCATGATGTGTACATCAACCGCTCTCCATCCACTGCTGGATGATGGTATCCCCAAATAACTTCAACTCTCTATCTTGAGCAATTCTCTTCCGTGTTAGTCCGGCATGCTCTCGAATTTAATCAATCCACCTCCAGCTTGGTCAGCTAAGTCTTTTTCTGTCCGTCGGTACCCAGTCTAGTATTTCAGTCGTCTAACAGTGGCCAGTTCTTCTAGCAATATATCTAACTCATTGCCACTTCAGGATCTTAACTTTGATCAGTGTTACCCACTCTTCTCATATTTGCCTATACATGCAAGAAGCTAAAGGTCCAGTACACGTAAATTAATGGGAGAAATTCTTCCTAAAATTTGTGCACAGCATCTTGAAGTATTATTTGAACAAGTCTGATTCATCAACGCTATATTATTCAGTTACGTGTCGCAATCGAATTTTCCATCCAAATGTTTACCAACCAATAACTATAATCCGAATGTTCACCAGTCAATAGCAAGTTGATATGTTGCTGAAATTTGGTGACACCTGATCACTGTCTCTAAATTTCCCGACAACATATCCACGCACTTTCACGAGAAATTTGCAAAAAAATTCAGATCATTTCAGGGAAGGGTGACGATTCTCTCTTGAATGATTTTTGTTTTTCTGAACTTCCCTCCCTAGGGTAGACTTTAAGTGCTTGGAGTCAAGAAAAAGTCAAAGAAATTCTCTCCCTTAATTTTTTCTCCTCTTATTTAGTGCAACATTTTTTCCCTTGTTCCATTGCCAAAAAGTTTGGTGAAAGCGGAATTTCTTTTTGTTTTTTCAGCTAGAGTTGGAGTAATAACTTGAACAACAAAATTATTCTAATATTCACCAACCAATAGCAATTAATTCGAATGCTCACCCGCCAATAGCAAGTTATTCAAATGAACACCAACCAATAGCAACTAATTAAAATGTTCATCAACCAGTAGTAACAACTAATTCGCGCAATCAAAGTTCTGAAGGCAAAAAATTTTACATAATCGAACGCTTCCTCTAAATTTTGTCTAATGCGTAAATTAATATCTTACACGTATTGCCACTAAGATATGCATTTCTCCCGTAGTTAAAAACCTCCATGTATTGTATTTCAGGGACTTTAGCGAAGGTGAAGTTATCTTCAATATTTCAATAATAGGAAATTTGTTATTTCGTTGAATACATGTACGCCGCGAGCGGGCGCGTTTGTCTGTGTGTCCTTCCTTTCTCGGAGTCAGTGATCATGGGACAGTTTGTTTTCTAGACCTGCCTATTAGTGTTGTGGGCAGAAAACTAAAGATACGACATGTCTGGCTATACTTGTATTTGTTCCGGTCCTCTTCGTTCGCTACAATAACCCGTGACCTAATTTTCGATAGCTATTCTTCCTTGCAGCGCAGGGATCATTGAGCTAGGATGAAAAAAATTACTAATCAGTGTATTTCTGCATTCTGTGTTAAACATTTTTCGTTTGTCTGGTCCTGAATTCCATTTTCTAAACCTCCCAGGATCGGGTGGACGACTAAGCTTTAGAAATATTTTCTAATGTATCACATGGTGTCTTGGGCATAAATGAAGTTCTGAAAATATTGCAAATAGGTATTAGAAGTTTTACAGGTAAACAATTCAAAAAAAAAAAACAAAAAAAAACGTTTTAACTCCAAAACGTCTTGTTTTACAAGATTTCTGACTGAAATAAGGCGTTTTCTTTACAAAATATTTCTAGAGAACACATTTTGAACTTCTGTGCTTATTTTTTCAATGGCACTACTGCTTTAACAAAAGGCAGAAGCGAATGTAACGAAATGTACTGTGAAAGTAGAAACATTTCAGCAATTTTTGAGAAACAGCTATGCATAGTACTTCTTGCAATGTAGGACGCAAACCATAAAATGCATTTTCAACTCTAAATAATTGAACTAAACTTGCAGTGAAACATAGAACAAGAAATCGAAACATAAAGGGCACGATGTATTTTCTACAAAGGACAGCAACAATTTCACATTCTCTTAAAACAGGGTCAGCTATTTCTTCATGTCATGAAAAATGCGATAAAATTAATTTTTGATGTCAGCGATGGGTCCAGTAAAATAAAAGAGTGATGGAAAAAGAGATGGGAAAGGAGAAGCAACTAAAAAAAAAAAAAAATAAAAAAGAACAAGAGAGAACCCACTCCATCGATACACTGGGAGGACGAGGGTGACTAACACTTCGGCCTTGGGCTATCACCGGGGAAACTCGCATCCACCGAGCATGCTCAGATCGATATTCGGGCAGCATGGCTGACACGGAGGCTTTCTAGGATTCTCTCGTGTCGCCAACTCTGCTGCCTTGGGTACCAGAACTATAACGATGCAGATAACGACAGTCTGGGTGGTACACAATCATCTGTTACAAACCCGGCAGTCATCAATGGGCACAAAAGACGTTTCCTGGTGTACAGTTACATTTCAATTGCACACAGAAAACGTAATTACTCAGTTTTCAATTAAAACTGAAGCTGCCCAAGTAAGTGGCTTTATTGGAAAAACACCTACGCGAATGCCACAATGGAAATTTCGGGTACCAAGAAATCTGGAATAAAGAAAATGGGTGTTCACAGCTCAGAATTTAAACTCGAACGCGTTCCGCAGAAATTCCGTAGAATTTTGAAAAATGTTTCCTTTTGATAGTAAGCACGTAACTGATGCTATCGGCTTCGTTACAGCGACGAAAACGTTAAATACGCTAGACACTGGAATTTTGATACTGCGATGCCAATTTTCAAGAACGGTAATTTATCCTATTTCTTTGTTACATTCAATGCGAAATTTTCGCCCTCAGACACATATGACGATCTTTCAAAATGACAGCTCACATTTGGATGGATGCGGACTGAAATTAAATTAGGTCAGAATACGTGTTTACAGTATTTTTGCCCGTCCGTCAATCTGTAGACATGATGCATACATAAGTTAGATTTGAAAGATTCTTTTTCGCACCAGATAATGAAGCTAGTCATGTGGAATATGATGCATGCAGTTCCAAGTTTTTATGATGCAAAATGCTTGGCGTAAATTACGATTTTTTGTTAGAAAACTTCTTTTCTCTCACTATTTACACTGAAATACCTTTGGTGTACTAAGTGTGGCATTCTTGGTTAAAATACATACTCATCATTAATACTTTGTTTTTTATGGGTTTAATCACAACCGTGAGCAACTCGAAGGGCAAAAGCAGCCGCCAGTCCCTAATTTAGGGCCACCTGTTCCAGAGAAGGGACAGATCCAGCACCGCTAGATAAACACACTGTGCCTCATCCGGGACTCAAATCTAAACGTAACTCGTAGGGGGGTAGCCAGAAGTTAGGGCATCTGACCACTCGGTCAGCGGAGCGGCTTAGTACATTATGACGCACTTTCCGGTGTTAAGTTTTTACAAATAAAACTTCCGAACTGCAAATTATGAGAATACTTAGAAAGATGTGAAGGATATTATTAAAGATGAACTACTGAAAACAAACAGCATACTTCGAAGAACTTAGGAAGATTTGCATATCGATAGAATCAGTGCTCGATATGAAAATTTTGAAGTGCCGGTATGCTCATACGTACATGTAGTTAAAAATCGTCGGAAAAAAATATCTTCGCTAGAAAATCTCCAAAATTGAAAAATAAAAAAAAAATCCCTCGAAGAAAAACTCCTTTGTGTGTAAATGACAATTCCATGGACCATAAGTCAAAAAACACGATGGTGGTCGATTTCAGTTGGTTGGTTTGTGGATCCAGCGGGCACTACTTATGCTACACCGAGGACCCGGGTTAGACTAGTTTAGAACGAGGAGTCTATACTCCGGAACCAACAAATTAACGAGGATTCCGAACCTCTGCTAATTTTTTTTTTCTTTTGATTGGAGGTTTAACGACCACCGTGAGCAACTCAATGGGCTATAAGCAGTCGCCCGTCCCTAATTTACGGTCACTGGTTCCAGGGAAGGGAGAGTGTCAGTGCCGTAAGACAAACACAACATCCATGCCTCACCGGGATTCGAACCCGGACCCCTTTCGGACGAATGATCAGAGGCCATCGCTCAGACCACTGCGCCACCGGGGCGGCCCTCGGCTAATCATTAGTGATTCAGCTGGACTTGAACCCAGAACTTTTATGTCCCAAGCCAAGAATACAGCCCCCTTCTAATAGGGACTAGTGAAGTACAGAGTCGGGCAATTATGTAGAATCTCCGCAACGAGAATGAATATTCAGTCTCAAATTAATAGCAATCTCACCACCCTCAAAAAAAAAAAAAAGTCCGATGTGGAAATTTTTGTTTAATCTATTAACACCCAATTCTTCATTCTACGAAGAAGCCTTTCAAATTGAATATATTAAATTAAGGATATAATAAAAATTACAGACATCTTTAGTTGGATAATCTGGGGCTTGGGTAAGATGTGATCATGAGCTATAGGAAGCTTCATTTCCATCCTTTGAAGGATTGAACTTACGCACACCACTCCCCTACTCTTTACGGTTCCCACGCAGCTATTTCTCAATGGCACGATGCACATAAGGTTTCTGTGTTTAAGAACGCGAGTTCGTAGTTCCCGCTACTAAAACTAGTGCTGGTAAGTAAATTCCGGGTAAAAAAAAAGTGTCGGTACGGCATACCGGCGCATTTCGAGCACTGGACGGAATGAAATTGAATTTTTGCTGAATTCAATTTCATTCCGTCTAGAATTTTCTTGAACGAATGCCGTATTTACTCGAATACAAAGAAAACGACACAATCTAAGACTAAGACGACAACCCCTCTCTTTCCCAATTTTCTCAAAGGCTTCTGTAGATTTTTTTAAACCTAAGTTTTCGTTAGCTTCAAAAGTATTTTTGGTTTGTTTAGTTCTTTAGCGAGCGTCGTCAACATTTAAGGCTACACTGAGTCTCCTGTCCGTAATTTGGGGTCAATGGTTTCTGCGAAGGGACAGAGTAAGACAAGCATACCACCCACGACTCATCCAAGGCTCGAACCCGGGCTCATCGCTGACGAATGGTCAAAAGCCAGCACCTCAGATCACCTCGTGTTTTGTATACTGTTCGTGCACACATGATTTAGATTATCTGAAGAAATCAAATACGAACTAAAAATACGGCTCCGTGCACTCTTCCAGTAAAATAAAAACAAGAATCTTTCAAGACAGATTTTTTGTCTTCGCATGGTATTGTCCATAGCTTAGTTTTCAGGAGGGTGAAAACAGATATAAACACCGTATGCAAATTTCAACTTTGCCTTCTTGCCTTACGCACTGTCAAACACATACATTTAATTAAAAACCAGAAGATCCAAAAACTACATAAAATAAGCGTGGATAAATGAAATTAGGCAGCATATGTTAGTGCAATGAGAAAATTTCTTTCTCGTTCTTTAGATCCTTTAGTTCGCATGCGCAGCGAAACCTCCAGAGATCACTCAATTTTCATCAAGAAGGAAAAAAAAATACCCTCAACGCAAATTTTCGGGAAAAATTATCTTTGTTAAGTACTGAACAGCTGCTGCACAGGGAGGACGATATATTTTTTTTATTTCTTCGCCTTTAACTCTTTTCTATGCTGTACATATGAACGCTGTTTCTCCATTATGCTATAGGAAATTTTCTTAGTACTTTCTACTGTAAATTTTCGTTTTTTCTACTGGAAATTCCCAACGTGTTTTCAATTTTTACTCCATACACACGCATCTAGAAGTTCTAAAAAAATAAAAATAATTAGCTATTAGAATTAGTGTTAACGAAAATCTACACTGTGAAAACAGTTCTGAAATTCACGGGCAACTTTCTGTCATTTCTTTTGTGAATAAACGAAGCATATTTCTGATGCAACCTTTTCCGTGAAATGACTGAAAGAAACCTAAATTTCACGGATTTTTCGTACCACGGGAAAATTCTGAAACCTTTCTGTAGTTCCTTTCTTATACTGACAGTAAATTACAGTTTTAGACATGCTAACGGAAAATTCTGAATTTTCAGAAACCTTTCCGCAATTCATTTCCTTTATTAACGGAAATACACCGTTCTCACTTTTTCCGTATCACGAGAAATTACCGGTAATAGGAGCGATTGGTGAGAATACTTCAGATCTGATTAACTTTTAAAATTCAATCGCCTGTCGAATTTTGAAGTTTCGTTGCGAGATCGGATATTGTGGGTAGCATACGCATGAATTTTGTTTATTGTGGCACTCGAAATTTTCTTCTTTCCCTATTTTGTGCACCAGCTACTTATTATGTATTGTGTTACTGTAAGAAACTGGGTACTTATTTGTACAGATGATTGATTATATGATGTTTGTGTATCAGGCTTTGGACAACTTAAGACAAAAGCTATTATAGCTACCAACAGTGAATTTTATATTTAGTTTTTTTTTTATTGCGAAGTAACACTATAGAAAAGTACATTTCACGCTTTAAAAAAAATAAAGTCATTGTCAGTTTAAAAAAAAATCAAGTTGCAAAGCACTTTGTTGCTTCGAAAAATCAGGATGGAAATGCTTAATTTATGCAAAGTCCTCCTACAGAAAGAAAAAATATATTAACAAACCTATTCAGAAAAATAATAAGCTCCAACAGAAAATAAAATGACTAAAATCACTCGCATTAATGACAAAAACAAAATTTCATCGTCGCGGATTTTTTTTATTTTTTTTTTTTACGATGTACGTGAGTCAGATCGCAGGCATTTGTAGTTCAGTTGTTAAAGGCGTGAGATACCTGTTGAGATAGCTTAAACGTCAGGGGCTCGATCTTGAACTCAGCGGAAGGGCTGAAAAGTAAAGGGTCATTGATTTTGCGGAATTTCAGTTTAAATACGGAAAACCTGAAATTATTTTTTTCTGAAATAAACAGAATTTCTGTCTACGAAAATTCTGTGAAAATACGGGTTACAATAAACGGTTACGTTTAAAAAACAGAAAATTTCTGAAAAAGACACACTTTACAGGCAACTTTACTGCACGTTATTTTCAGAAATTTTCCGTGAATTCACACCACTTATTTTTTACAGTGTATGTAGTACCTTCCAAAAACAAAAATCGCAAGGTTAGATTTTCAGGGGAGAACAAATGTCCCCTCTTGCCCCCTTATATGGGCGCCAGTGGTATTGCCTGAACAATACTGGAGGAGCATCAGTTAATTGGAGATTCGACAATAGTCAGTGCAGCATTAAGATATAATATTTATGAATGTGTCGCAACAACATGCAAAGCAATAAGCATCCCCGCGCGTTCCAAAGAAACGTGGCAGATACAGTACGAAAATGTCATTTTATGAATCTCATTTCTTACGAACCAGTGCAGCCCACGAATAATTTCTCTCCACAATGACTGTGTTTAATAGATTAAGTTCTATTGATTTCATAATAAACATTTTCATCGAAACGGTACCATTTCAGAGGAATATTTGCGTGAAAACAACATTTGACTGTAATTCACTTAATCTCAATAACTTCTGCCTTTAATAAAATATGATGGCGAACAGCCAAAACTAGCTTCTAAATCATTTGGCAAACAAAAAGCCTTAACTCGAGTATTTCGAAAAAGCGAACAGGTATAAAAACTGGCACGTAAAAAGTATGTACTAATCTTCGGAGGATGTGAGTAGAAATTTTACATTCTCTTTAGGTTGCTGGTATGCTGATGTGGAAATACATTGCGTTTATGCGATTCGCTGACTAAAGGAACAAAGGCTACTCCATGCCTTGTCAAACAACGACTGAAATTATTCCTCATTTCTCAAAAGGATACACAATAAGAAGCCGACATATATACCCTGCGGAAATATACCGTAACTGTCAGAGCGTGCTTTATTACCCAGTAACCCGAAACAACCAGAGATATTTGTGGTTATGTTCAAATGCCGAAGTGGTGATGCAATCAAGAAAAACAATAGTTAGTAATGAATCGTCCTTGCAAGCCAAGGAAACGAAATTTGGTAGTAACTAGCTTTCTAACTCAAGCATTGCTTAAGATTCTAACCTCTGCTGAACAATTAATTCCTTCTCGCAGTGGCTAATTCTGTATTTCCTAAAAAAACTATTTGAATTGAACTATCTATATTCGCCTGAAGTTGCCATGACAACACTGGCGAGAAAGTACAGTTCACGGAATATTTGAACATACTGTGTATCACAATACCTTTGGAAACGAAACCTGTTGTAAATGGTTTGAATTGTCTATTATGAGAGAAGTGTTCTTCCCGTAACAAACATACTAACATAACCTGTAGATACAGTTAAAACTCGTTTTAACGAAATACGATTTAACAAAAATCATGTGACAACGAAAAACGTCATAAGCTTGTTTGGCTTATTGTATTTATATAAGAAATATAAAAAGGTTATTACGAAATACTTTACAACGAAAAACACCTTATTACAAAGTAAAATTCTTGGGGAAAATGCTCAAGCAAAACTCTAACGTAGCAGTTTTGTCCTTCTCTTAAAAACGTCAGTTTAGAAGCTGATCAGGCAACTCAAATGCCGGATGGAGAAGTTCCGTGGTTCCTATTAAATTTATCGTACAACGTTACTTTTGATAATTATGTAGACATAGATGAAGCCTTGCAAGCAAACGAAAACTTCTCAAAGTGATAACCGTGAAAACATTTGTCATTGTCCCTCTAGACTTCTCTCTCTCTCTGACCTCCTCGTAGAGTTCTTAGCTACTTCTCCCCCTGTGTGTCCGTCCTGGTTCCAAGGGCAGGTCTGCCGGACACCTCTGACGCAATAAAACAATCACGCACGTCCCAAATTCTTTGCTGATGACAATACTCATGATTGCAGCGTAGGTTAATAAAATGATTTAGGCACTTAAAAAGCCCTCTAAAACGTCTCCTACCATGCAAAAGAGCAACACAATTTTACAACCCTAATTAGTAATGCCACCCTTGAAAGCCCTTTCGAACACTGTTGTCGGCTGACCTTACAAGAATTATTACCAAAATGATTCAAAATCTCCTAAATCAATTTACACCTGCGTGACATGTTCTGACCTGGATGAATCAGAGATGTGACATCGACACTTGGAAAGATTTTTCAGGAGTAACGTTAATGTAATAGGTACACCCAGGGTCAGCTCGTTTAAAGCAGCTCGTGAGCATTTGCTCTACTTGCTAGAGGATAATTCATTAGACTAACGAAAATAATTAAACCCGCTGAAAAACTTCCTCGAAGACTACATACAACACACTGATTAATGCTATCAGTTGTGCAACGAAAACATCACTTTGTCCGCGAAAGATAGATAATGCACAGAGTATTTGGTTCCTCAACGGTGACCAAAGTACAGAACTCACTTTCGTTTGCCAGTACGATAAATTTAATGCACATATTGTTTAGTAAGTTCAATGCAGTGGCCGTGGAACCGCCCAGGCCCGGTCAATAATTTTAGCCAAGATTTTTATTTCTTTTTTTTTTCTTTTTATTTGGCAAATGAGCGCTATTTTGTTGTGATGTGCCTTAGAAAGTTTCTCTAAGTAAGGGGCCGTCCATAAAGTACGTCCGAGATTACAGGGTCCTGACAACCGGACCAAATGCGACATGGGGGGGGGGGGGTAGTAATTCGGGCGACCAGCGACAAAAATATCATGATTGGTATGTCTTCGTTTTGTTTTCTCTTCTTTGAATAGTTAAAAAAAAAGGTATGAAATATTTCAGATTTCTGATGATATTTAGCTAAATCAAAAAATTAATATTACGTTCTCGTATTTGTACTACCAAATCTACCGTGTTTTGTGGATGATATGATCGGGAGTGTTGAAAACCTTGAATGCGTGCGTTCATTTGTAGATCTTTATTTCAGAATGATCAAGTTCGGGTGGCGTTTGGGAATAAATTAATGCCTAAATAATAAATATTTTCTGGAGAAAAAGTGTAAATACATGGAAGATTCCTTTAAATAATCACATGTTTTCTTTCTGTTTCTCAACGGACTTCTATTACATGTTTTCTTTCTGTTTCTCAACGGACTTCTAAAAGCAGTTGTCAAAAATAAAGGGGGTAGCGGGAATTAGGACGTACTTTTTAGGGGGTGTCAACAATCGGACAAAATGCGACATGGGGGGGGGGGGGAGACTAAAAATAGTAAAAATCCCGGACGTACTTTATGGGCGGCCCCTAAGTGGTCAGGTGGTCCTAATCCCTAACAAAGCTCCTTAGGCATTGCTTTTTTTCTGTTTGTTCCGGGAAACGGGAAGGGATGGGGGAGCACTACGATTCGAAATATCGGGCCCGGTCAGCGGACCTCACTTTCCGCTGCTCCAGGTTCAATGTATATCTTGTACAGTAAATTTGTGCAATAATATTCTGTGTGAGTATAAATGCCACCAATTTCTAAGCGTAAGATATTCTTCAAAAATAAAATACTGTAAAAATGAAGCGTCACTAGGTGTTTTCATATTCTTTAATGGCCCATTAAAATATCAAAGCCAGCCCCGGTGGCGCAGTAGTCTAAGCGCTGGCTTATGTCCATTCGTCAGAGAAGGGTCCGGGTTCGAATTCCGTTGAGGCATGGATGTTGTGCTTGCCTTACGGCACTGGCTCTCTTTTCTGGAACCAGTAGCCTTAAATTAGGGACGGGCGACTGGTTATAGCTCACCGAGTTTCTCATATAGTGATCGTTAAAATCTTCAACAACAAAAAAAAAGGATATATCAAAGTGTCAACTCGTGTTACTTGGCTGTTGTTGACTGACAGATCGCTGTGCTCAACGGGCTAACCAAACCACGAACAGGCACTAGATATACCCATACGCGAGACAAGTCTGCAGCAATGAGCACACTCATGCTAAGTACAACATCCAAGAAAATGTGACTGATAAATTCAGGGAGATGTACGAACGATTACTAGACGGCGATTAACGATAGAATACAATAATAAAAAAAAAAGAACCGGAATGAAATCGCATTTTAAAAATCAGGGCAGAAACGAATCGTATTCGCCGGCGCGCACGCACAGATACACTCATCAAAACCGCTTATAAACAATATAGCACTTATAAGTGCGTGCTAGGCGTGCGCGAACGCTCGCAGAAGTTTCTACATTGCGTTTCTAATATACAATTTAATTAAAGAGTACACCCATAAATGGCACGCAGTGTAGGAATAGTTCAAAATTTGTGTTCATTCGGCGGAAGGCGCTCACTACGTTCTAAGCCTAACATAGTTGTACCATGTATTCATTCTGTCAATTCTATGCCACTGTTGTTTTGCCGAAGTTCCCAGTAACATCATATTTCCTGTTCTAGCTGTGATAGTCGTATAAGTGTCATGTTTCGCAAACCGTGCTCTTATGTATAGCATCTTCATCTTTTCCCAAAGCTGTCGGCACTCACGAAGAAAATTCGAATGGCATAGGATAGAGTAGAATCTCCACAGCCTTTTTTCTGTTAGAGGTTTAACGACCACCGTGAGCAACTCGGTGAGCTATAAGCAGTAGCCCGTTCCTTATTTAGGGCCAGTGGTTCCAGGGAAGGAAGAGAACCAGTTCCGTAAGACAAACACAACACCCATACCTCACCGGGATTCTAACCCGGACCCATCTCTGAAGAATAGTCATAAGCCAAAGCTTAGACCACCGCGCCAAGGAGGCGGCCTCCTAACCTTACACGTGCGAATACTGAGCGGTGAAATTTATTTTTAATGTTAAAAACTTGATCATTACACCGTAATTCACAATCCTAATTTTTCCTAGCTAATACTAATTGATGTACCAAAGCAGTCTGGCCGCCAGGTGGCAGAGTGGTCCGAGGCATGGAATTCTAGCTATTCGTCTGAAATGAGCCCGGGTTCTAGTACCAGATAAGGGTTGGGATAGTGAACTTCCGCAAGGATGCTGGCCCTCCTCTCCCTGGACAACATTCAAACAGCCCAGAATTAGGGACCGGAGACTGCTTATAACAACAGCCTTAGATGCACACTGTGGTAATTAAACCCCAATAATAATAATAAGAAGAAGAATAAACCTATTGAACTTCAACGACTGATCATCCAACGGTTGCAAAATCGGTCTTACACACGCAAAGAATGATGCAACACTGAGAAGAGCAAAGATACTAAAGGGTAATTGAATTACACCGAAGCTTAGAAATTTCTCAATGTCCTCTGAATACAGACTGTTAACCTTATAGAACTCCTAAATCAGTAACTTCAATTTTCCGCCAAACTTTTAGCAAACCATGGATACATATAACAATCTGAGTAACTCGAGGAACAATTTTATTTGAGATTTACTACGGCAGTTTCCTCAGTGTGGGGATCTAAAATGGCACTTGAAACAGTTCTAAAATCCACGTAGTACTACGATATCGGCGAAATATTTTTGTGAAATAGTACCACGATATCGGCCGATTCTAATTTAGGGCAACTGGTTCTACGGAAAGCACAGAACCAGATCTCAAACACATCAGCCATATCTACTGAGAACCCGAACTATGTTAGAAGTCACGATAAAGCAGAATTTATTGAGGAAGGTGTGCAGGGAATTTGAAGAGATCGTGTGCACCAGGCCTTCACACAATTATGTAACTGAAGAGATAGGAAGGTTTCTAAGCCACATGCACAGGACAACATTCAAATAATTTTTGATGGAAGGGTAGAGGTTTAGGGCGCGAAAAAAATGAAATATTGAAAACAAAATGTATGTTCCGTATAACCTTTCTCCTCCCACGGACAAGTAATACCAAACATTTCATTCCTATGTGGTGCAACCAAGTTGAGACGCGGACCGCTGTGATGTTGCGAAATTAAGAAAAACTTAATGAAGCCTGGGGATGCTATGCATGACGAAATCAAGTTAGTACACAGCGTTGTTGACTCTTGTAAGCAACCGTGAAACCGAAAATATTACACTGGGAATGTTAAAAGGATCATTTCCCACTATGGGTGAACGGCGTAGTCAGTTGATACGGGTCAAAGAACGTGAGATGTGACAAATGAGCGCATGAATGAATAGACGCGCAGCAAACAGCAGCACACGACGCCGTATGAAGAAACCAATGAGTACTGATTGTTGTTACAGAACTGGTTGTAACGTTAAACATGAGCTGAAGATAAAAGCTTCCTTTTAATATTGCGTACGGAATTTATTTAGGTATAACAATATTTCGATCGCAGATTAGAAAGAGGCACACAAACATAGGGTTCTCATTTGTATAAAAGCCCCCGGCTGATAGGACCCTGGTAGCTTTTCTAGATTTGTAAGCTCCTAAATCTACTTTTCCAGCTTCTTACACACACCAATTTATGTACCTCAAAACAACGTTGTCTGACATCTACATTCTATTTCTTGCTTGCCAAACTACATAGATAATTTTTTTTTTATCGCTTATATTGGGCCTATGAAATTTTATAAGTAACACTACAATGATATACAACAAATAGCCAAAACATTATGACCAGCGAGTCTTCAGGGGGAAGGGGGCAAAACAAAAGTTCTGCACACGTTAATCTGAAGCGGATGATACAATCGGGAAAAAGATTGCGTCATGTTAAGGTCATACTCTCAGCAACGCGGTGGTGTCAGAACGACGCGCTATCATTTGCTGTGTGGACGTGGGACGGTTTGGAAATGGAAGCGTGCAGCTCCTTAGGTAGAGTCACGTCGTTAAACCAGCGCTCGTACGTGAAAATAGAAACTCTGCGAGGGGGAAATTCCGATGGGATCGAAGCAAATTTCTTTCCGAGGACAAAGTTGAGACCAAATATTCGCAAGAATCACCCCAACTTGTTGGAAGCAGGGGCAATCTTGCTGCATGACAACGCATCGTGTCATGGTGCTGCGCCAGTACGTGGTCTTTTGTCGAAATATGGCTGGGAAACTGGATCAAACCCACCATACAGCCCTGATCTCAGTCCACCCTACTTTGATCTTTTCCCAAAGTTAAAAAATCGGCTCCGTGGTGTCCGCTACGAATCTCTGGACGAACTGTCATTGAACGTGGCCCCAGTAACACAAGACAGCTGAACAAAGATGGCGTACTATGGGGCATCCAGGACCTACCTCATCGCTGGCAAGCTGTCATTAGCAGCGGAGCGGAGTACACTGAACGGCTATAAAGTAAGTTTTCTCCATTACTTCACACTTTTCTCAAAAATGAACAGTGAGCGGAACTTTTGTAAGGACCCCCGCAGGCAAATTGGAGCAACAGGAGGTAAACGACGGTGCGTATGAAGGTCATGAAACGGTATAAATACCACGTGATACTAAGATCTGTTAATGTCATTCTTGTTCTTCAGATGGGAAAGGCAGCGGACTTAAATGAGTTTGACAAAAGCCAAATTGTAATGGCCAGATGATTGGATCAGAGCATTTCGGAGACTGCAAGGCTTGTGGGGTACTCACGGGCAGACGTCGTTAGTACCTCCAAAAAGTAGTCCGAGGAGGGAAATCACGAACCGCCGGCAAGGTGTGGGCCAACCACGGCACGTCGATGCTACAAGTCAGCGAAGGCTGTCCCATATAGTACGAGCCAACAGAAGAGATATTGTGGCGCAATTCGCCGGTAATTTTAATGTTGCACACGGGAGAAATGTGCCGTAACACACAGTACATCGAACCCCCTGAAAACTGGGGGCTACGTAGCCTCAGACCTCCGAGTGCCCACGCTAACCTCACCTCACCGTCGAAAGCGCTTACAGTGGGCACGCGAACATCAAAACTGGACTTTGAATGACTGGAAGAAGGTAGTCTGATTCGATGAATTTCGTTTCCTGTTGCACCAAATGGAGGTCCTGATGCGTGTGCGTCGTTTAACTGCGGAGGTGTTCGCACCTGAATGCACCGTGTGGTGAAAACAAGCCGGTGGAGGAAGTGTAGTGCTATGGGAAATTTTCTTCTGGAAAATCCTGGGCCCAGTCATTCATGTGCAGGAAACTATGATGTCTACTACCTTCCTAAACATCATAGCAGACCAGGTTCATGGCAACGGTAGTGCCCTCTTGCCTTCTTTAGGAAGGATAATGGGCCCTACCACTCTGTCCGGAATATTAGAGAATGGTGCGCGAAACATGAGGAATATTTCCAGGTACTGCCCTGGCCTCTAAATTTCCTAGACATCAATCCAACCAAAGGTTCTTGCCGCCCCAGTGGTGCAGTGGTCTAAGCGCTGGCTTACGAACATTCGTCCGAGAAGAGTCCGGGTTTGAATCCCGGTGAGGCATGGATGTTGTGTTTAACTTACGGGACTGGCTCTCTCCCTTCCCTGGAACCAGTGACCCTAAATTAGGGACGGGCGACTGCTTATAACCCAATGAGTTTCCCAAGGTGGTAGTTAAACATCCCAATCCAAAAGAAAAAAAGTTATTGAATCCAACCAAGCATGTGCAGTTTGTGTTGGAACAACAAAGGCGATCTGCAGCGGCTCAACCACGTAACTTACAAGAGCAAAGGCGTAACTAGGGCGGGGTAGACGGGGGGCGCGTTGAAGAGCGGTCGCAAAACTCACAGCTTACAATCTGATTAAGACTGGAATGTAAACTTTCGCGGCAGTTTCTGGTACAGATTATTCGCTCATACTTTGTCTATCTACAGTATGTTTCGCCAGTTTGGTTTCTTCAAAATGTTCAAGGGGTGTTAGTTGCTTACATTCAGAAATGAACGCTCGGTTGTACGAACGGGGCAAGATAAAGATATCCACATTGTCGATTCTCTTGGGGCTATTCTATCATTATTGCTGCTGCTGCGAGCTACGACTACCAGCTGTATTTGATTGATATGAAAGTTCGTAACTGCGAAACAGTTCGGAAAAGCTACACAAACAGTCATAATTTGATTGTTACATTGTTGTTTGCTTGAGGGTTTAACGATCACAGTGAGCAACTCAATGGGGTGTAAAGCAGTCGCCCGTCTCTAGTTTCGGGCAACTGGCTCAAGTGTGTGAAGAGTACCAGAGCTGTAGGACAAACATATCATCCATGCCTCACCCGGTATTCGAACTCGGACCCATCTCAGACAAATTTTCAGGAGCCAGTGCTTAGACCACTGCTCCACCTCTGCGGTACAGTCTGATTGTGCGTTTCGCATAGGCAGGGGTTCTAAAGTTTTCGCCAATTTAGTCGCCAAATTCAATTTGTTTTCGCCAAAGTGCAATAACATTATGAAAAGTTAATCGCCAAAGCTTTTTTCCCATCGCCAAAACGATTTCTTTTTCGCAAACTGCGAAGATGGCGATCGGCAGCTTGACCCCTGAGCATAGGGATGCCATTGGGGCATAATTTTGTTTCGTCGAGCAGTTTTTCTCTCTATGTACCGTATATAAGATTGAAAGATGGACTGACAGTTTGTCCGAGTGGAGCCCGGTTCGAATCCAGTATGAAGCATGGTCTCACGACACTCTTTCCATTCCCTGGAACCAGGGGCCTTAAAATTAAGGACGAACGTTAGCTTATAGCCATAAGAGTTGCTCATCATGATAGTACCCCCCCCCCCCCTAAAAAAAGAGATAGGGCGCAATATTCTATGGTTTGCTCCGGGCGAAAAAATGTCTAGTTACGCCTTTGTACAAGAGTTAAAGGATTACCACAAGACATCTTTAGAAATCTTGTAGCGTCCACCACTCGCAGGATAAGAGCAGTTTTGGCGGCACGTGAAGGATCAACATCATATTAGGCAGGTGATAATGGTTTAGCTCCTCGGTGTACATAGTCTTTAAATTTTGTATGCCCTTGGTGCCCAATGCGCTTCTTTGATAATCAGGCTCTTATTTTCTCCTATCCCTTGGTAACGTACACACTGCGATCCATTCTGTGAAATGAAAATAAGTACAAGGGCAGATTTTCTTGTCACTTAGTGTGCGATGACTTCCAGCGGCTCTTGAGAAAGGAAAAAGCATAAATGAATTCTGAGAAGTTTATTGCTATCTCGCTTTCCATGCATGACAATGGTTTTAGGAGCAAGGCCGATTTTTCATGAAAGTCCGAATACCCAACGTTAATTATACATCTTTCTTGTTGCGGAATAAAACATTCGTTAGAACTGATTTTTTTCCAGTTCTTTTTTTCGATTGCAATGAAAAAATTAAAAATGATTAGGTCTTAAATTTCACTTGACAGGCTAATTATTTTGCTCCATTACATCAGTCTCCTCTTATTACTTTTTCACATTCTCATTAAATGAATTATCTCGGCAACTTAAGTCTGTGCTCGCGTCAATTTGTTTTATGTTTTTCAGTTACCAAGGAAGTTAAAACAATTATACGAGTCGCATGTTAATTTAATTTGTAGCATTTTAAGACGAAGCATTGCGTTTTTACTCGGTTTAAAAGCAACGCAACGCGCACTGTGATGGAAGGAAAAGATTCTGAATCTTTCTTACGTGGATGTAACTAGTTTAACGGAGCAGGACATCCTTTTTAAAAGTCCGCTTTAATTTCAGTGGCTCGAGTAAATCAGTATAATTGAGAACCACCAAAAACGGGATAAGGCAAAAAAATAATTCGGGAATTCTGCACAAATGCGTTAATTTTTTAACGAAAAAATAAAAATAACTAATGATATCTAATATAATCCGATTCGCATAGTGTAGTCGATATCTAAGTCATATCAAATGATCTAAAATTTAGGGAAGGGAGGGGGTCGTCGACCAACTACTGGTGTTCCCAGCTGTGCCTTCGTGAACTGCCTGACGCTCCACTACAAGAACGCGGTGTTTACCAACTCAGCGTTTCCGGCTCTTCACCGGAACATACTTTGCAACTTCGCTACGTTTGTCCTCCCGTTTCTCATGAAATTGCACACAAAAATGTAGCCGTATGAAGTTGACTCATGCTTCATGGACTGTAGGAGCAAAGGCGACATACACTAAGGTGAAAAAAAAAAAAACTGAGAAGGGCACTACCATTTCTATTACATGCCACCACACACATGCGGCAAATGGTGTTCGCAAACTACGTATATAGAGGCAAAGAATATCTAACGCTTAAAGAAGGTCAACTCTCATAGAGATAACGTAAAACAGGCAGCAACAGCGCCACCACATCTTAAGAGGTAATATGCTCTGCGGGAAAGTTAAAAATTCAGGAGCAAAACACTTTAGGGGGACTACGGCAGTGAAGCTTTTCTTTGATCTGATGACTATTTGCTTAGAGCAGTTTTTTTTTTTTTTTTTTTTGCTGTTTTCTGATATCCCGCCGATCCCTTATTTTGGTGAGAAAAATATGCAATAACATTAGTATTAATTATAAATATAATGATCCGATTTATTGGTGTCAAAGTAAGAAATCACACGAATTTCACTCCGCAAGCTTTCTCCGTCAACGGACGGCTTCATCAGGCGGTTACATAGAGAATACAAAATCAAAATTGTAGACAGAACGTTAATTCTAATATGACAAATGAAATCATGCGTGAGGACCGCGCGCAGAAATAACCATGGAACGTGGTGAATACAATATCTTAAAAGTAAAAGCAAAAAGTGTAAACTTTAGGAAGAAACTAGAATCTTCTTGTATTGTATTCACCACGTTCCGTGGCTATTTCTACGCGCGGTCCTCACGCATGATTTCATTTGTCATATTACAATTAACGTTCTGTCTACAATTTTGATTTTGTATTCTCTAGGTAACCACCTGATGAAGCCGTCCGTTGACGGAGAAAGCTTGCGGAGTGAAATTAGTGTGATTTCTTACTTTGACACCAATAAATCGGATCATCATATTTATAATTAGTTTTCTGGTGTTAGCGTCCCACAATCTATATAACATTAGTATTACTATTTAAATTAAATTTCAGCAAATATTACAGTTAGGCCTAAGGATCCGTACAAAATGCAGACATTCCCTAGTATTTGGCATTACTGAAAATGTTTCTGAAAAATTGAAGAACAAACAAAAGCCTAAACTAACCCGATTGGCGTAACAAAACTAAGATATCCGACTTGCGAAGTGATTATGCTACCGAGAAGGTAACAATCACGTGCTGTGAGTAGCTCGGCTGACTCTTCTTTATCCAAAGAATTGAAGTCAACAGAAATACGCATGCGCAGTCTGCTCCGGCATCAGCCTGTATGTTGGCTTCTGTTCACTGCATTTTTTCTCTGAAGATATGGCTGCGCTAGTTACGTCTCCTGAGCCTTAACTTCTCGTTAGATATATTCTTTGATAGAGGCAGACATCTCCACAAGCTCAAGTAGTAGCATTCGCAGTTCAGATGGCAGGTTATCACGACTCAAGTTATTTCGAACGTGGTGTGATAGTCGGTCCCCGAGAGCTGGGTCACACCATCTCGGAAATTACCACGAAATTTGGATTTACACGGTCAACAATTTCAAGGGTATATACATGAACTACACAAACTCAGGGGATAAATCCAGAGTGCGAGACTTGTGTGGCCGTAGAAAAGCCCCAAACACGATCATGGACAACGGCATCTGTCTCTAATCGAAGCATCCTTCCGGAGTGCAACATTGCCGCAAATCACGGCGCAATTCAATGCTGGTGCCAGAAAATAGCATCAGCGTTCGGACAGTGCAACGTTCCATGTGTTTTATGGGGTTCCGGAGCCGACGCCCCACCCGGGTATCACTGCTGACCAGATGACACAAGGATGTGCTCCTCGCCTGGGCGCTGGAACACCGAAACGTGTATAGCGTGGTCCGACGAATCGGGGTACCAACTGTTTCGGGCAGATGGCCAACCCTGGGTGTAACGACAAATCCACCACGCAATGGATCCCGCATGCCTACAAGGGACAGTGCAGGCCGGCGGTGGTTCTGTTATGGTGTGCGGTGTTTTCAGCTGGAACGCATTAGGACTCCTCATACGACCGCTCTGACCGGTGGAGGCTACGTAACCATCCTTGGGGATCAATTTCATCCATTCATATCATGCAACCACTCCGACGGGTGCGACCTCTTTCAACACGATAATGCGTCACGGCAAGCGTCCACAGTCGTCCGATTATGGCTGGAGGAGCATTCCACGGAGTTTGACATCCTGACTTCTTCACTCGTTCGCCAGATTTGAACTCCATCGAACGCATTTGGGATGCTGTTCAACGTGCTGTCAATGCAAGGAATCCGTCACTGGTGAATATTACGGAATTGTGGAACGCTCTTCAGGAAGCATGGTGTGCACCGTCTCCATAGTACTACACAGAGCTCGTGGAGTCCATGCCCCGTCGCGTTGCTGCTATTATCCGATCGCGAGGAAGACCAACACGGTATAAGGATTTATCCGGGTTTTTCTTTTTTTTTTTTTTTGGCACTTCAGTGTATACAAAGTGAGGATACATCCTCACTCTACGTATCAGTGAGTTCTGTAAAGTGTCGTGAATTCTTTCAGTTCTCTGCTAGACGCATGGGATGTCACTGTAATTAAAATTAAGCACTTCAAAGTTAAGTATAAATTCCTGAACTTTTTATTAAAAAATAAAAAAAAATGTAGAGGCACAATACACGTAAAAAAATAAGGAAGGGGGAAGAAAAAGATTAAGCTTTGAAATGGTAAAACATTAATAACTTACAACAGCGTGGTAGTTTAATTAAGTAAATCTGACTTCTTCCCAGCATCGATGAATATAAGACATCCGTTTTGAAGTCGATGATAAACGGTTTTTGTGCTTTTGCGGAACGGGGATTTGCCACTCAACGGTGCAAATCCCTCCCGCAAAGCTCACATTACGTCAGCAATCGGGCAGGCCAAAATTCTGTATTCGCGTGAAAGCGTTTTACTTCTTTTCTTAAAAGTAGCATGGTGAATATAACAAGTACGAGTAATCCTACCTCTCAGCAACCAGGACAAATAACGCCTCCACATTAAACATCATAATTCACGTGTTCGGCGTTAATGCGACGCTTAATCCGCTCTTTATAAATATGGAAATGCATGGGCCACTCTTGCATTACTTATAGAAGCCGATATCAATCCTAGTCAACACCCCCCTTCTTTTTTATTTGTTCAAGGCGAAAATTATTTCGCATCGAATCGACAAATGAACTAGAAAATTATATTCTTTCATAATTTGCATCTGATGCGTGTTACAGTAGCTATCATAAGCAATTTAACGGCACTAAGCAGTCCGCTCGTCGCAAATTTGGGGTCAATGGTTTCAGGGAATTCAATGGTCTCAGGAAGTCAAATTTGGGGTCAATGGTTCCACCGATGCCTTCATCGGATACTGGAAACCAGGCCCTGCTCTGACAACTAGTCACAAACCTACGCCTCTGACCGCTCGGCCACCACCAGGACGACGAGAGATCGAGTTAATCACTTGTTCTGGAGCCCCGGTCTTTTCAGATGACAGGAACGTCAAAGTTCCTTACCGCAGAAAGACAAGCCGTTTAGACTGGGGTTACCTTTCTTGATGACCTCATTTCCAATTTTGGGAGTATGCACCATTTTGACGACGGGGTGTCTCCGGTAAAGCATCATTCCTATTCAACCGATATTATTTTACCGAGGGAATCCAAACCGACCAACCCCTTCAGATCAATGCGATTAATTCAAAGATCATAAAAAAAAAAAAAAACTTTTAGTCTACCCAATCACTAGATCTCAATCATACTGAAGACCCTCGAGATAAGATTTTTTTTTTCATTTAATGCTATTAAGATTTTCCTATCAGATATTTAAGGCCTGGCTCCACAAACGTGTTGGAACCAACGCTGTAGCACATACATTCATGTCTTATCCATGACTTGAACCCGCACCACTGACTACTCGCCCACTTGGATAACCGAGATAAATACAATGCGTCACTCAAGTCAACTCAGTCCCCAGCTCTCAACCATATAGAAGATCTTCACGGCAAAAAATTTGTTACTGTGCATTTGGTGGGGCATGAAGGGTGTATTGTCTTATGAGTTGCTTAAACCAGGTGAAACCGTCAATGCTTTGCGTTATCAAAGGAAACTTCATCGTTTGAGGGACGCAATGGAGAAGAAACGACTGTTGATCGGCCATGGGACGCGGCAAGTGATACTGCTGCAGGACAACGCAAGGCCTCACATGGCGAAAACTACCAAGGACACCATAACTGTTTTCGGTTGGAAAGTTCTGCACCCGGCGTATTCACCAGACTTAGCCCCATCGGATTACCATTTGTGTAGGTCCCTCCAACACCACTTAGTGAATTCGCACTTCAAAACACCCGATGATGTCGCTCAATGCATTGCCGATTTCATCGACTCCAAACCGCCGTCCTTTTACTGGGATGGGATTCGTCATCTGCCCAATCGTTGGCAGAAGTGTACATAGATGCCGATGGAGATTTCGCATGTTAAAATGTAAGTTAATTACAAAATAAACACTGACTTTGTACAAAAAAGACCCTGAATTAATTTGTACACCTAATATGTCAAACCCAGCGCTGTTTTTTGAAGGATCGTAATACACTACTGGCCACCCAAAATGCAGCACCAAGAAGGACACGAGATAGCAAAGCCAGATTTACTGGATACATAACAACAGATACAAAGACGAAACGATTGAGCTTACAGGCCCGTGCGACTTGCGGAACACGCAGACATCAATAGTTCGTGTGGCCCCCATGGCTGGCAATAACCGTAGCATCGAACGAAAGAGGCTTCGGATGTGAGCTTGGGGTATGTCGGTCCAGGCTGCTTCCACACGTTGCCACAGTTCATCAGGCGTAGCAACGGGTGGTGCTTGCAGGGCCTCTCGGTTGCCGATCAGCGACCAGACGTGGTGTTCGAAGGGAGACATATCGGGAGAACAGGCGGGCCACGGCAGCAGTGACACTTGGTGGGCCGTGAAGAATTGTTGCACGATGCGTGCCACGTGCGGGCGCGCATTGTCCTGTTGAAACTTGACCGCCGGCAGGTCCTGCAGGTAAGGAAGGACTACAGGCTCCAAAACGTCGGAGATATAGCGGTGACTGTTGAGTGTACCGACGATGCATACCAGAGGGGTGAGAGTGTCATATCCAATTGCGGCCCAAACCATAACGCTACGCGACGGACCGGTATGGCGATGCATAATGCAGGCGTCATACAGTCTCTCACCGCGGTGCCACCACACGCGGATCCGACCGTCGTCGTGTTGAAGGCAGAAGCGGGATTCATCGGAGAAGACAATGCCGTGCCATTCTGTAGTGCAGGTGCGGCGTTCAACGGCCCACTGCCGCCGCACTCGCCGGTGGTGTAACGTCGATGGTAATCGGAGAAAAGGGCGCCGTGCGACAAGTCCTCGCTCCTGCATACGACGTCGAACGGTACGTGCTGACACAGGTTGTTGCGCAACACACCCTAATTCCTGCGCTAACGTTCGTGATGTGGCGGTGCGAGCCGTAAATGTCCGCCGCACAACATGCCGGTCCTCTCGTTCGGTGTAGTGCCGCGGCTGCGGCAATCACTCACGTCGGTCCGTCCGTCCGTCTCTCCTGCACCAACCGAAATCATACTCTCCTCACTGTGGCTGGATGTCGTCACACACGGGCGCCGATGTCTCTGTACGATAAACCGCTGTGGTGATAAGCCACCATTCGTCCTCTGTCGAACTCTGAAACGTGCTGGAATGACTGTCGTATTCTGCGACGAGGCATCGGGAAGCTTCCCACGCACAGGTCCGGCAGCACGACACACTTCCACTACTTACACCCCGCCTTCTGTGCACCTTTCTTATAATGCTTCTCGGTGGCGTTCCAGGCGCATATGATTTGAATATGCCCTGCAATGCAAATCGTTTGCATGTTCTCTCGCGGGCGACGCATGCTGCGAATTTCAGGCCAATCGGATGCTTCCTTCTTGGTGTTGCATTTTGGGCGGCCAGCAGTGTATTTTCTCATAAAATAGGTATGAGAAAGTAAAAACTGCGTACTCATTGAGTGACGCAGTGCAATTTTTAATACGAATTTCCAGTAACGTCCCTCTAGAGAAGAAACGCCTGCTCCGAAAAATGGACATTTTTTTAGATGTTCAACCGTAAGCTTTATGGAGAAAGCATATTTCAGAAACAAGTTCGTAGCTACTTGTAAAAGTTTTGGATCAGATTCGGAACATCAGAATAACATACTTAAGCTTGATATCTACAAACTAAAAATTTAGGTTCAAGTTTCAACACAAGCCATATATATACGAGGATATAACGAAATCGGAAACATGCACGTTTTCATGCACTTGTTCGATCAACTCCCGATTGTAACAACCCTTTTGTAATTTCGTAAGGAAGCAATTGTATCGCCATCACAAAACATAGTAATCCTCTTCTTTCACCTGGGTAAATTTCCACTCAGCAGCATTCACTTCAAACTCGAAGATCAGATTTAGAAGGAGCAAATTTACCTCAAAACCATTTGCCTTAATGTTCAATTTAACTCCTAAGCAGACACCTTACATCCACCGCAGCAACCAGTTTCTTCAGAAATTCAATATTTTTCTATTTTTTGTTGTGTTTGAATCGCACACAGTGCGCTGTTCTTAAACAGCTCATATAACTACGAGGTACAAACTCACGCAAAAACACCATCCAAATTACTTTCAATATGGAACCAGAAAAAAAAAAAAAACCCGGAGAAGGTGGATTTATAGATGAAAGAGGCGCCAGCATGATAAACAAGTTCTCTATAAAAATAGAAACACCGGAATGCTAGCACGGAGAATTTAAAATGGAAAGAGATCATCCGCGAATCTCACTACCTTTGCTATACTACAGAAAGCTGTCACGCTATGCAGATGCTTTCGGTTGGAAAGAAAGCAATGAATGCAACGCAACAGAAAAGTGCTAATTACCGTATATACAAGTATAAATCAGTCTAATATTTAATCGCAAACGTTTGCTACGACTTATTTCCATCGTCTAGGCAGCTGTTGGATGTAGCAGCTTGCACGCAAAGAAGTAAGGGCGCTTCGACATCGTCCCTATTGGTGAACCGCTGTCCGTCCAGAAAATGCTGCAACGACCGGAAAAAGTTGGCAACGTCAAGGAAACAGGCTGAGTGCGGCAGCAGCTCCCAGCCCACATCCCTGATCTTGTGATAGGTCACTCGTGCTGGGGAGGTCTCGCTCCATCCAGCTGTAAGAGGACGCCCTACAGTTGGATGGAGTGAGAATCTTGCGGCTCAGCATGCTGGTTGTTTCGACGTGAGCGATGCGTGCAGATTGTTGAGCTGATGGCACTACACATCGGCGATGATAATGGTGTCCTGCAGGAGCTCAAAAAGCACGACACCCCGCATATCCTACCAAATGGACAGTAGGACCTTACGTGGGGTGTAAGCCGGCTATGGGGGTCGGCATGAACTTCTGTTTTAGGTTCAACCACTGTTTCCGGACGCTGACCTCGTCATATAGGATCCATTTCTCGTCATGAGTTACAATTCGGTCCAAGAACGATTCAACTGAGTCATGTGCAAGCAGGGAAACGCACGCACTCAAGCCATTTGCTTTCTGCTCAACTGAGTTGGAGTACCCATACTCCTCCTGTTATGCACCTTTCCCAAGTTGACGCAGGTGTGTGGTAATGCTCGTGTCGGTAGTCCCCAGCAGTTTGGCCAACTCCCGGGTGGTCAGACGTGGGTCGGTCTCCAATACGGTCTTCAGCATGTCCATATCCACTCTTGCGGGGGCTTCCGACTTTGAGACGGTCTTACAGGTCAAAATTTCCTTCTCGAAACCGTTCGAAACAGAGATAGCACTGACGATGTGATATGGCAATGGGGTACATACTGGAAATATTCCTTATAGCACTTGCTGGGATGCTACCGCGAAGAAACTCGTACAGCACGCAGTGATTGCGGATGTGCTCCTTGTTCACTTCCATGTTGGCTGGCGCTTGCTTTTAACCTTCTGACTACTAACTGCGATTGACTTAAGACACCTACCCGCTGATGTCATGCCGGTGTGTTGCGCAATCTCAGTTACTAATGAGCGCCGGGGCTTCGATTTTGGGTACCTCACCATCAGGCATTACTTTCTTTCCAACCCGATAACACAGGAGACATAATGCAACAGTGGCGGTAAAAAGTATGGTGATTGCGAAATTAACTAAGCGCAAAATTCTCTTCCATAAAAACTTGAAGTTAAAATGAGGAACCCCAGTTCCAGAAGAAAGCTGTGGATTTCACTAAGCGAAAAGACTTATAAATGCAATTTTATGCCAAACAAACGGGCATCATTGAGAAGTAGAAGAGAATGACACAGTTGGATAAAGGAAGAATGGAACCAAACACCAGACAGCCCAGTGAATTACCAACCGTCCTTAGTGAGTACGAGAGAGAAAGATTGAGAGAGAGCAGGGGATTTAAATAAATAAATAGAAAGCTGACATATGATTTGAAAGGAAATGCCACAAAAAAAAACAAAAAAAAAAACAAGGGCATTTAGAGCTGGTTTAATAAAGAAACGACTGAAGGAAACTTAAACATGAAAAGATTAAAAGAGGTGGACAGTACCAGATTAAAAGATTATATCTGTTCAGGATACTGACCAAACAATTATAATACTTTCAAGGATAAAAACGTTTTTTTGTTTTTTTTAAGGATTTATATTGAGACAACCAGAACTTCCAAAAAGATGTTGACTGTGAAATGTTAACCGTAACCTGCAGAAGCGTAACTAGGCATTTCTACTCCCGGGGCAAACCATAAAGAACCACGAAATCATTCAATCGATATGAAAATTTGTACGTGCAACGCATATGTGTAGGAAAGAAAATGATTGCAATTCCAGAAGAGTTGGGGTATTTACTCGGATAAAACATCTACACGAGTGGAATAAGTCAGAACGTTGTAACACCACCTTTGGCTCGGATACAAGCGGTTGCAGGACAGGCACATACAAAGTTCATGGATATTGTCCTGCGATATAGCACACCACATGGTGTCCAAATTCCGCCGGGCCAGTTCGCCGACATTCCGGGATGGGCGTACGTGGCGTCCCATAATGTTCGATCGGGCAAGGCCTGGAAGACCCGTGCCGTGTGTGGCCGGGCATTAGCCTTGTGAAAAATTTCTCGGTGATGCTGCGACAGAACAGGTCGTAGAATGTCGTTGAGCCGTGAGGGTAGTACGGAGGACTAACAAGGTTGTCCCGGCTATCGTAGGAGATGCCTCCCCAGACAGTTACTCCCGGTGTACCAGACATGTACCGTTCAACAGTAAAGGCACGTCCGTGCGCTGGCAGGCTCGACTCCAGACACGTACGCGCTACTCTAAAGCGCCAAGTGCAAACCATGACTCAAGACACAACACGACACCGCTGAACACTATCCCACGTTGATCGGGCTAGACACCACTGCAACCGGTGTCACTGGTCAGTGGTAGGCGGCGGAGTGGCCTCCTGGAATGCAGCACCCGTCGTCTGGCAACGGTCCAGATGGTCACTTCCGTACTTGCATACGACGCAAAATGGTCACGGATGGTTGAGAGCGACGAATTCGGTTCTGTTCGTGCGGCTCTCAAAATCGATCGGTTCTGGCGTTGCCCTCGGAAGTCCACTGATCGCGTGCCGCTGGGTTATGCCCTCGTCATCCCATTGGCGCCAACATCGTCGAATCACCGCGTCGCTCGGGCCAAAAATGCCTGACGATATGGCGACTTGACCAGCCGGCCTCTCTCAGCTCAATTATACGTCCTTTCAAACTTACTCAACTGCTCGTATCATGAACGAATCCAATGTAGAGGCATCCTCACAGTCCGTGGAGGTTAATGCAATCAGCTGTCACAGTTGTCTCTGCGTGCGAGCTTTGCCCTTGAAATATTCTCCTCCATACGCGGTTCCCATACGGGGCGGGCCACTATTTTGTCATTGGTCGTTATTTTTCATTCATTTGCATATTCTGCCCCATATACACTGAGTGGGCACTTTATTATGACCACCTGACAGTTTTAAGCAAATGAGCTACGGCTGCACGCTGTTGCCGCCAGAGGGCGAAGCTAGTATAAAAAGGGAAGACTTAGTGCTTGCGACAGTAGTAGAAGTGATTTTTGGGTGACGAGATGGGTAAAAAATGCGATTTGATGGACTTTCAACGTGGGATGACTGCAGGAGCTCGGAGTGAGTTACACCGAAACCGCCGCATTCGTGAAATATTCCAGAGCAGCTGTTGTTAAAATGTTTAAAGACTGGACTGTCAGCTAAAAAACTAGGTCTCTACGTGTAACTGTGGTCGTCATTGACTAGTGACTGCTCGGGCGAGACGGAGAGTGTCCAGACTGGTAACAGACAACAGAAGGGCAACAGTGCAGCAAATTACAGACCATCTTAATCAAGGATCCCCTCAAATGATCTCTGCACGCACTGTTCGCCGTACACTGCATCGGATGGGATATGGCAGCCGAAGGCCTGTTCGAACACCTTTGATGTCTGCAGTTAACAAGAGAAAACGTCTCCAGGACAGTCGATAATTAGAAACAAATTATGTAGTCCGATGAATCACGTTTTCAGTTGCACCATGCCGATGGCCCAGTGAGAATTTGGCGGAAACAGCACGAACGCATGGACCTCAAATGCATTGATACAAACCCTTCAAGCTGGTGGAGGCAACGTAATGGTTTGGCGAATGTTTTCCTGGCATGCTTTGTGCCCTTTAATTCGTGTTGATCAACGTCTGACTGGCACATCATATCTATACATCGTTGCGGACCAAGTGCATCCTGTCATGTGGATGGTTTATCCCAATGGCGATGGCTATTTTCAACAAGATAATGCGCCCTGCCGTAGTGCTCGTATTGTACAGGATTGGTTTCAAGGAACATGCCGGTGAGTTTACTTTGCTTGGGTGGCCACACACAATCTCCAGATCTCAACCCCATTGAGAATTTGTGGGATGAAGTTGAACGAGCCATCAGACAGCTGGATCCACAACCCTGCAATCTCACACTCCTGGAAAGTGCTATTCATCAAGCATGGTCTCAGATTCCACAAACCACCTATCAACATCTCGTGGAGTCCATGCCACGAAGAATCGACGCAGTATTAAAGGCAAAAGGGTGGCTCAACGAAGTATCGAGGGGGTGGTCATAATAAAGTGGCCACTCAGTGTATATATATATTGCATTTAAATTGTGGAGTCATTTTGGAGGGGTTTGGCCATAAGTATGCGGGAGTTACATGCAGGAGACTGGCACAAGACAGACCGTTGTGGAAGAAACTTGGTGTGACTTTCACCCAGACGGGGAGCAGTCACTGACAGACGGGGAGCAGTCGAGATTATAGTGGATCCCCAGGAAGACTGTGACACTACGATTATCTACGATGTTGAGAAGGAACTCGAAGACAGTGGAACGCAAGAATTTGGCATCGAGCGCAGATAAAAGCGGGTGTAGGAGCATCGAACGTCAGAGATCTGTGGAACTCGTTGATTCTCGAAGCTATGCCTCATATTTAAATTTTCTTTCCGCCTATCTCGACGGGCAGCAATGAACGTGCGATGAAATCCTTAAACTTTCCTTCCGCTCTCAAGGCACTTAAGTCCGGAATTAGGTGCCTTGCGACGACGGTGGGAAAGGGTCGAGTGTTTACAGTTAAAAAAATAGAATGATTGGATGAATAAACTTCATCCAGTCATCCCTTTTTTTCTTTCATGGGGGATGGAATGTTACAGTGGACACCCCCCCCCCATTCCAACCTAAAACCTGAAGAAAACTTTAAAATTTGTCCGCCATGTCGCGTATGGTATGAGGCAGCTAGGAATCACAGTTCGGCAGGCTGACATGTTCTTGTTCTTTTACAGTTCAGTTTTTTTTATTTATTTCCCATTTACGATGTTTTTTCTTTCGGCTGTTCTCTAAAATTAATTAACAAAATTGCGGGATAATTAGGAAGTCGCTCCAATGCTCTTGAAGGCAAGAAACGCAATATTTTTGCCATTTTGAATTGCTAGACCTCACACATAGCCCTGAAGTGAAACATAAAAATTCCTATCTCAAGTGTCTTCGAGGGACTGCAAAACGAACTAGGGAAATGTGCTTTCGAATGCGGATGGAAGCAGCAATGTTCGAAGTGGTTTTTCACTTTTCTTTTTTTTTTCTTCTTTTCCGCTTGTAGCTTAACGCTGTGGTCCGTATGTTTACTTCAGTGGCTGGGCCAAGAGACCCTCAGCAGACACATAACTCTGTCAGCGAGAGAGATACTCTGACGTCTGCGAGGGACAATGGGCAATTAAGAGTATAGAATCGCCGAAAAGAATAATGGGGTGAATTCGAGCGTTGTTTTCGGTCAGCAGTTGCCGATACACGCTTAAGGTAAAAGCACGTCTGATTTCGCTCGGCCGAAAAAATTAATCTCAGGGCTGACGGTCGCAACTCGAAAAAAAAAATGGAAACAAAACCTGCGAGGGGCATATTTGAACTGCGTACTCAGGCAGGGTAGATGTTATGCTAACGGAAAGGAACTGACTGAATTGGGAATGAATGGTCAAAAAGGACGGAAGGTAGCGACGGACGGAATCTACTATAGCAGCAGCGGAAGTGAGGGGGTCCCACTCTCCAAACAGTTGATGGTCAGAATCATTTCTTCACGACAACAGAAATCATTTCCCAGGAACACAGAAAATCAATCTTGGAAACCGCAACAGCAGATGTGAGAGGGCCTATTTTGTTTAACGGTCACCTTCAAATCGTCACGAGAATAGATCAGTGTGCACTCTAATAATTGCAACAAAAACAAAGTGCGGCGTGATATTACCATTTTTAATTGTGTGCTTCATTTACATCAAGCGTCAAAGTGAAGTGTTGAATCATCGGTGCTGCCACATGGTGCAAGTGTCTGTGTGTGTGTGCGTGTTTTTTTTTTGTCGTGTGATATTATGTGATGCACACTGGATTTGCACAGCAAAGTCACGAAACTGTAAGTAGATGAATATTTCCTTTTTCTTTCTTCGCACATCTGCGAACTTGTGCCATCCCGACACCCAAAGCTGCATGGACATAGATGCAGTAATGCTGAGTGACTGAACCTCAGAGGAAATACCTGCACATACAGATTTCAATCTCTTACAGGACCCATTTCCTGATTATTTTTTTTTACATGAATATGGGAGAGGGTGTGGCAACAAATTCCGCTGGGCGGGACAGTTTCTTTTAACTTTGGTTCAGGGCCAAAGCGAGCGGGGCAGGGTTCTGCATGTGCATGCTTATTAGATTTAGTTAATTAACTTTGGCAGTATTTCGCACCTATAATCTTATACCGCAAATTAACGTGCTTGTGTATTTTGTGTCGCGAGTATTTTTAATGTGATAGTTTGCATATAATTTTTTTTTCATTCTCTAAGCAATTGTATATGAATATCACCTGCAGCTCTATTTAGTGTGTTAACGAGTAGTATCTCTTGTTCAGATAGTCCGGTGGAGACTCAGTCGGCTTGCGTCTTCCGACAGTAAAGTGTGTGACACCGTATGCTGCGCACATAAGAGGGGCAATTGTCTATGCGCCTAGAGAGCGCCGTATCTGTTTAAATCTCGCAGAACGTAATTAAATGTTGTGTTGTGTATTTGTGAATCATGTGTTATTTGCTAAAGTGAGTGTTGTTCTGGCTGGTTGGGGATTGAATGTACCGGAGTAAGATCCGGACCACTACACTCAGTCACGAATTGGTGATTGCGGGTGAACCTCATCACAACTCTGATCCCAAAGTATCGTTTTTTTAGTTTATTTTATTTTTTATTTGTTGTTGTTATTTTGTTCACACGGTGGATTCACCCAAGCCTTATGCTTCGGGTCATTCTTCAACTTTTCATTTTTTATGTTCTGGTGTGAATCTTTGAGTGCAGCAGTGCACCTGAGATTCTCACCTGGTGCCGCGGCCAACTAAATTGTACTTCAGGTTCCAAGCACCGTTACCGGCCGACTCGGCAGGAACACTGCTAGCGCTGTGTAACAATATATATCGCAACAAGCGGATGAAATGTAGTTGGCAATCGAGTTGTCGAGGAAGGTATAGTTCTTTAGTTGGACGGACAAATACAAACACGTTTTCATTTATGAATGTGAGCAACTAACATCCCCTGAACATTTTGCGAAAAAAACTGCGAATTTCAAACTACTAAGGATAGCGAAACTGACGAAACATATAAGCAAATTTTGTAAATGGAAAAATCACAAAGCATGGCAAGAAGAAAAATAGAAAAAAAAAAACTATACCAGAAACTGGTGCAAAAGTTTCAATTCCAGTTGTAATCATATTGCAAGCAGTCATTTATGCCCCCTCTCTTAAACTGCTCTTGTTACACCGCTGGTAAGCTCTATCCAGCGCTATTACGTATCTTAAGTATTCACATGGTATGAAAATAGTTTACTTACTAACTCATACGAGCGCTTTTCAATTATATTTATTTTTCTCAAAATAACGATTTCCACAGGTAGCCATGGACACTAAATCCGCCTATACAATCCAGGGGGAATGGCGCAAAGTAATAAAAGCTGAAGTCTTCCATGCCGAGAAAAGTATGACGGCCACACACAAAAAGTAATGGTTCAGAGTTCGGTCAGGAATTCCAAACACAGGAGGCGAACGCTTAAGCTTTGTTCAACACGCAAAATGTTTTCATGTTATGCTTGTAAATCACATACGACCTTCGTCAACTGGAATAATACCATTCTGCTACAACTATGCTTTGAAAACGATTTCGGTATTGAAGGCTACACTGCCGTTAGGCTGCTGTTCTCTACAGGGTCAAACCTTAAAAAAAACGGGGGGGTAGATGAAGCCCCGGGGCGCTCCACTTATGTCCTTAAACATAAATTTTGTACCATTGCTTAAGCTTAACTTTCATACGGATTTAAAATAACTTTCGTAAATAACATGCCGGATATTTTTTATCTCTTGCTTGAGTGTTAAGAATATCTATTCGAAAATTATGTCCAATCTTCAAAGTTTATATTGCTTTCTGATTATATTTATCAATTCCTATTATCTAACTGCGAGGCCTTCTCAAAACGTTCAGCGTTATAAATCACGGGCTTGATCAACTGTATGTGAAGAAAGTTTAAATGCATTAACCGTAGAAAGTGATTATGCCTTGCGTCGACTAACATTTGAAAACACTAACTTCGCAAGCACAAAATTAAGAAAGAAAAAATGTACTTAAACTGTTCTGAAACAGCCATCATTTCTGCCATTTAAAGATAAACATGAATACTTTATATATATATATATATACTTAAGAGCAAAACTGAAGACTAAGGAAAAACTTTAGAATTTAAAACGAAGGTTGCAAAATAACCTGCAAAATCAAAACGCGCAACGCAGCAGTTTTGAAAATTCAGAATTCACATTCTATAAAGAAGATACCTAAGCAAAAAAATGCAAATATAATTTTGACTCACACCTAGTACAACATAGAAAAGGTTATGTATCTACCTGTGTGAGTAAAAGGAGAAAAGACAAAAAAATAAAATAAAACAACTGAATGTAGAAGGTGTCGAGAATACTGAGCCTTGGCTTTATCAAGGACCAGCAAAAACTCTGCATTTTCTCACTTCCACAAAGACCTAGTTGGAAATGGGTTTCTGCAAGGCCATAGATGCAAGTAACATTCCCACCTAAAATAGTTTAAAAAATATATATATAAGTCATGTCCTCCGTAGAGTTGCATGACCTAGCACTAGTTAACAATTTCGCTTGCATCCATTAGCCTTCATGGCCCGACCCATGCTCTTCATCTGTTACTATTAAACAGAGAGAAGAAGATTAAAGAGAACTCAAGCTGTGAGAGTGACATAATAATTAGAAATGATTTTCAGCCATAACGAAATTCCAAGTTCGTTTGAGAGAGAATTTAAACCTGAAAATCAATGCAAAAGAAATCCAAATTTTATATATACATATATAACCGAACAACCCAAATCAATCGCTTTAACGAATGATACCATTCTGAGAAATATAGATATTTATATATTTCTCATGTTGAATGCCGTCCGCGTATCGGTTGGGGGTGAATGCACCTTACGTATATTAACATAACCGAAAGTCATTTCTTTTTTATCTTCACACATGCACCGGCTTTGTTTTACTTCAACACAAAGGTTCCGAAACTTCCGGTCTTCTAACGAGAAACTTCCAAGAAGAAACATAAGTTACGGCAGGAAGAACCTCGAAACTATCAAATTCTTATTTTTGCCTCCTGAATTTTTGTGCTTCGCACGCCCTACTTCAACAAAATTTCGTACAAGTGACCACATGCTATTTAACGTCATTAAATTGCTCTGCTTAAAAAACACAGTGTTCCTATATTTCTCCCTACTTGAGTAATTCTTGTGTACAAAAATACTTTCCTTCATACCTTATAATCATAAAGAAACAGATTTTATGACAAAAACACAAGACGGACAAGTGGCCACAAAAGCGTTTATAGGGGACAGTATAAAAATTGCACATTTTATTTCTTGGTGTCCGCTTCCATGTAGAATGACCCCTAAAGGCCTCTAAATTATGTGTGCGGCCACTTGTCCTAAACTCGTTACAAATAGTTACAATATATCACGGAATTTGCTTCATGCACTTCGAAATTTATTACAGTTATTCGAAAATTTCCGTCAGGTGTCACGCACAATGTGGCATTGGTTATTCCTGAAAATGAGCAAAACTTTGAGAAAATTTCTCTCCAGAAGAATTAATTCAGGCAACTGTTGGTTGATACTCAAGTCACCTTACTCTTGCTCAGGGATACAGAATGGACACTAGGAATTATTACGAATAGCAAAACTTAGCATAGCGTCTGTTCACACTGGAAACGGTACCCTTTATTTTGAAATGCCAGCTGTACGCTATCTATACTTACGCGCCAGCAGATTTCAATCAGTGTCATAAAGTGACAAGGAGGAAGTTTCTTTAAAATGTCCAGTCTACATATACTACTGAGTCTTGGAGTGCCCGCGAGGCCTGGTTTTAGGCGGGGGGGGCATGATTACACAGCTTCTTGTGTCTAAAAAAAAATAATTATTCCATTTCTTTTTATAAATGGGATGAGCTTTGCAAAACAGCTAAGTTGCTGATTTTACTTAGAATCATGTGGATGATCCACGGCAAAAGTTGCATGAAAAATATAGTCGTCAAACAAAAACTGTCCATTGCTTTACGATGAAACGGCGTGGAACTGAACAGCGCATAATGGTATTAAAAGTACGTGACAGAACTGATGTCTATACAGGTACTCCTTGCATGTGCATCAATCAACAGAAAATTATTAGATGCAAACGCATGCAAGTTAGCCAAAGCCAGTCATACTTTCGTTTAGTTTGTTGCGCAACAGAAAACATTTTCCCTAATCAAGACCGTAGCAAGCTTTTTCTTATCTAGGAGGGCGAGACTTGAAATTACGCCCCTTCGAGTTTCACTCAAATAATAATTGGTTTTTACTTTCTTACACGCTGCCGTTATAAGAAAGCATTATAATCGTTCAAAAATCGCCCTTCAGGTTTTTGACAGTTTTATTAAAAATATAAAACCTAGGTAAATACCGAAGTAAAGCATAAACGTTATGTGAACGCCGACAACACAGAAATGCAGAACGAAAAACAAACCAGCGGAGAACCAATCAGTATCAGATAAAATCGTAAACAATAGGAAGAAGATTTAGGGGTAAGGCATGGAAAAATTTCGTTCAAGATTCAACGCTCAGGGAACTTTCTGCGACAGACCACAAATGATTAATTACCTCTTCATCCCAAATGACATGTTCGGAAAGGTCATGGAGGTGAGGCATAACAGCATATTGTTTTCTATGCCTCCATTCACTGTTTTGGTTTGCATCCCTTAGAGAATGAATTTACGCCCCTGGAATGACCCGTCTGTGAGGGCAACTGTGAGGGCAACCGCCCTCCCGGTATTTACGGCCCTGCTCCTAATATTTCCTGTATGTTTTAAGTTTAAAAATGATTTACGCTTTCCAACAGTAGGTTGAAGAAGCGTATATGCTCCAGCTTTGTCCGTCCGTCTGTCGGCACGATAACTCGCGTTAAAATGGTTCGATTTCGATAAAATTTTAGTGTGTGGTAGGGGACCACTGGGGACGAACCCAATTGAAAATGGACGAAATGGGGTCAAAGGTCACGGCATAGGAGCGAGATTCATTCCATTGCCCTTATGCATCATAACTTGCGTAAATATGGTTCGATGTCGATGAAATTTTAGCATATTGTAGGGGACCACCTGGGAATGACCCCTATTGAAAATGGGTGAAGTGGGGTCAAAGGTCACGACATAGGAACGGGATCCATTCCATTGCCCTTATGCGTCATAACTTGCGTAAATATAGTTAGACGTCGATAAAATTTTAGTATATTGTAGGGGACCACCTGGGAATGAACCCTATTGAAAATGGGTGAAGTGGGGTCAAAGTTCAGGACATTGGAGCGGGATCCATTCCAATGCTCTTATGCGTCATAACTAACGTAAAAAAGGTTCGATTTTGATTAAATTTTAGTATACGGTAGGGGACCACCTGGGGACAAACCCTATTGAAAATGGGCGAAATGGGGTCAAAGGTCAGGACATAGGAGAGGAATCACTTCCATCGTCATTATGCGTCATAACTTACGTAAAAAATTCTTCTATCTGGATTAAATGTCAGTATGTTGTAGGGGCCTGCCTATTAAATGAACGAAATGGGGACAACGAATCCTATTGAAAATGGGCGAAATGGGGTCAAAGGTTAGGACACAGGAGCGGAATCTATTCCATAGCCCTTATTGCATCATAACTTACGTAAAAATGCTTCCATTCCGACAAAACTTTGTTATTTCGGAGGTATACTGAACTGATTCTGTAGAATATCATCGAAATGGGATCAAAGTTCAGGGCACAAGACCGAGATTTATTCCACAGCCATTATCCTCATAACTAGAGTGATAACTTCAGTAATGATTTCTGGTATGTTGGAAAGCGTATCATAATCAAAGCATCGCATGATTTTACTGACTTGTTAAGCACAAGGTTTTGTGGATCATGAAGCTGTTGTACCGGGTTGTTATACCGCTAGGCAACACTCCCCATGGAATTGGAACTTTGTGCCCCCCCCTCATAAAAATACTAAGTACACAAAAAAAATTCCAACAAAAATGATTTTTTTAGGCCCTTGAAAAATAGCGCCGTGAAACTTTTGGGAAATTACCTTTTCCGATTCGTACATCCCCAATATTTTGACCAATGAATTAGACAATCTATAGCCCTAATGAAATAATGAATCAGACGATCTAACGCTATATAAATATCTTTGTTTTAGCGCCGGTACGTCCCCTAACAGTGGTGCACTGAAGCGCTCAAATCATGCAAAATATTAAGAATACGAAATGAAACAACAAGTGCCGCCCCAGTGGCGCAGTGGTCTAAGCGATGGCCTCTGATCATTCGTACGAACGGGGTCCAGGTTCGAATCCCGGTGAGGCATGGATGTTGTGTTTGTCTTACGGCACTGGCTCTCTTCCTTCCCTGGAACCAGTGACCCTAAATTAGGGACGGGCGACTGCTTATAGCCCATTGAGTTGCTCACGGTGGTCGTTAAACCTCCAATCAAAAAAAAAAAAAAGAAACAACAAGTATTTTAACAAATTCTGATTGAACCAGGTCTTTAACTGCAGAGGCATACATATAAATTTTTTTTCAGGGGGAGGGGAGCGACAGAGGTCTGCGCGAGCCTAATTTGGGGAGCCCGGCTCGGCCCATCCCAGCCCGGGCCAGTCAATTGCAGCTCTTATTTAGGCCCGGCCCGTGATGTGTCACTTGGTATTATTTTGCCGTTCTATTCTATTTTATTAAAATGGGAAAATTAAATAATGAAATGAGATATTATAGAAAATATTTAGTTGAATGTAAGCCTAAAAATATTAACTAAACTTTGACAGTGATCGAAGAATACAACCTTTAAAAAGAGAGAGGGGAAGACTAAGGGCGTTCGGAATCTCCTTTTCTCTGAACTAGTAAGCGGTAACTCTACAAAAGTCAATCTCTATACATATTAGGGATAGAACAACAAATCGATGTCGTCCCACTCTCATACAAACACACACATACACACACCACTCTACTGCAGACACTCCCCGTTCCCCACTCTACACAACACTCGCTCGGGGTCGAATCTTTTTGTTGTCAACAAACCTCAAAGTGGTTTTAACCATCTTAATGTCAACAGATTGGTAAAAACATTGAGTGCCTCTCCATGCTTTTCTGATTATGCCCTGGGCTATGTCGTGGAGTAAAGCCAGCAAAACAGTTAAACACACAAGGAAATCAGGGAACACGACTTTTTTCTTTCTTTATCATTACGATAAAAAGAATGGGTCGACTTGGCCCGGCCGTAAGTGTCTGGGAAAAAGCCCGGCCGGTTGTTTTGTTCTCTAAACTAAAAAAAGGTCAGACCTGGCCCGGACCGGGCTCGGGGGCCAGCCCAGCTCGTACAAACCTCTTGGGAGCGACAAAAAAAATAAATGGAAGTTTTTAAAATCCATTAGAACAAAATAAAAGTTAATGAAAAATGGAAGGGAAATAAAAAAAACATTTTCTAATGCAAGTTGATGCACTTTTACTAAATTAAAGCATTTTTTCTAATGTAAGTCGCACGGAACACTTGGGGGGCAAGGCTTCGTAGCTTCCCCCTCTAAAATACGCCCTTGATTAACTGTGTACTACACTTTTTGCTGGGCGAAAGGGAAGGCTTTGTGTATGTACCGCAAAATTTCTTACTGACTGACAGTCACGCGAGATTAATGACATGAGATTGATTGAAGGAACAGTGAAATACTGTATATTTCCTATTACTAAAAACGTAACATGTAAATTATTAAGCATCAGGGTAAAACTGAAAATGTGGCTCAGTCCGCGAAATTAGCCTAAGAAATTTATCAATTGTTATTCACTAAGTTAGTACATGCACGTAGACTTGTCCCCGCAAAAAGGGGTGTGTGTGTGTGTGTGTTAAGATTAAACAAAATATTTTAAGTAATCGCTCTCTAATTATTTTTCAGTAATTACTATAATTCTAATAACAAATCAGGGCAATTTGTTTCATTCAGACAACTAAAATACCTGAACTGCAAGGTAAAAATAAGCTATAAACTGCGGCCTTTTTCATTGTGGTAACAGTGAGCGAAGAGATAGATCCTCGAAAGAAGGAGCTAATTTTTTTTTTTTTTTTTTTTTTTTTTTGATTGGAGGGTTTAACGACCACCGTGAGCAACTCGATGGGCTATAAGCAGTCGCCCGTCCCTAATTTAGGGTCACTGGTTCCAGCGAAGGGAGAGAGCCAGTGCCGTAAGACAAACACAACATCCATGCCTCACCGGGATTCGAACCCGGACCCCGTTCGGACGAATAATCATAGGCCAGCGCCTTAGACCACTGCGCCACCGGGGCGGCGGAGCTAATTTAATGACATGCCATAAAATTGGTGAGCAGCTCTAGGTCTGATTGCAAAAGACATCCGGTGAGAACAAGAAGGGTATAACGCTGGAGCGCAGAGACTCACAGCTCTAACCATGCCCTGCCCTGCCCTGCCCACCCACTTCATACAGAAAATACCGTTCGATGAGATTTTTTTTTTTTTTTATTGGAGGTTTAACGACCACCGGGAGCAACTCAAATGGGCTATAAGCAGTCGCCCGTCCCTAATTTAGGGTCACTGGTTCCAGGGAAGGGAGAGAGCCAGTGCCGTAAGACAAACACAACATCCATGCCTGACCGGGATTCGAACCCGGACCCCTTACGGACGAATGATCAGAGGCCAACGCCTTAGACCACTGCGCCACCGGGGCGGCTTCGATGAGATTACATTGCACACTTTGGTATGCCAGCAAAAATAACCTCAACTATATATTTGGAATTAGAAAACCGTAGTACTCAATTATTCGAAATTTAAATTCTAGAAATAACGCGCTTTTAAAATTGAAAAATTTAGGGAAACATTATGTTGGGTAACAAACTAAAGTCAAAAGTTGAGGGGGACACGTACCCCTCCCTCCGTCCCCACACGATTCTACGTAAGTGCTACAGCACAGTTTTCTTAAAAAGTTTTCATCAAAATCGAAAAGATTATCTACGCACATTCAAAGAACGGATGAGTTCAGGAAACATTTAAATAAGCACCCTCACTACATAAAATTATGTCTCGTGTGTTTTGGGAAATGGCGATGAACTTATCGCTGTTATATTCCTAAATCTTACCAGCATTTTTTATACTTTTTTTTTTTTAGCCGACAACTCTTATAACAATAAGTCTGTTACCGAGCTGGAATGACAAATAGCTACTGAGTTGTTTAATGCTGGCTTTTGCCAGGAATCAGGGACCTGTAGGTAGCTAGACTTTGAAGTCAGGGTGGGCAATGGGTGGGGGAGTATTATTTTTGCTGGAGCAGGTTTGATAACTTAATGTACGAAACATTGAAACGAAGAATTTTTAATGCTTTTAACTACCGGCTACAAAGGAATTCGACCCCCACACACATACATACATACTCACGCACCTGGATCTAGAAAGTTATGCCACTCAGAGGCGATTTTAGATCTTTTGGGGCACTGGGCGCTAAAATATTCGGGAGGGTGGGGGGGCTACCCTTCTTATCGCCTCAGAAATTTTCATCCATCAGATTAGCAAAAAAAAGTTACGTCCAGAAAAAGTTTTTATGCTTTTAAAAATTACATTCTATCTTCCTATTATTAGAATGTTTTGTAAGAAAAAGTGTTTGTATAATCCCCTTGTCTGCCCGTGCACATCGAACTTTTTTTTTTTTTGAGATATTTCAAAAATTATTTTTGCGGCTAATAGGAAATCCAGGATATTAAGTTCGGCACTTTAAATACCACTAAGGGCTGTGCATTCGAAAATTCCAAAAATTACAGTTCTGTTGTGAAGAAACTAATCAACTTAAAGGAAAAAATTACTTTTTGTGCCTCTCAGATTAGGCTTAACTGTTCTTTCTCAAAATTTCAATTAGTTCGTTAATTTCCTGCTAAAGGCGCTGAAGACCCAAGACATTTGGTTTTCACAGATTTTCCAAAAAAAATTTTTGTGAATGATCGGACATAAAAAATTCAAGTTTTTCCCATTTCAAATTTTACTATTAGTTCACAAATTTCCCGCTAGGAGTTTTTTTTTTTTTTTATAGGGGGAAATGGAAATTTCGTAAATTTTAGCTTTGCGCTAAGAAGAGACTATTTCAGTTACTGCAAAAATTCTTCTTGAGTTTGATGCGTTAGACAAAATTGATTACTAACACCTTTTCAGTTGCAAGTTTCTTGGCAAATGCAACTAACGCTAAGGGCGCTGAAAATGAAATTGCGTACATCGCACGTAAATTGTCATCAAAATTCATAAAATTGGAATGCATTTCAATTATAAAACGTTCTCTTTCCGTTTCTTCAGCGTTGGAAAATCATCTTGCTTTTTACATTTTGTGCAAATTAGTAGGAAATGAGCATGGTCTTGAGCAAAAAAAAAAAAAAAAAAAAATACTTGAAGACCTTGGCAACCGAAAAAATTCTCCGCATTAGAAAATACGGGTAAAATGAAACTTTTTGCACAGTGCTTCACTTGAAAAGGGTGGATGACTTTTCGTGGAGGAGTTTTGGCATAGACGAATGCCGTGGACCAAGAAAGGTGGATAATAAGAATTCCATCAGTCACTGCAAGAAAGAGAGAATGTGAAAAATTTTTTGAAAGCATTTTTTGTTATTAATTTCATCGGAAAATTATGAAGGTCTACATAATTTTGTTTCGGTCTGTAAAAACCCAAACAATACTGGCAATCCAATTATACGTTTTCGGGCCTCTCAAGCTTTGGGGCCTTAGGCGTGCGACTTGTGCGCTTAATTGGAATCCGCCACTGATGCTAAACCAACAAGATAACGTGACAATGACTAGTGGGTTACTGGTGTAACATAAGAGTTATTAGAATGTCGCCTTCAACTTATTTTTCTTGCTATGAATGCATTGTCTTAATAACTTTTCAAAATTTCAAAATTTTGCTTTTTTTCTCATAAAAATAGCACTGTACTTGAACTTTTCTCAAAGAAAAATGTTCTACTTATTTATCTAAATCAAATTTTAACGTCGTGACACACAGACACGACATCTCTTCTCTGCTTAACTCTCCTCCTTCAACTAGGCGACCTTGCTTTGCATCACCTTCAAAGAATTCATGAGCCAAGTTCGGCTCCCTCACTGTTCGATACACCCTTTTTAGCTTCAGCTCCACTTTGTGTTGATATCTCCTAATTTAGTAAAACAAACAGCAGATCAATTAGTAATGAATGACCCCTTTCAGTGAATTACTATTCACCCTTAGCCATACTAACATGAAAAAATGCTTAAACTAAGGATTTCGGAGAGAAGAACAATTATATTTTCCTGGCCCTGCTGATGCTATTTTGATAACTTTCTAGGGGAAAATAAACAACGCACTATGTAGGGGGTACCCGACGAAAAATACCAGACTCGTTATTACTTGGCAAAGTCCATATTATATTTTAAAGTTAAAACAATTGAGAAATGGTACATCTTGAACTGGGTGGGCAAGAAGAATTTCAGGGTGGGGTCTCGCCCATTCTCGCATTCTTTGGCGACGTCTCTGCTAGCAATAATCCAGTGGCGTTTCTTAACAATAAATAGATCATGTTTCGTGCGCTCTGTGTACAATGCGCAGCTCAAATGCCACGATAATAACAGGTACTACATAAAAGGCATAACTCCATTAACGCTTCTGAAAAGGGAAAAATATATTCTGCAGACATCAGAATTAAGAAACAGTTTGATGTTTTCAAGCTTACCGAATTTAAATGGAAATATTTTTTGCCCGATTAATGATCACTTATTGCGTAACTGAAAGAAAAAAAAAAGAGGGGGGGGGGGGATTCACGAGATTTTGTTTATTCCAAAAGCACGCAGCGAGGCCTAAATATACCTTATGATAATGCAAAGATATGGGAAATGGTTAGGAGCTGACCAATGTAAACAACTGGCATCTGATTCGTTCAAGCTGGGCAGCAGATGTTCGTTCTCCTCACAAGACGAATAGATAGGCAGATAACAGAAGCGCAAATTATCACTTGGAGTGCAGTTGATACTTCCGCGTGCGGTAAACAAGCAAGCACTTAACACAGTAACATTTAGTGCACCGAGGTCAAAAAGGGAGCCATCAACTTACCATGAACCACAACTTCGTCCACTCAGCCGATGTTGCTGCATTGCCTTCCGGTTTCCACGGTGTTGCCTTTCCTTCCCCAGATGATGCTTCGGGTAGGAGACACAACACACAAGCGGGCAATATACACACACAAACAAAATCGCCGGTATAGTGGAAGCAATCCTATTAAGCGATAGTGCACAATTTATTTACCCCGAACGTCACCTTCGCGAGTGTTTTTGAATTATTTTACAATAACGGCAGCGTGCGAAACAACAATCCCGCTAAAGCAAACGAACGCCCTGGGTCCACTGCGTCTACCTCCAGCGGTAAAGCATAGCTGACTGTGTTGCCAACATTTAGGTTTCATGGTTCATACCGCCGCCAGAAGAGGGCGCTGTACTCTGCAAATTGCTCGTCGTCAGGGTACACCGGAGTCAGAGCAAGCTGCTCCACTTTAACATCACCTGAGCAATGTCGACCTTTCGCAAGGTCTAATTGCTTGTACGACTTGGCTGATTGCTGTCCTGTTATGTTTTTAGGAAGAGGAACTAATTCCCGACTTAGCCTTTCATTTCGCGATTTCAATGCTTTGTACCTGTATTTAGTCATGTCTGCGCTTGATGCATTACTTGGGAACTTAAATAAATTTTAATGGAAAGGGGTGTGGAGATTACTAATTTCATTCCTTGATCAGATGTGGACACCATCATACCGTTCACATTATACGCTCCAGTCAGCGCATTAAAAGAAATAATTTAATAGGAACTTCCATTGAAGCTCTGTGGAAAAAGAAATCACGGATGTAGAATTATTTGGGGACGGGAACGTGTCTTCCCCCCCCCCAACTTTCGGCTTTGGTTTGTCACCTAATATACTATGCTTCCTTAAATATTTCAATTTGAAAAAACTTATTTCTAGAACATAAATTAAAATTCTGAATAATTGAAAACCACATTTTTCTAAAACCAAATGTATGTTTTGTTGTTATTGTTTGGGAGTTCGACCACTGTGAGCACCTCAATGGGCTATAAGCCGTAGCCTTTCCCTAATTTAGGACTATTGGTTTACCAAATATCTCTTTTTCATGCTATTATTTTTTTATTTGTTCTTTAACGACCACCGTAAGCAACTCAATGAGTTATAAAGCCGACGACCGTCCCTAATTTTGAACCACTAGCTCCAAGGAAGGGACAGGCCAGCTCCATAAAACATGTCCCATTCGGGATTTGAACCCAGACCCATTTCAGACGAATGGTCAGAAGTCCAGCGCTGAGGCCACTGCGCCACCGGGGTTGCAGGTTATTTATGGCTTTATGCCAATGTGTTAATGTAATTTGCATGGAATGGGATATTCTAGATTACATTTTTTTTTTAATTGGGGTTTTTTTTTTTTTTTTGATTGGAGGTTTAACGACCACCGTGAGCAACTCAATGGGCTATAAGCAGTCGCCCGTCCCTAATTTATGGTCACTGGTTCCAGGGAAGGGAGAGAGCCAGTGCCGTAAGACAAACACAACATCCATGCCTCACCGGGATTCGAACCCGGACCCCGTTCGGACGAATGAGGCCATCGCTTAGACCACTGCGCCACCGGGGCAGCGGGGGTTTAACGACCACTGTCAGCAACTTACTCTGCTACAAGCAGTCGCCTGTTCCTAATTTAGGGTCACTGGCTCCTAATTTAGGCCGTAAGACCAACACAACATCCATGCCTCACGGGATTCGAACCCGGACCCTTCACTGACGAATGGCCATAAGTCAGCCCTAGACCACTGCGCCACAGGAGCGGCCTAGATGACGTGGTTGGGCAGGGCATGATCCTATCTTTGAGCCTTCGGCCTCCGTCATTGTACCCTTCCTAATCCTCCTTTCTTGCTATGGATATTTGTGTTTTATGGAATCTGCAGACTCAGAGTGACCCTCCCATTTTATTGCCGATCATTCAATTTGCCTCCCCGTTCGATGATGATCTCAGCGTTTAAAGTGAGAATGACCGTAGGCCGCAGTTTTTAATTATTCCTTTACCTTGTAATTCAGGCGTTTATGCTTCTTAGTTGTTTGAATGGAGCAACACATTGTGCGGATTTCGTATTAAAATAGTAATTTCGGTAATTCTGTTCCAAAAACTTACTCGAATTATTTTGTTTAATCAAACAACTGACCCCCCCCCCCCCGATGATACTAGTCTACGCCCATGGACGGAATTGCCGTGTCCCGGTGGCGCAGTGGTCTAAGCGATGGCCTCTGATCATTCGTCCGAACGGGGTCCGGGTTCGAATCCCGCGAGGCATGGATGTTGTGCTTGTCTTACGGCACTGGCTCTCTCCCTTCCCTGGAACCAGTGACCCTAAATTAGGGACGGGTGACTGCTTATAGCCCATTGAGTTGCTCACGGTGGTCGTTAAACCTCCAATTAAAAAAAAAAAAAAAAAACTCCAATAAAAAAAAAAAATGATGAAATGCTATCTTACGGTTCTATTATTCATTTACCACTTGTAAATCGTACAGAATCGCTCTTAATTTCTCAGCACTCATAAGAATCTTCGTTTCCTCTACCATTACGCTATGAGTATTTTTTCTTTCGGGGTTTAACGACCACAGTGAGCAACTCTGAGGACTACAAGCAGCCACTCATCCCTAATTAAGGGCCACTAGCTCCAAGAAAGATACCGAAGCAGCGCCATAAGGAAAGCACCTCACCCATACCTCTTATTCTGGGCTCGAACCCTGTCCCAGCACGGACGAGTAGTTAGAAACCTACGCCTTTGACCACTCGGACACCGAGGTGGTTGTATTGGCTCGTACTAATCGGCCAGAAGTACATTAAAAGAAGTGTGACCTATACTTTTCACTGTCTATCCACCTATCCGGTCTGTGGAAAAGACGTATCCTACCGAAAAAAAAAATAATAATCTCTTTCAGACAGTGAAGAACATGATGAAAATCCGTATGTCGTGCCATTCGTGCTTATCCACCCTAAGTCTTTCTATGTTCTCGGTATCTCTGCTTCCCAGGGTCAAATCAGAAATATTTATTATCTTTGCAATCGAGTAGAGGAAGCATTCCCAAGATTTTCCAGGTATTTCAACTAGAAAATCAGCGCAAAATTTACTCGCTAAGCCACATGTATCTGTTTCGAATCCGTCACAATAGCCATGTTACTATAATGCAAACTGAAAAAAAAAAAAAATCACTACAAATAAAAATATGTCCATGGTTTTCCGTTCTTTCTGGTGCCGAATGTTTTGGCAAAGTAGCAGGAACATATAGTATTGTATGCCAATAAAGAGGGTATCTCCGTTTCCTGGTATATTCTGGATTTTACGTAATTCCAAAATTTTTTGGAGTGTTCCAAATACTGAAAATTTGGTAGTGCAAATAGCCTAATAAAATATCGTGGGCGTACCTGTAATAGCAATTTCTCCATAATGTGACGTGTAGAGTTACCGATATTGCCTTTTTCAGTGAGTATATAAATATCAGCTTTTTGTTTTCTTTCATTCTGCCGTAGTACGTATATAGGTATTTTGTCCGGTGTTAATTTTAAATGGAATTGGAAAGAGACTGCAACAAAATGATACCATATATCCTAAGCTCTCCAATACCACATTGTAGAATAATATTCAATCATTGAACTGGGAAGGCATGGGAACTGACGAAGGCTTTTTAACTCAACTTCGTTTTACCGATGACGTAGTCATTTTTGCAAGCACTCCATCAGAACTGCAGAGTATGGTCCAGGAGTTTGCTGACAAGAGTGAAGAAGGGGATTAAAGAACTTGCGGAAAATATTTAATATTTAAATATTATTCACATAATATTTAATTTATCTAATATTTAGAGGTTGATGGAGTAAAATTTAGAAGTAACTGGTGTCCATATCTACCTTGGACAACAGCCATGAAGCGACGGTCATGTCGAAGCAGACATTTATTGCCGCATAAAGCTTGCTGGAAGAAATAGTGTGCCACCCCGGTGGCGCAGTTCTCTAAGCGCTGGTGTCAGAGTGCTCGTCCGAGATGAGTATAGGTGCGAGTCCCGGTGAGGCATGGATGTTGTGTTTGTCTTACGGCACTGTCTCCCTCCCTTCCCTGGAATCGAAGGATCTAAATTAGGGACGGGCGACTGTTTATAGCCCATTGAGTTGTTGATGGTGATCGTTAAACCCCCAAACAACATCAAAATAAAAACTTCAATTTTCCAGAGCAAATTGCCGCCCCGGTGGCGCAGTGGTCTAAGGCGTTGGCCTCTGATCATTCGTCCGTAAGGGGTCCGGGTTCGAATCCCGTGAGGCATGGATGTTGTGTTTGTCTTACGGCACTGGCTCTCTCCCTTCCCTGGAACCAGTGACCCTAAATTCGGGACGGGCGACTGCTTATAACCCATTGAGTTGCTCACGGTGGTCGTTAAACCTACAATCGCCGCCCCAGTGGCTCAGTGGTCTAAGGCGCTGGTCTCTGATTGTTCGTCCGTAAGGAGTCCGGGTTCGAATCCCGGTGAGGCATGGATGTTGTGTTTGTCTTACGGCACTGGCTCTCTCCCTTCCCTGGAACCAGTGACCCTAAATTAGGGACGGGCGACTGCTTATAGCCCATGGAGTTGCTCACGGTGGTCGTTAAACCTCCAATCAAAAAAAAAAAAAAAAAACCTACAATCAAAAAAAAAAAAAAAAAAAGAGCAAATTACGATTATATCTTAAAAGTGTTTAATCGATGTAACCTTCTAGTTCTTACTTATGGATCAGAGGCATGGATCATAATTAAAAAAGGATATACAGAGGCTGCGAACAACTCAAACAAGCATTGATGATTTGAATAAAATGGAAAAAGAACTCATGGATTTTGAAAATGACAAGAATTAATTAATGACATCATGATCAAAGTAAAACCTCGAGCTGCAATAGCCTGGGCATATTGCTAGAACTGGCCACCGTTGAACAACTGAAATACCAGAGTGGATACCAAAGTGCAGGAAAGGACCCAGATGAAGACCACGTAGGAGATGGGTGGATGAAATTCGAAAGCATGCCGGAGTGACATGGAAGAGAATTGTTGAAGCCGAAGTGTTGTGGAAGAGACTTGGAGAAAACTCCATCCAGCACTGGATTGAGAATGGTTGTTTATGATGATGATGATGATGAATATTAAATATATACTCTTCTACTTGTTTATGGTAAGTTAATGTATAACAGCGTGAACAATAATGTTGAATTGATGATGGAAAAGCATTTCTTAATAAATTCACTATTGTATTCGATCTGTGATGTTGTGACAAGAACTTAGGGCTCCCATGCAAAAAGCTATCAATTCTCATTTTGTTTCAAAGTTGTACTTCTTTCTGTTCCTAATTTGAAGCTATTGTTCCCATGGAGTGGAGGGTCATCGCCATACGGCAAGCGCATCCCCACCCGGGATTCGAGCCCGAGCCCACCTCTGATAATTAGTCCGAAGCCCACGCCGCTAACCACTCGATGGTGTAGATTGTCTCTTAAAAGCGTTACTGCTCGCATTGTTTTGAATAAAATGCTGAACTTTTGTATAAGAGGACAATGAATTTTTATCTCTTGACAAGGCAGTGACGTAACCAGGATTTTATTTCAGGGGAGTCCCAGGTTGAATCTGAAACTACTGTGTATGTGTGTGTAGACATATCATCAAGGAATTTGTATGCACTAAGAAGAATATTTTATTGTACTGATAAAAAAAGGTCCGCAATTGCTGTCCAGTTTTGTTCCTTTTAAAGTGGATTTAATCACTTAAAAGGGAAAAAAACTGGAAGTGGATTTAATCCACTTTATCATCGAAAAGAGCAGTTTCTTTTACTTTTTTTTACTGAGATTTGGATCTAACCCTGTACTTCTAACAGCCACCGAACACTGGTGTAGAATTCCTGCTCGCAGGCAAAAAGAGGTGTAGTAATGTCTCGGCGGGTATTAATTTTTTTTTTTTTTCCTTGCACGAATACAGAGAGAGGTGAGAAGTCAATGCACATAAAAAGTGTAATGATCAGAGAAAAATTTTAAACGTGTAACATAATTATATATTCTAATTAAGCTGAAACGACTGCAGCTAACCTGATTGAACTTACAAACTGAAGGACAAAAACAAGGCACAAACTGTATATAACTATGTCAAAAAAAGTACTTATTGAGAAATGACTGTATGAAAACAATACACAAAAATACGGCAGGTGAAAAATTTCGAGAGGGGTTCGGAACCCTAGAACCTTCTCTCTTGGCTACGTCTCTGCCCTTGAGCCACATTTCGTTTTCATTGAAAGAGAACGGAATCTATCTTTCTGAAGCTGAACAGAAGCTAATCTTAATTCTTCACACACGGGGACTGGGGGTCACGTTTAATTTCCACGAAGGTACTACGGCAAAGAAGGCCATTTCAGAACAGTGGTAGCAGTCATCATTTAGCGTTTGATTTATTGTACCGCAATTTTTTCACCGAATCAGACTGAATGAAGTGTGTTTAGAAACAATTTGCGTTTTTTACACTGATTTTGCTCGTGTGCATGCGTCCACCGACCATTTCTTTTCCACCATTTGCTTTGGCCTACTATTTTATAATACTATACTATCTTTCTCACCAGCTTCAACCCATTTCCTCTTGTTATGTGAACACGCTTCAGTATTTTTATTAAGCACCTATGCCTTAACGCGTGTTAATTACCTAGTTCTGGGGATGTCTCAGTGAACTAGCTCATTTGTTCGCTGCTCTCACTCTTTATTACCCTATTTTATCCCCGACAAACAACCTTGTGATAGTTCACTCCCGAAATTCCTTTTCTACTTCAGCTGCCTGGAATTAAAACTTCCAAGCACTCAGTTACAAGGAAATTTTAGGATTTCTCCTTGCTTTTTTGCGCGTTACTGTCTGAAAGACATTTTGTTTTCGTACCATTTCCCGCAGTCCGACAGCAGTATACAGTGGCATTTGTTTTGAATTTTTCCCTAGAATTTTTTGTGGTTTTCCGTGTACATTTCCTATATGTCATCATCCTGGACATCTTCCCAGGTTTAAATTGAGGAAGTCGTGAGCTTTTAGGAACGGAAATAAAAATTTCGTCGACCGAAATTGTTAGCCATACTTCCTGTCTCACTTGGTACAAAATAGCAATTTCCCACCGATCTACTCAAAGCTAATATTTGTTCCTAAAATAGACTTCTTCTTTATGAAGGATATAATGTTTCTCTATTACTTATTGATCGAGCTTTGTCTTTATTCATAGTTTCAAATTTTCTAAGTTGCTGGTATTTTCATTTTTGGCACACAGAAAGACGATAACGACTAGTATTTCTCTTTAACTGGAGCGGTGACAAATTTCCATTGCTCTCTTGAACTAAGGTCGTTGTCAAAAATCAAGCACGAAACCCAATGGCCTTTAGTGATGAATATATATATATATGTATACACTTTATGGCAATTTTGCTAAGTACATCCTCATATTATGTCGTTGGAAAGGAACTCTTTTGGTCCATGTAATATTTTTATTTGCTGCTTTGCAAAAATATATGTGAGAACACGTAAATGTATTTGTTTTGGGATTTAACGACTATCGTGAGCATCTAAGGCTGAAAAGAGTCGCCCGTATCAAATTAGAGTCAATGACTACAAAAAGGAGAGAACCGATGCCATAGAAGAAACACAGCACTCATTCCTCACTCGAACTTGGTCCCCAGTATGATTAGCTAGAGGCCCGAGCCACTGACCACTCGGCCATCCAAGTTCCACTTAATGAAACCTATCATAGATCAGGAAACTGACAAGAGCCGATGACATCATAATTTAAGTAAGGATACTCGAGTGGGAATGTGCTGGACCATATATTTCCATAAGAACTGACCACCGGTGGACAACTGAAATGCAAGACTGGATACCAAGGAAAAGGAAAAGACCTAGAAGAAGATCGCGTGGGAGATGGGTGGATGAATTTCGGAAGCATGTTAGAGTAATATGGAAGAGTATTGCTTAAGATACAGAGTTGAGGAAGAGACTTGGGGAGATCTTCATTCCGCAGTTGATTGAGAATGGTTGTTGATGGTGATGATCTACAGCATTGAAATAGCAGTTTGTTGTTAAAGAGCAAGAATATGGGACATCAAATATATGAGGATAGAAATTTCCCCTAGATAGAGAGATACTTTTCTTAATTTCTTTAAAAATTAATAAAAAAAAAATAGCCATCTACGCTTTCATGAATGTTGAATTCTACCGGTGGCCGAGAGGTCTGAACCGTGGGTTTCGTCAGTCGTCAGAGATGGGCCTAAATGCGGCATGGGTGCTGTGTTTGCAGGATGGTGCTGGCTCTGTTCATTCGTTGGAACTATTGGCCCTAAATTAGGGACGGGGAACTGCTTATAATTCTTAGAGTTGTTCATGGTGGACGTTCAATCCCGAAACAAAACAAAATAACGACAAAGAAATGCTACTGACAATGTATTCGCAATTTTTTTCTTGATTTGGATCAGTCTACTTAAGAACATAATCTGCGAAAGGGAAGGGATGTAGTACGCTGAAATTCTCGTATTCGTGAAACTTGCGAAATAATGAATTTAATGTCTAACGCGAATTTCTTCTGGTTCAAGATTACTTCCAAATTTTTGTGCGGAACTGTTACAACAATAATTTCTCCACGTCTGTGGACTCTTTTCGACAGACACAATGACATTCTTGATGAAATAGCGAATAAACATAAGTTTACATCTAAATATACACTATATTGACAAAAGTCACCGGACACCCTTCAAAAGCAAATGAACGGATCCGCTGCATTGTTAAGATGCGCGGTACAGCTGCAAACGGTATAAAAATAAGCCTGCAGTTGACCGCGATCCCATTGCACTGTGATTTTGAGTGAAAATGTCGCGGCGGAAGAGAACTGACTTTGAGAAAGGAAAGATTGTTGAGTGTTATATTAGTCGGTTGTCCATAAGAGAAACGGAGAGGCGTTTAAACATACCCAAGTCAACTGTTTTGGATGTACTGAATAAATGGAAGACACATGGCGTGCCTCAAGAAAGCATACCGGCAGACCAAAGGAAATCAGTGATAGGGGACGTCGAAGCCTCACGAGACTCGTTACAGCTAATTGACGGAGTACTGCACAAGACCTCAGTGTAAAGGTGAGTAAAAATCCTGGAATCTCGGTATGCACACGTACCATTGGCAGAAAACTTCATTTCATGGGTTACCGTGGTCGTGCGGCTGCTCGTAAGCCTTTCATCTCCACTCGGAATGCTACTCGTCGTTTAGCATGGTGTAAAAAACATTTTTCGTAGACCGTAGATCAATGGAAACGGGTCCTATGGACTGATGAATCCGGGTACAAGATTCATCAGTCTGATGGCCGTGTGTGGGTATGGCGGCAGCCGGGAGAACGCTATTTACCACAGTGCACTGTGTCTACGGTCAAGTCTGCATTTGGCAGTGTACTCGTGTGGAGGTGTTTTTCGTGGTATGGTCCCAGCTCATTGGTTATCATGGACAAACCTGTTAATCAGCAAGTCTACCTTGATATTCTCGTCAATTATGCCCTACCAACTCTGTGGCTTTCAAAATTGGTTGTTGAGAAAACCTGAGAGGAGGGTACAGAGGGCCTGTATTTACAGTGTCAACAGAAACATAATTGACGACATATGTACAGTGAAGATGACAAATGTACTGATGCTGATGTGCTATATACAATGGCAATGGAAACATAGTAGATGGGTATCTTCACAGATATAAGTTGAGCTACAGAAGTGACCGACAACAATGGTGCATGAGTAATGCCCGAGAGATACACAGTGAAGAATCGATATGAACAATTCCAGTTGAAATGTGTAACAAAGATAAAGGTATAGTTATAATACTATGTACAATGTAGTGATACATTGGGTAGGTGCCTATGAGAGGCTAATATCAAATGAGCAAGAAATATTAATAATATGTACAACATGTGCGGTAATAGAATGGTTGATGTCAAATGGAAAGTGTTGTAAAAGACAATGTGATAACATGAATAAGTAGAGTACCATGGTAAAAACTTTGTTGCGAATGTCACAGGTAGGAACTTTACAAGGTGCAAGTGATACAAGTAAAATTGCAAATGGCAAAGTAATGGAGAACAGTTCTCAAAGAAGGAGTTGTACATGTACTGAGGGATCAGTAAACCAGGTTCGATTTGGTGGCCAAACCCGGAAAAAGCGGCGTTTCTGAAAGTCAGTTGAGGCAGACGCATATGCGAGGCGCAATCGCGACAGAAGCCTGTTGCGAAAGATGCAACACATGGCATCCTACAATTCAAGTTCACTATCTTGAACGGAAATATCAGATGGTGGCTGGATTGTGTCATCGGCTGCTATGCAAAGGAGGTCTAAATGACGAACGAATTTCGTTATCCAGCGCGGATCACCAAAGGTCTCACGAGACACCGCTTGAAGATGAGAACGGATGATTTGCAATTGTAGAAGAACATCAGGTAGAATTGCAGTATAAGAGGATAAAAAGTTTTTCGACTGTTTGTTTTGACGGTGGTCCAGAAAGGAAATTGTGTAGAACATCTCCAGTGACTGGAATTTGAGGAAAAGAAAAAGTTTTTAGAAATTGAAGAAATTCATGTGAGAGAACTGGGTCTGCAGAACCAGTATCGGTATCAGTATCAAGTTCAACAGAAGCATCTGATGCGGTGTAGTCGACTGAGTGATCGCTACGGTAAGAGCGGTCAGTCGTTGTTCGGGTTTTCTTGGCACGAGCATTGTGGGTCCTTCGACGCTTTCCTCTACCCCGAGCGGGGGTAGCATCAGGGTTGTCAGGTACTTTGAAATGGCTAGACGCAGTGGACCAACCAGGAGAAACAGACGATTGTACTTGAGCATCCCACAAGTGAGGGGTGAGGGGGAGTGAACTAACAAGCGAAGGTGTGTTTGATGGAAGATGTGACGGAGAAGGTTACACAGGTCGGGATTCTGCAGGTCGTTGCGAAGTCACGCGTTGACCAACGGCTGTAGTGCTACTTTTGTCTGAAGTAGCGCATTGACCAACGGCTGTAGTGCTACTTTTGCTTTTGGCTTGTGCTGAAGTAGACGGTGTTTGGGCCATCGAAGTTGTAGTAGAAGTGCGATGTGGACATAACGCACGAGGGTGTCCATAACCTTCACATAGAACATATAGTTCCGATAGTAAGATAGAACATATAGTTCCGATAGTAAGATAGAACATATAGTTCCGATAGTAATGTTGATATCACGGATGTGCGTATCACAACGAATACTGAACTTGGGTAGAACTCGTAGTTTCGCTTCATCAGACGGACAAACAACTCTTTCATTTCGCCGTAGGCCAAGAAGTTAACGATCTTCCGGCTGGGTAGGGAAAGAGGAGAAGATGGTGATTGTACCAACTATACGTCCAAAGTTTTGCGCAATGAACAGTAAAAGTTCGTCATAAATTTCTGGCGGGACTGGGGAAAAACTCAGAACAGTAGGCATGTGGGAGGCAGGATCAGCATTAATATAGCGGTGACCAATAGAAGGTCCATTATTTATAACTTGAAGTGCAAATTTGGGATCAGAAAAATATGCGGTTACTTTGCCATCTTTCCGGCCTACGTGTGTGACGGCTGACTTCGGGAAGAGTAAACGAAGTGCTGCGCTGTACGCAGTGAGCTTAGAGCAGGGAAGGCAACGCCGAGGTCAACTTTACTAAGGAAGTGCTGGCCAGCTGGCGAAGTTGCTGGAAGATCGACGAAGAAGTTGGAGTTATCACACTTCATCTGATAAGGGCCTTTGATAGAAGCCGACGCAGAAGGAGGAGAAGATTTCTTCGAAACGACTGCTGCATGTGGAGTGGCTGGGCAGTGTGATGACGTAGAGACCACTGACGAAAGTGAAACGTCCATCGCCTCTTCTGTTACCTGCTGGGAAGGTTGTTGATCACCACTCAGTGACGTAGAAGTAGGATTAGCTGATAGGGTAGCTGAACTACGGTTAGGAGAGGAGAGGCTTGTCGGAGCAGGCCCGCCATTGGTGGATGGTGGAAGAGGTGGAAAATCGTTATCAGAAGCAAGGGCTGGGACGTCGACCTCTCCCGATGTAGCCATCCACAATGGCGAAGCAGAATTCACGTCTTGGCCGACTCGGCCAAGACAATAAAACGAAGATAACTTAACAAAATGATCACTCACCGACTTGGCAGGGATACGAGCAGAATCGTGGAACCTTCACGGAACTCACACACACAAAAATAGATACTGGAAACACCGAAGAGAGCACAAGCAAGACTAAATGTACGGAGCAGAAAACATGCGTGTCTGTGGCAATACTAAGAAACCGAGCCTTGTTGGTGCTAGCAGGATAATGCACCGAGCCATAAAGCAAAGACCGTTACGGCGTGGTTTGACGACAATTCCGTGTCGTGTATGGACTGGCCAACACAGAGCCCTGATCTTAATCCCATAGAGCACCTATATGTGATGAATTAGAGCGCCGCATAAGAAGTTTTGAAGTAAGGCCTACTACTAAGCAACAGTTAGCGGCAGCATTATGTACTAAACGGAAGCGCATACCCATCGCTGTGTTCCAAAACCTTGTCGAAAGCATGTCTCGAAGGGTCCGTGCATGCATTAAGGCCAAAGGTGGACAGACACCGTACTAATGTATGTCAATAAATGCTATGTTGTTTTTCTCTTCTAGGTGTCCGGTGGCGTTTGTCAATATAGTGCATTTTGTATCACATTTTAGTCTATAATAGGTACTTTTATCCATAGCAATCAGCAATGCCATCATCCGGAACTCGAATTTGGGTACATCTCGGACGAATGGTTTGAACTCAGCGCCTCAGACCAATCGGGAACCGGGGTAGCTAACTCCCAGAACTGGAGACCTGGCTGTGACATGGATATTAAGTACAAGAGTTGTCCCAAAACAACTGATAATATTTTTTATAAAAAAGTATGCGTACGTTAATTATCAAAGAATTGGTCATCTTTTCCGAAATACTGTCCATTGCATGGAATACAGGTGTCCCAACGCTCCTCCCACTTTTTCAATGTCTTCTGGAATTCTTTTTTTTTCTTTTGATTGAGTGTTTAACGACCACCGTGAGCAACTCAATGGGCTATAAGCATCCGCGCGTCCCTAATTTAGGGCCACTGGTTTCAGGGAAGGGAGAGAGAGCCAGTGCCGTAAGACAAACACAACATCCATGCCTCACCGGGATTCGAAACCGGAGATATCTCGGACGAGAGATCAGAAGCCATCGCTTAGACCACTGCGTCACCGGGGCGGCAACTCTTTCTTTGATTGGAAGTTTAACGACCACCGCGAGCAACTCAATGGGCTTTAAGCAATCGCCCGTCCCTAATTTAGGGTGACTGGTTTTAGGGAAGGGAGAGAACCATTGCCGTAAGACAAACACAACATCCATGCCTCACCCTGATTTGAACTCGGACCGATCTCGGACGAGAGATCAAAAGAGATCTTAGACCACTGCGCCACAGGGGCGGCGATTCTTCTTTTGGAATGGTATTGAAGCATCCCTGCGCAGCTGTAATAAGTTGTTGATCAAACTCAAATTATCGTCCCCCATAATGACTTTTTTAAAATGGGGAACAACCAGAAGCCACATGGTGACAAGTCTGCACTATATGCAGGTTGGGGAATCAACTTAATATTCATTTTCTCCAAAAAAGAAACGACAGAGCTGGCCATGTGTGGTCTTGCATTGGGACGGACATTAAAAGAAATGGCGAACCCAAGTTGAACAAACTCGTTTCATACCCAAATGCTCGGTTAAAAGTCTGTGAATTGATAATTTTGAAATGTGAAATATACCTTCGATATCTCTAATTGATAGGTGTCTGTCTTCCCGTATAACAACACCTGTTCTATTGATGTTTACCTTTGTAACACTCATTGAAGATCTTCCTCCATGCGCAATTACAGCCTCCGTCTCACGACCATCCGTAAATTTCTTATGCCATCCGTAAATTGTTGATTTTCCTGGAACATTATCTTTTCAGCCTCTTTCATAAGACGGAAAGTCTAACCAACAGGCTTCTTAACTCGACAGCAAAATTTGATAGCGCATCTTTGTTCCTCTTTCACATTTAGTTTTTCGAAATATCACAGCGCGAAAGCATTTACTTGTTAGGGGTTCACGAAACAAAGCTTATTAAACTGCGCACTAGCAACGACACATGCGTGATAAACAGGTGTGGTCGGTTGCTATAATTACTACAACGACTGCCGTTTTTTCGAGACTCGTGCCAAAAACATTCTCAGTTGTTTTGGGACAAGTTATGTATGTTTTTCAGTTTTGATTCTCACCTGTCGGCGGAAACACAAAATACGGATGATATCTCTGCATAGGCACCGATATTCATGTCAAGAGAGCCATTAAACTGCCAAAAAAAGAAGTAATAGAAAAAGACAAATCCATTTCTACAGATGAGATTGTTAGCAATATTAGTTCCGTCCCTATAAAGTGACCCAGATCACTGTTGAATGCAGGATTCTGGATTTTCTTACTGCAGGATCTTGTTTCGTATCCTAGGTAAAACATGAATTTTAGTTTGTTTTTCCTTGCTCTGTATTTCTCCTTCACTATGAGCCAGTAGTCTTACCTTTAAAATAGTCAATTCTCAATATCCATAGATACTCATAAAGTCGCTAAACAAAAATTGGAAAAAAAAATACAGTAAACACATGCGCTCCACATTAGTTATCACAATAATATTGTTGCGTATCTGGTCGAAAATCTCGTCGAAAATGCTTATCAAAAACAGTTTTGACGCAACGCCAAGGACGAAACCGAAAATGAGTTCTCATCACTATAAATTAGAACAGATACAGTCAAGAAGTCTCTCTCTCTTTTTTATTGAAGGTTTAAGACCACCGGGGGCAACTCAAAGGGCTATAAGCAGTCGCCCGTCGCTAATTTAGTGCCACTGGTTCCAGGGAAAGGAGAGAGCTAGCTAGTGCCGTCACGACATCCATGCCTCACCGGGATTCGAAGCCCAACCCATCTCGGACGAATGGGTCAAGAAGTCAACAGCACTCAAAGGACGTCTCAGTTTCTTATCGCACAAGCATTCTATATTCAATTTAATCTATACATACTGTATGATAAATCATTTGCGTGGCACATGACTAATAAGCTGTTTACAATAATTATAATTCTCAAATAATTTTGTTCCACGTCACGCAACAGCAACTGATTAACTCGTTTTGACAAAAGACTTATTTATAACCAAAAACGTACTTGCTTAGACCTCCGCCACGGTGGTGCAGTGATCTAAGCACTGGCTTCTGACCGTTCTTCCGAGAGGGTCAGGGTTCGAGTCTCAAGTGAGGCATGGGGTTTTGTGTTTGGCTTTTCGCACTGGCTCTCCCCATTCTCTGGAAGCAGTGGCCCCAAATTAGGAACAGGAGTCTGCTTTATAGACCTTAGAATTGCTCATAGTGGCCATTCAACCCCAAAACAAAAAAAGAACACTTTTCCACAAAAGGAGTTATTGTTTAATCAAATTAACGCATAGCGGTTCCTTTATTTTCACGGAGCTGTAATCTTAGTGGTAAATCCGAGCAAGAATAAAAATAACAAACAGTTTTATCTTCTTAGGCGAATTCCGTCACCGTTCGACACTTTTACACCGAGCGATGTTTACACGTCTTTTCGAGACAAAAAGGGGCTGACCTTTTCACCTTTTATCGTGACCTTCCTCACCACACATTACTCCTTCCTCTCTCAATGCTTCAGCTAAGTCAACGATCCAAAAATTGAACTCTCGTTCACCCACCAGAGTTATTTACATAAGGCTTTGCTGCCGGCGTTAAACAAAAGGAACCAGAACGTATCCAGTCGAGGTTATATGCTGTCGGAGCGCAGGTGTTCTTTTTAATTTCCAACTAACAACGGCGAGTAAACCAATTACATCTTTGCTTTATTCTTCTCATTTTCATAAAGCAAAACAAACCGTCGCGAAGACAGACATAAACATTCGCAATATTTTCTGAATCGATTTGTTCACTTCTGTTAAGAGATATTTGTGCACTGTTTTTACAGAGATGTTAAACATCCCCTAAGAGTTATGGAAGAAACATCAAAAGGTTATCAGAAAAACTCCCAACATAAATTGCTTCCCTTGAAGAGATGCAATCTGATTTGTTTACGTGATGAAATCTTTTATTTCTAGAAAACAGATACATATTCAAGCACATTCTAAAATTCATGACGATTTCTTGATACAAAATTTCGTTTCTATAAACAAATTGTTTTTGAGTAAACCGTAAAAACGGATAACTGACGTGTTTTGGAAATTAGCTTTCTAGATACAAAATTATTTCTAGAAACTAAACGTTTCTCTGAGTAAACCGCAAAAACAACAACGTATTTTTAGCGCTCATTTGCCATGGATACGTCAAAAAATTGTTTATCTTTTTGCCTCTCCCACCATCCATTTTTCTGTCCGTCAACGTATACGATAACTCCGCTTCTAAAGAGTAGATTTGAAAGTGCTATTTCGATATCGGATACAAAGATAAACATGACCTACATTTTCCATAGATTTTCTATTTTTTCGTAGCGCACAGTTTTCTCCTGGGTGAAATCAATGTCTGCATTTGACCCGATATCACTGTTTCCTAAAGGATAATTTCCTTTCGAATCTGAAAAAGTTCTCTATGCACAGCTTCCAATTTTTCTTACTACAAAACTTAAGGAACATCCTAAATTTGAATTTTTTTTTTCTTGTTTTAATATTTCATCAGACGTGATCGTTGAAACCAGGTCTTGACCTGCATGCCTCTATTAATTTTTTTGCTGCTGTTAACCACTGGGTTACCGAATTTTCCAGAGTTATCGTGAACACAGAACATTATCGGATTGTCGACAGCAAGATCTGGATGCTCCGAGTCATTCATTACCACCACTACATACAGTTGTTGGGCAGAATAATGTGAACACCTAGGAAAAGAAAGTTTATACCTAGTAGGGTGTGGAACCACCCAAAACCGCCTGGATCTTCCTTGGAATTGACTCATACAAATCCTGGATGGTGTTAGTGGGATGTTACACCATTCTTCATACAGAAACTGCTCAAGGTCCTTGAGAGATGCAAGAAGAGGATAACGGGATCTTACTCTGTTTTCCAACACAGACCACAGTGGCTCGATGATGTTTAAGTCTGGTGATTGGGGAGGCCAAGGAAGGTGTGAAAGTTCGTCCTCATGTTCCTCAAACCATGATTAGGCATTCGGAGCTCTGTGAATTGGGACGTTATCATCTTGATACATGGAATCCCCTGCAGGAAACAATGCCTGAGCCATCGGATGGACTTGGTCGGCCAAAATTGTTTCATACGCTCTGCCAGTCATCCGTCCCTTCAAGGCGATCAGGGCACCTGCTGAAAACCACGATATGACCGCCCAGAATATGACAGACCTACCACCATGCTGCACTTTTGGGAGCAGACAGTCTGGGTTGTACGTTTCTGATGGTGTTATCCACACGTAAATACGTCCTGCGATGAGGAATAGTGTTAATGCGGATTCATCCGACCACATTATACGCTTCTATGCATTGGAAGTCCATGTTGTATGCTCCTGGCACCACTGCCCTCGCCGTTGTGCATTCACCCGGGTCACCAGAGGTTTTGCAATAGCAGCTCTGCCATGAATGTCTTGTTCGTGCATTTCCATGCGGACTGTTTTCGTTGATACTGGAGTCTGGAGATGAAGATTTAGCTCCGCACTAATTTTCGGCGCCGTGGTCTTCTTGTCATGGGTAACAATTCTCTTTAATTTTTTCCCATCTCCATCAGTCAGGGTCGTTTTCCGGGCACTCTTGTGTTACGCAGACGAGGTTTTGCCACGAATACGGTATGCCGTCACGACGGTAAACACGGTAGCTCTTGATATCCCCACCACCTTGGCGATTGTTGTCACGGAAGCAACAACTAGCAGGCCACCAACAATTAGCCCTCTTTCGAAGTCCGTTAAGTCGCTCATTTTGTCATCACCCTGAAAGAAATTTTGAAACAAAACATTTTAAATGCACTTAAAAGAGAACCTTGAGTTTCTAAACAAAGCTATTACAACCAAAAACGTGGTGGATACCTTTGCGTATTGCGACGTACGCAGCTTCATGAAAAGTCACGTCGCTGAGCGTGGTGTTCACATTATTCTGTCCAACCCCTGTACCAAATTAGGATTAACAGTGCAATATGCAAGTTCTTTATGCGAAAATTGCTACCGCTTAAATTGTATGTTTGCCGTTAGTTTTCAAGTTTGACTTATGCAAAAAGTAAAGAAGGCATTTGGAGGGAGGGGAAGAAAGCAGGAGATAAAACCAGCACCTTCACAAAGGGAATTCCATCGGCTCGCGCAAATTGATCCCCGCTTTTGTATCTGCACATATACATCGAGTCCCAATACATTATGACCAGCGCGTCTTCAAGCAAACCGAAACAACTGCAGGAAAACGATAGCACGTGTGAAGGTCATGAAACGGTGTAAATAACACTTGATACCGAGCTCTGTTAATCAGTGTTATTCGTGTTCTTCAGAATGTAAAGGCAGCGAATTCGACCAAATTGTAATGTCCAGACGATTGGACCAGAGCATTTCCGAGACGGCAAGGCCCGAGACGGATGGACTTGGTCGGCTAGGTTGCCCACGGTCGGCCTTGGTTAGTGCATTTAAAAAGTGGTCAGAGGAGGGGAAAAACCACGGACCGCTGGCAAGGATTGCCTACAGCAAGATCGGCAATCCTTCATCTGTAGCATCAATGAGTCGTAGGCCGGCCGCGGCTCTTTAATTCTAGAGGTTAACGAAGACTAAGCTGTATGATACGAACTAAGATAAAGGGTATTGGGGTGTAATTCGCCGGTAATTTGAATGCTGGTGACGGGAGTAATGTGTCACAACAGACGGTACATGGAGCCCTGCTGAAAATGAAGCTACGTAGCTAACATTTTCTTACAGCTATACTCAAATTGGCTAACCACTAATGAACGGACAATGAGCACTTCTAAAAGTAAAGCTACGGTCTTCTCCAGAGATGTGAATGGAGCCATACTGTAAACGTATTATCCGAAAATAAAATAATTGATGTAGTACAGCTTTTTAATTATTTGGGAGTGAATCGTACCTCTGACTTACGATGGACTAAACATATAGAAATACTTTCGAATAAATTACCTAGAAATATTGGCCTCATTAGTAGAATATTAATAACTCTTTAAGTTAAAACACTAATTCTCTTGTATTACTCATTAATTCAGACTCACTACTGCTTTTTATCTTGGTGTACAAACAACTAAAACAAATTTAAAAAATTACATGTACAATGGATCCCACTTAAGAAGTTCCCGCTCAAGAAGTTTTCCCGTTTAAGAAGTTTTATTTTTAGAGTCCCGATTTTTTTCTCATAATGCTAGTGTTAATTTTTCCCACTTAACGATGTTTCAAGTTTTCCCGCTTAAGAAGTTGTAAGTGTCACAAGTTTCTAAGTAAAAGCATACGATTTTGGAACTCGTCCAGCAGATAAGTACATGCCAAAGAAGTTCTGAGGAAACGTTTCCCCGTACATGAAGCAAGCGAAACCCCTGCCGGCTTCCCACGTTAAACGCAGGAGGTCATGTTTACTCCCCCACTTCTGCGTCTACGCTTTGTGTATCACAATCGCCTTATCTTTGGAGCTGAGGTAAGGCTGGGAAAGGAAACACCTGCTGAAATTTAGTCATTCTGTCAGAGTTAGGATTCCCACTATTACTTCGGCACAGCACCTCCCTACAGTGTCCTCCGATCATAGCGCCGTGTCTCTATCTGTTTGTGTCTCCCCATCACCACCTTCGGCTCGTCGTGGATGGAGTTTCGATGATACAATTTTACAAGATCGGTTTTTCTGCGATACAGTTGAGCAGTTCCTTGCTGCTAGGAAACCTCTACTAGCTACTACTCCGAGTGCCCTGCGCCTGTGGCTCGACATTAAACAAGACCTTCTATTATTGGTACGACGCCTTTCATTTTCCATCACTACTACTCGTGCGATGGCGATCAGCAATCTTCGGGGTTTACTTTCTTCGTTACAAATGTCGGATCCACAGTATTCAGTAGTTCACGATGAACTACACGCTCACCTACAACCGCTTGCCCAACAAGCTGTGCGTCGACTTTGACTTCTGCATCTATCTCCATCGACACAAGCCTTTGAAGTTCTTTCCAAGATGGAATCTTCGAGACGAGCGTCAAAGTCACTTCGACATCTTCGCCTTCCTAATGGCTCCACCACGTTCGACACATCTCTTATTTGCTCCCAAGTCCGTCACTTCTTTCAGGAGAAGTTCCGAGCGGTCGCGCAGGTTACTGATCTTTCTTCTTCTCCCCTTCTCTCTTCTCTCCCTCAGGTCCCGCCTTCTCTCTGTGCTCCCCTCACTGCTGAGTTTTCTTTGCCTGAACTTCGAGAGGCGTTTTCCTCCCTGAACTCCCATGCCTCCCCGGGACCTGATGGTCTTCCGCTGTCCTTCTACAGTGCTTTCCTTCCGTCCCTTCTACCTTTTCTTTCTGCTGGTTTTTCTTGTGCTCTTTCTTCTTCTGCGCTTCCGCCGGAATTTACAGTTGCTCATGTCATCCTCCTGCCAAAGAAGGGGGACCTCCTGAATCTGACAAATTGGCGCCCTATCTCCATCCTTAATATTGATTATAAAATTTTCACGAAACTCCTTTCTCGACGTCTTAACTCTGTCCTTTCGTTTCTTGTTTCTCCCGACCAGTCATACACTGTGCCTGGTCGGTCTATCGCTAACAACATTTATTTTCTTCTTAATCTCAATTTTCTTGCTCGCAAACATTCAGAACCCCTAGCTCTATTTAACATTGATCAACAGTCTGCTTTTGATAACGTTTCCCATGACTATCTCTCTGCTGTTCTAACCCATTTTGGCTTTCCTTCTGCTTTTGTCTCTCTCCTTCTCAGTCTTTATCGGGGCGCTCATTTTCATGTTCGGGCGGCCTCACTTTTGACGGCCCCCATCCCTTTCCAACGAGGAATCCGGCAGGGTTGCCCCCTCTCAGGGCAACTCTTTGCCCTCGCATTCGAACCTTTCTTGATTGCCAGCCGTTCATCTCTTCTTTCTGCATTGCCGTTGACCGTTTCTAGCACCAGGCATCACCGTTTCGTTGTTTCAGCCTATGCAGATGACGCCACTTTCTGTCTCCGACGAGATGAACAGTTTGATATTCTACACTCCACGTATCAACAGTATGCAGCTCTCTCTGGTGCGTCCTTGAATGTGCTCAAGAGCACCGGGTTGTGGTGTGAGTCTTGGATGGGTCGCACCGATGCCCCATGGGGTGCGGTGTGGTCCTCCTCGACCCAGAAAATTCTTGGCGCCCAGATTGGACATCCATTCACTTCTGGAATTATTACCTGGAATGGACTCCTTCCTCGATTACAACGCTCAGCTGTGTTTTGGCGATTCACGCATTCTTTCGCATCTTACATTCAGAGAGCGCAAATTGTCCAGCGATACCTTATATCCCAATGCTTGTTTTCTTGGAACTCATCGGTGTTTACCTCGGCTCGTCTCTCTACTATCAACAGCATCTTTACTTCCGTGATTTGGTCAGCAAAGCATTGGGTTGCTGCTACGACTCTCACTCTTCCAGCTTCTTTGGGAGGAATTCGCCTACCGGATGTACGCCTTTACTACCGAGCCTTTCGCATCGTTTCATTCCTTCGCCTTCTTCTCACTCCTTCTCCATCACTCTGCTCTACTTTTGATATTCTTATCTCTCTCCGAGATCCATCCTTTTCTTTTCTTTTATATCTTCGGATGGACTCTTATCCTTCTTATTTTAATCAATTTCCACCAATCATTACTCAAGCTCTAGCGTTCTTCCGCTCACTTCCACTTCTTCGCGCAACTCCCTCTACTACTCGTGATCTTCTTGCCGAACCACTTTTCTTTTCGACTCTGATTCACCCTCCTGATCAACCCTACTTCATCTTCGCTCCTTGGATCCGCTCTGGAATCTTAACTGTTCAAGCTTTAGTTACTGCTGACCTTTCCTGGAAGCCCCTTTCCTCTCTCTTCCCCGCTTCTACTCCCCTACTGGAGGAAGATTATGATCTCCTTCGTTCTACTCTCTGTTCTCTCTTCCCTTCCCTTGTTTCTGATTCTGGTCTCATCTCTGTTTCTGGTCCTAGCCTCTCTATTCCTTTCTTCCTTCCTCTTCGTGCCTCTGTTGCCCCCATTTCTTCTTTTTCCACTGGTTCTATATATACTCTTCTTAGCACACCCCTCGCTATTCCCCACCCACTCCCGGATGTTTCTTCTTCGCTTTCTTTGACAATCTGGTCTGCATCTTCTTCGCCGCTCTCCTCCCCGCTGGAGCTTAACCTTCAATGGCGGTTTCTCCACCGTCGCCTTCCCGTTCCTTCCTCTCTCTTTCGTATGTCTATTTCTTCTACTTCACTCTGTATTTTTTGTGTTTCTGAAGGCGATGTTCCACATGTTTATTGTCACTGTCCCATTCTGCTACCTCTGCTTCATACTGCTTTTCGTCTTGCTGGCATTATTTGTTCCAGGGATCTTCCTTTCCAATCATATCCATGGCTACTTCTAACTAAGCATCCTCCAACTAAACTTCCTGATGCTTCTGCCTACCTATTCGTCCTTGTGAAGCATGTTATTCATCTTTACCGCCTTTCTATACGATCACGTTCTGCCACACCTAGCATCCTTTCTGCAGGTGCAGCTCTGCGGAAGATTTTTCGGAATCGCATCTTGGCTCGTCTCCGGCTGGAGTACTTTGCAGCGTCCACCCCCAATCTCTGGTTTCCTTCCGGTCTTCCTGGGCGCAGGAAACCGGGTGGTTCCGAGTTGACGGGTCGACGCTGTATCTTTCGTGTTAATTGCGTTGTGCTATCTCCTCTTACTTTTCCATGTGCCTTTTGGGACACAGTGTATATTTGTAATTATATTTTGTTATTTTGTCGGATCTGCATTTCTTTGTGGTTGTTCTCTCAAATGGCAGGTTATGTAGTTGTCCACCGTGGCGTGCCTTTCTTGGCATAGGTTTTGCGAATTGTTAACTAATGTGACTCGTTTTCTTTTGTTTCGGTACAGGTTTGTACCCGAGTCTAAGCTGCATGTACCACTTTCTTTTTTCATTTTCTTCCTGGTGTTTTATGATATATATGTACCATATCTTATGGTCACCTTATTGCTGTCAATTGGCGTGGTATTGTTGGTTGCCTGTAATTGTATGTTGTTGTAACCTATCTTCATTGTACATAATTTCTGATATTGTCACTTTTTTTCGTACCTTGGTTTGCCATGTACCCTGTTTATTGTAAATTGTTCGTCCATTGCTTCTTTTTCCCTACTGTTATCTGAGACAGCGAAGTTCTGTTCTCTATGCTTGTAATTTATATAGCACGCACATTGTGTATACTGAAGTTTTACATCGTTCCTGTTCACTAGACCATTGTACTGTGCATTATGTATTGTTATGCAACGAGGAACAGCGCTTGCTGGTTCGTACCTCTCACTCGAATGTTCTGTTTCCCTGTGTACCCAGTGTGCTTATTCCTTGTTTTTCTTTCCAGTCATGTAATGTTTGGCTTATCACAGGGTTTATGTTCGAGTCCGAAGTTCCCGGACTCTCGTTCCCCTGTTGTATTTGTGTTTTGTTAACGTGACCTCGCTGCACACTTTTCACGCTCTTCGTTCTGTTTAAGTTGGTGAAAGTTCATTGACCTGTAAATACTGTATCATTTTATACGATTTTCTTTTTCATGCTTTCGCCAGTTAACGCGAGCGTTGTGCTTCTTTTTTCGCACTCGCTTGCGGTGTTCATCACGGATAAGCTGATAATGTTTACCGTGTTGTTCATGCCTTGTTCTTGTTATTGTGTTTCTTGAATTTGTACAATTTTTTTCAGTTTTCTTGTATGTATACAGTGTACTTTTTTCGACATTTCTGTTGGTACTAGTTCCTTTGTGATCCTTTGATCCTTGGTCGAGTCCAGGGTCACTATAAATTTTGTATCAATGTTGATTTTTGTAAATTGAGCTTACCATCAAGTGTGAATTGTAATTTTTATTGTTCTGTTTTTGTTTAGTTGGCGCTTGCCATTCACCTGTAGTGCGTATTATGTAACTTACCGTAATCTGTATTATTTCTCTGGTACTGTGATTGCTGTCATTATCAACTATCTTTCACGACGCGTATTTTTCCTGTTCACAGTGCACCGTGCTGTTTGTATTTCTTGTTTGATTTGTATCCCCGTTGTGCCCCGGGGGTTTTGCACTTGCGTTTTTGGCGTTCTGTATTGTATCTCCAAACCTCGTGCGATTTCTGTTCCAGTCGGTGTTATTGGGCTCACATTTTTTTGTACCGTTTTTCAAATTGTGCATGATGCTATGTTGTTCCTTTATGTTTTCCCTCTATGTTCTTGAGTGGTGATGCCCGTTCACTTGTAGATCTGTTTTCTCATTGTTTAGCGTCGCTCAGTGTGGCACGCCTTAATCTTGTCTTCAGAATCACTCACTTGAGTGGTATTCGTGTGAATTTTACCGGGTTTGTTGCGCACTGTTGCTGTACAGTGTTTACTGTATTTATTGTTTCTATTTCTGGTTTTCCTGATTGTTAATAGAGTGTCGTGTTGGATGTCCTTTTCTGTTGTTAGGCGTTCCTCGATTACATCCTGGCTATTGCCAGTGCCAATTGTAATTGCTTTCGTGTACTTTGCTGTCTCTGTGTATCGTGTATTTTACCACCTTGTTGTAGTTTTTTAGCATTTTTCATATTATCTTGACCGGCGTAGCCGCATTCATCTGTTGATAATGTCATTACTTTCATTCATTGTTTAATTATTGTTTTTCCCACTTTGTGGTGCGCCTGTATTATTTTATGCCTAAAAGTTCAATAAAATTTGTTAATACTCAGATGTTGCGCCTCGCATACGTGGATTTAAACGTTTAGTGTTATTGTTGAAATGCGTTGCTAGAAATATGGCGTCTAAAGGCATCAAAAGAAGAGCTTTATCTGTGGTTGAGAAATGAAACATTATTACGAAAGTTGTTGAAAACCCGCATTTAACTAGGGTGCAGATAGCAGAAGAACTAAATTTACCTGTTACAACCCTCAACGGTATAGTGGCAAAACGGGACGCTGTGCTTGCAAATGCTTCCCATTCATTAAAAATCAAAAAGATTAAGAAGGGTAAATACGAGGATGTCGAAGAAAAACTTCTTGTGTGGTTTAAACAAGCAAAAAATGCTAACATTCCGATCAACGGGACAATACTTCGTGAGAAAGCAGAAGAGATTTCCAAGAAATTAAATGTTGAATTTAATCCTTCCAATGGATGATGGATCGACCGTTTTAGGAAAAGAGCAGGACTGACTTATAAAACTGTTTGTGGAGAATCAAAAAGTGTTAACGTCGAAGAAGTGGATGATTGGAAACCTAATGTTTGACCAGAACTGTTATCAGCATACGAAGCAAAAGATGTTTTCAACGCTGATGAGTGTGCTTTGTTTTACAAATTTATTCCTGACAAGACCTACTCTTTCACAGGAGATAGCAGCCACGGAGTCAAAGTAAATAAAGAAAGACTGACAGTTCTATTAGGAGCTAATATGGATGGAACAGAAAAGTTGTCTTTAAAAATGAGAAAACTTGCCCATGCAATTAAAAAAATAGCAAAAACGCATGGATGACAGTTCAGATTTTTGAAGACTTTTAACGGAGTTTCAGAAGAAAATGGCCAAAGAAAATAGAAAAGTTTTGTTATTTTTGGATAATTGCACAGCCCATTCAAAGAACATGGATCATCTGGAAAATGTAAAAGTAGTTTTCCTGCCACCTAACTCGACTTCAATGTTACAACCAATGGACCAAGGAATAATTAAAACCATGAAACAATTCTACAGGAAACGTTTAGTTTATTGGCTACTGCAGAAGCTTGAGTCTGACTCAAGTTACACCAGATGTACACTGAAATTGAATTTATTATAATAGATGCTATGCATTTTATTGTTTCTTCGTGGGAAAAGGTATCATCTTCAACGATCACAAATTGCTTCAGGAAAGCTGGTTTCAACGCTGATGAGCTTAGTTTTTTTGATGATGAAAAGTCATGACAACAATGAAGCTTGGGAAAGTTTGCAAAAAAAAAACTAAACTTCAAATCTTCCTTTGAAGAGTTTGTAAACGTTGACAAAGATGTTCCCACTTTTGAAATGCAAAATATCGACGATATTTGCGACATCGAAACGCAAGAGGACAATGAACCAGAAACGCAAGAAGATTAGTGCAGGCGAATTTCAACTTCAGCTGAAGCTGGTAAAGCATTAGATACTTTTCGCCGCTTTATATAAAGCCACGAACGTGTTCCAGCGGACATGATGAGAAATTTGAGGGAAATCGACTCGTACTTTGTGAATCTAGCGGAAAAAAGGAAGCTAAACAAACACTTTTAGATCAGTATTTTTGTAATTCTGTAGCACAATAAATGTAGCTTTTAATCCTCATATTCAATTTTAAATGGGTAAGTCGTAAAATTTGTTTTGTTACTTTTAAATTAATTAAAATATAATTTCTGGATTTAATCTATGCAACATTTTTAATTGTTAGTCTTACAAAACCCAATCAGACACTTCCCGTTTAAGAAGCTTTCCCGCTTAAGAAGTTTTCACCGCTTCGTCTCAACGAAAACTTCTTAAGCGGGATCCACTGTATTACAAAATGAATATATTAGATTAATAGAACTACATTCTATTCAGGAGTGGCTACAGCACAATAGATCATATCCACGTACTGAGAGAACTAATTGAAAGAGCGAGGGAATATGAACTTCCATTGTGCATGGCTTTTATCGATTATGAAAAAGCCTTTGATTCGGTGAAACCATCAGCAGTTACCACGGCTCTGAAATCCTGCGGTATTGAAGATGCATACATTAATATTATTAATAACATCTATGAAAATGCAAGTGCAAAGATTCGGCTGTTTGAAAATACAACACACATAAAAATTGGAAAGGGGGTGAGACAAGGTGACACCATATCTCCGAAGCTCTTTAATGCCACATTGGAAAATGTCTTTCAATCACTGAACTGGGAAAACAAAGGGATAAAGATTAATGGAGATTATCTAACCCACCTTCGTTTTGCTGATGACGTAGTCATTTTTGCAACTACCCCATCAGAGCTGCAGAGTATGATCCAGGAACTTGCTGACAAGAGTAAAGAAGTGGGATTAAAAATGAACTTTAAGAAGACAAAAGTGATGTTCAATGCTTTTACAAGAAATGAAGATTTATTGATTGATGGAGAAAAACTGGAGATAACAGATACGTATGTTTATCTTGGACAGCAGATATCAAGTGAGGGTCACATTGATGAAGAAATTCATCGGCGTACAAAACTTGCCTGGAGAGCTTTTGGAAGAAACAGCATAATTTTCAAGAGCAATATGCCATTATGTCTTAAAAGAAAAGTGTTTGATCAATGCATCCTTCCAGTGCTTACGTATGGTGCAGAGACGTGGACCTTAACTAAAAGAGACATACAAAGGCTGCAGACAACTCAAATAAGCATGGAGAGGTGCATGCTTGGTGTAACCAGGAGAGATAAGAAGAGGAACTCGTGGATCCGGAAAATGACGAGAGTGGAAGACATCATGATCAGAGTTAAATCCCTGAAATGGCAATGGGCTGGACATACTGCCAGAAGGACAGACCATAGATGGACAGCCGAAATTTTAGATTGGATTCCAAGGGACAGGAAAAGACCCAGAAAAAGACCACATGGGAGATGGGTGGATGAAATTCGTAAATATGCGGGAGTGACATGGAGGAGACTGGCACAAGACAGACCGTTGTGGAGGAAACTTGGGGAGACCTTCGTCCAGCAGTGGATTGATAATGGTTGACAATGATGATGATGATGATGATTCTAAACAAAGTACTACTATGTCTACACACATACATCCACATCAACATCCTTCAGTTAACGCGAATGATTTCCGCATACTAACAACACACCAACTTTTCTATTATAACCTTGGTAAAAATCATGTTTCAGACTTAAGAATAATTTGCGTATAGATTTAATTGAAATTAATTACAACAGACACAACTACCACACAAGAAGTAGATTACTGTTTCGCCCAATACAGCCTAAAGCTCAGCTAACAAAGCAAAGTTTAAACTATGCTGGACCAGATTATTGAAATTCATTGCCTTTGGAAACACTTAAGAAAGACCTATTGAGTTAAAAAATGAAAGATATCTTCTTTAATTAAATCTAAATAATAATAGTAATTATTTACTAAAAATAATTCATGATAAAGCCAAACTCACTTGTCTCACTCTTTTGAGGGAACTAAAGGCTATGTCAGGACTCCTAAGAAACCTTTTCTCTTGTTCCCTTTGCTGTTTAACAGCCTTTGTATGCATAACGCGATGTAATGTTCTTATGTTATGTAATAGCATAAATAAATAAATAAATTAATCAATTAATTAAATAAAATAAAAATGAAGCTGCGTACCTCAGGCCACTCCGAGTGCTCGTACTAGCTTCAGTTTATCGTCCGAAAAGCCTACAGTAGGCACGCGAGCATCAAAACTGGCCCTTGAATGATTGGAAGAAAGTCGTCTGGTTCGATGAATCTCGTTTCCTGTTGCACCATGTGGACGGCCCGTGTGCTTCGCTTACATGGGGGAGTGTTAGCACCTGGATGCGCCGCGGAACGAAAACAAGGCAGGTAGAGAAAGTGTAATGCTTTGGGCAATGTTCTGCTGGGAAACCCTGTGTCCAGTCACTCATTTGCAGGAAACTTCTACCACCTACCTGAATATCATTGCAGACCAGGTACGTCCTTTCATGCCAACGGAATTCTCCGCTAGTAGTGCCTTCTAATCCCCGCCAGTGGTGTCTCCTTTCAGAAGAATATTCCTTCTATTCCCCGCTAGTAGTGCCTTCTATTTTTCCGCTAGTAGTACCTTCTTTCAGAAGAATATTCCTTCTATGTCACGCTAGTAGTGCCTTCTAATCCCCGCCAGTAGTGTCTCCTTTCAGAAGAATATTCCTTCTATTCCCCGCTAGTAGAGCCTTCTATTTTTCCGCTAGTAGTACCTTCTTTCAGAAGAATATTCCTTCTATGTCACGCTAGTAGTGCCTTGTATTCCCCGCTAGTTGTGTCTTCTATTCCCCGCTAGTAGTGCCTTCTTTCAGAAGAATAATGCGCCATGCCACGCTGCCCGGATTGTTTGAGAATTGTTCGCAGAACGTGAGGAACACTTCCAGGTATTGCCCTGGCCTCTCAATTCAACAGACATCAATCTAATCGAGCCTCTGTGGTTTGTGTTGGAACAGGAAATGCAATATGCTGCGGCTCAAGTTAAAGAATCTACTGGTAACGTGGCGGCGGATACCACAAGACACCTTTTGAAATCTTGTAGAGTCCACGCTTCACCGGGTAAGAGCTAGTTTTGGCGTCATGAGAAGGACCAACATCATATTGGGCAGGTGGTCAAAATATTTTGGCTCTTCGGTGTATAATAACGTATAACGTGACAAATGGTTGAAAATCAGGAGTACGATGAACTCGTAGATGATTTTGCTACTGTGGTAAAGCAAGAATGTTACACTTCATTGGAAAAACATTTTGAATCCGGAACTTTTGAGCAGTTTCATATCTTTTTTTGATTTCACACTAATTATCTTATATAGGACATTGCTTTTTCTTAAAAAGTAGGTACGCCTTAAATCGCATAATTCATGTTAAAATTCATTGATATCGCAGCAGCTACAGCGGGGAGGTATTAGATCTAAAATTATTCCGCCGATAAAAAGGGTTGACTGATTAGTTAGCCAAAGGAAAAAAATGTAAAAGAAGCTTCTTTCACAAAAAGACTTTCTTCATAGGGCTTTGAAAATTTCCTAAGAGTTTCCTCTTGAACTATAACGTATACTCTAATTTAACTTTCCTTTTTAGTTATCTTTATGTAAATTTTGAGTTTGTCCTCTTTTAGCATTTCAACCTTAACGTTATATTTTCTCACTCACTGAATGTATGTTGGTAGCAGTCTTGAGGTTAGCGTGTGTAACGTGTGTGTGTAGACTTGATAAAAACGAGCTATATAATGTTGGAACAAGCAGCGAAAAAGTGTGGTGAGTTGTGATGTTGCGGCGTACTTTTGATAAAGTACTGTAGCAAGTTGTAATTGGTAGATGCGAACTTGTTGAACCTAAGCTGATAATGGTTCAGTATTCTATATTGTGCTGATGACATCGTTTTGTTGAAGTTGCTTTCCGGAAGAATCGTGAAGTTACTGCAATAAAGACTGTTTCTGTAAGTTGTTTTCAAGACTCTTCTTCTGGCCGTTAGGTCGCCTAATTTAGCTCAGTGCGTAATTAAGATTTATACATGTAATAGCTGTCCGAGGATTAACAGTACGAAGCTCAAGATATGCAACAGATGGTACGAAGGTAATGTTTAAGTAGTGACATACTGTATTAGCCAACAAAAAACCTTATAGAACATGTAGGATATTAATTATATTCTAAGAGTAGATCAAGATCTTTATTTATAATGGCAAAAAGCTTGTTTAAAAAGCTTTATTCAGACAATTTTCAACATAAGCTTCTTTGTTTTTTTTATTGAAGGTTTTACAACCACCGTGAGCAACTGAATGGGCAGTCGTCCATCCCTATTTTAGGGTCACTGGTTCCAGGGAAAGGAGAGAGGCAGTGCCGTAAGACAAGCACAACATCCATACCTCACTGGGATTCAGGGGCGCCGACTTCACCAAATAATTGAGGGGGCAGGCGTGAAGAGATCAGACCCACGTGGGAGGAGCACTTCTGTTCCTTTGTAAGAGAAAAATTAAAAATTAAAAGGAGAGGAGAGCAAAAAGATAAACTACGAGATTCGACGAATATTTTAAAATGGAATTGCAATTGCTTATCAGCAAATGAACAAAAAATATAGAAATATTATTTTGCTGAATATTAATATTTTGAAAAATGAAATTCATCTTGCGATTTTAGAGATATATCCAGAGAGATTTTGTTTCCAAACGTTTATCAAAATTATGAAAAATTAGCGCTGTTACTCAAACAAAGAACGAGAACAGCAAAAAAAATAATAATAATAAATAAACAGATACATAAAGGCGCTGGAGCTTATACGTTTCCGTATTTTTATTTATTTTATTTTTCATAATTGTTTTAAACATCACGAGAACATGTCGAACAAAATACGGGGCTGACAATCAAGTTTCTTATCAAATAAGCAATGCTGAATGTAGGGGAAAAGTCTACTTATTTTGATATTTATTTATAAATTTTTCGGAAATAAATCGCTTTGGCCTCATAAGGTGGAGCTTGGTCTGGTCCACTTTGAGGTTAAAGGGTGGGCACTTCCCCTTTAGTAAAATTATTAGGGGGCAAGATTCACCTTGCCTTCCTATAGTCGGCGCTTTTGCTGGGATTCGAACCCGGACGCTTCTCAGACGAATGATCACAAGCCAGCGTTTAGACCGCTGCGCCACCGGGAAGGCAACATAAGCTTCACATATGTTATTTTGTTCAACCGTTTGATTGCCTTTAATTTTCTTGTATTGCTATCATTACTACTTTTTATTATTGTTTTAAAGATTTTTTTGTCTCGTAAGATCCTTCAATTTTTTTATTTTCTTCTGCCCTTGGCCTTCCATACGGGGTTTTTGCTGACGTCTGTGCTTTCATATAGAGAAGGGGGGGGGGGGCAGGATGTCAATTGAATAGGATCCCCGACGACAGTTCTGAATAAAACGCTAACATCACACAAGCAGTTGGAAAGAGCAATGACAGCTGCTGAAAAAGAAGCATAGACGGCTCGAGGACTGCTGTTTATAACTCCTTAGAAACAGGAACAATGGCAGTTATGAAAGCATCGTTCGAAATATAAGTTCGGAAGATTTTTTAACTGAAAGAGCCACTTTTTTGTACTTTTACATTTTTCTCTTTTTTTGAAAGATATTGTTTCCATCAGTGAAGAGAAGAACGAATGATTCTATCAAAGTGTAAAAGGAAGTACCAATCCTACGGTTAATTATTTCTCATCTTTGAGAAATGAAGAAATGAGAAATTCAACGTGACACACAAAATGAACGTATCAGAAGGTTCATTTTAGAAGAAAAGACCTGGAATTTAATCCAAGAGATACACTCAATCTGCGTAAATGTTCACCGTTGATCACGTGACAAAAACATGAGCATAAACTTTAAAATCAGTGTAGCAGTTTTGAGGAAGATGATTTAATACAGTGGAAATCATGTACAAATTCTAAATAGCGTGCCTGATTGAATGTTGTAATGCTCTTGATTTTAATAGTGTAACTATATGTGCCAAGTCAGATTACCCAGAATACCAACATTAAGTGAAGCTTGATTAATAATTGACAACCTAGAATAGCTTAACATTTAAAGTTCTTAATTAAGCACAGATTGACTAAAAGAACAGATAATAAGTCAGTACTTACTCAAACTTCAAGCTTTTATTTAGGCCCTTAGGCACTAGTTAGTACCGTAGTGTGACACACTCTTCAAATATATCAAACTTTCTGACAGATTAAATGCTGTTATCATACAGTCGACTTCTGATAAACTCGAATTTCTCAATGAGAGACTCAAAACATCGAACTATTATCTTAAAAACATTTAACGTAAAACAGTAGATCAACTTCGCAGCTCGCAATCACGTCAGCCAGAGAACATACATTGAAAAAAAAACTTCTTATCTCATATTTTCACCCATTCGTCTGAGATGAGTCCGGGTTCGAATCCCGGTGGGGCATGGATGCTGTGTTTGTTTTACAGTACTGGCTCTCTCTCTCTTCCATCATCATCAGAAATTTCACTACCAAGTGGATTTCCTCGACCATATAGTTCAGCCAGAGTCTTTCTCCACTTCTCTCTATCCAAGGCCATCACTTCATCTAGTCCATTATTTTTTAAACTTGCTTTAATCTCTTTCATCCACTTACTCCTTGGTCTTACTCTTCCCCTCTTTCCTGGAGCCTCCCACTCCATCAGAATTTTAGGAAGTCTTTCTGATGGCATTCTCCTTACATGGCCGAACCATTGCGATCTCCGCATCTCAATAGTTTGAAGAATGTCTACTTTAAACACCCATAATATCTCGAATTTTTGTATTACACAATGGATTTTCTTGCAGAACGCCCCCAAAAGTCCATCTCTGTAGCCAATAATCATTGTTGATGTCATTTATTCAATGTTCACTTCCCAGCACCATATAAAATGATGCTCTGTACAATCGCAGAAAAAATTTGCCTTTTTACTCTTGGAAAAACATTGCTCCTCCAAAGAACAGGATTCAAAACAGAAATAGCTTTCCTGCCCTCCGCAATTTCTGATCAGTGTCCTGGTGACATGTACCATCTCCGAGGTATTTAAATTCCTCAAATGTTCTCAACATAATATTATCAGATATTTCAATGAAGTCTTTGGGATCATAGGAAAAGTACTCAGTTTTATTTTCGTTAATTTTAAGTCCCCAACGGTCATATTCAGAGATCAGTTCACGGAACATATAAACTACGTCACCCTTATTTTCTGTCAAGATGACTTGATCATCCGCAAACAGCATATGCTACACGAAATCATTCTGCATCCGTAATCCTAAATTTCTGTACTTCCCTGATCCTTCTCTGAGACAAACCTCAATATAGATCTTATATAATGTAGGGGACATGCAGCATCCCTGTAAGAGACTTTTACTACTCACAAAAACCTCTGATAGTTGTTGTCCACACTTGATAATGCATTTATTGTCACTATATATCTCTTGAATACCACTGATTATTTCTTCACCAATATTTGCTATCCTCAAAGCCTTCCAAAGTAGTTTTCGAGGAACACTATCGTAAGCCTTTTGCAAGTCAATGAATATTAATTCCATACCGATCAATTTCTCTCTTTGTTTTTCCAAGATCTGTCTCTGTAATGTATATGATCTATACATGATTTACCAGCCGTGAAACCGCTCCAAATTAGGGATGGGCGACCGTTTATAGCTCATTCAGTTGTCCACGGTGGTGTAACGGTGTTACGTTATAGTGGTCGTTAAACCCCGAATCAAAAACAAAACAATCATCTTTTTGCATACGTCACATACCTCTGACCTCAATACTTGTTGTTGCCAAAAAAACAGGGCCGGATCAAGGCCTTACCGGGCCTTAAGACTAAGACTTTTGAGTGGGCCGCTAGGCTAAGGCAATTGAGTGGGCCTCCAAAGAACTTATGACTGGGAATCATTATGAAGTTCGTTAAAACACGAAGCTGTAACAATGTGTTTGTCATAATTAATATTGGGTTGAAGCATAAGTTTATGCCGTTTTATTTCACGATTGTTTCCTAGGTCAGTAGTGACGGTGCAGATGGTCAGTTTTAAATCAAAATGTAGCAAGTAATATCGTGTCTAAATCACATTGCGTTGTGTGATTGTGTCTAATGGTTTTTTCGTTTTTAGATCAGGAAGTATGGAGTGTCAAGTAGAGAGGAATGAACATTTCCGACATCTGCTCCTCTACGAGTTTAACAAGGGATCCACAGCCGTCGAGGGTACTCGACAAATTTGTGCTGTGTATGGGGAGGATGCTATGGCTCCGGGGACATCCCGCAAATGGCTTGAGTGGTTCCAAGGTGGCAATTTTGACCTCAACGACTCTACACACTCAGGTCGTCCATCTCACTTTGATGAAGATCGTTTGAACCATCTCATCGCATTGCATCCCGCGTCAAACCACATGCGAATCGGCCACTGAGATGGACTGTGATCAGCTCATAGTGGTGCGATACCTGGAACGTATGGAAAGGTCCAGAAAATGGGGTCTTGGGTGCCTCACACTCTCACCGAGGAAAATAAGAATCAGCGTGTTGCCATACGTGGTCCTTGCTCTACCGTTATCGCGAATGTTCTCAGCAACACAAACCCTTTTTGTAACGTATATATTACTGGAGATGAAAAGTGGTGCCTGTACGTGAATTTCAGGCATCGAGGCATCGGAAGGAATGGTTAAGCCCAAACAAGACGCCCACACCATGTCCAAAACATGACTTTCATCCTGCGAAGATCATGTTGTGTGTCTGGTGGGACATAGAAGGCATTATTCACTGGAAAATGCTGCCGAGGAATCGGACCATCAACGCTGCACTTTATTGTGAGAAACTCTGCTGTGTGGAGGGAGCAGTTCAGCAGAAAGAGCCACATTGGCGCCATGGTGTCCTTCTGCAACATTGTAACGCACGCCCTCACAGTGTAAACATGACCAAAATGGCCATTCAGGACATAAAATGGGAGACACTTCCACATTCCCCCAGTTGTTGCCCCTTTAGACTATCACCTGTTCCGATCTCTGTCGAGTGCACTCCATGACAGAAAGTTCAACAATGATGTTGATCTCCAGAATTTGCTTGATGATTTCTTCACAGCAAAACCTGCACGTTTTTTCAAGAATGGCATTGCAGACCTATCCAGACGTTGGGACACCATCGTAAACAATGAGGGTGAAATACATAGTTGATTGATTCCGTTTTCTCTTGTGATGTAATACATTCCTGTAGTGCGGTGAAAAAAACAGCAAGTCACAATATTTGTAATTGCTCTCATAAGAACGTGGGTTAAAAGCTTAAGATTCCTAGATTTTGTTTTGGTTTTCATAATGATTTAAAATTGTATACTTTTCTTAGTGCATCTGTTTTGTTATGCAAAATATATAGACACTTCGACCATTAACGGTTCCAAGTGCAAACTGGAAGCAGTGGGTGGATGGTAGGGAAAAAGCTGAAACTCTCTTGCACCCCGCTTTACACAGCGACATAAAACCTTTACCCTTGGTGAATCACTGTTCGTTTTCCAGCCTCTGTTTCTGACCAAGTAGATCATACTAGGCAAAAAAAAAAAAAAAAAAAACTATTTTACGAACCTCTCTCTCTCAACCTAACTGTCTATTATTTATCCAGGCATGGTGCACCCCAAGGTTATAGCCCCTATAGACCTCCCCTTAATCCGGTCCTGCAAAAGATATTCGGGCGAGAGATAAAATGTAAACGTTAAGTGTGAAAAATGCTAAAGGAGAATGAACCAAATTTACAGAGACAGAAACTCAAAAAGGAAAGTTATATTAGGGTATACCTTAGAATGTCAGGATTATCCAGTTCTACAAACTTTTTTTTTTTTCGCGGAGGCGTTTATGTAATCTTTTTTTAACTTTGATTGTACTTTTCCACAAACGGAACAGGGAAGTTGGCTTAAATGTTGTACTCTTACGCCGCAAATATAGCAATGGTGAGAATTCATTTTTTTTTCACGCTGTAAAATAAATTTTTCAATATCTATTTTGGTTTATGGATCACCTCCACCGTGAATTTTAAATCCGCCTTACATCATCAACCGTGAAGAAGAGAAGTCAGCAGCTGTCAGCTTCGGGATACAAATTCCAGACCTCAGCATAGCTTTGGGCGCGCACAACATGCTAACTAACAGATAAACGGTGGGTTACGTTAAAAAAAAAAAAAAAAAAAAAAAAATGTAGGTAGAAAGAAATAAACAAAAAACTTAAGATTCTTAATAAATATGCACATTCACAATAGTTCATCGGAGCAGAACGGAATCCCGTATCGAAATTAATTTTATTTAAATACTTAAGAATGATCACCATTTACACTGCAAGGCAACGGATATGTTTCGAGAAATATCTTAATTTAGTGTCGCTGTTAATGTCAGATCGAGCCAGGTGCCCGTAAAATAAATTAAAAAACAATAGAAAAAAAGATGAACGCATTGATGCATCGATCCGGGTAGCATGATTTTAATGTGCTCTTGTTATTTACTTCCGTAAAAATTAAATCCTGCGGTTGACTTCATCTCAATGATTCACCTGGTAACACATATCCCCGAACTTATTTACGAGTGTTAAATTGGAAATAATCTGTAATCGGGTGAATGAATAGTGGACGTTAATGTCGGTTATTGTTTTAGGCAGAGAACATAGTCTTCATTCTTTATTTATTTGCTTATAAAAAAAAGAAGAAAATACAGGAAAAACGAAATAAAAAAAACCGTACCGTGATTTCTACTTGAAAGAAACAGTTCTTTTTTTGGATCTGTTTTCGTGGTAACAATCTTCTAAGCCGACGTACTCGTACACCGTGAATTATAAGTAGTGTGAATTCACGAATAATAACTGAAAATAATGTGTAGCAAATTTGCCGGTAGTTGTCTGCCTTTAATGAAATTTCCGTTTCTAAAAGTTCCCGTTTCTTCTAACTTCTGTATTTTGGCAGATCTCCCGTAGTCAGTAATTCCGTTTTGGGGTTTCCCGTATTTATATAGGAATCTCGCAAAACCGCCAATTTCAGAACCGTTCTACTGGTGGGAATCGAACCATACTAGCTCGGCTTCGTTTTATGCCGAAGACGCCAATGCTACCAGTTGAGCCAGAAAGCTATATAGAGCAGTTTGAAGTACATATCATGTTGCACTCAGTCGTGTATTGCGAAATGTTTTTTTGCTATTAATTCGGGTGAAATAGTCATTTTATTTTCTATTGAACCTTATTATTTTTCTGAATAGGTTTATAATAATTTTATTTTTTCTACTGTATAGGAGGACTTATTATTAACTACGTATTTTTTCATCTTGAGTTATCGAAGAAACATAATACTTTGGAACTTGAGGTCTTTTTAAACTCATCCTGATTTTCAAATTTTTTTTTAAGAAAAGGTGAAAGGTGCTGCTTTATAATATTTTTTCACAAAACCTCTAAATGTAAAATTTATTTTTGTTAACTATAATAGCTTTTCGTCTTAAGGGGCCACAGACAGAAACATACACATCATACACTGAAGAGCAATTCAATTAGAGACAGCTGGCGTTATGCAAATGTGACGCTGTGGGCGGCCCTGTAAACGGAAACGACATGACGTATGCAGCGATCCGACAATATAAGGAGTGATGCGACGGGAATCAGTAAGAGTCGGATGCAGTATGGGTAAGACGAAGGATCTCAGCGCATTTGATCGTGGGCAAATTGTCGGGGCCCGACGAATGGGTCACTCCATCTCGAAAGTCGTGCAGGCACTGGGATTTTCACGAGCCACTGTGTCACGGGTGCACCGTGAGTACATCGAATCCGGTAAAACCATCCTTGCAAGGGTTAACTGTCATGGACAACAGCGTGTGGATGAACGAGGTCATCGTCGGTTAGCTCGCATTGTAACAGCGAATAGACGGGCCACAGTGCAAGAAATCACTCGGCAATTTAACGCTGGTGCACAAAAACGTGTAAGCAGCCACACCATCCAGAACCATCTCCTCGCTATGGGGTACAGAAGCCATCGTCCCACGAGGGTACCGCTGCTGACTGCACTTCACAGGGTGCAAAGATTAGCATGGGCGCGGGAACATCGCCACTGGACCCTAGACATGTGGAAAAATGTTGCCTGGACTGATGAGTCGAGATTCACGTTGGTACATGCCGATGGCAGGGTACGAGTACGGCGCAAACCACGTGAAGCGATGGATCCTTCTTGCCAGCAGGGTACTCTTCAAGCTGGTGGGGGTGTGCATTCTCGTCTGGGGACTGTTTACGTGGACTGAAATGGGATACCTGGTACGTGTGACATCGTCCCTTACAGGTCAACGTTACCGGGATATCCGGGACGACCATTTGCTCCCGTTTGTGCGTCTTCAACATCCCACTGGGGACCTCATCCTGCAACAAGACAATGCACTGTGCCATCGCTCCCAAATTGTATCCGAATGGTTGGATGAACACTCCAACGACGTGACCTCACTTCCTTGGCCAGCTCGGCCACCTGACCTCAATCCCATCGAGCACATATGGGATGCCATCGAGAGAAATGTTCGAGGCTCTGACCTCCCTCCATCAAATCTTCACGAACTGTGGGAGCTTGTTCAGGGGTCGTGGATCCGTATGGCTTCCCAACGCTTCCGGTGTCTTGTCGAGTCCATGCCGAGACGAATCGCCGCCGTCATCAGGGCGAAAGGTAGTGCTACACGATACTAGACAGGTACCTATAATTCAATTGCTCTTCAGTGTACAATCACCTGTAAAATAGTGTAAGTACCCAGTTTCTTACTTCTTACGGTAATACACTATACAATAGCTGGTCTGGTGCACAAAATGTGAGAGAAGGTAAGGAATATACGGCGCCACTAACTGAAATTTCATGCGATATGCTACCCACAATATCCGATCTCGCTACAGAACTTCAGAATCAGAATCTTCGACTGACGATTGAAATTTAAGAGTTAATCAGACTTTAAGTATTCGCTCGAATTGCTCTTGTTACCGAAAATTTTACGTCATATCGATACGGAAAAAGTCAGAAAAGAATTTTCCCGTTAATATACGAAAATAACTGCCAAAAGGTTTCTGACAATTCAGAATTTTCCGTTAATACCTCTTAAAAAGGCAATTTACCGTTAATATTCAAAAGGAGTTACGGAAAGGTTTCTGAAAATTCAAATTCTGGTGTACGAAAAATCCATGAAATTCAGGGTTTTTCCTGTCATTTCACGGAAAAGAATGTGTTAGAAATATGCCTCGTTAATTCACAAAAGGAAACACGGAAAATGGTTCCTAAATTTCAGAATTTTTTTACAGTGTAGCAGTATCAGCAGTGTAGTTTTGTAATGCCGGAAAAGCGACGTTTTACAGTTGTATTCAACAAATTATGACATTTTACAGGGATGTCAGATAAAATTAAACTACACGATTTCATTATGACATTTTACAGAGATATTTTTTTTTGTTTAGTGGTTTAACGATCACACTGAGAAACTCAATGGGCTGGAAGCAGTCGTCGATCCCCAGTTTTATGGCACTGGCTCCACGGAAGGGCCATTATCGTAAAGCAGGGACACCGCCCGTGGCCCCACTGGGATTCGAGCCCGGATCCATCTCCGTCAAATGAATAGAATTCAGCATTTCTTACCACTCGACCACCAGGACGGTAGACCCAGACGTCTAACAGAAATTAAGCATTATTATTTTGTTATGAAACTAGCCACAACCAGTTAATACGACAAGTATAAAACAGAATGAAATGAAATTAATTCAACAACCTACTTAACAGCTGCATTTTTGGTAAATATGTGCTATTCGTGTGGTATGATACGCACATCATCACCATTAGCGGCAACTGAGGTATAGGTGTAGGTAAGTCTCAGGGCATACTCCACTAAAAACAACAACAAAAAATGGCGCTTTTACACTGATTTTCTTTAAAATAAGAAAGCGAATAAATACAAATATGTTATTAATCGTTGTCCAATGGTAAACTGTTGAATATTTTGTAGATAGTGCCGCGTTTGTTATTCAGTTGTCATTCCTGTGAGCAAATTTGAATATATTACGTGCAAAAGATTGGAGGGGGGTAAGCAACTAATTGAGATTTATAAGTGCTCGTCCGTCCTTAATTTGGGGCCAATGGTTCCTGGGAAGGGAATGAGTCAGTATCGTAAGAAGGTACCATCCATGCCCCATCCGTGATTGGGGCTCGGACCCATCTCGGGCAAACGACTGGTAGTCAGCGCTACGTACCACTCTGCTACCGAGGCGACTTCTTGTTCTCCTTCATGTTTCTCTCAATGAATGTTTCATTTTTCAATGATTCTGAAAATTGTTTGTTGTATTGAATTCAGCATAAAATTATAACCGATGTATTACAGAATTTCTTTATACTCTAAAACGGTACATTCAACATACGCTACTGTAAAAGTGTGTGTAAACATACCGATTTTGATTTTTAGTAATATATGACTGATGTAAACTGAGATAAGCATCTTACTCCACAAATTCTAATTACAATATGCAAATTGTTACCAAATGATAATGTTGGTATTGCTACAAAAGAAGTAAAAGAAAATACGTCGTTTACTTATCTATAAATCCATCTGTTTGTTTCTCAAACGTGTTTACGAGCTATAAAAGAACTAATTATCATGAAGTAACGCCTTCCTGTTTCTGAGGAGTTATTCAAACAAGTTTGATCATGTGACCTAACGGGCTCTGTCGGGATGTCAGAATGCTTTGGAGATGACGTCACCGAAGCAGCTATGAAAAATCGTTTTTTGTTGCTATTGTTATATTTAAAAATGAATTATATAAACTACTAGCAGAGGTACCCGATGTTGCCCGAGTTTAACAACAAATACATGAATCAGCATCTGGGCCACCAGCGTTTTCCGCGTTTTCCTGAATAGGATTTATTGCATGGAAACATAAAACTGAAAAGTGCTCCGGTAATGAAAAGTAAAGGATAAAAAAACAACAACAAGAAAACGAACAAAATCTATACTTGCGCCCGCACAGTTTACTGACTACGAATACAGAAAATTTTAAATATCTGAAACATCATCTACATTTTTTTATCATGCTGTGATAAGCGTAATATACGGCAGTTAATTCGAAACACAAGTAAGTTTATCCTTGAGGAGTGTCTGGGTCAACGACGCTGAGTGTTCTTTTATTTGGAACCAACGAAGAGGTTTTCATTTTTACCAGAATGGGAGCAACTATAGCATAGAGTTGGCCATCGGGAAAGAATGAAATTTACATATTGAATCCAACAACATTTAACAACTGAACCGGTGTCTTGTTAATATTCATAGAAAAACTGAGAACAACAGGAAACTGTAGGCGTTTAAACTAAAATAGAAAATCAAATGAGACGATTGGATCATGGTCTCCTGCAGCATGGCAAGTCATGATAGTGGCTCCAATGACGTTTGATATGAGTTTCTTGGTTTTCAGTTGAGTCCCATTGTAGAGTGCAGAAAGATCCAGATCTCATCACCGTAAAATAAATAGGTAAAACCTTAAGATGAAATGTGAGAATGCGCGAATGGAGGAGTAGCAATATTAAGCTTTGAAAAAAGAAATGAAATGTGAGAAATTCACATTTCCCCCTCATTTCATTTAATGTAGTCAGTTTACGTTTCATTTAAACATATTTCGTCTCTAAAAAATCGTATAACTGCTAGTTTTTAGATAATGGAGCTATTCATAGCATGCAGTAACACATAGAGAACCGCAATATGAAAAGTAAGCAAACCCGCCGGCTACAACAGCAGAAGGATACAAGCGACATTTTGGAAGTCTAACATAGTAAACAACAAAATCAAATTTTAAATTGTACATCGTGAGAACTATGTCAAATTCTAAACAATGATTGAAGAAGCTTATTCAAAATCTTTCCGTTGAAATAACTTGGGACTATTTATAGCGAGCAGTGACATACGGGCAGCCGTTGTCTGAAACCTAAACAAACCCGCAGGCAGCAGGGGTGGAAGGACACACTTTGGAAGTCTAACGCAGTAAACATAAAGATCAAGTTTATAATTGGAAATAGCGCGTGTTATGTCAAATTCGAAACAATAGTAGAAGAAACCTAATCAGGATCTTCTCGTAAAAATAGCTTGGACCTACACGGTCGTATGGAAATAATATGACAATTCCCGGAATCACAGTGTACCAACCCAGGTGCGTCACAGACTGTGCTTCACAAGGTCGACCACACAGATATATAAGCGGCCGGCCAGGACAGATGAGCCATAGTGCGTAACGTGAGCACAATGGGCAGAGATAGTGATTTGACGGACGTGAAAAAAGGAATGATCATCGGCTACTGCCCTAAGGGTGCAAGCATCTCAGAAACAGCAGACTTCGTGGGCTGTTCGCGAGGTGCTGTAGTAAGGGTGTACCAAGAATGGACTGCTGGCACACCGAGTTCCTCCCGACGTCATAAATGTGGATCCCCAAAGGCCATCGACCCCAGAAGAGAACGTCGCCTCCGTCCACTGGTAAAGGGTAATCAACGTGCAACTGTGCTGCAATTGACAACGCAAATGAACTCTGGGCACACAAGTACTTGTCCCCGATAACAGTAGAGCGAACTGCGTTGAGTCTCCGGACTCAACGCTGCGTAAAGGCACCCATGTTTACCCAGGTCCATCGGCAACGACGCCCGCAGTTCGCATTGGACTACCGTCATTGGACAGTGGAAGAGTGGGAAAAGGTAGCCTTCTTCGACGAATCGAGGTTTCTGCTACACAGAAGTGATGGCCGGTGGCGGATACGGCGTCAGACACACGAGAGCCAACACCCAGGCACGCTTATCGGTCAAGTACAGGCCAGCGATGGCAGTGTTTATGTCTAGGGGATGTTTTCCTGTATGACCTAGGATCGCTGGAATCACTGGATGGGTCCCTGAACGCCAATCGCTACCAGTCCATCCTCGCTAGCCACATGCATCCCTTTCATGTTGGACGTTTACCCTGGTGACGATGCTGTCCACCACAGCACAATGCGCCGTGCCACGTCGCTAACGGGTGCGTGACTGGTTCTAGGGACACGACAGCGATGTCTCCGTTCTCCCTTGGCCCGCGAAATCGCCCGATCTCAATCCCATAGAACACTTGTGGGATTATTTGGATCCACAGGTCCGACGTGCCGACCCACAACCACGTCCGTGCTCTGCTGCAGTCCGAATGGGAACGTGTGCCTCTCGCAGCCTTCCAGGGCCTCATCGCGTCCATGTCACGTTGTCTCTCCGCTGTCATTCGGGCCAAGGGTGGTTATTCCTATTATTAGATAGGTGGCCATATTATTCTGATACGACTGTGTATATATATATATAATGCGTAGTAACACTATGGGAACTGCTGACTGAAACGAAACGAAGCGTGGGTAATTGCGGAGGAAGGACACACTTCGGAAGCAGAGATCAAATTTCAAATTGGAAACCCCTGCCCGCTGTGTGAAATTCGAAACAATGATTGAAGAAACGTATTCAAAATCTTCCGGTAGAAATAGCTTGGAACCATTAATAGCGAGTGGTAACGCACGGGAAGCTGCAGTCTGAAACGTAAACAAACCTGCTGAGAACTGCTGAGGAAGAATACACATAACTGAGTTAGACTTTAGAAGTCTAACTCAATAAACAGAAAGGTGAAATTCGTCAGTTTAATTTCGTCCCATTCTGTTAATATCGTCCTTTCTGTTGTGTCCTAAGTGTTCTCCTGCACATGTTTGCACGAGGGTTGTACCGAAAGTAATGCAAAAATGGGCATAACTTTTTGTTAATTCACAGAGGTCGTTCAAATTACACGTGTTGGTAAAGTAACTCTTTCTATGTACAAAGGTACTACTCAACACAGTATCCATCACAAATGATGCATTTGCGCCATCGTTGAACCCAACTCCTGAACCTCTTTGAAAATTTTCAGGTGTGGACTCTTCACAGAAACGTTCACCTCGTCTGTGTCATCAAACCGTTGCCCTCTGAGACTGCTCTTTATTGGACCGAACAGGTGAAAGTCGGAAGGCGCCAGATCTAGGCTGCACGGTGGATGGGGACCACCGACCAGCCTTATTTGCTGGTCACCTGATTTTCCAAAGATGTGTGTGGTCTCGCATTGTCACAGTAAATGTGGATCCTTTTCAGATTCTTGTTGGTTCTCTTCCTCCTTATGGCTTCTCTAAGCTTCTTGAGTGTCTCAATGTACCGCTCGCTGGTCACGGTACATCCACGTTCCAGGAAATCAAAGAGAATGACACCCCTGTCATCCTAAAAAACAGTCACTATGACTTTCTGTGCTGATCGCTGGTTCTTGAACATCTTAGGTCTTGGTGAAGAAGTGTGACGCCATTCCATGGATTGATTCTTCGTTTCCGGATCGTAAAGATACGCCCACGTTTCATCCCCTGTCACCAGATCGAAAAAAAATGTGTCTTCATTAGCTTTAAACGCTTCCAGCAGATGAGAGGAGACTTCCACCGTTCTCTTGTTCAAATCGGGTGTCAACTGCCAAGGTATCCACTTTGCACACACTTTCCGATACCCTAAGTCTTCCACCATCTTCTGTATGGCATTGTGACCACAGTCCAGTTGTGCAAAAAGCTCATGGATTGTGACTCGTCTCTCCGCGCCACTTAATTCACCCACTCTCTGATGATTCGTGTCAGTGGTCGCAAATGATGGTCTTCCACTGCGTGGTTTATCTTCAATGTTGGTTTCCCTTTCTTTAGACTGGCACGTGTCGTCCTCCGCTCCGGAATTTGTGTTCTGCTTTCCTATTTCCTGTGCTCCCGGCCATGTTATTTTGCATTTTCCTTGCTCATGAATGCTCGCGCTATCGTCCTAGTCGATTTTCTGGGGTGGTAAGTGTTTATTTTCTTATTTTCTGCACATTCCTTCATTAATCTTCAGTATGGGTCTGTTTACGTTCAACCCATCGTGACTTGCCTTGACTGTTTGCTCTGCCAGCACCTGCTGCTCGTACGACATTTTTGCCTTCAAACTTCCACGCTAGTTTACTAAGCCTGTGCCACGCCTTTTATTAGTGGTTCGTCTTTTGCCGTCCCCTGTGTACTACTCGTCTCCTTGGTGCGCCGCTTTTCTTTGGTGGTTTCCAGCGTCTGCACTCTACCTTCCCGTGGTGTTGCCTTGTGTCGTCATCCATCTTCTACAGCCAGTGTCTCATCGTCCCTGTGCCCATGGCTTGTGTCACTAATCCTCGACTGGTGTATTCGTCACGAATTCCAGCTGTTGCTCCGCATGACTGCTTCCCAACTGCCTCCAAACCAGCTGCCTCTCTGCTGCTTCTGCGACTTCTATTTCTTCAGACAAGTGCTCGCTTCACGCTTTGCTTCCGACATGCCTCGATCGTTTCATCGTTTGTGATGGCTCAACTCTCACCGCAACCGTGCCTGGAACTTCAAAGTCCATTCTCACTTCCCTTCTATTAGGCGTCAAGTTTGACGCACTTCCTAATATGTCAAGCTTCGCGAATACATGTCTGCGTTATCGTATCTCCCGGCTGGAGCGACTACGCATTTCGCAAGAAAGCCCAAGTAGGTGCTTGTATATTTTTTTCTGTTGATTATGTTGCTCAGGTTCTTCCTTTTTCTTTTACCGTAGGGTATCAGAGTTTGCTCCCCCAACCTCTAGCCCAATGTCCAGTACTTGTCACAATGTATCTTGTGCCCCCGGAAGTCAGTGGTGACTTTTTGCTCACTTTTCTTATGTTGTGTGGACGCGTCGTCGGTGGTGTCCGAACGCTCCCCTCTGCTCCCACCGATCAAGGTGAACGGCCATTCTTAAGTTTTCGACGACAGGCACTCGTCATTTTTACTGACTCCTCTTATATCACCTCCTGCCCCACTGAATTCCGGGTTCTTCTTGGTCCTCGTACGATTACCATCAATGTTTTCTCTGCTAACCATTGTTTTACCTGCAAAGGCCCTGGACATCACAGCTCACAGTGCCCAACTTCTGTCTCTCGTTCTTCAACTACACCCTCTGCATCTACCTTCCAGCGACCCTCTCCTTCGTCTGTCAACATCGTGGCTTCTCCTGCTTGTTCAGCTCCGACTACGATTTTCCCTCAGCCTACAACACCCCTTACTGGGGGTCTCTTCTCACCTCCGCATGTGTCGTCTTCTACTTCTCACCTTGCCCCTGGTCCTCACAACTCTGATGCACCTCATCCTCCAGTTTCGTTCAACGCGCCTCCACTTCAAGATGTTGTTTGTTCTTTTCCTGCTCATAGCACCCCCATTTGTTCTCCGCCTCAGAAGCCATTTCCTCAGTCTTCGGATGCTTCCTTTTCTCCTGAGGATGTCAAGCCGCTCCTATCGTCTTCTTGGTCCACCGTCCATTTTGACTATTCTGAAGCCGTTTTCTTCCCAGGTTCTGCGCTTGTGCCCAGCAGCCCGCTTCCAGCTCACTTGCCGGATACATTGTCTCTGCAACCAGCATCTCCGCCTTCTTGTGCTGCCTCCGCTGGATACATTGTCTCTGCAACCAGCATCTCCGTCTTCTTGTGCTGCCTCCGCCGGTGCTATCGCTAAGAAACGCCGGCGTAGTCCATCTCACCTGCGACATTCTTCTCATCGCAAATGCAAAAAGCCCTCTTCGTCTCCTTCATTTTCTACTTCTGCACAGATGTCTCCTTCAGAGTGCCGCCGTCAGCCTTCTCTTCTGCATTTCCCAAGTTAGATGGATTTTTCTGACCGGTTTCTCTTCCTTGCTGCCGTGGATGAATGGATCGCTACGCTCTCCACCCTTTTTATTTCGTCACCGCCCTTTTCAGCGACCTTACCGCCTGGTTCACACTCCCAGCCATGGCCGTCCACATACTCTTTTGCACTTCCTACCGAAGTACAGATGTCTTCGCTCCAGTCCTCTCGATGGTCTTTTCCCTTACCTTTTCCGCGACCGCTAGACTTTCCTACTCTAGACGAATATCTCTATGCCCTGGATGAATGGACCTTCAACTTCAATGACATCCTTGAGCAGCCCACGCTTGAGGGGTGTCGTTTGCCCCTCCTGTTAGTTAATAGAAAAGTTATGCCCACTTTTGCATTACTTTCGTTACAGCCCTCGTAGTATTAGTTATGCATGAAAATTTGACACATATAAGTTGCTACGCCAATGAAAAAACGCATTTTTGTAATGGCTTTTATCACATTGAGCATGCAGTTCTCATAATTTACGCAGATTGCAGTGAAATATTGTTAAGTTTATGTAAAACGTGATGAAACAATATTCGGCGATAGCTCAGTAAAATATTTTGTTGAGTGACAATGAAATTAAGTAAATATGAAATTAAGCGCCACTTTCTCGGACAGCAAGCAGCACGATCAAATTTCAACAATGTTTAAATGTTTTAAAAATTAATAAATTAGTTGAAAATCAGTAATTTCAAATTAAACAAATGCTCCGAGGTGAATCATGTTCCCTTAACTGCTGTGTGCATATCAAACTTTAAATCTCTGCGTTCAGTGTAGCTTGCCTTTTACGCCCCAAGGGGATACTTCTTCACTTTTACCAAACTCCCCATTCCATAACATTCTGATCTACATAACCGCGTCAACTGACTCACATATACTTCACAGAGATTTTTCACACGGATCGTACTTGCATAGAAGCACGGGACTCATCTAAAACTCAGAAGCAAGATATTAGTTTAGTTTAGTTCCTTCGTTAGGAAATCTAGTCGCCGCCATCATGTCTGTGCCTTTGTGAGTGGACTGATAGCGCATACATTTTCCAGATAAGTAAACCGTTTCTGCTCCATTTCAATAATGACATTTATCTCAGTGTCACTAGATAAAAGAAGCCGAACCGTGGGACGAAACTACCTTCTTGTAACAAAGGATTTTATCTCTTCTAAATAAAAATTCAATTCGATGTCGTGCAAATTTATCTTACTAATTTTTGCATACAACACTAGGGCAACAAAACACAACACATAGAAATTATATATGAGAATTTTACAGAGATGTCAGAAATCAAGCTCTTCGATTTTATTATGATATTTTACATAGGCGTCATACAGAAATAAAACTCAACGATTTTGTGTGTGTGTGTGTGTGTGTGTGTGTGTGTGTGTGTGTGATACTTTGCACAGATGATAGACAGAATATATGTTCTGCGAGATTTGTGCCCTTCATATAAAGTAGAAACTCTCATGCCCAGGTATCACTGATATCATTAGTCCACACAAATTTGTGTTACTCTTAATTTTCAACTTCACGTTTTTTTTTTCCTTTTCAAAGAAACGTTTTCAGTTTGCTTGTCTATTTCCTTGTGCTGACGCTTTGTAGAAGAATTTCAGAAACACATGCCCCTTTTGAATTCTGAGTTAACTTTGTAACTTCATTTACCATCAGTTTTTATATTTACAAATGAAATTGCTTAATTTCAACATACGAAACACTTGCCCCTTTTGAGTTCTGCGTTTGACTTTGCCAGGATTTTTATTATAAAAGTATTGTTATAAAAAGGATAAAAATGGATTTTTATCATAAAAATCATATAAAAAGGTTTTTTATGTAAGTAATTTTATATTATTATAATATTATAAAAATGGATTTTTATTATAAAAATCTTATTATAAAAAGGATTTTCATTTAAAAATCCTGGCAAGGTCAAATGCAGAACTCGAAAGAGATATGTGTTTCATACGTTTAAATTAAGCAATTTCATTTGTAAACATAAACATTGACGTTTAATGAAGTTCCAAATTGTGCAAATTCAGCTTACGAGAAAACGATATTTAAGACTTTTATTTCATTGCCCGGTTTTAAATCAAATAGTACATGTGCTAAAATTCTAGAAAGTTTACTCTTGAGAATATCATTTCTTATGATAAAAGAAATCTAAATGTAATTTAAATATGAAATTCAAACTGGAAGTAAATTTTTTACATCAAAATACATTTACTTCGGGGTTTCTGATTTAACTTAGCCCAGAGCGCCGTGTTGTTTAAATCCTCCCTTTCTTGTGATATGAAAACAAATATAATTCCTCTATGTCCAATTATTTGATTTTATCATCAGAACTTTGTCCCATTTGAGGATAAATAAATGGGATCTTTGTGCGTGACGATATTTAGAGTATCGCTTGTATTATATAAATTGTAAGGGCCATTTCACAAGGAACCCTGAGGTATTACGTGATTTAATTGTTCCTGTGAAGTAATATAAACTGTAGCTTCAGTGACTTCACGTCTATTACTTCAGTAGTACTGTACCCAGATAGATTATATATAAAATCCGATAGTCATAACAATATGTATGACGTATCCTTTAATTTAACTTTCATTTTTAGTTGCCTTTCTCCATGTAAATTTTGAGTTCAGTCTGTTTTAGCGTTTCAATCTTAACGTTATATTTTCACACTTACTGAACGTTATCTGGTAACAGTCTTGAGGTCAAGAGTGAATGATGTATGTATGGTTGACAAACAAGATCGCTGCATGTACACTATATTGACAAAAGTCACCGGACACCTAGAAGAGAAACACAACATAGCATTTACTGAATTACATTGATACGGTGTCTGTCCACCTTTTGGCCTTAATGCATGTACTGACCCTTCGAGACATGCTTTCGACAAGGTTTTGGAACACAGCGATAGGTATGCGCTTCCATTCAGTACCTAATGCTGCCGCTAACTGTTGCTTAGTAGTAGGCCTTGGTTCCAAACTTCTTATGCGGCGCTCTAATTCATCTCATAGGTTCTCTATAAGTTTAAGATCAGGGCTCTGTGCTGGCCAGTCCATACACGATACGGAATTATCTTCAAACTACGCTGTAACAATCCTTGCTTTATGGCTCGGTGCATTATTCTGCTGGTACCAACACGGCTCGGTGCATTATTCTACTGGTACCAACACGGCTCGGTTGCATATTATTGCCACAGAGTTGGTAGAGAATAATTGTCCAGAATATCGAGGTAGTCGTGCTGGTTAACAGATTTGTCCACGATAACCAATGAGCCGGGACCATACCACGAAAAACACCCCCACAAGAGTACACTTCCAGCTCCAAACTTGACCGTAGGAACAGTACACTTTGGTAAATAGCGTTGCCCCGGCTGCCGCCATATCCACACACGACCATCAGACTGATGGGTCGTGTATCTGGGTTTATCAGTCTATAGGACCCGTTTCCATTGATCTACGGTCCACGATAAAAGTTCTTTACACCATGCTAAACGACAAATGGCATTCCGAGTGGAGATGAAGGGCTTATGAGCAACCGCACGACCACGGTAACCCATTGGAATGAAGTTCTCTGCGAATGGTACGTGTACATACCGAGGTTCCGGCATTTTTACTCACCTGTACACTGAGGTCTTGTGCAGTACTACGTCGATTAGCTGTAACAACTCTCTTGCAGCTTTGACGTCCTCTATCACTGATTTTCTTTGCTGTCTGTGCGTTTTGCTTCTTCAGGCACGCATGAATCTTCCACTTATTCAGTACATCGAAAACAGTTGCATTGGGTATGTTTAAACGCCTCTCGGTTTCTCTTATGTACAACCCACTATTATAACACCCAACAATCTTTCCTTTCTCAATGTCAGTTCTCTCCTGCTGCGACATTTCCATTCAACCTAACAGTGTAATATGATCGCGGTCAGCTGCAGGCTTGTTTTTATACCATTTGCAGCTGTACCGCGCATCTTAACAACGCAGCGGATCCGTTCATTTACCTTTGAAGGGGTGTCCGGTGTGTTAAGCTCGCAGCTGTCTGCGGTGCGTTAGCTGTAGTCGTGGAAGCTGTAAGCCGTATTCTTCATGCAGATAGCGTCTGTCGGGGTCCGGACTGAAGCCCACGGGACACTTGCCTACTCGGACATTTGCCCACCCGGTCCCTTACTTGCCGACTTGGACATTTGTTCACTATGGATGATTTGTAGATAATACATAAAGTCGGAGGACGTTTCCGATCTAGCGTAGGAAAACTGATCACATAAAGATTTATGGACCGTATAAAAATTGCACTTTGTTTTAAAAATGTTGAAATTTAAGGGGGTTAGCTCTTAAACCTAAACTAATATCTATTACCTTTCTTATGGGTTCAAAAAGCTCAAACTTAGACAACGCTATCAATAGACGAACAACGCACTTGAAAATTTGGAAAAGGTGAAATTTAGGGGGTGTTATTATTGAATGACATCTGAAATATTAAAATCATAACTCAAGATTTAGTGAGTCGCAAAGCTTCTACATAAACCTTGTGACGTTATGGTCTTACATATCCATTTATATCCCTAGGGAAAATCGTACATTTCGTTTTGTTCTACTAGGAAAACTCCCACATTTTGACAAAATCTCGGAACGAAATGAAATTTGTCATTTATGCAATTTTTATACGACCTCGTAACGTCACAGAATCTGAAGGTTACCAATCTGCCGGGTACGAATTTGCCATTTCCCGTAGAGATCTGGTGTGTCGATTTTGATTAGCATGCGGCGTGCTTTATTTTGGAATCTATCCGCCCCCTACGGCCCTCCCCCATCTCTTCAGTTGAGACAATTCCATTTCTTTTTCAAAACGTGCGTTGGGTCACACTGCATACAAATTTAAAATTTCGGCGAGTGTACACCATCTCCCAAAATCAAAGTAGGTCATGATGTTTAAATTTCGAAAATATGGTAGCGATTATCCCTAAAGTCACTGTGCTAAGTGTGCTCAAGTTCAGTGGGCTCGTATCCAGTGGGAAAATGTCTGGGTGGGCAACTGTCCGGTGGGCAACTGTCCGAGTGGGCTCTTGTCCGGCTGGGCAAGTGTCTGGTGGGATCTTGCTGGTGGGCAAATGTCCGACACCAGGGTCTGTCGATCTGTGGTGTATACAGTATATGTATTTCGTATTATAGTTTCGTCAAATTAGTATTGTTTACGCTTTCCAACCGTAGGTTGAAGAAGCGTATATGCTCCAGCTTTGTCCGTCCATCTGTCCGTCCGTCTGTCGGCACGATAACTCGCGTAAAAATGGTTCGATTTTGATGAAATTTTATATGTGGTAGGGGACCACTGGGGACGAACTCTATTGAAAATGAACGAAATGGGGTCAAATGTCACGACACAGGAGCGGGATTCATTCCATTGCCCTTATGCGTCATAACTTGCGTAAATATGGTTCGACGTAGATGAAATTTTAGTATATTGCAGGGGACCACCTGGGAATGACCCCTATTGAAAATGGGTGAAGTGGGGTCTAAGGTCAGGACATAGGAGCGGGATGTATTCCATTGCCTTTATGCGTCATAACGTGGGTAAAAATGGTTCGATTTCGATGAAATTTTATTATGTGGTAGGGGACCACCTGGGGACGATCTTATGACGTCACAATCTCGCGCCTGAGATGTTGGCGCGCGGTCACGTCATCTGTCTCATTACGTCACGCATTGTGTGTGGATCCTATTAAAGTTTTATGACGCCACACTCTTGCAAGCAGATGGTCGCGATTCCCATCTGCCTCATTACGTCACGCGTTGTGTGCGTATGTCCGTCCACACGATAACTCGCGTAAAAATCGTTCGATTTCGATTTTAGTATGTGGAAGGGGATCACCTGGGAAGGAACCATATTGAAAGTGAACGAAATGGGGTCAAAGGTTAGGTCATAGGAGCGGAATACATTCCACTGCTCTTATGTGTCATAACTAATGTTAAAAAAGGTTCGATTTCGATTAAATTTTAGTATGTGGTAGGGGACTACCTGGGAACAAACCCTATTGAAAATGGGCGAAATGGGGTCAAAGGTCAGGACATAGGAGCGGAATCACTTCCATCGCCATTATGCGTCATAACTTACGTAAAAACTATTCGATTTGGATGAAATCTTAGTATGTTGTAGGGGCCTGCTGGAGACGAATCCTATTGAAAATGGGCGAAATGGGGTCAAAGATTAGGACACAGGAGCGGAATCTATTCCATAGCCCTTATGCATCATAACTTACGTAAAAATGCTTCCATTGCGACAAATCTTAACATGTTATTTCGGAGGTATACTGAACCGGTTCTGTTAAATATAATCTAAATGGGATCAAAGGTCAGGGCACAGGACCGAGATTTATTCCACAGCCATTATTCTCATAACTTGAGTGATAACTTGAGTAATGATTTCTGGTATGTTGGAAAGCGTATTATAATAATAAACACATTGCATGATTTTACTGACTTGTGTTTACAAATTCGACTAAGTGACTATTGTTGTTATTGGAGTAATTGTTTAGAAGTATTCAATAGTGAAGTACGGCTGAAATAAAGGACTAACTGTAAGTAACTTTTTCTTGAATTTTATTTGAGTGACGCCTGTTTCACTAAAAGTGAGCGAATAAGAACAAACTTTACGTAGTGTTCCCTAAGCTACATATACATTTTTTAAATACTAAGGGACACTACAGATGATGTATGATGTAGATAAAATTTTATTTTTATCTGTGAGAGATCTTCGGGTGTAGGAGAACTGGCCACCGGAGACGTGGCCACCGGAGAACTGACCACCCGGAGAACGCCACAAAATTTTTAAGGGGCATTATAAAAAATGCATTTTTCACCACTTCATGGCCACGACCCCCAGAGGTTGGTTATCTGAGTCATATAAAATTTCCGTAATTCCGTCTTTTCTTAATTGCTGTAAGTAATGTAATTCATTATAAAAATGTTTACACTCACCAACTCGCTTGGCCAGCGTGGTGAGTTATGGCCAAACACCTCCAAAATGACTCCACAGCTTAAATCTTGGCCCTCAGTCTCCGGCAGCTGGAATGTACCTGGCCAAGGCAGCGGCCAGTGCGACATGAAGGCAGAGGGTGCTAAGAATCCCCGGAGGACCGGACTAGGCTGCCATCTGATGCTGGCCTTGGCAACGTACAATGGACGCTCCCTATCTTCTGATTCAAGGTTTCTTGAATTGGAAGAGGAACTACAAAGGATCAAGTGGGACATCGTCGGGCTAAGTGAGGTAAGGAGAAAAGGAGAAGATCTCATTAAACTGAAAAGTGGACATCTCTTCTACAATCGTGGGACAGATACTGGCAGAACTAGAGGTGTTGGATTTATAATAGACAAGAAACTGAAGGATAAAGTTGTAGAATTTGAAAGTTCCTCTGACAGAGCTGCACGACTCGTTATATTACTCTCGAGAAGATACAAGGCACAGATTATTCAAACTTATGCACCAACCACAAGTCATCCTGAAGAAGAAATTGAAGAATTTTACGAGGAAATTCGTGATCTAAATAATAAAGGTAAGCAGCACTTGAAGATAATTATGGGAGATTTCAATGCAAAAATAGGGCAACAGCAACAGAATGAAACTTCAGTAGGTAAATTCGGTCACGGCAACAGAAACCAGCGTGGAAATACTCTCGTTGAGTTTGCAGAGGCAGAAGGGTTTTTCATCTTGAACTCCTTCTTCAAGAAAACGCCACACAGGAAATGGACATGGAGACATCCATATGGGACGACAAGTGAAATTGATTTTATTATGTGTAACAAAAAATTCGTCATAGAAGACTGCAGTGTGCTAAACAAGTTCAACACAGGCAGTGACCATAGATTGGTGAGATGTAAGATGCACCTCAACACTAAACTTGAACGTGGCAAGCTCATAAGACAAACAAAATGTATTGACATAACCAACCTTAAAAAACACCATATTACCTTCTACTTGGAACTGAAGAACAGATTCTCTGCATTCGAAGGCCTAACATCGGAAGAAGTGGATATTTCTGAAGTTAACAGAAAAGTAACCAAAGCTCTTATGGAAACAGCAACAAAATTAGCCGGGTCTAAGAACAAGTTGCATGTGAACAAATTATCAGGAAAAACCAAAATGTTGATGCAAAAAAGGAAGAAAGATTAGGACAATTAAAGAAGATGTGACTTCCAAAGTGGAATATATAGAGCTGTGCAAGACAGTATGAAAAAGTATCACTGAAGATGTAAGGAAATTCAACTGTGAACTAGTGAAGAAAGCAATTGAAAACAACCAAAGCCTAAAGATAGCAAAGGGACATCTCAGTAAGGGAAGAAAACAGATTATGGCTCTGAGAAAAGAAGATGGTTCTATAACAAGAAATAGAGGCGAAATTTTGACAAGAGTGAAAGATTTCTACTCCAAATTATATGAAAGGGATGATACATGTACTCCAGACATCATGAAAGGTACCAGTACCAGAGTTCTTCCAGTCCTCCCAGCAGACGTTTCACATGCAGTCAAAAACATTAAGCGGGGAAAAGTTCCAGGAGAAGATGGAATTACTGTAGACATCATACAAGAAGCGAGTGGAGAAATCGAAACAGTACTCGCCCAAATTTTCACTCGATGCCTTAATGAAGGGAAGATTCCTGAGGATTGGACCAACGCTGCAATGATCCTGCTACATAAAAAAGGTGACATTGAGGATCTCAGGAACTACAGACCTATCAGCCTCCAATCAGTGGTTTATAAAATCTTCACTAAAGTTCTTTCACACCGCTTGAAGGTAACACTGGACATGGCTCAACCGAGAGAACAAGCTGGATTCAGGAGTGGCTACAGCACAATAGATCATATCCACGTACTGAGAGAACTAATTGAAAGAGCGAGGGAATATGAACTTCCATTGTGCATGGCTTTTATCGATTATGAAAAAGCCTTTGAATTGGTGAAACCATCAGCAATTACAATGGCTCTGAAATCCTGCGGTATTGAAGATGCATACATTAATATTATTAATAACATCTATGAAAATGCAAGTGCAAAGATTCGGCTGTTTGAAAATACAACACACATAAAAATTGGAAAAGGAGTGAGACAAGGTGACACCATATCTCCGAAGCTCTTTAATGCCACATTGGAAAATGTCTTTGAATCACTGAACTGGGAAAAACAAAGGGATAAAGATTAATGGAGATTATCTAACCCACCTTCGTTTTGCTGATGACGTAGTCATTTTTGTAACTACCCCATCAGAGCTGCAGGGTATGATCCAGGAACTTGCTGACAAGAGTAAAGAAGTGGGATTAAAAATGAACTTTCAGAAGACAAAAGTGATGTTCAATGCTTTTACAAGAAATGAAGTTTTATCGATTGATGGAGAAAAGCTGGAGATAGCAGACACTTAAGTTTATCTTCGACAGCAGATATCAAGTGAGGGTCACATTGATATACAAATTAATCGGCGTACAAAACTTGTCTGGAGAGCTTTAGAAGAAACAGCATAATTTTCAAGAGCAATATGTCATTATGTCTTAAAAGAAAAGTGTTTGATCAATGCATCCTTCCAGTGCTTACGTATGGTGCAGAGACGTGGACCTTAAATAAAAGAGACATACAAAGGCTACAGACAACTCAAAGCAGCATGGAGAGGTGCATGCTTGGTGTAACCAGGAGAGATGAGAAGAGGAACTTGTGGATCCGAAAAATGACAAGAGTGGAAAACATCATGATCAGAGTTAAATCCCTGAAATTGCAATGGGCTGGACATACTGGCAGAAGGACAGACCATCGATGGACAGCCGAAATTTTAGATTGGATTCCAAGGGACAGGAAAAGACCCAGAAGAAGACCACATGGTACATGGGTGGATGAAATTCGAAAGTATGCGGGAGTAACATGGAGGAGACTGGCACAAGACAGACTGTTGTGGAGGAAACTTGGGGAGACCTTCGTCCAGCAGTGGATTGATAATGGTTGACAATGATGATGATGATGATGATGTACACTAAAGAGCAAGTGAATTAGACACAGCTGGCGTTATGCAAATGTGGCGCTGTGGGCGGCCGTGTGAACGGAAACGAAATGACGTATGCAGCTATCCGACAATATATGGAGTGATGCGACGGGAATCAGTAAAAGTCGGACGCAGTGTGGGTAAGACGAATGATCTAACCGCATTTGATCGTGGGCAAATTCTCGGGGCTCGACGAATGGGTCACTCCATCTCGGAAGTCGTGCTGACACTGGGATTATTTTCACGAGCCACTGTGTCACGAGTGCATCCTGAATACATCGAATCCGGTAAAACCATCCCTGCAAGGGCCAACTGACATGGACAACAGCGTGTGGATGAGCGGGGTCATCGTCGGCTAGCTCGCATTGTAACAACGGATGGACGGGACACAGTGCGAGAAATCACTCGGCAATTTAACGCTCGTGCACAAAATCGTGTAAGCAGCCAAACCATCCAGAACCATCTTCTCGCTATGGGGTACAGAAGCCATCGTCCCACGAGGGTACCGCTGCCGACCGCACATCACAGGGTGCAAATATTAGCATGGGCGCGGGAACATCGCCACTGGACCCTAGACATGTGGAAAAATGTTGCCTGGACTGATGAGTCGAGATTCACGTTGGTACATGCGGATGGCAGGATACGAGTACGGCGTAAACCGCATGAAGCGATGGATCCTTTTTGCCAGCAAGGTACTCTTCAAGCTGGTGGGGGGTGGCATTCTCGTCTGTGGACTGTTTACCAGTGACTGAAATGGGATCCCTGGTACGTGTGACATCGTCCCTCGCAGGTCAACGTCACCGGGATAACCTGGACGACCATTTGCTCCTGTTTGTGCGTCTTCAACATCCCACTGGGGACCTCATCCTGCAACAAGACAATGCACTGTGCCATCGCTCCCGAATTTTATCCGAATGGTTGGATGAACACTCCATCGACGTATCCTCGCTTCCTTGGCCAGCTAGGTCACCTGACCTCAATCCCATCGAACACATCTGAGATGCCATCGAGAGAGATGTTCGAGGCTCTGACACCCTTCCATCAAATCTTCATGAACTGTGGGAGCTTGTTCAGGGGTCACGGATCCGTATGGCTTCCCAACGCTTCCGGTGTCTTGTCGAGTGCATGCCGAGACGAATTGCCGCCGTCATCAGGGCGAAAGGTGGTGCAACACGTTACTAGACAGATATCTGTAATTCAATTGCTTTTCAGTGTACATCTCAACAGAAGATTTCAGGGTTATACCGAAAGTGTAAAATATGAAGAATTTCTCGTCCGATCGGGAGATTTTCAGCATTTACCAGCTACAGCTCGACACTTATGTGAGGACGTGTACCTTCTCAGGAAACCTGTCAGGGGGGGGGGAGTTACCAGAAATACAAAAAATAAAGAAATTTCTGGTCCAATCCGAAGAGTTTACAATCTTCAACTCTACAAAATTTCTGCGGACATCTGATACTGCAGAAAACCTATTTGTGAGAAAAAGAGGAGAGGGAGGGGTCAACGCCAAAAATTTAAAATATAAAGATTTCTGGTCCGATCGGGAGATTTTCAGCGTTTACAGACTACAGCGCAAGAAATTCTCTCCCGGCAGCAAACCGGGGGGGGGGAAAGCCGAAAGTATAAAACTGAAAAGAATTCTGGGCTGATCGGGAAGTTTGCAGTGTTTACAATCTACAGCTCAGCAAATTATATCTGTGGGCACGTGCAAACACAAGAAACCTGTACGGAGGGGAAGGGGGCTTAATACTGAAATTATAAAGAATTTGTAGCCCAGCCGAGAGATTTTCAGTGTTTACACTCTACAACTTAAATTCTCTTCGAATACGTGCAGACTCAGGAAACCTGTCGGGGGTGGGTTATGCCCTAGATAGACGGGTTTCCTGCAGTAGAGTAGCGAATGCCCGCAGAGAATTTGTAGAGTTGTTGTGTTTAAACACTAAAAATCTACTTCCGATTGTGCTGCAATTTTTTATATTTTATATTTTTGGCATTAAGCCCCCCCCGGTTCTGCCCTCCCACAGACAAATTTTATGCGGTAGCAGATGCCCAGAGAAATTTTGTAGAGTTGTAGTTAGTAAACTCTGAAAATCTCCGGATCGCATCCGAAATGCTTTATGTTTTACATTTTTGGTATTAACCCCCTCCCCATCCCCGATAGGTTTGCTGAGTAGGCACATGCCATCAGATAATGAGTCGAGTTGTAGCTTGTAAATGCCGAAAATCTCCCGATCGGACAAGAAATTCCTGATATTTTACGAAGAATCTGTAGACTTGTAGTGTGTAAACAGTAAAAATCTACTTCCGGTTGTGCTACAATTATTTATATTTCATATTTTTGGCATTAAGCGCACCCCCCCCCCGGTTCTCCCACAGACAAATTTCTTGCGGTAGCAGATGCCCTTTAGAAAATTTGCCGAGTTATAGCTTGTAAATGCTGAAAATCTCCCGATCGGACGAGAAATTCTTCATACCTTACACTTTTGGTATTAAACCCCCCATCCCCGACAGTTTTCCTGAGGCAGCACATGCCCTCAGATAATGTGTCGAGTTGTAGCTTGTAAATGCTGAAAATCTCACTAACGGACGATGAATTCTTCTTATTTTACACATTTGGTATTAAAATATAATACCAAATGTGTAAAACATTTGGTATTATATTTTAATTACCCCCCGGCAGGTTTGGTGAGTAGGCACATGCCCTCAGATAATGTGTCGAGTTGTAGCTTGTAAATGCTGAAAATCTCCCAATCGGACGAAATCCTTCATATTTTACACAAAACACGAGGATCATCATTCTTCTTATTACGTAACTTCTGAATGCATGAATTTAGAGAAACGGCCATGTGCTGAACACTTGGGTAAGGTCGAACAAGCTTTGTCTGTGTAAAACCTCCCTTTCTGCTGTTGTTTGGAACATGGCGATTGGGTTCTGCACCCCATGCTCATGAAACACATCCGTCATCCGGAACATCTGCCCGGAGTTGAAAAGGAGCCAGTGAAACTTCGCGGGGAGATGAAACTGCACGTATCGCAGGAAGCTGGAATCAGCTGTGTGTATATTCATTTTTTTTTCTATCTTAAAGCTCACCGCAGATGTCACCGGACATACTGTTCCGTAGGAACCAGCTGTGAAAACCGCTGCTTCCGGTAGGGTAACGTAATGCACCCAGACGTCGTCAACACTTCAGGGTTGAGAGTCTTGTCCCTCCGAATAGGAATTTGAGTGGTGGAAAAGAAAATGTGTTGCTGACACTACACTGATTTAAGTTAGAATTTGGGTAATTCAAGGAGAAAGGGCCTTTGCCTAGGCACATATGCTAATCCCCGAAAAAAAAAAAAAAAAAAGAAGACAAGCAACGAAAAAGAAGAAAGAAATTTTTTTTTCTAATATTGAGCCACAAAATTGCGGCGATGCAATACTAGCTGAAAAAAAAATAGTGTTATTTCTTTTTGACTTTAGATTTCCTTCGGTACTGACTTTTTGGCTTTTGACACTTTTTCGTGTAAATTATAATATTTTAAAGTTCAAGTTTCTGTTCGGGCACCAATAGTAAATTTTCAAAGATTTTTTTTTTGTTGTTGTTATTTGCCTATTATTATACAGATACTGAACTCTGTATTCTAATGATTAGAAGAAAGCACTAGTTCCCAGGGTACAAAAAAGGTTAAGTAAATGACTTACACTTTTTATTTGGTCCTTCCTTGAAGCATACAGATTCACTTGCCCCACGTAACGTGAAATAGTAACTGAACTAATCACATACGCATCCCGGAGTCCGGACAAAAGCCCACTGGACATTTGCCCACCGGACACTTGCCCACTATGGATGATTTGTAGATAATACGTAACTTCGGAGGACGTTTCCGATCAAGTGTAGGAAAACTGATCCCATAAATATTTATGGATTGTATAAAACTTGATTTTTGTTTTACAAATGTTAAAATGTACGGGGGTTACCCCCAAACCTAAACTAATATATATATCATCTTTCTTATGGATTCAAAAAGCTCACACTTAATTCATAAGACAACGCCATTAATAGACAAACAACGAACTTGATAATTTGGGCCGCCCCGTTCGCGCAGTGGTCTAAGCCACGGCTTCTGATCATTCGTCCGGAAAGGGTCCGGGTTCGAGTCTGTGAGGCATGTACGTTGTGTTTGTCTTACGCAACTGGCTCTCTCTCGCTTCCCTGTAACCAGTGGCCCTAAATAAGCGACGGGCAACTGCTTATATCTCGTTGAGTTGCACACGGTGGACGTTAATCCTCCAATAAAAAAAAATGGAAAAGTTTAAATTTAGGGGGCGTTTACTCCCCAATGCAAACTAACATACATAATGCTTTTCGTGGGCTCTAAAAACTCAAATCATAAGACAATGCTATCAATAGACGAACAACGCATTTGAAAATTTGAAAAAGTTCAAATTTGGGGGTTAACCCCCAAATGTAAACTGACATATATGATCTCTTTCATGGGCTCTGAAAACCTCAAACTTAAACCATAAGGAAATTCTATCAATAGAGGAACGAACACGCTTGAAAATTTGCGAAAGTATAAATTTAGGGGGATTTAACCCCCCCCCAAATGTAAACTAACACATACACTGACGGAAAAAAAATCCCAACACCACGAAAAAATAGTTGTAGAGGAATGAAATGGCGGCAATACATTTGTATAGGTAACATATTGAATCGCTTAAGGTTTCAAGATCACGGCTTAATGTAAGCGCGAGAAGAGCCATTTTAAATGTGAAATGCTGGTACATTAATAACCGGTGTAACCGCCAGAATGTTGAATGCAAGCACGCAAACGTTCATGCATTGTGTCGTACAGGTGCTGGATGTCAGTTTGTGGGATGGAGTTCCATGCCTGTTGCACTTGGTCGGTCAATACAGGGACGGTTAATGCTGGTTGGGGGTGACGCTAGAGTTGTCGTCCAATGATGTCCCATACGTGCTCAATTGGTGAAAGATCTGGTGATCTAGCAGGCCACGGCAACATGTGGACACTCTGTAGAGCATGTTAGGTTACAACAGCGGTATGCGGGCGAGCGTTATCCTGTTGGAAAACACCCCTGGAATGCTGTTCATGAATGGCAGCACAACAGGTTGAATCACCAGACCGACGTACAACTGTGCCCTCAGGGTGCGTGGGATAACCACGAGAGTGCTCCTGCTGTCATAGGAAATTGCTTCGCAGACCATAACTCCAGGTGTAGGTCCAGTGTGTCTCGGCCGCAGACAGGTTGGTTGCAGGCGCTCACCTGGCCTCCTTCTAACCAACACACGGCCATCACTGGCACCCAGGCAGAACCGGCTTTCATCAGAAAACACAACAGATCTCCACTCCGTCCTCCAATGAGCTCTAGCTTGACACCACTGACGTCGCAAACGGCAGTGGTTTGGAGTAAGTGGAATGCACGCTACAGGGCGTCTGGCTCGGAGCTGTCCTTCAAGTAACCGATTTGTAACAGTTCGTTGTGTCACTGTGGTGGCAACTGCAGCTCGAATTGCTGCCGCAGACGCGGTACGATGCGCCACGGTCATACTCCGTACCCGGCGGTCTTCCCTCTCAGTAGTGCCACGTGGCCGGCCGGAACCCGGTCTTCTTGAGGCAGTACCTTCCCTTGACCACCTTCTCGTAGCCCTATTACACGACCTCGTTCAAACTCCGTGAGCTGTTAATAATGGCTTCTTCGTCTTCTTAAAGGCATTCTTGACTAACATCAACACACTACGTCGAATCTCAAAGATAACTAACGCTCACGAACGTTACAGCGCGTATTTACAGCAAACCTGCTTTGCATGTTCCGAGGGGCGCTACTAGCGCCACACGTATGCGCCGAGCGCGATATTTGCATAGACGTCATCTTACAAATGTACTCTCACCGCCTACCAACTGTCGTTTATCTAACACAACCCCTTCTTGGTGTTGGGATTTTTTCCGTCAGTGTATGATATTTTTCATGGGCTCTAAAATCCTCAAACTTAAAGTATAAGGCAATCCTATCAAAAGACAAACAACGGCCTTGAAAATTTGGGAAAGTTTAAATTTAGGGATTGTTAACCCCCAAATGTAAACTAACATATATAATCTTTTTCATGGGCTCTAAAAAGTTCAAACTTAATATTAATTACCCAATAATTAATATTAAGCCATACAGTACTAATATTATTCAATATTAATATTCATTATAATATTAATACTATTTTTACTAATCATTCAATATTAATATTTATCAATACTCATTCAATGTTAATTGCAAGGCCTTAGGCCTAGGTCATTTTGACTATTTGTATTATACCGATGTCATATTAATAACGTTATTTACGTAACAAGTCAAGGTAATAATCTTGTGCTTTTACTTAGGCACTAAATATTAGTTCATATACCCTAGGCCTTTTTAATAGTTTTTATTCTAACCATGTCACATTCATAACGTTTGCGTATTAACTGAAGTTTTTTAGTTAGGCACTAATTATTAATTCATTGGTCCTAGGCCTAAAGCCTAGTAATCAATTTTGAATGCCTAAGTAAAGCCGCAAAGCTATTAACTTGGCTTTTTGTAAACTTTAAGAATATCACATAGGCGAAGAAGAAAGTGTGAAAACGTCCTAGGCTTGCTGCCTATTAATTAATGGATGATTCATAAGTAAAAGCGAAATATTATTATTGGCATTACTTGTTATATAAACTTTATGAATATTGGTATGACAAAATGAAAACTCTTAGAAGCGCCTAGACGTTAGGCCTAATAATTAATATTTTTTGCCTTAGTAATATCGCAATATTAATAATTCGACAGGTTACGTAAACGTTATGAACATGAGCACGATGGAATAAAAAATGCCGACGCCGGAAATTTCCCCACATATTTGTGCTCGTTGTACTGCTGCATCTTGTTTTAAACAGCGTGAAAATGGAAATTGTAACCCCGGAAATCTACCCCGCATTCGATATTTTGTGTAAACTGCAATTTCTGCACGATCCCTGACTGAAAAAGGTGGAGGACTTTTCCTGTGGGAAACTTTTCCGTCCACCGAAAGTAATGGGATTCAGTTTACTATAAGAGGAAGGTTTAACAGGTGATGAACAAGTTGCAATTGTAATAATTATATTATTACAATTGCAGCTTTTTAAAACATTTCTTCAAGTGTTTACCCCACCGTTATTTAAAACATTTCTTCAAGTGTTTTACACAAACGGTTATGTCTACGTGAAGAAATTGAATCTAGGTAAAAAAGTCCGAGACTGTTGATAAACGCGGGAAAAAGTCCGAGGAAATAAAGGCCAGGAAAAAAAGGCCAGGAAAAAAAGTCCCAGATGGGCGTTTTGATTGTCATCATGGGCTAACTAATAAGTCGATTTGACATACTGTTTGAATGTTGGGGGTGGGGGGGGGGACTTACTTTCATTATTTACCTAGTGTGGTGGGGTTGCCGGAAAACCGCCACACAGGAAAACTGCCACACGTTTTTCATTAAGGGGCCGTGTACAAAGTGCTATTCCTCCGAGAAACACTTTGAATGTGTGGCAGTTTTCCAAGTTTCCTAATTATGTGTGGCAGTTTTCCAAGGCGCCTAAAGACGGGAAGGAGCTCCTTTGTTTGTATGAATTTTCACGCTGGTTCATACCAGTTTAGGGTGACTGGCCACAAAAGTTCAACTGGAGGGAGGGGCGTATTAAGATCGCCGCACATTTCTTAAAACTCCAGTGTTCGACGAAACAACAGAATTACACATGACTCATGCTGTGTTCAGAAAAGGACTCATGCTGTGTTCAGAAAAGGACTCATGCTACTCATGCTGTGTTCAGATAAGGTGGGATTTTTTTAATAACGCTGCACTTGTGCTTAGGCACTAAATATTTACATAACATGTCAAGTTTGTAATACTTTTCTTTTACTTAATTAATTCATAGAGCCTATGCCTTGGCCTTTTTAACAGCTTTTAATCCGCCGACTTCATATTCATAACGTTTACGTATCAAATAAAATCAATAGCATTGCGCTTTTGCTTAGGCACTAAATATTAATTTATAGGCCCTAGGCCTAGGCCTTTTTAACAGTTTTAATTCTACCAATATAATATTGACAGCGTTTACACGTCAAATCAAGTTAATAATAATGCGCCTTTACTTAGGCACGAAATATTAATTCAAGAGCTAAGGCCCTTTTACTAGTTTTTTATTTAACCAATGTCATATTCACAACGTTTACACAGCAAATCAAGTTAATAATATTGGACGTTTACTTAGGCACGAAATATTAATGCCTAGGCTTTTCTATTTGTTTTTACTCCACCGATGTCATATTCACAACGTTTACACATCAAATAAAGTTAATAATATTGCGCTTTTACTTAGGCACAAAATATTAATTTATAGGCCCTCGGCCTAGGCCTTTTTGACGATTTTTAATCCGTCGACTCCATATTCATAACGTTTATTTATCAACTTCAGTTAATAGCATTGCGCTTTTACTTAGGCACTAAGTACTAATTCATAGGCCCTAGGCCTAAGCCTCTTTAATACTTTTTATTCTACCGATGTCATATTCATAAAGTTTATGTACCAAGTCAGGTTAATAGCATTCGCTTTTACTTAGACATTCAATATTAGTTACTAGGCCTAGGGCCTATGAATTAATACTTAGTGCCTAAGTAAAAGCGCAATGCTATTAACTGAAGTTGATAAATAAACGTTATGAATATGGAGTAGACGGATTAAAAACCGTCAAAAAGGCCTAGGCCGAGGGCCTATAAATTAATATTTTGTGCCTAAGTAAAAGCGCAATATTATTAACTTTATTTGATGTGTAAACGTTGTGTATATGACATCGGTGGAGTAAAAACAAATAAAAAAGCCTAGGCGTAGGGCCTTTAAATTAATATTTCGTGCCTAAGTAAACGCCCAATATTATTAACTTGATTTGCTGTGTAAACGTTGTGAATATGACATTGGTTAAATAAAAAACTAGTAAAAGGGCCTTGGGTCTTGAATTAATATTTCGTGCCTAAGTCAAGGCGCATTATTATTAACTTGATTTGACGTGTAAACGCTGTCAATATTATATTGGTAGAATAAAAACTGTTAAAATGGTCTAGGCCTAGGGCCGGTAAATTAATATTTAGTGCCTAAGCAAAAGCTCAATGCTATTGATTTTATTTGATACGTAAACGTTATGAATATGAAGTCGGCGGATTAAAAGCTGTTAAAAAGGCCAAGGCATAGGCTCTATGAATTAATTAAGTAAAAGAAAAGTATTACAAACTTGACATGTTATGTAAATATTTAGTGCCTAAGCACAAGTGCAGCGTTATTAAAAAATCCCATTTTATCGTCCTTTTCTGAACACAGCATGGGTCATGTGTAATTCTGTTGTTTCGTCGAACACTGGAGTCTTAAGAAATGTACGGCGATCTTTATACCCATTTCCCTCCAGTTGAACTTTTGTGGCCAGTCACCCTAAACTGGTATGAACCGGCGTGAAAATTCAGACAAACAAAGGAGCTCCTTCTCGTCGTTAGGCGCCTTGGAAAACTAAAACATAATTAGGAAACTTGGAAAACTGCCACACATTTAAAGTGTTCCTCGGAGGAATAGCACTTTGTGCCCGGCCCCTTGATGAAAAACGTGTGGCAGTTTTCCTGTGTGGCGGTTTTCCGGCAACCCCACCACACTAAGTAAATAATGAAAGTATGTCCCCCCACCCCCACCCCCAACATTCAAACAGTATGTCAAATCGACCAATTAGTTAGCCCATGATGACAATCAAAACGCCCATCTCGGACTTTTTTTCCTGGCCTTTTTTTCCTCGGACTTTTTTCCTAGACTTTTTACCTGGACTTTTTTGGCTGGACTTTTTTTCCGCGTTTATCAACGGTCTCTGACTTTTTTTCCTCGGACTTTTTTACCTGGACTTTTTTTCCTGGACTTTTTTTCCTGGACTTTTTTTCCTCGGACTTTTTTACCGATTACGGAAGAAATTACTACCAGATTGAGAAATCAAAACAGATGGGTCAAAAGTGGGAGATGTGTGATAAAATGTCAGTTGGCCAAATAGAAAAACAGCTGTTTACATCGGCGCAATTGTTCGCAGAGGACGCCGTTGCTTGAAGGAACACACCCATGTTCTTTCGTTCACCACTAATCGTGCACTTCAGGCAAAATGTATCTCCAGCATTCTTTTCACCGGAAAAGAAGGTTGTAAAATCTGGGGAGACGTGAAGGAGTGCGGTTTTCACACGAAGTTTGGGTATGAAATTTTAAATCTAAGGAACTCGCACTTTGCAAACAAGCTGTTTCGTTAATGTTTGTAAACTGTGTCGTATGAGAGTGTGGTTTCCTATCAGGTCATCCCTGCAGGAGCAATGTTTTAGTTGTAATATACCTGTCTGGAAACCTTCACTCGGATTCGGAAAACTGACAAGAAAAACTTAAGGGGGTCGTATAAGAGTTGCACTTTTGTTTTATTTACTCAGGCACAAAACACTAATAGTAAGGTCCTAGATCGGATACGGAGAAGTGGGCACCGGAGAAGTGGTCATCAGAGAACTGGCCACATTGCAATTTCAGTGCCATAACATTGTTCTGAATAAACAAATATCGTGTGGCTATATTTCCCACTACTTTAGCAACTATTGTTCACAAACGAAATGTAAACATTTCCATTATTTGCAAGCCAAAGACAAAACGGAGAACTGGCCACAAAAATTTTTAGGGGCCGTATAACAATTGCTTTCTTGGCTGCTCCGAAACCACGCCTCCAGAGGTTGATTTTCTGAAAACTTTCTGTAATTTCGTATTTACTTAATTGTGATATTTAATATAATTATTTATAAAAATGTTTATAATATTCGACTTAACAAAAGAATTTTATGGGTTTTTAACTACAGCTCAACAAATTCTCTGCGGACACGTACAAACACAGGAAACCTGTCCGGGCGGGGGGGGGGGGGGGGGGTTAATACCAAAAATATAAAAATATAAAGCAACTTCTGGTTCGATCCGAAGATTTTCAGCGTTTACAATCTACAACTCTAGAAAATTTCTGCTGGCATCTGCTGCCGCAGGAAACCTGTTTGTGAGGGGGCGGGGAGAGGGGCTTAATGCCAAAAATATAAAATATAAAAAAATTTCTGGTCCGATCGGGAGATTTTCAGCGTTTACAAACTACAGCTTAAATTCTCTGCGGGCACGTGCAAATGCATGAAACCTGTCTGGGGGGTTGTGCCCCTCCGACAGACGGGCTTGAATTGTAGTTTGTAAACGCCGGGACTCTCCAGATCGAAGCAGAAAATCTTTACATTTAAAAATTTTTGGTATTAAGCCCCCTCCCCCGGACAGGGACAGGTTTCTTGCGTTTCCGCAGAGAATTTGTTGAGCTACAGTAACCCTGAAATTCTTTTGTTGAGTTGTCGATTATGAACATCTTTATAAGGAATTACATTAAACATCGCAATTAAGAAAATACGAAATTACGGGAACTTTATTTGGGATTCAGATAACCAACTTCTGGGGACGTGGCCACGAAGCGGTCAAAAACACAATTTTTATACGCCCTCTAAAAGATCTACAAATTTACGGAAATTCGTTCCCAAAAATGCGAGTGTTTTATAAGTGATGATGATATTTATTCTGCACGTCAGTTTTACACAAAACTACAGTTTTGTTATGTAAGAGAAGAGGCCAAGAAAGTGCAATTTTTGGACTGCCCCTCAAGTGTATGTGGATACTTGTCCGTGCAGCGAGTTATCCGGTGATCATTTGTCCTAAACTCATTTGGATGTTTTCTCAGAGGGAGATGAGTTGTCACTTATGCAATTTGTATATGCTCCCGTAACGTCGCAGGAACAGAAAGGTACCAATCTGCCGGGCACGAGTTTGCCGTTTCCCGTAGAGATCTGGTGGGTCGTTTTTAATTTGCATGCGGCGTGCTTTATTTTGGGATCTATTACCCCCCCCCCCCTCCCGCTCCCTTCCTCCAGTTAAGACAATTCGAATTCTTTTTCAAAACGTGCGTTTGGCCACACTGTATACAAATTTAAAATTTTGGCGGGTGTACAAATCCGTTGGGTGTACATGAGGTCCCAAACGTGCGCGTTGGGTCACACGGTATGCAAAATTAAAATTTCGGCGGGGGTATACAATCTTCCAAAATCAATTAAGCAGGTCATGATGCTTAAATTATGAAAATAAGGTAGCGATTATTCCTAAAGTTACTGTGCTAAGTGTGCTCAAGTTCAGTGGGCTCGTGCTCAGTGGGCAAGTGTCCGGTGGGCAAGTTTTCGGGTGGGCAAGTGTCCAGGTGGACAAATATCCGGTGGGCTTTTGTCCGACACCCACGCACCCCTATAACCTCACGGGCGCAACAACTCTTCGTATAATATTAGAAACACCTTTTTTTTGCACACCATATAGTTATCTTCACACCTTTTACAGACTACATAGCTTCGTCACACCTTTTACAGACTGTACGCTGTCGACTTATCGTCCAACTGAGAATAACACTTTTTATTTACGATATGTCTAGCTGACAATTGTTACAAAAAGTTCGAAAAAACTTGGTGGTTCTGATGTAGTGTTGAGAATGAATATACACTGATGAGTCATTACATTATGACCACCTACCTAATAAGCTGTAGGACTCCCTTTAGCTCGCAAAACAGCGGCCAATCGGCGAGGCATCGATTCGATGAGGTGGCGATAGGTATCCTGGGGTATCTCGTTACCATAATGTCAACAGCAGGTTCTCCAGTTCCCGTACATTTCGGGGTGGTGGTGATTTAGCGCGAACCGCTTTTTCAAGTCGAACCACAAATGTTCGATTGTGTTCATGTCAGATGAATTTGGAGGCCAGGGCATTAACAGAAAGTCACCAGCATGTTCCTCGAGCCACTCCTTGACGATTCTGGCAGTGCGGCATGGAGCATTATCCTGTTGCCAATGTCCAACACCAGCAGGGAACACAGTTTCCATGAATGGGTGAACTTGGTCCGCAACTATGCGTGTAGCGGCCGTTATTGCCAGCCATGGGGGCCACACGAACATCAATAGTTCGTGTGGCCCCCATGGCTGGCAATAACGGCCGCTACACGCAGCGGCATCGAACGAAAGAGACTTTGGATGTAGGCTGGAGGTATGTCGATTCAGGCTGCTTCCACACGTTGCCACAGTTCATCAGGCGTAGCCGCGGGTGGTGCTTGCCGTGCCACTCGGTTGCCGATCAGAGACCAGACGTGTTCGATGGGCGACATATCGGGAGAACAGGCGGGGCACGGCAGCAGTGACACCTGGTGGGCCGTGAAGAATTGTTGCACGATGCGTGCCACGTGCGGGCGGGCATTGTCCTGTTGAAACGTGGCCGCTGGCAGGTCGTGCAGGTAAGGGAGGACTACAGGCTCCAAAACGTCAGAGATGTAGCGGTGGCTGTTGTGTGTACCGGTGATGCGCACCAGAGGGGTGCGGGTGTCATATCTAATTGCGCCCCAAACCGTAACGCCGGGCGACGGACCGGTATGGCAATGCATAATGCAGGCGTCATACAGTCTCTCGCCGCGGTGCCGCCACACGCGGATCCGACGATCGTGGTGTTGTAGGCAGAAGCGGGATTCGTCGGAGAAGACAATGTCGTGCCATTCTGTAGTCCAGTTGCGGCGTTCAACGGCTCACTGCCACCGCACTCGCCGGTGGTGTAACGTCAATGGTAATCGGAGCAATGGGCGCTGTGCGACAAGTCCCCGCTCCTGCAGACGACGTCGAACAGTACGTGCTGCCACAGCTTATTGCGCAACACACCCTCAGTCCTGCGCTAACGTTCGTGATGTGACGGTGTGAACCGTCAATGCCCGCCGCACGACATGCCGGTCCTCTCGTTCGGTGGTGTGCCACGGCTGCAGAAATCGCTCAAGTCGGTTTGTCGGTCTGTCCTGCACCCACCGAATCCATACTCGCTTCACTGTGGCTGGGCGTCGTCCCACACTGGCGCCGATGTCTCGGTACGATAAACCGCTGTCGCGATAAGCTACTATTCTTCCTCTGTCGAACTCCAAAACGTGCTGGAATGACTGCCGTAATCTGCGACGAGGCATCAGAGCTTCCCACGGACAGGTCCGGAAGCACAATACACTTCCACTACTTACACCCCGCCTTCTGTGCACCCTCCTTATAGCGCTTTTCGGTGGCGTGCCGGGCGCACATGATTTGCATATGCCCTGCAATGCTAATCGTTTGCATGTCCTCTAGCGGGCGACGCATGCTGCAAATTTCAGGCCAATCGGATGCCTCCTTCTTGCTGTTGCATTTTGGGTGGCCAGCAGTGTATAATAAACTCTATAAAATAATAAATGCAAAGAGAAATTGCTTAAAAGAAGTAAAACCCGCTCCCGATTGCCGATTGGTCACAAGAGCAGTTTTCTTCCCAGATATCCGAGATGAGACCGAGGCCTGGACGAGGTATGGAGCTCGTCCCACCGCGGAGGCCCTCCACTGTGCCGGTAACCAATGATCTCAATTTAAAGACAGGCGACTGCTTAAAGCTCGTAGATTTGCTCATGGTCATCATTAAACCCCGAATCAAAAAGGAAAAAAAAATGCAAAAAAAAAATTACTTTTGAGCTTAGGGGTTTCATTAATTTCATTAAGATCTTAAGGAACACTTCTTAGAATAGATGTCCTGGGTAGTATTCTATGTAACACACAACCGCTACCTCAACAGGTGGGTGACTTTTAACTATTCTTCGGAGATGGGTCTGGGTTCGAATCCCGGCTGAGGTATGAATAGTGTATTTGCCTTACAGCACTGGCTCTGTCCTCTCCATGCAACCACTGGCCCTAAATTAGGAACAAGCGGTTGCTTATAACCCTTAGAGTCGATCAGAATGGTAGCTAACCCCCAAATAAAACAAAGAAAAAAAAAAAGGGCGCTAATACAACGCATTCCTTGATCCTTAAGAATTTTACACTTAACCCCCCCCCCTCTCCAATTTTCTTATGGGAACAGACTAACTTTGCTGTCTAGACAGCTTAAATATAAATACTACACTTTGTTTTTCTATGAGACCTCTGATGAAACCTGCTTGGCCTGAGTTTCTAAGGTCAGTTATATTTCGCGAGATTTAACTGATATGAAATAACTGACGCAAGAACCACGCAGAAGTTGAAAGATTTATAATTCCTCGTCACAGTCATACCCCTACGCTCCGTTCTGAAATGTAAATGCAAAGTTTTGTCTATTTCTTGTTGACATATGGCGACGGTTTGCTGGTGCGAGAATGTTATTAAAACTCCTTTTTTTTTTTTTTTTTTTCGTTTTTTTGAAGGCTGTTCGCAATAACATTCATTTAGAAACGTTTCTCGCGTTATAATGAGATCATTTGCATTTTCTTCAGCTTTTAGAACGGAAACCTAGCCTCATTTAAGGGTTACGAAAACCCAACCGTCCACCTACTCTTAATGCAGTTTTATTTCCTCTGGAAAACGAAGAATGTCGGCGCTTCGTCAGGGATCGTTAAGATGGATTCATGTTTCGGAGAAATGACACCGAAATATTCTGTGTGGCATGTGCGCTTTGCCTGGAAGAAAATCCTACTTTGCTGTACCGAAAACTATGTGCTCACATAAACCACAGCTCTGTAATTGCGTGATGCTGCCGACATTGCGTAAACTAAGAGCGTTTCATAACAAGCCCAAGTTGTGAAAGGCGCAAGGCTTACTGTGACGGGAGGCATCTAAATTCCAGAATTCAGCGTCCCTAGAAACGTTTTCAATAAAATTAGAGTAAGAAACATTAAAGATTATCCATCATATGCTACGGATCAACATTTAACATGGGCTTCCCTAGTTGTTGTTGTTTTTTGTAGAAAGAGCAAACAATCTTTACAGACAGAAACTTCAAACTGAATAATAGAACGCTTTAACCGGTTAAGCGTTCTATTATTCAGTTTGAAGTTTCTAACTTCCTTGAAAAAGACATCTGGTTGATGTGCGAAAATTTGGAAGCATTTATGTATATATTCCTGCACCAATAAATCGGATCACTAGTATAGTGTTACTAATTTCTACATAATTGGTGTACTGTTTCTCGTTATCAATTTCATATGTGGTTTTTACTTTCTCACACACCCTGTGACGTACCTGCCAGCAGGACGCACATGACATAAAGGCAGATAGGAATCAGGATACATGTCTGCGTAGCTCAGTTGGTAGAGCGACTTGTTCCGGAATAAGCGTACTCGGGTTCGAATCCCGGGGTAGACCAAAAATGGCGGAGAAATTTACTTCGTTATAATGGCACCCGAACTATCCGGATGACCCGGCCGTTCAAAATCTCGCATTGGTGTGATGTTATTTCCACACCGCGAGACAGGAAAAATCAGAGAATCCCTTCTCCAGTGCTTCGAAAAATAAAAAATGTGTGTGACGTTGCATTCCACACACCAGATTGACGGGGAGTTCTCAAGTGCACGTTCTTCAGTGGTTGTCTGCCTGCAACGATTCATGGTCACGGCTGATCCGTGGGCCATGCCCCTGGCCCTCTTTCGGGGGGGGGGAGATGTGACGTACCTGCCAGCAGGACGCATATGACATAAAGGCAGATAGGAATCAGAATACATGTGTGCGTAGCTCAGTTGGTAGAGCGACTTGTTCCGGAATAAGCGTACTCGGGTTCGAATCCCGAACCCGAGTACGCTTATTCCACCCCAGGTTTTTGACATAATTTTTTTTTTCTATTGAATGTTTAATGGCTACCGTGAGCAACTCAATGGGCTATAAGTAGTCGCCCGTCTTTAATTTAGGGACACTGGTTCCAGGGAAGGGAGAGAGCCAGTGCCGTAAGACAAACACAGCATCCATGCCTCACGGGATTCGAACCGGGACCCATTTCGGACGAATAATCAGAGGCCATCGCTCAGACCACGGCGCCACCGGGGCGGCATAATTTTATTAAAAATGTAAAAACTAGGTAAATACCAAATAAAGCGTAAACATTATGTGAACGACAAGAACAAAACACTCCACAAAAATACAGAACGAAAAACAAACCAGCGCAGAACGTAGTGAATGCAACAATAAGAAGAATCTATAGAGTTAGGGCTTGGAAAATTCCATTCAAAGTTAAAAACGCTTAGAGAACTTTTTGCGACAGAGCACAAATGATTAATTAGCTCTTCATCCCAACAATATGTTCGGAAAGGTCATGGAGGTTAGGCATATCAGCATATTGTTTTCTGTGCCTCCATTCACTGTTTTGGAAAATTCCCTTCATAGATACAAGTTGTTCACACCTCATAGTGTATGTTATTCTGTACCCTGGTTAGCTGCATGGAATATTGTATGAGACTAACTAAAGGCTTTTAAAAGAAAATGCTGAAGGGTATAACATAACTTTCTTTATTAGTTACAATTTCTATTTCTTACAACCCCCAGAGCATGAATTTACGCCCCTGGAAAGACAATTCTAGGGAGGGCAACCGCCCTCCCTACCCTCCCGGTTCAACGACCCTGTCCAGAATCCTTAGTTTTGGAATGATCAACAGGAACTGTGAGATGTGAGCTGATCTTCCACGAAAAACGCTAATCATATGTAAATATTGAGACACGTTACTTCCTTCTTTTTATCGGTATAAACTATATCCTGAAAGTGACCTGATAGTTTACACCAGCTTTGCAAGTTCTAGTTTCTCAAACGTTATTTAACCTGGGCTGCTTATGCACAACCGTAGCAAGGGTTTACCATGAACGGTGCGTTACACACAAAAGCTTTCAGCAACCGGCGATCCTATGGAGAAAACAGCTGGGATTCAAAAGAGACTGCCAGCGTGGTAGTCGGCTGATCTAGCCCATTCGCGAGACGCTTGGACACGTGGTGTGTTAGAAGATGACCATCGGCGCACTAATGTTGAATTCTGCAGTAATTTGCCGTATCGTGGCCCATCTGTTTGCTCGCGAGATTCTCGTCAGTCGCCTTTGATTAAGGTGACCAGATTTTTTAGAATGAAACCGAGGACAAAACAACGCGCTGTCCTCATTTTCAAAGCAAATCTGAGGACATTTTCTGATCCAGATTTGCTTGGACGGGCTCGAGGTGTCATGCTTCGGGCTCAGACTGGCTCGGGCTCTTAACATTGAGCCCGAGCTCAGCCCTGGTCGGCGATTCACCGTAATTAAGCACCTTTCGATTTGCGCGGTTTTTCGACTAACGCGGAAGCCTTAGGAACGAATTAACCGCGTAAGCCGGGGACTTACTGTATTAATAAGCGAGTTTACTTGTTTGTTTCTTCAAGCGTACCAGCCTGGATTGGGCAGGGACAACAAAGAAAAGAGAAAATAATCATAATCTAATTCAATCTTTCCTGTCTTGTGCCAATAAAAGTTAAGAGGGACCCCCCCCCTTCCTATCCGTTACAACATGATATACATCATCAACATCATCTTTAAAATTCTGCCACTCAAGTAAATCATACAAATACTATTTCATGATGCTAATCAAGTATGGCCGTATTAAATGGAGGAGGAGAAGGTTATAGGGACTGAAGCCGCAACATCGTTGGGCGCCTCCACTGATATCCTTAAAAACAAATTTTGTAACAAAAACTTTATTTAAGGTGTTCTGAAACCGCCGGAATTTCTACGTCTTAAAAGTGAATATGAATACTTTATATCATTAGCTTAAAGCTTTGTTCACGCCATTCTAAAGAAAATATTTTTTTCTGATGAACTAAGAAAAGGTATTCAAATACTCATGAATATATTTTGCTGTTGTCATTTTTTAAATTTAACCTTTAAAAATGTTTTTTTGGTAAAAGCGATTGATTTGAGTATACCATGTGAAGCAAATTAATATACATTTAATATACAAGCTGCTAGTCAGGCAAAGCAGAATGTTATTGTGCTATCAATTTATTGTACGTTAAAAATTATAAAAAATACCTATGGTGTTATGGCAATAATAATAGCAGTATAATGATTTCTTTCTGATAACATTTAAAAGATAACTTTATAATGTTATAAAAAAAAATTAAAAACAAAAGCGCAATAACTAATAGAAATTGGAAAAGTTTTCGGAGAGAGGCCACAATTCAGTGTCAGTGACGGCCCCGCAGCATCATCACATAATACAGCCCTTTACCCAAAGATTCGCAATTTGTCTCCCAGAGATGGTTGGTCTATTGGGAAATATTCACTGAAAATTTAATTGTACTGCTAAAGCAAAAATATCAAGGAAAAATAAAATATAGAATGAAAACACTTTTGTCATCAACAATGTCTTGTTTCGAAAACGTTATTGCAAGATCCATCATAATCAAAGATCGGTATCCAACACATGCATCACATATCATCATTCTTCACATGCTCAATTGCACAACATACTGCAGCACATCCATCAATTTTAAGATTCATCGTCATCATCATCATCGTTAATGCATCCATTAACATTAAAAGTTCAGTACTTCACTTCAGGAAAAAAAAATTTGCTTTCGAAAATGACATGAGTGAAAGTTTTAGGCCTAAAACGCTTTTGGGCGTTCTTTCCAAGTCAAAAAACAACAAAAAACGTGACAATTATCGCAGATTGCTTTCAACAATCGAAGTTTGTTTAGCACGTATTTCCCACACACACTGAATCACTGTAGTTGAGAGGAAAATATGTGAACTAACTTGTACTCTTTGTTCAAGGAACGGAAAACGTAAGGTTGAGAAGAGGGAAAAGCCGAGCGAAAACAAAACAAAACATAATGAGGTCATTCCATTTTTAATTCTTTTTTCACATTGTTGGTAGTGGTTTTATAAGTTTTCGTTGGGGAAGGGGGAAAAAGAAAAGCCAAAGCTGTGTTTATGAAGGTTGTCCATTATAGTGCTCATTCATTACTGCATGCATATTTTGAAGTACGTATTGGACATCATATTTAGCAAATCCAAGGGAAAGAAAGAAAGAAATTAAGGAAAAAATTTATTTCTCCGCTTGAACAAAAGTAGAAAAGCGAATGCTTCTTTTGCTGAATTTATTAAGGGAAATTTACTTTCTCCTCTTGAACAAAGGAAGAAAAGGAAATGCTTTATTTTTTTGTTGAATTGTTTTAACAATATTAATGTCAAAAATGATATGTAACAGCTGTACAGATAAACAAAAATGCCGTCGAAAACTGAGTAATTCTTGGCTTATGATTTTTATCGGATACTGACTTTCACCGGGAACTGATATCCACTGACTTTTTTTCTGCGTATTTTGTTTTTCAAAACACTGATTTCAGCGCACAGCTTGTACAAAACATATTTCATTTACTTTTAAATAAAAATTCCTTTAAAAGTTATCGGTTACTACGATATTGTGGTGATTTACAGAAAAATAAAAATATCCTTAGGCTATTAGAAACATCTGCATTCTATTCCTGCAAAACAGGCGTTATTTTCTCCATAAAAAAAATATTTTTGATTACGATTATTGCAGAGGGGCAGGAACTGTAATCGTCGCCCGGGTGGCGCAGTGGTCTGAGCGACGGCTTGTGATCATTCGTCCGAGATGGGTCTGGGTTCGAATCCCGGTGAGGCTCGTACAACGCTTTCGTGATTTTACAGAGAAGCCCTTTCGGATACTGTAGTGAAACCAGAAAGTTGATGCTCTTTCGAAGTCTCCGACAGCGCTTCCAGAACGACTGATGTGGCTGATTGACAACTGCGAGTGGCCTGGGATGCGTAGATAACAACTCCACGCCCGCAACAGAGTTCCAGAAACGTGTTAACTGTCTTCGACACTGCAGTTTCTTACGTCCCAGATATTTTTCACCAGATCTTCTTTATGAATTTCAGGGTATGTGTATGTTTGCGAGCGCGTTTGTGTGTGTGTGCACGAATGTTGACTTTCTGCGCTTCCAAAAATAACTGCTTAGCAAATAATCAGAAGAAATGCATATGACGTAAAACACACACACACACACACAGACAATTTTCAATTTTGCGTATTTGTTCTAATTTACATTATATTATGTATCGTTACTTTTTCTAGCTTAAAATTATATCTCCCGAGAGTTTACTTTTCTTCGGAACTCCTAGCAGCCAGTGAAGCCAATAAGATCGCCGCAGCGGTCTGGGCGCTTGCTTCTGATCATTCATCCGAGTTGGGTCAGGGTTCGAATCCCGGTGGGGTATGGATGTTCTGTTTTTCTTACGGCACTGTCTCTTTCCCGTCCCTGAAACAAGTGGCCCTAAATTAGGGACGGGCGACTGCATACAGCCCACTGAGTTGCTCACGGTGGCCGTTAAACCCCATATCAAAAAGAAAAACAAATCTGCAATTAAATATTTCTATCCAGTTTTTAAAAAAAAATACTCTCATACTCTGCCGGTGAAATCGATCTAAAGTATCGTCGAAATAGTATTTGTTTTGCTGTCTCGGTGGCGCAGTGGTTTAAGCTCTGGTTTCTGACCATTCGTCCAAGATGGGTCTGGGCTCGAGTCCCGGATGATTCGCGGGCGGTACGTTTATCTGACGACACCTGCTCTCTCCCCTCCTCTTAGTTAGTGGCTCCAAATTTGGGACGGGCGACCTTTTATAAACCATAGAGTTGCTAGCGTGGGTAGTTAAACCCAGAATCGAAAAGAAAAACAATAAAAATTTTTTTAAACAATCAGAATTAAAGTAAAATAAATATATACTTTTACTGGGTAGCTTATTAGAATAACTTTCATGCCATGTCTACTGAAGTAATTTCAATTTAGAAGGCTGATCAAAAAGTTATAAGACTGGTTTTTCGATGCTAAATAAAATCCGAGTACTGGACACTTGCTGAACATTAAAGGGAAGATAGACAAGGAGGCTATATGTGTAAGACAAGTCAGGTCTTGTTTCACCTCGTGAGTGAAGAGCTGCAGTACTTTGATATGAACAATGTTTCGTTATGTCTACTCATCGGGAGCCTTTTGAACAAAGTGACGCGATAAAATTTTGCTTTCGCTTCCAAAAATCGGGAATGTGAAATGCTTCAAGATGCCTTCGGGTGGGAGGAGTTTTGTCACGAGCAAGTGTGTTTCGTTGGCATAAATAGTTTACGAAAGGCAAACTGTTGAAGATATGGCGAGGAAAGGAAGTCCAGTAACTACAGGTCCAGAGATTTTGATTAATGCTGCAAGTAATAGAATCAAAGAGGACCATTGAATCACAATTTTGAAGTTATGAAAGCACGCATACTATCGTGAAGCTTGAGCCTATGTCGTGTGCCATTGTTGGATTTCATGCATGCTCACAGTAAAGCAAAAGACGTTACGAGTGGACATTTGCACGGAGTTAAAAGAACGTTACCAAAACTAGAAGGAACATTTTCTGAAAAAGTATTATGCAATTTCTGATTGTCCGCCAATTAAAGAAACTATTGGAAGGTCTCCTCGTTGTGGCCGATTGGGAATGCAAAAACTTTGCGGGGCCGCTTTTGAATTCTATGTTGAAGGAAAGTTTGCTGAAAGTTTTCAGGAGCCGAGTTTCACTCTGGAGAGTATTTTGAGAAAAAAGCTTCTAGAGAAAATGATAATAAAATGTTCATTTTAGGAAAAGCAAGGTGAGCTGGGTGTCATGCTGGGGCAAGTACACTGTAAAAAATAAGTGGTGTGAATTCAGGGAAAATTTCTGAAAATAACGTGCAGTTAATTTGCCGGTAGGGAAACCCTACAATGTCTTTTAACGGAATTTCCATTTTTAAAAGTTCCCGTTTTTCTTAACTTCGGTATCTTCACAGATCTTCCGTAGTTAGTAACTCCGTTTATTTCAGAAAAGTCCGTTTCAAGTTTTTCTGTATTTAGATAGAAATTTCGCAAAATCCAACACGCTGAATATTTCCGCCCTTTACGCGAGAGAATCCTTTTGCACCCAAGTGTTCACGTGAGTCTCTACTATCACCAGAAAAAGTTTTCGTCATATGGATACGGAAAAAGTGAGAACAAAGTTTTTCTGTTAATATAAGAAAGGAATTGCGGAAAGTTCCTTAAAATTCAAAATTTTCCGTTAACACCTCTTGAAAACAGTAGTTTATCGTCAATATAAGAAAGAAGTTGAGGAAAGGTTTCTGAAAATTCAGAGGGGCGCGTTAAGCCGTCGGGCTCCGGGTACTGGCCTACCGATAACAAATAAGGACGTCTTCCTCCCACTTTTTACCTCGCTTCCGTGTCACTTTCCTATCGGGCACTCTAGCCCAAATCTCCTAGCTTCCTATATATTTCTGAGGGTTGTTTAAAACCTGGGGTCAGACACTCTCTTCCTAAAATCCTCTACATATGATCTCATGTGATCTGAAAATTCAGAATTTTTCTGGCGTACGAAAAATCTGTAAAATTCAGTTTTTTCCCATCATTTCACGGAAAAATTGTATCAGAAACATGCTTCATGAATTCACGAAAGAAGTGGCTTATGAATTTCAGAAAACGTTTTACAGTGTATATAGGTGCAATGGAAAGTATTTTGAGAAAGAGAGAGAGAGAGAGATAGAGATTTATAATGAAATGTTCATATCCAGAAGAGCAAGGTGAGCAGGGTTTCACTCTGGGGCAGGTGTATTATGTGCAATAGAGAGTATTTTGATAAAGAGCTTGTAGAAATTAATAATGAGATGTTAATGTCAGGAAGAGCAAGGTGAGCTGGGTTCACGATGGGGCAAGTGTACTAGGTGCAGTTGAGAGTAGGCCACCCCTGTGGCGAAGTGGTCTAAGCTCTGCCTTGTGATCAATCGTCTGAGATGGGCTCAGGTTCGAATCTCGGTGAGGCATGTACGTTGTGTTTTTCACGCGACACTGGCTCTCTTCCTTCCCTGGAGTCAGTGGCCCTAAATTAGGGATGGGCGACTGGTTATACCCCATTGAATTGCTCACGGTGGTCGTTAGCCCCCTCCCCCCAAGAAAAAAAGTGGAGAGTGTTTTGATAAAGAATTTGCAGAAATTGATACTGAAATGATGTCAGGAGAGCAAGAAGAGCTGCTTTTCACCTTGGGGCAAGTGCATTAAGTGCAATGGAGAATATTTTAATAAAGAACTTGGAAAGAGAGAGAGAGAGAGAGAGAGAGAAATTGATAATTAAATGTTCATGTCAGAAACAGGAAGGTGAGATTCATTCCTTTTTGATCAGACTATGTAATTATTGAAATCAAAACAGTTTAAACTGCTCTATTATTATTATTATTATTATTATTATTATTACTGCCAGAGAATTATAGTTCCTCACAGAACCCTTCATCAGACACATTCAGTACTATAACAACGAAAAATGCACACACTCACACACATAGCTCTGCAATTTTTGAATAAAAATTTGGAAGTAAAAAAAGATCGATGCCTGAAAAAATATTGCAAACCTAAAAAGCGACAATTAAAATACAATTTAAGTATTTATTATTTGCGTGATTGAAAAGACATGGAAACTTAAACATATTGAATAGGTCTCCATAGTGGAAACGAGACATAGATTCCGCAATCAGCAAATAAATCTATACTGTATACTTAAGTGCCGGGTTTAAACTTTGGTGCTGCAAATGAGACGTCTATAGTCATTAAGATTTGGAACAACAGAAGTCTGATTCTTCAACTCTGTAGAGTTTTAAACGTTTTGAGAGCTGTTGTTTAAATTCACTCTTCTTGAATATTTAATTAAACAGTAACGTCCTATTAGAAAAATCTGTAGAAAGACTCACGTATAATGATAACGTCTTTCTTTATTTGTTTCAGTCACGAGATGTTCGAAGAGGCATCAATGTAATCCACTGACACAATATATCTCGCTGGTTTCAAGGCAGATCTCAATCGGATAACATCATTTCGTCGATCACATATATGTCAGACAGGCTTTTAATCTCTTTCTCAATATCAACGCTTCACAATTTACTCACGATCTCTTTACAGCTCTACAAATCTCCACTCTCTATGCATTCAACGTCGTCATTTTATATTGTTCTGACTCTCTGTCAGAATTGCTAAAATATACAAGCTGTTAGGGTGAGTAATGCACGGTTCAGTTGCAAAATGTTCAAGCTGCAACTGAACTTCACATAAGAAAGAATAAACTCAAAAAGAGGGTAAAATCAGGTGTACGTCAACTTCTATCAATACTTCCGTACAGGGTCTCTGACTTTTCGTTTGAAGAATTTTATTCTATACAACGGAACAAAAGAAAGAAGTTCATTCCACTGCTAGAAATAAACTGAGGATTTAAAATTACCCTTTCTGGTAGTTTCGCGCGGCTATGAGATGGTTTATGGTAACTCTCTGATTAATAATTATTGTGGCTTCCAAAAAAAAAAAAAAAAAAAAACATTTTCGAAGGGGGGGCAACGTTTCCTAAATACACCCGTAAATGCGTCCCTGCAAGGCCCAGTGTCCCCCTCTAAATATGCCCTGTCGCACTAAATAAACACATAAATTAACTTTACCCATCATGAAAAGTGTTGTTCTTGTTAAAAATAGGAAATGCATGGAGATTTTAAAAAATAATTCCAGTTAATTAGTACAAAAAGAATGTTTCCAATCTGATGGTTACAAGTGAAGATATTGTAGAAAATACAAAAACCGGTGTGCGCCATTCACAGTGAGGAAACTTGTGTTCCAAAAATTATGGAACAATCTTCATTCTCATAGTACCTGCTACCAAACGCAAAAAGGAACTGATCGAGTCCGACTGAGGACGGAAATAGTGGTTCTCTTGAATTACGTCGGCTAATGGCATATATACAGTACGTATATTCAAGTGCACCCATCAGGGGGAGAGGAGGGTTAGCTCGAGTCCCCCCCCCTAGCCTTGGTATAGCCAAATTTTTGATAAATTTAAAACACTAAAATAGACAAAACCTTTTTTTAAAGCATTTTTAAAAATAAAAAGATATTAATGATTAATTGCAATAATCAAACTTCTTTATTTTTGTTGTATTTTAGTATCTTGTACATTTACTAAAATGTTTGACAGCTTTGAAGGAGGTAAGGATTTTTCTTATCTCCCCCCCTTAAAGTACTCATATGGGCGCCACTGCGTATATTCGGAAGTCAAAAGACGTAGAAATGGAATATAGCAAATCTTCCGTAGCCACTAAAGAGTAATGGCAACAAATTTAAAAATTAGTTTAAATTCTTTGCTAAGGCTCATGTTAATTTCATATTTCAAATGAAACATATACAGTAATACTAAAGTACGCACTTAATTTTTTTTTATACACTGAGTGGCCACTTTATCATGACCACCCCCTCAGTACTTGGTTGGGCCTCCTTTCGCCTTTAATACTGCGTCGATTCTTCGTGGCATGGACTCCACGAGATGTTGATAGGTGGTTTGTAGAATCTGAGACCGTGCTTGATGAATAGCACTTTCCAGGAGTGTGAGATTGCAGGGTTCTGGACCCAGCTGTCTGATGGCTCGTTCAACTTTATCCCACAAATTCTCAGTGGAGTTGAGATCTGGAGATTGTGGGGGCCACCTAAGCAAAGTAAACTCACCGGCATGTTTCTGAAACCAATCCTGTACAATACGAGCATTATGGCAGGACGCATTGTCTTGTTGAAAGTAGCCACCGCCATTGGGATAAACCACCCACATGACAGAATGCACTTGGTCCGCAACGATGTTTAGATATGATGTGCCAGTCAGACGTTGACCAACACGTATTAAAGGGCCCAAAACATTCCAGGAAAACATTCCCCAAACCATAATGTTGCCTCCACCAGCTTAAAGGGTTGTAGCAATGCGTTTTGGGGTCCATGCTTTCCTGCTGTTTCCGCCAAATTCTCACTGGGCCATCGGCATGGTGCAACTGAAAACGTGATTCATCGGACCACATAATTTGTTTCCAATTATCGACTGTCCAATCCTTGTGCTCCTGTGCGAACTGGAGACGTTTTCTCTTGTTAACTGCAGACAGCAAAGGTGTTCGAACAGGCCTTCGGCTGCCATATCCCATCTGATGCAGTGTACGGCGGACAGTGCGTGCAGAGATCATTTGAGGTAATCCTTGATTAAGATGGTCTAATTTGCTGCACTGTTGCCCTTCTGTTGTCTGTTACCAGTCTGGCCCCTCTCCGTTCCGCCCGAGCAGTCACTAGTCGATGACAACCACACGTTGCACGTAGAGACCCAGTTTTTTAGCTGACAGTCCAGTTTTTAAACACTTTAGCAACAGCTGCTCTGGAACATTTCATGAATGCGGCGGTTTCGGTGATACTCGCTTCATGGCTCCGAGCTCCTACAATAATCCCACGTTGAAAGTCCGTCAAATCGCATTTTTTACCCATCTCGTCACCCTAAAATCACTTCTGCTACTGTCGCAAGCACTATGCTTTCCCTTTTTATATTAGCCTCGCCCTCTGCGGCAACAGCGTGCAGCTATAGCTCATTTGCTTAAAATTGTTAGGTGGTCATAATAAAGTGGCCACTCAGTGTGTATGTGTTTCATGTACGCTACCTTGGTAACACGGCAAACATCGTAACAATCCAGTTCCTGCAAAACCTCGCCCATTTGTAACAAGCCTTTTGAAACACCGATTTCCAGCTCTGCAAACTTGTTGAGGATCGGAGGCACATTGACAATATCTATAATTTAACGTAGCCTTTCGGGTGTTTCCTTGCCGAAATTCCAGCGACAATCCAATTCCTTCTAAATCCTGCCAAGCATTGCCTCGCCTATCTGCAAAATGGCTTCTGAAATACGGGCTCGGCAAATTTGTTGGGAATCGGAGGCACGTTGTAATACTTAATATTTCGGGTGGTTCCTGGCCAAAATTTGTGCGAGATTTGCGCTGAAACTCCAATCGCCGTCTTTGTTTCTTCGAACCACAACACGCATTGTACTTTCTCCTCTCTATTGAAATCAGCCATTTTGTTAGCTGGACTGACGTGCTGTCACCACGTGGTTGACGCGCCAAGCAGTCATACCCAAAGAGGCTTGTGAGGACATCACACATACGCACACACAAACCAGCATGCCTTGGCTGTGACTTTGCTGGATGCGGTGTAAAAAAACCCGTCAAAGTTGTTAAATTTTGTGATTATCCCCGAATAGCGCTTAGATTGCAGGTGCAGGTGTCTAAGAAAGAACATAATTACTCAGTATAATATTCGTTTTTCCAACTGCACCATGAAACCCTGTTTTGCCTTAACAGCGATTCTACACTTGAACGCGATGCTTTAAAGATCAATACCGTAGTGTGGAAAATTATAAGCTCTCTCGAAATAGCGTATAATTTAATCGATTCAACATAAGTTTTATCTGCTTGCTGTCAACCAAAATATAATTAACTAAGCATTTTTTTTTCTTTCTTTCTTTTTTCGATCCGGTTTCTGGATACAGGGTTCACGAGACTTCACAGAAAAACAGTGTTCCAGCACGTGAATCTCTCAGCCTTATTTGTTTAGGGTATTATTTTCCTACCCCTCCAGTTTTCAACAATGATTTCACGCAGGAGCAGTGCCAGCAGGGAAGCTGAACTGGCACAACTAAAGTTTAAAATAAAAAAAAAAAAATGCCCCGGAAAAAAACAGCAGTGATAGGAAAATAATTTCCCGAGCGAAGAATTTAAACTAATGCATCATTTGACTGCTTAAGAAAAATTGAGTTTTGGGCTCATTAATTTTTATTTAGTGAACTGTTATTGTTGCTAATACGTCTTATTTTCACAGAGATGTTATTTTAAGCTGACAAAATTGCCGACGTGTTCCTTCGCACATAATAATTACCGGAGAACATTTGCTTACAAATAAATGAGCGCTTCCTGACTAACAGTTTTTGTTTCAACGACGAAGAACATCCTTTATGAAAATAATTAGCATACCAGTGCTTGCCAACCTTAGATGTGCACTGATTTGGAGAGGTTTAAAAACCCTTCCAGGCTTTATACACAGAACAGCAGGGTCCGATCGTTTTTATACGAAAGAGAATCACAAGGTCTTTGCTAACGTATTTTGATTTGACTCTTTTATTGCATCGTCATGAACGTTTTGGGATATACAGATGAAAAGGAATCTTTAATTGGCTTTCCCGTTTTTTCTCCCTCTACAACCTCCACCAATGGAGAGACTGCACTTGCTCTTACAGTATTCCTGAAAGGATTCTAGCCCTACGCCTTATCAAAGCAAAGCTTTCGGGTCTTCAGAATCACTAATATTCAAATTTTCGCTTTACACTGATATTTATGTCATTTTTTAAACTCAAATAATTAAATTTCCCTCCGTAAAATATACACGCAGAAAATTAAGATGTATGTGAAATAAAAGAAAAAGAGTAAAGAAAGAAAATAAAAAAATAAACCATGCGCAGGTAAACATTTCACAAAAGCAAAATTTTATTGCAGAAATGTAAGCGTCTGCGAAGAGATTTCTTCATAAAAAACGGAAAATATTTTGCGGACGTTCAATCTTTACGTCTTCAATTAGGTGCTGTATTTTTTAAATGAAATTATGGAATTTCTTTGTCAGTTAGTATATCGATCACAAAATTCCTTCAAAAGTTTCATAAAAATTGTGCCAACTATCTCATTGGCAGCACGGTTACCAGGATTATTACTGGAAAATTTCTTATAAACCAAAGCGAGGCGAAACATTTTATAATAACATTATTTTGAGATGTAGAAGTTACATAGTTTCTATTGAATCATATTTCTACGACAGGATCACAATTAATTTTTAAACCCAAAAAGCTTTTCATGAAATCTGCATGCTGTATATAATGTATTGAAATTCAGTGTCTTGTTAGTTGCATATGCATATAAAGCAGTGTAATCTTCTCTTTTGTGCTTAATCACACACCAAGAAATCATCTGCCTGCAAGACACTAACATTTTCACAGTATAAAAAGGAAAAAAAAAACTTTACACTTTCCTTATAAGTAAGTATTTTGAAAACAAAAATGTATAAGCATGATAAGGTAATAAAAGCTGGATAGCAAGATAAGGTAATAAAAGCTGATGTGCAGTGTCTGTATTTAAATGTCAAGTACGCTTGAAGAAAACATGACTTCAGATGTTATACAGGTGATGTCGCTTAGTGAGAACTCCAAATATAGTCGGCTAGGGAACCAACAAAGTAATGAGGTCGGACTTTGATATAGCCTATCTCTGTTCGTTTTAGACAAACAAGGATGTATGCAGTCTCTCATTTTCAAAAAAAAAAAAAAAAATTCACAATGTTCGCAAATGTCTACAGGATTCGTATCTCTATACATGACTCTACGTGCAGAAAAGTTGTTGTTCCTTTAGTGTGGATGTTAGCAACGCTTGGAATGTCGCAGCAGCAACCGCATTGTCTCCGCCTGAAATTCAAGATGCTAACGACCAACACTATGTGTTTTCTTTGTAGATAAAAGATGAGAGATTTGCATTTACCTGGGGAGAAGTCATAACTTGCGCATTAACGATAACATCTTTCTCCCTTTTAAATCTTTCCTTTCAAAATAATCTTGAATTAAGTTATTCTCCAACAAAAAAGAACATCCCATAAGACAGAGTAAGTTATTCTCCACCAAAAAAGAACATCTCATAAGACAGAGTAAGTTATTCTATACCAAAAAAAGAACATCCCATAAGACAGAGTAAGTTATTCTCCACCAAAAAAAGAACATCTCATAAGACAGAGTAAGTTATTCTCCACCAAAAAAAGAACATTCCATAAGACAGAGTAAGTTATTCTCCACCAAAAAAAGAACATCTCATAAGACAGAGTAAGTTATTCTCCACCAAAAAAAGACCATCAGATAAGACAGAGTAAGTTATTCTCCACCAAAAAAAGAACATCCCATAATACAGAGTAAGTTATTCTCCACCAAAAAAGAACATCCCATAAGACAGAGTAAGTCGCAAAGACGTTTTTAAAGCAGTTTTCTCAAGGTCATTCAACACGTTATTTATGAAAACATCCATTGGAAATCCAGGAAAAATTCTGGAAAACAGAAACTCAATTCGTTTTAGAACACATATGACGGATGATTTGCAATTTCTCTCCACAATATATACTGTTCGACATTGAAATTATCCCATGCAGAAGGAGTCTGCGTATCGGCATGGAAGTTGATTAATGTGTGCAGACAGGTGAAATGTGCAAATAATTCGAGTTTTCAACCAATCGCGTGAGATGTACGAGAGAAAAGGGGAGAAACTTGCGCAGCCGAAGCCATGTCGTTTCGGGTGCACCAGATCATACGGAGTGCTGAGAGCTGCTACAGCATTGTGACGTACTATAATGTTAAAACACGTGTGAAGACGACAAATCTGCAGTGAGACATTCTGTCCGAGTAGCTCAGTTGGGAGAGCGACCTACTCCGGAGTGAGGGGACACAGGTTCGATGCCCGTCGCGGACAAACTTGTATTTTCACAGCATATTCAAGGACCGAAGATACCCCATAGACTTCGTCATGGATCATATCACCAGCTGAATGCGTTTGAGAGAGGAAGAATCTCTGGCCTCAGTGGAGCTGGTTGTTCGATTCACCGAATCGTGGTCAATGTGCATCGGGATAACAAAAGGAATTTTGACAAGAGTTGTTCGAAAAGCGACCGCCAATCACCGTAACGGGACCGGTGCAATCAGGCGGACCTCAGCACTCATCAATCACGGTACTTGTCGCAAGCAATTGCGGAGCCAAGCTATTGAAGAATGCATTCAACGGGATGTAGCGATTATGCACATCCCCGCAGGCAGATCTGCCCTCCCGACTGCCATTGCATCTCCGGGAAACCACCTAGTTCTGCTGGAGTGGTGTCGGAGTTAAGTTGCGTGGCTACAAAAAGGGCACCATATCGTGTTTAGCGATGAATCCGGATTCTGCTTTGATGCTGACGATCTACGTGGCCATACGAAGAACCCAGCTACTGTCCACTGCAGGCCAACAGAGCATCCTAATATGAGATTACTAATAGTTCTACATCCGACCGCCTCAGATAAGCATAACATGCATGGTGGATGATAGGCCGAAGGTACGTTAATAACGTTCTGCGACCGTTTTCTTGCTATTGCTGCAGTAGAACCCGCTTATAACGTGGAGCTCGGAACCAACAGAAATCCTCGTTAAATTTGAAAAACACTTGTTGGGGTGATAAATATTAGCATGAAAAAATATGTGTATATGAAAAAATGCATACACATTTACGTTATATTATCCACAAATATCAAAACATATGGCAAAGTTTTTTCACCATTTTCTAGCTTCCCAATGATGGCTACTTTGTCATTTACGTATAACGGGTTTCTCTTGAACATTTTGTCACTTACAAAAGTTTAGGATTTCCTACTTGATGGCTATTGAGTTGATAGATGTTTAACGACACACATGAACCAAAATCAGCACCAATCTTCCCAATGCAACGCTCATTTGGAGGGTGTGAAAGGGGCGATAGATACACTTCCAGAAATCCTTATCACTCCTGTTTTTCCTCAAGCCACATCCCCATTCCACTACTCCCCTATTTTTCTCGGCCGCCATCGCCCAGAAATCCACTTAATACATGTGCGTGAACCCTGCGCATAACTTTTTGTGTAGGAATAGGGCGCCTGTTTTCAGCTACGTTGAACTCATACTCCCAATAGAGCCATGGAGTAGGCGTTGGAGATTCTCTAGCAGAACTCACTTGTTAAGCATTTAATGTATTTCCTTCTCATTGCTTTTCTATCTACATTCTTCCACTAGTACACAAAAATTCCACTGCGATGTTGCAATTTCGTCCTGTATCCAGTTATTTCGCTTATGTATTTACACTATATGCACCCATGTTTACAGATCTTAAAAGAAATTGCAGGGACGCCCTGCGCTTAAAAGAATGTTTACCAACTAGGGATTTGGTATTAAAGTGAGCATTATTAATGTAAGCAAAGGAACAGTGGTTATGCTGAAAGTCGTTCATTTTAAAATCTAAAAGCATGTAATTTCCTCTGTCATGGTCTAAGTTAAATTTTAGTTACATTAACTCTCATGGAAATTTGATCCTTGCTATGAATAGATTCAGTATCAGTACTCATTTTTAGGGTCCCATTGTCCACGTATAACGACGACCCTCTGCAAAATAGAAAAATATAGTTGACATACTATCCTTTGTAATGTAAATTTCTTTAGTTTATAGGAAATGCAAGTCTTGAATAAAATAAAGAGAAAATGGATTTGGCAATTATCGTGTAGAAATATCTAAATTAACATGAGCAGAAAATTTGTTAGCTTAATAAATTATCATAAAGGAACAAAATGTTGTCTACAATATCAGTCTTAAAATTATTTCTTCGTTCTTCGAATATCCTCTCTGTAGTACCAAAATTTCTTTCGCTGCTTGCACTTGAGGTAGGGATTGAGAGTGACTCTAGCTAGTTGTGGACATTGGCTTGAATTTAACTTCCACCATGATAAAAAACACAGTGTGATTTTTGTCATATGATAAAATCATGTAATGAAACATTTCAACGAATCTTTCTTATTTTGTATTGATATCCTCCCAGTCGCAGAAATTACTTTTCTTCATATGTGGTTACTGTGCAGATTCTTATTGGTGAATTTTTTTTTTTTTTTTGCAATAAGCCTGTCTTTTGGGCAGGTCTTCAGTTTAGTTGCCTCCACACATGATAACATTCGTAGCTGTATGAAAGATCGTTAATTGCTCTTAACAGTCTTTAACTAATATCCAAGACGTGCATCAATGATCAGCGTTGGGCTTTGAGGCTTATTTCCGAATTTACAAAAACGAACTTCAACAACACTAATGGAAAACAAACTGGTGTTAAGGAGCGATTTTTATAACATGATCGAAATGCTGACCCGTCCAGAAGAAGCAACTTATGTCGCTTGACCAGAGTTACCCAAGATCAGTCCGACATCGAGCCCGAACCCGGCCCCATATCGGGCCGGGCTCGAGACTATCCTGATCTGCCCAACCCATGCAGGTCTCTATCCCGGACACCACAGGACACAATTAGAAGGCTGTATCACTCCGTACTACACCGTGTGTCTGACTGCATTGCACAAACATTCACCACGCAGATATTGACTGCTGTCATGTAATCCTGTCTTGTAGATCTTGAAGACTGCCAAACTGATGTACTGCCTTGAAAATTAAATCTTGTATTATCCACTTCATATTCTATGCCAGGAGATTTTTGTCTCATTTAGCTCACACTTTCTGGATTCGGCCATTTCATGCGTGAACTCGTAGACTACTACACGCATCTACCTCACGTAACAGTTGGATTCCAAATTTCACAGAGTCTTTGGCATCTTATTCAGTGTACTTTGGGATGCGAATGACAAACAAGTTAGTAAAATCATGCAATGCATTGATTATAACACGCTTTCCAACATGCCAGAAATCATTACTCAAGTTATGAGGATAATGGCTGTGGAATAAATCTCGGTCCTGTGACCTGACCTTTGATCCCATTTCGATGATATTCTACAGAACCGGTTCAGTATACCTCCGAAATAACATGATAAAGTTTTGTCGCAATCGAAGCATTTTTACGTAACTTATGATGCATAAGGGCTATGGAATAGATTCCGCTCCGGTGTCCTAACCTTTGACCCCGTTTCGCCCATTTTCAATAGGATTCGTTGAAGCCATTTCGCCCACTTTATAGCCAGGCCGCTACAACATACTAACATGTCATCCAATTCGAAGAGTTTTTACGTAAGTTATGACGCATAATGGCGATGGAAGTGATTCCGCTCCTATATCCTGATTTGACCCCATTTCGTCCATTTTCAATAGGGTATGTCCCCAGGTGGTCTCCTACCACATACTAAAATTTCATCGAAATCGAACCATTTTTACGCACGTTATGACGTATAAAGGCAATGGAATGCATCCTACTCCTATGTCCTGACCTATGACCTCACTTCACCCGTTTTCAATAGGGTTCATTCCCAGTGGTCCCCTACAATATACTAAAATTTCATCGACATCGAACCATATTTACGCAAGTTAGGACGCATAAGGTCAACGGAATGAATCCCGCTCCTATGCCGTGACCTTTGACCCCACTTCACCCATTTTCAATAGGGTTAATTCCCAGGTGGTCCCCTACAGTATGCTAAAATTTCATTGACATGGAATCATATTTACGCAAGTTATGACGCATAAGGGCAATGGAATGGATTCCGCTCCTATGTCGTAACCTTTGACCCCATTTCGTCCATTTTCAATAGGGTTCGTTCCCAGGTGGTCCCCTACCACATACCGAAATTTCATCGACATCGAACCATTTTTACGCGAGTTATCGTGCCGACAGACGGACGGACAAAGCTGGAGCATATACGCTTCTTCAACCTACGGTTGGAAAGCGTAAAAAACCCACACAGCGTTTGAGGTTTCAAGACTGTCTTTTTATTTATTTCTTTTTTTCAGTAGGCATCGCCTAAGCTTAATGTGTTACAAGAGAGGCGCCAGATCATTTTGGACAGAGTTCATAAGTTGAGATAAACGTACCCATCGACTTATGAAGGACGAGAAATGGAGGAAAGGGGAGTTTTTCAGTTAATAACAGAACTTCATTTAGAGATTTGCCATGGCATCTCTCAAAAGAGAACATGCAAAGGGCGTTTCCACTGAAGCGGCTCGACAGATCCATTTAGCTAAACGCGAAGGCACAACAGTTCCTTTTAACAGTCTAATGACTTGTGTGAGAGAAATAAATCTGAAATATGAATTATAAGACTTTCTAAGCAACAACGATAACAACCAAATGCCGGTCAATAACCCTCCAATTATTTTGGATTTTAAGCTGGCTTCCGCACTGACAGCTGAATACTTTGAGACCTTGATTAGCAAATAAATAAACGATGTTTACCTAAAGTTATCATATATAAGAACAGCAGGGAGCATTAAGATGAACTGGAGTGGCCACTTAACAAACTTCGTTTGGTTTGAAAGACGTGTGTGTGCGCGCGCATTTTATTTTTATGCTCTTCTTTTTTTGATTTTTGTTTTTCAACTTGAACCACTTAACTGATAACACACAGGACACATACTTCAAGGAGATTCTTTCTTCTTCATCACTACAATCTTCTTCTTTATTAAGAATGTTTTGGTTTTCTTTCCTCATTTCGTTGAAACACATGAATTGAAACCGGTTGCTAGTTAAAGATAATTCTTGTGGCTTCATGGATACATTGTTGGTATTCACAAAAATGAAACATTTTTAACATTTTTGCTGTAAAAAGAGAGAAAAAAAGAGAATAAGCTATATTTTATAGAGACACAGTGAAAAGTACGAATATTATTATCATTTAAGTTCTTCCACTGAAAGTTTTATGATGATTCTGGGTTCGTACTTGCTCTCGCGCGTTGGTGTTCGAGAGAAACAACAATTAATAAATTGACTTACACTTAGGTGTTCGTAATTTATTCCTTGATTTAAAGTATACTTAACCTACATCTCATAGTACGATTGAAGATGTAGCAGCATATACACAGTCGTATCAGAATAATATGACCACACCCGGAATCACAGTGTACAGGCCCAGGCGTGTCACAGAGTGAACGTGACAAGGTGATATAAGCAGCCGGCCAGGACAGATGAGCCATAGTGTGTTACGTCAGCACAATGGACAGAGGTAGTGGTTTGACGGACGTTAAAAAAAGAATGATTACCGGCTACCGCGCCAAGGGTGGAAGTATCTCAGAAACAGCAGACTTCGTGGGCTGTTCGCGAGATGCTATAGTCAGGGTGTACGAAGAATGGACCACTGACACACCGAGTACCTCGTGACGTCATAACTGTGGAGGCCCAAAGGCCATCGACCCCAGAAGAGAACGTGGCTTCCGTCGACTGGTAAAGGGTAATCGACGCGCAATGGTGTAGCAATTGACCACACAAATGAAAATTTTGGCACCCAGGTACGTGTCCCCGATAACAATAGATCGAACCCTGTTACGCATGGGTCTCCGGAGTCGACGATGCGTCAAGGCTACCATATTAATCCAAGTCCATCAGCAATGACGCTTGCAGTTCGCACGGGACTACCGTCATTGGACAGTGGAAGAATGGGTAAAGGTTGTCTTCTCCGGCGAATCGAAGTTTCTACTCCACAAAAGTGACGGGCGATGGCGGATACGGCCTCAGGCACACGAGAACCAAAACCCGAACGCGCTTGTCGATCAAGTACAGGCCGACGGTGGCAGTGTTTATGTCTTGGGAATGTTTTCCTGGTATGATCTGGAACTGCTGGTATAGCTGGCACCGCTGGATGGGTCCCTGAATGCCAATGGCTCCCTGTCTATGCTCGCTGAACACATGAATCCATGTTGAACGTTTACCCTGGTGATGATGGTGTGTACCAACGGGACAATTCGCCGTGCCACGTCGCTAAGGGGGTGCGTTGTGAATGGTTCCAGGAACACAACAGCGATGTTTCCGTTCTCCCTTGACCCCGGCGAAATCGCCCGACCTCAATTCCATAGAACACTTGTAGTACTATTTAGATCGACAGGTTCGACATGCCAACCCACACCAACGTCATCTCCGGTACCCCCGTGCTGTACTGCAGTCCGAATGGGCACGCGCTCCTCGGGCAACCTTCCAGAGCCTCACTGCGTCCATGCCACGCCGTCTCGCCGCTGTCATTCGGGCAAGAGTGGCGATTTCCATTATTAGGAAGGTGGTCATATTATTCTGATACGACTGACTGTAAAATGGCATTTAACATCATCTTTAACTACCTTTACAGGTGAGCGAAGCAGTACTTAATCAATACAGACACTTAGAGTTGAAATTACATGACTTGAATAACTGCCAGTCATATTAGAGAGAAGAGAAACTGTTGGAAGGTCACAGGTGACGTGCAGTATGGAACGTATAACGGGAAGTAACCAAAATATATTTACGTGAAAAGTCAATAAAATGAAAGGTAAGAAAGTAGCAGTACTAGTTCTAAGAGATAAATACACCTAGCTCGTCTAAGAAGAGAAAGTTGATGTATTATTAAGTAGCCAGCACACAAGAAAGTAGCAGAGTGCATTACTCTTAGTCATATGCTTTTAACAGTAATTCTGGGTCCAAAGGGTTTTGATTGTTCTTGACAATTTCAGTGACGGCCACTTTCGAAACTCAAATTTATGTCTATTTGTTTTAATTTTTATAAACGGCTAAACGTTATTAGACAGCCAGATAAGTATATTTATTGTTCTACTGCATACCGTACAGTAATAACAACTTTTCACATTTTTTTCTTAAGAAATTTCGCTATTTAAAAATGATTAAGATGAGGATAAAAACATACTAATGCAGAACTTTTTTTGTAAAATACTGGTGAGATTGGCTACCCAATTATGTGATCCGCCGACAGGCGGAGATATGATTTAATTATGAAAATATCTGTAAAGAATTAAGATAATGATTTAGTGAGTTGTGTAGATAATTAAAAGTGTTGGTAAAGGACAATCACAGAAAACAGGAAACAAATATGTGGATATGATGAAGAGACTATCGTGCTGATTGATACACAAATAAAGAAGATAGCTGTCTAAGCACGAACACTTTAGCTCAAACCAATTACAACACTCAAATGAAGCTAAGACGTATCACCGGTATCAAAAGTATACACAGTTAAAACCATGACGACACAAATAACTCATTCCATTGAGGTTTAAAAAGGTTTAATGTTAAAAACTTGCGAGATCTTTCGAACCTACGACTTATAGGTTCATCATCAGGCACCAAAACTCGCAAGGTGCACATGAAACGTAGTGGTTATATACACGTGTGGTTATGGGCAAAGACCGCGCATGCGTACAAGTCGGAACAGTATGAGGTCATAAAATACATACATTTAAAATAATATATGTATTATAGGTATAAATACATAGGTTATTTTAAATGTATGTATTTTATGACCTCATACTGTTCCGACTTGTACGCATGCGCGGTCTTTGCCCATAACCACACGTGTATATAACCACTACGTTTCATGTGCACCTTGCGAGTTTTGGTGCCTGATGATGAACCTATAAGTCGTAGGTTCGAAAGATCTCGCAAGTTTTTAACATTAAACCTTTTTAAACCTCAATGGAATGAGTTATTTGTGTCGTCATGGTTTTAACTGTGTATACTTTTGATACCGGTGATACGTCTTAGCTTCATTTGAGTGTTGTAATTGGTTTGAGCTAAAGTGTTCGTGCTGAGACAGCTATCTTCTTTATTTGTGTAACAAATATGTGTCAGAGGGATAGGAGCAGTTTTCATCCCCTTGTCTGAACTCCTTTTAGGACCCACCTTGATAGTACGACTGGGAACGCCGAGGGAAAGGTCAAGAAGAGCAAAATTGGCTCATACCGAAGTCATCTGCCATTAGTCGCTGCTGAAAATTTTTTCAAGATGTAAACACAATTATAAAACGTCGTACACCCTAAAATAATAGAAGACGGAAAAGGGCTCGCATGACAGTGTATAATGATAACTGAGGTCAAAGGACTCCCAGTTTGGAGTAGAAATTATGATCTTAAAATTGAACATATCGTCACAAATCACAACTCACTCAGCTTGGCTGATGAATGCCAGAACTAGGAAGGTTTGGAGAAAAGTGAGCTAGACAGTTGTATTCCAGTCGCGAAGGAAATGGTTCTACCATTAGCTGATATTTTACCAAAGGAGAGAATTTGTGAAATTCGTAGCAGCTGTTTTGAAGCAAAGATAGCGTTCAAAAAAGAGTGAAATAACGAGCTTCAATAAAAGATCGGCTGGAAACGAGTCGTAAAGAAAAATTACCGCCAAAAGGTGCTGTACCAAAGAATAAGATACCGGTATTGTACGTACCGCAAAGAGGGTCATTTGATCATTTGAGAGTTCATCAACTCTCGTTGAAGGCGAAGCGAGAGAGGATCCACGAGCCCTAACTGCCTCAGGAGGCAGCGAAAAAAAGCGATTACCCACGTTCATCTCTAACAGTTGAGGGACGGAGACTATTGGCGATAACTAAACTGGTGGTCAGTGGCCAAAAAGTGGTACACAGAAATCCTTCTAAGTTGCGAGCGAAAGAAGAACCAAAGGTGAGAAAATATAGCTGGGAGGATTATTTATACATGATAAAAGAGGAATATACTCTATTTTAGAATATAATATAGCGGGAGGATCATTCATGTTCACCCCTTCATACAGATAAACAGTCCCGAAGATCGATTAGGTGCAAGCATCGGATAAAATGAGAATATGCAAGTTCTCCGTACAAAGTAAAAATAGTCGTGATCAGTGTGCAACTATTGAATAGCTGCCGCTCGTTTCTATGAGTTTTGCACTACTGGGTTCGGGCATAACGTTTATAAATAAAGTTACTTACAGTGCGCCAGCGTTCCAGTCGCTGTCGGCATTTAACCATTTTAACGATTGGAACGAATTAGCTCGGGGTTAGCAAAATAGGCTGAAATTAGCTCGAACGAATGTATTCGTTGTCTAATGAGTGGCTCGAGTATAATTATACGAATGAACCTGCCCATCAGAAAGTGTTGTTTCGCTCTTACCTTTGCTATTCAAAGTGATCATTTAGGAGAGTAATTGATACTAATTCTTTCTGACTGATTATCAGCTACAAGGGCTATAACAAAGGGCGATGGTCCTAAGAAAGGAGTGAGATGGTATTTGAGTTATTTGTTTCCATCCAGTGGCATCCTATAATGCCTTGCTTCATGAAGCAGATAATGGAGGTCCAGAAGCGAGCGATTATTACCCGTAAAAGGTTTACACGTTCGATACTGCTGATACAAGAGGGGAAAGGAATTGTTGTAGTTTTCGTGAAACTCGGTCACTATGTGAACATTTTTGTTTGAGAAGAGCAGAACATTTTGGGCACCATTTGTTTCAGTTATATCGGCCGTTTAAACGGTTAATGAGTGATAATCCACACAGTTTGTGCTTTGCTACTCAAGGAAACAGTGAGCCGAAATGAGTAAATATAACCAAATATTCTTCGTTTGTTTACTTGATTAATATCTGTTAATAGATGTGTGTGCGTTGTATCTGAACTCCTCTCTGCCAGTACCTGAGAATTAGTTATTCATTTATTTAGTACGTTCAATTGGTTCCTGGCCCGTTACAGTTTACACAGTGCTACGTCTAACTGATAGTTTCCACGAAGATGATCTCATGCCTGTAAGTGTGATTTGACGACCGTAAATTCGGAGCCCATCGCGGAAAGATGTCGCTGCCTTGTATAATACCGTAATTTTAGTGAACGCACGTAGGGACACCCCGATATTAAGCCTCGATTGACACTGGCGATAAAAACAATGATCCTCTACTGCGCATCACTGGTGGCAGCGGTGGGATACTCGCCTGTCAGTGTCATTTCGTGGTAGCAATGCAGGATACTTTTCAGTCAACAGCAATACGTAATTATATTAACACATGGTCCATGTGATAATTTTATTAAATTTAATAATTATATTAATACGCAGTCCATGTGCATCGGAATGCCAAACAGTTGGACGTTTTTGGCAGCAGTTGTAGCAAAACAGTAATGCCAGCAGCCGTAATGGGATCGGTACAGTCAAGCGGATGTCACCGCGCATCGATCGGCACATTCGTTGCCAGACAACTGCGGGGTATTCGGCGTGATGTAGCGGTGGGTATGGACATCCTCGACGCGACTCGGACGTATAGCCGAAGGTTAACGGAGGCTGGTCTATGCTACCGGTTTCAGTTGTGTCACCAGAGCATATCCGAGCTCGGCTGAAGTGGTGTCGTAGTTTCAGCTGCGTCGCGACAAGAACGGCACCATGTCATGTTCAGCGATGTCTCGACTTTTTCTCAGTGCAGACGATCATAGAGTCCGCCTCTGACGACGACGTGGCTATAGGGAGAGTCCAGTTACTGTCCGCGAGCAGCACAGTGCTGGCTAATAGAGCATCTTTTGTTCGACAGCCAATCACCTCTTATAAGCATAATGAGCATGGTGGATGACAGCCCGAAGGTACATGAATAACGTTCCACAGCTCGTTTTATTCCTATTTCTGAGTGGTATCCCTGAGGCTGTTTTTCTGCAAGATAACGCTCTGTCACCCGCCAGTTGTTCATACCTCACGAGCGTGTCTACAAAGGGTCCATATGCTTATACGATCGATGATATTTCCCGACATATAACCCATCGAACATACACAGACCTCATCGGACGACGCTTAAAACCTCTCCCCGGCTACCCAGTAATGCCACTGAATTATGAGGCCAGGGAAACGTTTGCATGGACCCAAGTACCCCAGGACATAATTTGGGTGCTGTATCACTCCATGCGGCGGCGTGTGCATAATCGCACTGCACAACATGCCGCTCGCAAGAAATATTAACTGCTGTAACGTGATCTGGTCTTGCAGCTTATTAAACTAATGCGCTGATTTGAAAATTAAATCATATGTCATCCACTTCATATTCTATGTCTCTGGTGATCTGCGGCACATTTGGCTGATACTTTTTGGGTGGGAAAATTTTACGGTCGAGCAGTGAGTTTTAATGAATTTAGCGTAATTTGATACATATACCTTCAGTAGATGAGCCATAAGTACGAAGTAAAAAAATATCTGTTACCCCAAAATTTTATCCATTGTCGATTGTTGCCAAGATGCATGAATGGTAATTTGCATTTCTGTTCAAGTTCTCAAATTTGTAATACTGCTTGTCGGAGATTCCCCTATTTCAAGAAATTTGAAACGTTGACGTTATTTTTTTTCATTGGCGGCTTTTTATAGACATTATTTACTTTCTCTTCCGCAAATTCTCGTTATTTCTGAACTCCTTCAAGAATTTCATCATCTGTTGTTCTTTTCGGTTTTTGTTTTATTTTACTTAGAAATTGTTTGGGTGTCACAGTCTCTATTAATCCAATCTTCACACACACAAACAACTGATAAAAATCTTCTCTTTTTAATTCTGGTGTCTTTCTTAAATTGGGATTATTGCCATTGTAAAATTCAGCTTTGTGGAGAAATGAAACTGTTTGTTGCATTTCTTATACTTTGAAAAATATGTGAATGATGTCCAACAAAGACATTGTTTTTAAATTTCTGATCCGATCTTCTACTAGTGCCAATTACATACACAGTTTTTCTTCTCAGGTTTTTTTCGGTAATGCGTGCTAAACGTTTTGATCATCCCTTCGGCAGGAGGCAGGAATATCGAATACGCGTTTGTGGGCAAAGGGAAAAATTTGCTTGTTAACAGAGCTTCAGGATGAGCTGAAGAACTGTGTATCAGCAACAGGATGTTTCCTTTCCGTAACTCCTTTACCATCTCAAAAGGTATTTAGTTATGCTTCTGCTGGCCATCCATGTATTATTTGAACATTCATCCTGTTACTGCTTAATGGTGTCGTTTAATGCCTTCAAAAGGTCGTTTAACGCCTTCAAAACATCTTGAACTCTTGTTCTAGCGATGAACTGCATCTTTTTATAACAGATCCCATCATGTTGCTGATTAAAATAATTTCACCCCCTTCTCGACATATGACAAATCTTTTTTAAAAATCCTGCAGTACACAACGTTCTGAAGTAAAAATCAGTCCTTCCCACTCGTTAATTTTGAAAGCTTTGGAACTCTCAAGAAGTCCAATTAAACATTCAGGTACTCATTTTCTGCCGCTATGTAAGTTGTCAACATCTTCCTTTTCAACATACGCCTTTTTTTACATGCAATGTTGTTTCTTCGCTCCAGCCATCCACAAGTTGCTCTGAAATCCATTTTTCCCTCGTGAAATCCGTTTTTAGAAACTGCTGAAGCTTTTTCGAGAATTATTCCCTTGCTAACTGGGGGAGATAGTAAGTCACAGTTTCTTAAACCATTGTAAAAAAGCATCTCAACATCAGCACATTTCTCTTCGCGTTCTTTTTCCTGTTTAAATTTCTATTTGATGAAAATCCCTGGAATCTTCAGCGATGATTTCATTTCTGTCTTGCTAAATTTAGCCCAATGTGGTCTGCGGAACATTCAGTTTCGAAGCAGAATCACTTTGACTACATTTTGAAAGAAATTGCATTATTTTAGAACCAGTTGTTTTCCTTACAAATTTAAAGCTTTCCTCGATGCCTTCAAACACGCCTGCTTCCTATGATATGTGTTCTGAACTGGACACAGACAAGAACTTTTACTATCCTGAAAGTGAATCCTGTCTCTCTCCAAGGCACAAAGGTGACCTTTATGATCCTCGACCCTTTAATGTGTCCTTCCGCTCCCAAGAAATCGCGAGAAGTTCTATTTCCAGAACTACCGGCGCCCTTCCAGGATAGTCATTATGGGGGCGTAAATTCATGCTCTGAGGGACGTAAAAATAGACAGTGTGAATAAACTTACTGAAAATTTTAACTGAAAAAGAAAGTTATACATTTTAACATTTTCTTTTTTAAAGGCTTTGGTTAGCCGAATAAAGCTAACAAGGGAACATATTAGCTTACTCTGTTAAGACTTTAGTTACCCCCGCAGCTAACCAGGGAACATAGTAGCTTACCCTGTTAAGGCTTTAGTTAGCCCCACAGCTAACCAGGGAACATAGTAGCTTACTTTGTTAAGGCTTTAGTTAGTCCCGCAGCTAACCATGGAACATAGTAGCTTACTCGGTGAAGACTTTAGTTAGCTCCGTAGCTAACCAGGGAACAAGTAGTTTACTCTGTTAAAACTTTAGTTAGCTCCGCATCTAACCAGGGAACATAGTAGCTTACTCTGTTAAGACTTTAGTTAGCCCCTCAGCTAACTAGGGAATATAGTAGCTTACTCTGTTAAGTGTGAACCTCTGACATGCACGAAAGGAATTGTCCAGAACAGCGGAGGGAGGCATGTAAAGTCCTTTATGGATATGACTAACGTCCGTGATCTTACAAAATACGCGGAAGGGATAAAGAGCTAACTAGTCCTCTTTGTTCCATCGTAGAAAACCCCTGTGAGCGTTTAATCTTCAACGGAATTTTCCCAAGCCCTACTCCGAACGTCTTCGAATTGTTAAGCTCACTATCTGTTACCCATTCATTCTGTGATGGTTCGTTTATCATTCTGCATTTCTACGGAGTACTAGGTATAGGCATTCACATAACTCTTGCTTTACTCTTGGATATTTATTTAGTTTTCACATTTTTAGTAAAATTATCTCCAAAACCGGATCTGCAATTTTTAAACATTCAAAGCACATTCCTCTAACGGACGTATGAGAAAGTAAAAGTACTATTTCAGTGGAAGTAGGGAACTTTGGAACTTGAGGTGCGTAATTTCAGGACTCGCTCTCCCAGATAATAAAAGCTTGCTCCATTCCGGATTTCCAGAGACCAAGCAGTGGAAGAACAATTTGCTCTGGACGTAACACTTTATATCATCCATCCCTACCACTATTCTCAGCCTTCTCCTCTGCTGAGACCCTCTTTTCTTCTCAAAAGTTATTTAATAGACAGCTGTACTCCAAGTCAACCTAAGATAGTACTGTTGTTGAAGGTATGGTACTTAAGCTATTTCGCTACGAAAGTAACTCCCCTAGCATTTTAAGCAAAAAGCAGTAGAATTGTTGCACAGAAATAATTTCTGTTGGCTCTGCAGTTTATTGGGGGAAATTGCTATTTAAGACAAATTTTCAAAACGGCAGCGTTTTAGAAATAGGTTTGATATGAGAAGTTACAAGTTTGTGCGCAACGGGCATCGAATACGTGTCCCAGCACTTCGGAGTAAGTCGCTCTCCCAACTGAGCTACGCGGACAGAATGTCTCGCTGAAGATTTGTCATCTTGACACATGTTTTCACCTCTGTAGTACGCCACAACCTATGGAGTTGAGAAACTTTTCCCAACCTTTGGAACACAAAGACAATAAATTGACAATCGAGGAAATGCGAGGGGGTATGTACTTAAACAGCTGTAGGGGAGGAAATGGCGATAGCGGAAATAGGAGAAAAGAAAAGACGATGTAATGAGGTTCGGTATATTCATAAAGCCGTAAACTGGGAGGGGGGGGAGTCAGCGCAGAAAGGAGTGATGTCCATGGCCAAATTAAGGGGGGGACTGTAGCCTTAGGGATCACCTTTGCCTAGGGCCCAAGACGAATGCCTGGGCAAATAGCAGATAGATATTGTAGATAGATGCCGCCTCGGTGGCGCACTGGTCTAAGCACTGGCTTCTGATCATTCTTTCAAGAAGGGTCAGTTTTTGAATCCTGGTGAGGCATGGATACTGTGTTTTTCTTACGGCACTGGCTCTCTCCCTTCCATGGAACCATTGGCCCTAAATTAGGGAAGGGTGACTGCCCATTGAGTTGCTCACGGTGGTCATTAAACATTTAATAAAAAAAAATCAAAAGTTAAAAAATTAAAATAGTAAGAGAGGTTTATAAAATAGTTTTACTTTTGTCTCGTATGATTTCCACTTGGTCAGAAACAGAGGTTAGAAGTCGAACCTATTTAAAGCAGTCACCCACTAAGGGTAAAAGATTCATGTAGCTGTGTACAGCGCGGTTGGTGAGACGGTTTCAGCTTTTTCATTACCGTCCACGCACACCTTCCAGTTTGCACTTGGAAACCTTAATGGTCGAAGTCCCCTTTGGCTCCACATTGCATAACAAAAAAGATGTACTAAGAAAAGTATACAACGCTAAATCATTAGAAAATCAAAGGCAAAATCTAGGAATCTTAAGCTTTTAACTCATATTCTTGTGAGAATGAAAAATACAGTGACATATTATGGAAACTCTGCAAATGATGTGTTAGTTTGAAGAATGTACTTACTCCAGTGACCCTAATCTCTAATTTAAGGTCACTGGTTTCAGTGAAGGAAGAGAACTAGTGCCGTAAGACAATCACAATTTCCATGTCTCATCGGGATTCGAACCCAGACGCATCTCGGACTAATGGACAGAAGCCAGAGCTTAGACCACTACACCACCGGGGTAGCCTTAAGTAATATAAGAAAGAAAGGAACAGAGTGGGCCATGGGTATAAAATGCAAGAGTTCCTCAGTATTAAAGAATCCCAAATAGGAAAATTTATCTTCTAAAGAGAGATAAAAACACTCGTCTTTGGGAAAAACTCACGGAATATACTGAAAACAGTTTTGTTTAAAAAAAATTTCAGATGTTGATAAATGAATGCAAGTAGAAAAACTAAGTCTTAGCAAGAAGTATCCTTTCTGTTGAACCTCATACCAGGCGAATGTAAAAGCTCGATTTTTACCACATTTCCAGTTTAGGGTATTACACTGAAGTGCCAAAAAACTGGGACACATTTCTAATATCGCGTTGGTCCTCCTCGCGATTGGATAACGGCAGCAACGCGACTGGGCATGGACTCTGAATTCTCTGTAGTACTGTGGAGACAGTGCACACCATGCTTCCTGAAGGGTGTCCCACAATTCCGTAATATTCGCAGGTGGAGGATTCATGGGAATGACAGCACGTTGAACTGCCTCCCAAATGTGTTCT